>JANBXA010000635.1:0-1200000 GCA_030556225.1 Cricetiscus sungorus
ATACTCCCCAAAAGATTTAACAAACTTCAACATATATAAATATATTGGATTAGTCCTCTGTACCTTATCAGACCAAGAGTATAGAAAAGTTCGAATTAACAACAACAACACAAATCAGACAAAGCCTACAAACTCTTGGAAACTGAAAAACACACAACTGCACCTTACACGGTGCAGAAGAAATAAAAGGGAAGATATAATAAAGAAAGAAATAAAAGAAGAAATAAAGAAAGAAATCTAAGAACCTCCAAAAATTCAATGAGAATGAGGATAGAACATACCAGAACTTATGGGGAATACTTGAAAGCAGTGCTTGAGGGAAGTTCATTGGTACTAAATGCCCATATGAAGAAAATAAAGGGATATTCACATTGAGAATTAACAAAACCAAAGCCTTAGAAACAAGAAACAAACTCGCACTCCAGAGGAGGGGACACAAGGACATAATCAATTTGAGGCCTGAAATCAATAAAACAGAACAAGGAAAACAATAAAAAAAAAATTAATGCAACAAAGAGTGTATTTTTCTGAGAAAATCAATAAAGGTAGTCAAAACTTTATCCTAACTAATAAATAAGCAGAAAGAGAACATGGAAATTAACAATAACAGAAATGAAAAGGGACACATAAAAATGGACATTGAGGAAATTCAGACAATTTCAGGACAAACTTTTGAAAACATGTACTTCACAAAATTTGAAAATTAAAAAAAAATGAACAAATTTCCCAGATAAATATCAAATACCAAATTTAAATCAAGAACAAATAAGCAACTGAAATACACATATAACCCTTCATGACATAGAGGCAGCCATCAAACCCTCCCAACCAAAAAAATCCCAGGGCCTGATGGCATCAGTGCAGATTTCTACCAGAAATTCAAAGAAGAGATAATACCAATAGTCCTCAAATTGTTCCACATAATAGAACCATAAGGTTTATTAGCACATTCATCTTACAAGGTCACAATTACCTTGGTACACAAGGCACACAAAGACACAACTGAACAAGAGAAGTAAAGACCAATATTTATAATGCAAAAATACTCAATAAAATACTGGCAAAACAAATCCAAGAACACATCAGAGAAATCATACACAATGACCAAGAAGGTTTCATTCCTGGGATGCAGAGATGCTTCAACATATGAAAATCTATCAATATGATCCACCATATAAAGAAATTGAAAAATAAAAACCACATGATCATCTCACTAAATGCTGAAAAAACCTTTGACAAAATTCAACACTCTTTCATGATAAAGGTCTTGGAGAGATTATGTATAACAAACATGTATGGATAACATACATAAGCAGAATGAAAGAATATACAGTAAACAAACAGCCAACATCAAATTGAATGGAGAGAAGCTTAAGCACACAGTTGCTCTAAAGTCACATACAAGACAGGGGCAGCCTTCTTTCTCCATATCTCTTCAATATTGTTCTTAATGTTCTAGCTAAAGCAATGAGAAAACACAGGAGATATTGGGAATACAAATTGGAAAGGAAGAAGTCAAACTGTCAATATTTGTAGATGATATGATTGTTTACATAAAGAACCTAATAAACTTTACAAGGGAAAACCTATAGCTGACAAACACCTTCACCAAACTACCAGAATTCAAGGTAAACTCAAAAAAAAAAAAAATCAGTAGGTCTACTATATACAGACAACAAAGGGGCTGAGAAAGTAATCAAGAGAAACATCACCCTTTACAATAGACATAAACAACATAAAGTATCTTGGGGTAACAACAATAAGTGAAAGTCCTATAAAGCAAGAACTTTGTGTCTTTAAAGAAAGAAGTTATAGAAGATATCCGGAAAGTGGAAAGTTCTCCCCATGCTCTTAGGTAGAAAAAGATAATAAATATGGCAATTTTTAACAAAAGCAATCTACAAATTCAATGCAATCTCCATCAAAATCCCAGTACAATTCTTCACTGACATTTATAGGATAATAATCAATTTATATGAAAAAAAAAAAAACAAAAGAACCAGGATAGCCAAAAAACAACCCTGTACAATAATGGAACTTTAGGGACGCACGCCATCTCCAGCATCAAGCTCTACTAAGAGCTATATTCTTGAAAACAGCCTGGTATTTGCACAAAATTAGCCAGATAGAACAATGGAATCATATCAAAAATCTTGATATTTACCAAAACACCTATGAACACCTGATATTTTCACATAACAGCTAAAAGTATGCAGTGGGAGGAGAAAGAATTTTCAACAAATTGAGCTGGCACAACTGGATGTTAGTGTGCAGAAGTCTGCAGATAGACCCAAGTCTATCACCAAGCATATAACTCAAGTCCTAATGGACCAAAAACCTCGACAGTAAATCCAACCACACTGAATCTCTTAGAAAGAAAGTGGGAGGTACCCTTGAACAAATTGGTACAGAAGACCGCTTCCTGAATATAAACCCAGTAGCACAGACACTGAGATGGACAATTAATAAATGGGACCTGTCTCAAACTGAGAAGCTTCTGTAAAGCAAAGGACATAGTTGACAAGACCAAATGGCAGTCTACAGTTGGGGAAAGATCTTCACCAATCGTACATCTGACAGAAGGCTGATTGTAGTGTGTATGTTTCCGCCAGCCCGCCAGTCTGGGCCCACAGCCTCTCGCCAGCCCCAAATAACACTCAGAGACTCTGTATTGATACAATCCTGTTGGCACAATTACCATTATTGTTTATGGGCTACCTCTGTCTTAATTATTAACCCATTTCTACTTATCTAAGTATTTCCACATGGTCGTCTTATTGGGGAGCTGCAGCAGGCATCCTGCTTCTTCCCTGGGCTACATCTCGACTCCTCCCTACTACTTCCTCTTTGCTCCTCCTGGTCTCCCTAGTCTCACCTATCTTGTTTCCGATTGGCCACAGAGCTTTATTAACCAGTATGAGAAACATATATACAGAATAACATCTCCCATCATCTCCTCTTTTCTGTCTAATGTAAAAGAAGGGGTTTAACCTTAACATAGCAAAATATACCGTTCAAAAGTTATCAAATAAGAATCACAGTTAACAATATTTAGTTCATTAACATTTTGTAAGACTTAAAGAAAATATCATCTATCCTATCTTTGTGAGACTAAAGTCCTATATGTAACTTATCTTTAATCCTAACTAAGGAAAACTATAACCAAAACTACCTGTCTTCAACTCCTTCAAAGACCACAGAAGGATAATATATAAACTTTAGAAATGACAGAGACAACTCATTGCCTGGTCAGTCACCCGATGTTATTCTGTAATGTTCCATCTTCAGCCTATAGGCCATAGTGTACCTCCAGACTCCTCAACAAAGCAGGAAACTTTAAACTGTCCACCTGTATTGACAGTCTGTCAGTCATTTTCTCTGTGTCCTGTAGACTGTCTGGCTGTCTGGCAGCCTCTTCCATGAAGCAGGAATCCCGTAGCAATGTCCATCTTGAATCAGCAGTCACCTTTTTGTGGGTCCTGCATTTCCAGTTTCTACAAAAATAAAGTCAAACAGTCCAGACAAGAACAGTATCTTGTCCATATGGAGTCTTGCCATGATAGAAGCAAACTCCATAATACGTTTCTTCGATGTCCATCTTCCTTTCTGACGCAGGTGGTGTTACCAGGAGCAGTTGTGCCTCACTGTCAAGAAAATCCCTAAACCATTTTAAATGCTATTTTCTGTAGGTCTTTGAAAGGTTTGAAGAATGCCTATTCATCTCAAATACATCTATATATATCTAGGAAACCTAACTAACTCCAAGCTTGACTACCATAGGTAACTCTCTAATCTGTACTAAATTATACATTACATTTCTAAATGAGCTATATAAACACAATACCTAAACAAGAGGAGAAATATACATATCACAAAATTGACCTTAAATTGTATCAATAAAAGAAAATCCATTCCAAAGCAAAGTATTCATATCTATACCATAATTCCTTTTTTACCTTTATAAAGATTGCTTGTGTCATTAATCAGTTATAACTAAGCCCAGTTAAATGAAAACAAACATTTATAAACAATATTTGGGAATTTGGGTGTTGTTCTTTCCAAACTACTTCCTGCTGGTAGAGGGCGCTGTCATAGGGTTCCAAAGAAGATCCAGAAATCTTGGCTGTAGTGGTCTGTAAGGTTGCAATGTCCCATTGACGTTGCTTCCAGGGGGTCTCGCTTGATCAAACCATATAAGTCTGGAAAGAATCCATAGCTTTGCATTTTCTGTGGAAACAAAATTAGAAATCTTTCCCCCAGTAACTTGTCCTTAGGCTTAAATTTTGGAGTCAAAGCATTTTTAAAATATATAATTTGAATTAATCTAGCATTTCTTTTATCAGTAGTTATTTTCTCAGCAATCAAATAATTTAAAGACAACAGAAGCACATATAGTATCCAAAATTTCTCTGTGTTTTCCATCTTTACATGGCTTTTTTATTACTCTATTTCTTCTACTTCTATTTTTACATATTTTGAGACAAGGTTTCTCTGTGTAACTTTTATCTGTCCTGGAATTTACTGCATACCAGGTTTACTTTGAAATCACAGAGATCTGCTTGCCTCTGTCTGCCGAGTGCTGGGATTAATGGCTTGCGCCACCATAGCCATCCATTTAATTCCTTTTTTCTTTTTTAAACCATTGTATCCTGTTTCTTTTTCTCTCCCAAGCCAGCGTATTTTTAAAACACAGTGTAAACCTTCATTGCAGCTCTCCGTACATACCAATGAATTGTTAGCAGAGCTCTGTAAAAGCAAGGCGGCTTTTCTGCCACTTATGCTAATTTTGGAAACCTCCCTTAAAGGAGCAGAGCAAATCTCTGTCTACAGCAAAACAAATCCAACCGAGAAAATGCTGCTACCAAGAAATCTTGCTGGTCTCTGTTCCTTTGTTTCTAAAATCCCCTTTTAAGCTTTTTATCAAGTTTAAGTGAAAGTTCTTATAGCCATGTTGGGCGGGCACCATCTGTAGCATGTATGTTTCCACCACCCCGCCAGTCCGGGCCCACAGCTGCAACAGCCCCAAAGGATACTCAGAGACTCTGTATTTGATACAATCCTGTTGGACAATTACCATTATTGTTTATGGGCTAGCTCTGTCTTAATTATTAACCCATTTCTACTTATCTAAGTATTTCCACATGGTCGTCTTATTGGGGAGCTGCAGCAGGCATCCTGCTTCTTCCCTGGGCTACATCTTGACTCCTCCCTACTACTTCCTCTTTCCTCCTCCTGGTCTCCTAGTCTCACCTATCTTGTTTCCCTATTGGCCACAGAGTTTTATTAACCAGTATGAGAAACATATGTACAGAATAACATCTCCCATAATCTCCACAATAAGAAAGAAATGAAGAAACTAGTCACCAAATCTCCAAATAATCCTATATAAAAATGGGGTACGGTAATGAAGAAAGAATACTCAACAGAGGAAATAAAAAAGGCTGAAAGACACTTAGTAAAGTGCTCAACACCATTAGCTATCATGGAAATGCAAATCAAAACAACTCTGAGATACCATCTTACTCCTGCCAGAATGGCTAAAATTTGAAACACCAATGACAACTTATGCTGGAGAGGATGTGGGAAATGGAGTACACTCCTCCACTGCTGTTGGATTGCAAACTATTACAGCATTTTTTGGAGATCAGTATAGTGGTTCCTCAGGCAAATGGGAAACAGTCTACCACAGGACCTGGCAATCCCCCACTTAGGCTTACACCCAAATGATACACATCCATGCAACAAAGACATCTGTTCCGCTATGTTTGCAGCAGCATTATTTATAATAGCAAGAACCTGGAAGCAACCTAGATGCCACTCAGTTTAAGAATGAATAAAGAAGGTGTGGCACATTTACACAGTAGAATACTAGTCTTTGGAAAATACAAACAAATAAACAAAAATATAGAATCTTGAAATTCCCATGTAAATGGATGGAACATGGAGAAACCATCCTGAATGAGGTAACCCACTCACAAAAAAAAGAGGAAGATGGTATTTACCCACTCATATATGGATTTTAGACTTAGAACAAAATATTACCAGCCTATAATTCTCACTGCCAGAGAAACTAGGATACATGGAATATTCTAAGAGATTCATACAAGGTCATTCATTGAAGAAAAAAGGAACAAGAGCTCAAGATTGGGAGTAAGGAGGCAGATGCAGTGAGTGGAGAGGTAGCTAGTAGAAAGAGAGGGAGAGGAACAGAAAGCATGTGGGACTAAGAAGATTCAGTCAGAAGAGGGATAGACATGAGATAAATAGAAAGATAACATAAAAGAGAGAGCTATTATAGGTTTGAAGAGAAAACTGACTCTAGAGAAATGCCTAGAGACTTACAAGGCTGACCCCAACTAACAATTTAAGCAACAGTGGAAAGTCTACCATAAATGGTCTCCCCTGATAATGAAATTGATGACTAATTTATCCACCATCATAGAGCCCTCATCTAGTAGCTGATGGGAACAGAAGCTGACACTCACAGATAAATATTGAGCTGAACTGATAGCCAAAAGCAGAGAGGGAGGACAAGACAATGCTACAGAAACACATAGAGACAGCTGACCTGAACAAGGAGGAGCTAATGGGCTACCAGACTGATAGCTGGGAATCCATCATTGGACCGATTAAGAATCCTTGAATATGGGTCACAGTTAGAAGGCCTGGGTAGCCTAAGGGACCTCTGAAAATGGAACCAGGATGTATCTCTGGTACACAAAAGGATTTTTGGAGCGTGTTACCCATGTAGGGATACTCCGTTTACCTAGAGGCAGGGAGGGGGGCTAGTCCCTACTCCAAAGTACTTGACAGATTTAGATGATGCCCAATGAAAAGCATCTCACTATATGTGGAATGCAAATGGGTGGGGGAGAAGGAGGGGATGGAAGGGTGGTCTAGTGGCATGGGAGTGTTGAAGTGAGGGAGGGAGGGAGTGATGGAGAGGGAACTGGGATGGATATATAAATAAGAAAAAATGAATAAATAAGTTAATAATTTAAGTAATTAATTAATCAGTAAGTACGTAAAAGAGACAAAACTTACACTTGTAAGATATTCTCACTCTCAGCCATCCTCCCATGGTCTTTACACTACTGTGAAAATTGTGATGATTTTCTTTGCTTGATTTTCTTGAGATAGTTATAGAATTTTTCCTTGAAGTCCCAGATCTCCCACCCTCAAACATCAACTTTTCCCATACTTCCAGCTTGCCATCCAAACCCAGAAGGCATTGTGATGGATGAGAGAAATATCCAGCACCACTTACAGAAGACAGGCCTTAAAACCTGATACTGAGGGTTCCTGTCACTGTGAAGTAAAGGTGGGCAAATTGAAGACAACACATTTGGAAGCAGGAAGGTAGAAGAAAGTCACATGTTACCCACATCCTCAGCACCCACCAAAGAGCTCTGGCTCATTCACAGGTTGTTTAGGGACACACAAGTGATGCATGACAATACACACATCCATGAGAGAAAAAGAGAAGGTGGTAAGAGGGAGAGATGGGGGCAGGGAGATGTGGAGAATAAGAGGGAACATACACACACACACACACACACACACACACACACACACACACACATGCACACACACACACATACACATGACACAAGAGAGAGAGAGAGATGAACAGAGAGAGAGAGAGAGAGAGAGAGAGAGAGAGAGAGAGAGAGAGAAAGGAGAGAGATAATTAAGTAAACAGTGAAGAATCCCAAGACATCCTGTGCCATTCTGAGAAGAACAAAGTGAAACCATGCATGTCTAGTTGTTACCAAGATCTTCCAGCACAATCACCTGCCAGGCAAGTTCAAAGACTCACCACTGTTGTTCTTTTGCAGCTGCTATTGCCTAAGAAACACAAACAGGAGACTCAGAGCCCACACGGAGTTCATTGAGAGAGGGAAGAAGTAAAGGGGGAGTAGCTGGTGGACAACCGAAAGTGGTGGGAGAGAGGAAGACAGAAGGGGCCCCTGAGAGCAAGAGAGAAAGAGCAGGAGCAAGAGGCAAGAGAGAGGTGCCCTTGGCCTGCTTGCTTTAAACGGGAGCTTGCACATGCATAACCGGGTCCCCTGCACAGCCAGGTAAAAGCATGAACAGTTAGGTAAAGCCTGATGTAGTTATTAAGTGGCCATAAGCGTCCCACCCAGAGGTGGGTTCCACAGATTGCTGAGCCCCAACAACCTCACACTCACAACAGATAATATTTCCAAAAGTCACCACCTGTCAGGGCTTTTCCAAATGCATGATGGGAACTCCACCTTACTGCATCTATCCCTGAGTTGTATGACTGAAACCAGAGCCTGTTGTTTTCATTTGAAGATAGAAGAATAGTTAGAGTCCCTATCCTACTTCCTATGAAACTTCAAGTCTGCCTCACCTCTGAGAAGAATAGAGGACATGAGGCAAGTCCAGAGTCACTGTGGAGGTACAGTCTCCTAGTATACATGAACTTTTTTCATAATATGAATTTGTTTTATTTAAACAGCATATTTTTATTTATTTACATACCATACTAGTTTCTCCAATGTGCTGTCCTCTAAGTTCCCTCATATACACCCAGTTTCCTGTGTTGCCACCATTCCTCTTCTCCTCCATCTCCACTTAGAAAGAGTTAAGCCACCATTGGTTGAGCAAAGAACAGAGCTTCTTGCCTTGCATCAGGGCTAGTAAAGGGAATCCAATACGGGGAATGGTTCCTCAAACCCTGCAACACTCCATGGACAGGTCCTGTTCTCTCTGCTAGAAGTCCTACAGAAAGACCAAAATACAAGACTGTCACACACATGCAGATGACCTAGGTGAGTCACCTGGTAGCTCTCTAAGACTTAGTCCAGAGTCCATGATCTCCCACAAACTTAGGTCAGGTGTCACTGGGGAAACAAGAATCATAAAAGACATCAGGTGAGGGTGACATTGGTGACAATCCTGTGAATTCCAAAAGGCTGGATACCTGTTGTCAACAGTTGTTTCACTGATGAAGAGCAGGTGACCTCACAGCTCATTTCTTTGGCTGGTCATCAGCTGTAACTCTGTGGACAGCCTCTCTATTTCCTTCTGCAAATGATTTTTGGTGAGGAGCATTGGCTGGCATAATGGTTCCACAGCAGGCCCAGGTCATGGATGATCTCAAATGAATTTGAATGGTGACAAGGCATACAACAAGGTCTGTTGAGAGCCGACCTTGAGTAACATTCTCTTGCAGAATTGCTTACACCTTAGAACTCTAATTAAGCCTTATCTTGGTATACAGGAAGCTGCTTAACAGGTGGTCTCTTCCACTCATTCCAGGTACTGAGTGCCCAGAACTGAGATGGGACTGGCCCAGGAACTAAGATAAGCAAACGTTTATTGTCTGATGTTTATTGTCTGGGATAATTACCAGGACCCCAGAGTTAGCAGAAGTTACCCCTCCCCATTTCCTCCCTGCCTGCTACCCTCCCCATTTCCTCCCAGCTTTACTTTAAAAACTCCTTTTTACATCAATAAAGTTAGACCTTGACAAATGCACTGCTTGGTCTCCTTCCTTCTTTGTCTCCCATTATTTTCAGGTTCTAGCCCACCTCGACCCATGAATAACTAGGCCCCATGGGTCGGGGCAAAGGTCACACTTCCCAGAACTAAAACAGAATGATCATGTCTGGATCCCAGTAACAATGAAAATGCTTGGTGCCTGAACAGATATCTTCTCTGTGGATCTCTATAAACACTTTGTAAAGTTGTGGCTCTGTAAGCATTTGGGTATCTCCTCTCCCTTCCTTCACATCCTTCAGGTGAACACATAGAGTATGTCTTTATGCTTCTTCACAGAGGCTCAATAAGTGACCTGGTCGATTCCCCTGAATCATGCCTGTGCTTTTAGAAGCCAAGGAAACATGGCACAGTTCACACGCACTGAGGAGTTTTGTGGATCCCAGTTCTCCTGCCTCTTCATTTGAGGCCCATGACTATTGATTGAATAGTCAGACAGGTATAACATACTCAAAAGATTCACCAAGTCACCCCACACCATTGATGGCCCAAAACAACCAAGCTTGCATGAAGGGAGCCATTCTCCGCCTTGGTTCCATGGCTCTGGCATTTGTTTATTTGTTTGTTTTTTTTTAAGAGTATTGCCTGCCACCCTCAACTGCTGATTCATAACCCTAATGATGCCACTGTTAGGGACATGTGGTGCAGAGGAGTTCTGCTCTACATCCAGAGGATGCAATAGGCAGGTACACTTTGCCCTACATGTGACTAGTATCAGACATGCACTACAACTAATGTAAACTGCTGTGGGTGAAGTGCAGTGATGCCTGCCCTAAGCTGGAAACACATTGTTCCCTCTCTGCCTGGTGATGCTCTCCCCTGTCCCCACATTACACCCAAAAGCCCTACTAAAGGTAAAAGCTAGGTGCTTCAGCACAACTCTTTGTCCTTACCTGGCCCTGGCTAAGAGGACAACGAAAGTTCTGAAATCATGGACAATCACTAATTATAAGAAGCAGAAATGTTCATTTGCTTACCAGATGATCCAGATCCTCTACTCCATTAGTGGAAGTGCCAGCTCATGCCTACTTCTTCCAGGAGCCTCCCAATCTCCTGCCTAAAACTCTCTGTTTGTTTGCTAGGTTCACTTATTTATTCCTGTTTTATTTTGAGACCTAACAGCAACTTCTTTCTGCCTCTGTCTGGATTCTGGATGTTCTCCATTTTCTCTTCCAAACCGAGACCTCAGCCTTGACAACATGGCTACTGATATAACCGAGAAGCACGGAAGGATTGCACTAAGGGCTGTTGGTGTTTCTCCAACACTGGTGACATCATGGAATGCCATCAGATCTACAAGATACAATAGAATACCCATGTAATGGACTGCTGATATCATGACAAATAGCTTTTTCAGACCTGCTAATTTTTTCTCCCTAACTGAACAAGAGTCCCAGTTTCCTTTTCCAGTATTGTCTCTTGGAATATATGATAAGGCATGCAATACTTTCTCCCTCCAGTACCAGGGTTTCCTAACCTTAATTGGAAGCCTCATAGTACTAGCCATGAAGGTATCTGAAGTAGCCTTTCTAAACCTTATAGAAGAATGTCTCATTCCTTCCTCAAAATAACCTATTCACCAATATGAGCAATTGAAAGCTACTGTGAGACCACCTTATGATGAATATAGAGAAAGAAAGCTAACCTTCCTCAAGGACAACTGAAATAAAGCACATTCAGGAGGGGATTTCATGACTGGTTGCATCATGGAATTTAGGACAAAAGTACAGTCATGGAATCCATGTGCTTAGCTTTAGAAAATTGCCCCAGTGGTAATCTTAGCACATTTTAAGTAGAATCAGGATGATCTAAGCTCAAGGTGAACCAGCAAAGCCTGTGTGAGGGCAATTTCAGAGACATGAGATGCTGTCTCAACAACTAAAGGAGAAACATACCCTTTATCCATGGCCTCCCTTTCCAGTTCTATCTAATGAAAACCACTTGCCATTCTCCTATAATTCTTTCAGCTTAGGGAGAAGGAACAAGGTGGGGTGATCTTTCTCATCTAGGGACCTTGCTCTTCCCCATCCTCACATCCACATGGAGACCACATCAAAGTAGGTTTGACCACATAAAGTACTGAGTAATATCCAATGCTGCTAGCACAGGACTGGTCCTGTGAAAAACTGACTTTCCCTGGTGCTGTCCTAGTACAAAGACACAAGGCCTGAGCCAAAATCCACTGATCACTTCAAGGGGCTAGACCAAAACCATCAGAGACACTAAGCTTTCTTCACTAGAGATTTGATCAAGCTGACCCATTCCAAACCAGGTTATCTATTGAACTATATCTGATACCCCTTCATTTAGAATCCATTTCAAGGCGGAGTTCAGGTGCAGCTTTTCTGACAGTTCCTTTGTCAGAAGGACCATCTCCTTCTGCTGCAGTAGTATTTCAAGTATTTTCTCTCATTTCTTGAGATCCTGCTTACTAGAAGATTGTGTTCTTAAAGAGGATTACACACTATCATACAATTGTAAACACATACAAACGATCCTAAGACCTTGGTGGTCAGCATGGCTAGTGAAAGAGTCAGAATTCAGGGAAGTAGGAAACCCAGATTAAAGAAGGAGACTGACATGAACTCCAGTGGTGTCTTCAGATATATGCATACATGCATGATATACCACCACACCCTCAGTCTTAAATTACACATAGATATAAACTCTCTTCCTCTCACAACCTCACTCACTCACTCACTCACTGTCTGTCTATGTATCTATCTATTTTTGTATCTATCTATGAATATGTATTTCTCTGAATCTCTTGAACACACACACACAGAGGGGGGGGAGAGAGAGAAGAGGAACGAAAAGGAAGGAGGAAAATAGAGACTTAGGAGAAAGAAATATCATGGCAAATTGGCTGTAGAGTTTAGACAAATTTAACATTTTCAGTATAGAATTACAACTCAGCTTTCACTCGTCTCTTCTTGGTTTGTTTAGATCAAGTTCATCTCATCCAAGTGGTGTTTCAGCAGGTCCCATTCCTCTTGTACTTTCTTTTTCTCCTGTGTCTGCATGTCCACCTTCTTTTTCAGCTGAGTGTCTTCCATCAGGAGTCGGCTGTGCAGAACTCTAGAGACATACTCTGCATAGTAAGATTCAGCAAGCTTCCTCCTGCTACCCCTACCTTCAGGAACCACCTAGCCAAAAGAACCCATGTTTCCAGAAAGAAATAGCCAGATTCTGATACAGCCATGACAGCTGTACTCAGGAGATCAGAATAAGAGAATATCTACTTCTACAAATTATCAAACTGCTAAGAAACACCCCTATATCCAATAAGGATTTATGTACTTTCAATAGAAGGTGAATTCCCCTCACTGTCCATAATGGACTATGGTTAGGGGAAACATTAGGAAGTCTTCGGCAAATACCTTCAAAGTGTGAACTGGTTATCCCAGGTAAGTATCTACAGGTTCCGCATCCACCAGATCTCTAAAGCCTGAGTCTGAGCTCCAGAAGCCCAGGGCTGATTGGCATTCCATTCACAGTGCAAATCACTGTTCTACATAGAAGCTCCTATGACTCTAGCACATTTGTGGCAGTGGCTAACAGTATCTGTCACACTTAGCTAACTGAGTCCAAGAGGCACAAGTCCAATTGTAGCTTGGTAAGACTCGTTCCTGAGGAGCAGCAGGACTAGAACCAAAGCATTAGACTTTTCAGTCAAGGGAAATCATACACAGAGAGAATCCCTTTCCACAGCTAATAAGGTCTATGCAAAGATGAGCACTTACCTATAGAAGACTGTCTCCCTGTTCAGCTGACAATTTTTCTGATACCTCGGTGTTATCATTCTCAAAGATCTTTAGTTCCCACATGACATTTTCATGTTCCAACTTTAGTTTCTTATAGAGCATATAATTAATTTTTTGTGACCCTATATCAGGACAGCTATACAAACATCCCAAGTGATTGCAAGGTGCAACTTTGGTGAAAACTAAGGAAAAGAGCATTGATGCATAAAGTGGGGCTCTCAGATCTCAGCAGTATCATATTCTAGAAAGTATTACAGGCAAACCCTTAGAACCCATCACATAACACTAGCTCCCGGATTGTTTGGGGGACTCATAAAATTACATATGTATGTATCAACATATGTGGAAGAGAAAGAGATGGAGACATGGAGCAAAGAGAGAGAGAGAGAGAGAGAGAGAGAGAGAGAGAGAGAGAGAGAGAGAGAGAAAGAAAGAGAGAGAGAGAGAAAGAGAGAGAAAAAGAGAGAGAGAGTAGGAAGGAAGGAAGAAATAAAGGAAAGACAGCAGGAAGAGAGGAAGGAAGGAAATAAAAAGAAAGAAGGAAGAAAAAACATGAGGAGATACAGAGGGGAGAGCACCCACAATTAGATTCTATAGAAATTCATGGAACACTATGGTCTAAGGCACAAAACTAGAAATGAACTGTCAAGTGTCCCAATATTTCCTGTACCACACTGGGAAGGACCAAGTGAAACCATGCCTGTCCAACTACTAAGATCTATCAGCAAACAATTACTGGCCAGGCAAGTTCAAAGACTCACTACAAACTCATGACACATATCTACCACAATCCACCACCTGCCAGAGCCTTTCCAACTACTAAGATCTATCAGCAAACAATTACTGGCCAGGCAAGTTCAAAGACTCACTACAAACTCATGACACATATCTACCACAATCCACCACCTGCCAGAGCCTTTCCAAATGCATGCATGGAACCTGTACATTACAGCCTCTATTCTTCAGTTATATGATTGACACCACAGCATCTTGTTGGGAGCTGGCCTTGAGTCACATCCTCTTGCAGAGTTGCTCACACATGAAAACTCTAATTGAGCCCTATCTTGGTAAAACAGGAAAGTGCTTAATAAGCAGTCTGTTTCACCCACCCCAGGAACTGAGATAAACCAGGTGCCTGGAACTGAGATTAACAAGGAGTCAGGAACTAAGATAAGCAGATGTTTATGGTCTGGGAACCCCAGAGTCAGCAGAAGCTACCCCTCCCCATTTCCTCCCTGCTTTGCTTTAAAAACTGCTCTTTATGCCTAATAAAGTTAGACTTTGACCAAATCCATTGCTTGGTCTTGTACCTTCTTTCTCTCCCAATATTTTCAGATTCTAGCCCATCTCGACCCATGCATAACGAGGCCTGAATGTGGGGCTCGAAGGAGGGCTTTTATGGCATGGAGTCCCCAACCCTAAAGAAGAAACACTGGTAGCACACATTGAGAAGAGAGCTGGACAACAGACCTGTGAGCTGCAGCAAGGCAAGTTGGAATCCATCCTGACTGCTCATGAGCATGCTGATTTCTGGTGAGTTCCACCCTGTTTATGTTCAATAATCATGGGTCAATGCTTTTCCAAGGAGGTGAAGTTCATTAGGGACTTCCTAGTATTCCTTTTGAGAAAGAGGAATTTGAGTTTCATGTAAAGAGTTTAGATATCAGTCTCATTGCAAGAGATTTCAGTTAATGGTTAAGGATGTTTTATTTCAACAAACCAATCTTCGCCTAGAAAAAAGAGGGCTAAAAGATGTATGTATGTATGTATGTATGTATGTATGTATGTATGTACGTATGTATGTATGTTCTGTATGTATTGTTTGGCCACACAAATGCATGTATGGAGTGTGATTATGAATGTGTAAATCCTAACAAAGTACTATTTGCATTTTTTAGATATGGTAAAAAGAGACAGCAGTCCACAGGAAATGGCCAAAGCCAAAATGGACTGAGAGCCAGAGAAATCTGTGTGGATGAATCAAAAAAGTTTAACAGAGGAGAGAGTACAAAAATCTTCCAAAATTTTGATGGTTAAAAACAAAATTGTAAGAATGGAGGTCAATATAAACTTTTAGAAAAGCTATTGAAAAAAAGCCTCAGGGAACAGCAGCCCTGTCAGCCCCCCCCCACATACACCTGGAAAGGTGTCAGTGAAAATGCAAATGAGATCTTGTCAGCTAAAGAAAGCTTTACAAGTTAGAGAAGGAAAATTTTCAAAAGTATTTTAGACTTACGTTACATCCTAAAGAAATTAAACCTCAAATATTAATATGTAAAGATAGTTTGTGATCATTAAATGAATTTTAGAAATTATTGAAAAATATTCAATGGTTACCATCTTTTTAAAAGCATCTACTGGCAATTTAAAACCCTAAAGCCAAAACCTTAAAGGAGATAGTGATCGCAAGTCATCAGGACAGCTAACTAAAGAGGCTAGACAAGTTCTTCTACAATTGGAGAATACAATCCAACATTAACAGATATGCTATATTGAGTATGAAAACCATGGGAGGCTTATGTGCTTTTCACAAAACATAATCTGACTTCTTTCTTGTGGCAAGGGACTATTGTTATGGTTACATTTACATTACTTTGGTTTCCTCAACCAAAGTGTTAAATCCTTATTTTAAAATAGTGGTTTGTGTGGTACAAAATGCTGTATGGAGTCTAGGAGATACTTTGCCAGAGAACCAAGCATAATACATGTTTCCTATCCCAATAGAAAGTTAATGGTTATTTCAAAACCTTTACAACCACTAATTAACAGGCAAAGGAATGTTTACTTAGATGGTGATGGGGTTACCTCCTCTTATCTGAGAGTGGGCTCAGACACCAGCAACGGCACACCTGACTTAAGAAATTAACCTTCTTTTATCAGTTGAAGCACCCTCTATCGATTTAGGACCTAAGTTTTCAAATTTTTATTAATTATAATTTTTGGTCCATCAGCTTTTGCTAAGTTTTTGGAAAAATTTGATAATCAGATTTCAGTTCATAGATTGTTACAATTTGTACTAATATATCCTTTTGTTTTTCCTAAACTTGTAAGGGGTAATCCTGTAAAAAATGTTGTTAGTTTCTCCTGATGGTTTTACTATCAGAAAAGCAGTTTATGTTATTGATGGAAAAGAATATGTAGTACAGACAGGTTCACCTTCAGCTCAGATAGTTGAGTTACAAGCTGTTGCAATAGATTTCAGGTTCTAATATATGATTCATTTAACTTATATATTGATAGTCATTATGTTTTCAGATCTCTTCAAGTTTTAGAGATAGTTCCATACATTGGAACTAATAACAATCAGGTTAAAATGTTGTGTGAGCAAATTCAAAGTGCCATTCATTTTAAAGAGAGACACTGTGCTTTGTGGGTCATATAAGAGCTCATTCAAACTTTCTTCAACATACTGGCTAAAGGTAATGAGTCAGCTGATAGGAAAATTAGCTCAGCAATCACACAGCGTCCATCGTAAAAATAGTAATAGTCTAACTATTGTTGTATGGTATAACTACAGAGACAGCTCAACAAATTTTCAAACAATGTGATGTATGCCCAATATATTTATCTGTAACTAATATAGGAGTTACAGGCAACTCAGACCTGCTTGCTAATCATTTATGACAAATGGATGTTATTAATATTACAAAATTTGGTATTTTAAAATATGTGCATGTGACAGACAATACATATTCAGGCTCCTTAATGGTCACTGCACAAACTGGGGAAGCCACTAAGCCTGTGATAAGTCACTGGTTAAAATGTTTTGCTTACATGGGAGTTCCAAAAAATTATAAAGACAGACAATGGATCTATATATACTAGTAAAGCATTTCAACATTTTGTGCACAATAAAAAATAAACACATAACAGGCATTCTTTATAATCCTCAAGGGCAAGAAATTGTGGAGAATGCTTTTAGCTCCATAAAAATGCAACTCATATGAGAAGGGAGTTGTGTTCCCAGTCTCCACATGATGCTTTAAATCATGCACTCTTCATTTTAATATTTTTAAGTGTGGATGTCCTTGAGAAATCTGTGGCAGACAGATTCTGATAATATGGAACTCAAGAGACTTTTACTCAAGTCTAATAAAAAGATCCATGCATGAGACTATGAAAAAGATGCAACCCTATCCTAATATGGGATTGAGGGCAGTTGAGGGCATTTTTGTGTTTTCTTGCAGGAAAAAAATGAGGCCAAGTGGCTGCCAGACCTTTTGATAGATGTGTGAAACACATATGGAGCATAATTACCTCCTCTCTCTCCCTCACTCTCTCTTTCTCCCCCTCCCCATCTCTCTCTCTCAATCTCTCTTATGGGTCATTCTCTAGAACAGGCAAGGCTTAAACTTATTGCTTTTTCAACAAGGAGGAATTTGTGCAGCATTCAAGAAAGAATGGTACTTCTATACAAATCACAAAGGAATGGCAAGAGAAAGTGTGGACTAGGTCAGAGAAGGCCTAAAAAAAAAAAAAAAAAAACAGTAGAGAGCAGCTGGTAACCACCCTACTCCCTTATCCTTTTCTGGCTTCTTAAGTCTGTTTGCTTAGACCCTTGGGCCATTAAGAGGTTAACTGGCTTTATCTGATGACACAGCCTATCCATGCACACTGTCACAGGCATGACTTCTAGGTATGTGGTCATGGTGAGCCTTTAGAAAGATGACAACCCAGGACACATGGGGCCACTTCCCAGGGAAGCCTCCTTCTGCTAATGACAACTAAAACACTTAGGTGCACCTATGAGTGCAATAAAGAGGCTACCAAAGGTGCCTACCCTGCCTGGCCTTCATGGGAGTATAACTGGTTGTATGAAGGTTGATGTAAACAAAACAAAACAAAACAAAACAAAACAAAACAAAAAAAAAACCCTTCCCTTATCAAAAAGGCATTGTGGTGTGGCAGGCATGAGTAATATCGACTGTGAATGCTGGATTAGCTTGCTTTAAGAGTCATAACACATAACATAACACCAGGATCCCTTCTCCCACTTTTGGTGACATAGTGTCAATAGCCCACATTCTTAATTGAAAAAAAAAATATTCCAGAATTGATTGTGGCATAAGCCTTAGAGATTGCCAGCTTTTTCTTAGATTAACCCATAAGTTAAAGATAGCTACATTCAGTCCTGATCTACCTTTTCCCCTCCCCAACTTTCTGAGAAGGAGAGTTTAGGCTCACAAGATTGCAGTCAGGTTAATTAGTAACACTCCTTATACAGTTATTTAGCAACACTGGAGACCTCTTCCTCTGCTAACAACCTGCTCATCTCTACCTGCATTTCTCCTTAGCAGATATCTTGCTCACCTTCAGTGACCTATAATTTAGAACACCAGGAGGTCCAGATACCAGACAATAACCTCCCCAGAGCACATGGGGGATTTTTGATTATGCTATTATACTCTCCTCCTTATATGAAGGGATAGTCATTTTGAGAGATTCGGCTTATTCTAACAATTCCCATCCTTGCAGATGGCATACAGATTCCACTCATGGAATCTCTGTTACTCAGGTGTCTGCCCTTGGGCTATGCATTTCTACCTCTGAAGTTCCTCAATATAGCCATCTTTGTAACACAACTGTTTCTCCCCACTTACCTCATACTTACATTGTCCTTCCCAACCATGTTTGGTGGTCAGGTACTCGTGGCCTCACCCGATGCTTGGCCACTGCTGCCTTTTGTATTTTAATCATTTGCCTTGCCGGCTTTCCTATCACCCTAATGACTTCCTTCCCTTATGGGAGGAAAGTGATGGCTCTCCCTTCCCTGGGCAACTCAGAGAGCCTATTTCCCAAAAATCCAGCTAAGCTCCAGGGCCAGGTCTTGATATAACTGAAACATTAAGAACAAGTTACACCACAGTCATACACAAATGCAGAGGGCATAGATGGGTTCCATGCAGTCTCCCTAACTGTTGGTCCAGTGCCAATTAATTCCCATGAGATAACGTCAGAAGCATCTGTGGAACACGAGACCTTAAAAGAAAGCAGGAGAGGGTGATAGGGAGGACAGTCCTTTGGACTCTGAAATGATGGATACCTGTTGTCAACAGTGAATTTGCCTCTCCATTTCCTTCTTCCCTTTTTTCTTGGTGAGGAGTTTTGGCTGTGATGATGGCTGCATAGCAGCCTCTGTGATTAGATGAACTGAAGTGAAATTGCATGGTAACATAGATTAAGGCATAAAGAAAGGACAAACAACCCTGATATGCAAACACACATATTATGTTTGGAACCCAAGGGTAATACAGTGATTTTAGCATAGATTGAGACTCCCCATTTGTGGATCTCAGCTCTCACAACACTCTGTAGAGATGTGGTTATGTAAGCAGTCAGGGATTTCCTCTACCTCCCTACATGTTTCAAGTGAACACAAGGACCACCTTTCAGGATTAATTACAATGGTACAAGATGCAACATGTTCTAGAGTCCTGAACCCTGCCTGCGATTCCCAAAGCCTGGAAAAATGAGAAAGTGCACAATGACTCAGGTGCAGTGAAGAGCCCAAATCCCCTGCCTGTTCATTCCTGGCCCATGGATGTAGATTGAAAAAATCATGAAGGAAGCAAAGATGGTCAAAACCCTCTCCAACTCACCACACAAAACTGACAGCTAAGAAGCATGAAACCTAGCATTTAGAAGCATATTGCTACCCTATTGCCATGCTTTCAACAGTTGTTAGGCTACACTAGAGTATTTCTTGCCACCCTCTGTCTCTAGTTCAACCCATATGGATACCTTTGTCAAGGAAAGATATTTACAGGAGTTCTGCTATATAGCCAGTGGACATAATATTGTAGGCAGGTGCTCTTTTCTCTGCATGTGAGTAGTGTCTGGAATTCATTAAATCTAAAAGAACCTGCTGTGAATGAAGGTCAGTGCTGCCTGCCCTAACCTGAAGCACACTGTTCTCTCAGTGCCTACTGTTAGTCCCTCCTATCCCCACATTACAACCTCAAACGCCAGTAAGGTAAAAACTAGGTGATCCCAGCACATTAGGCTTGCTTTACCAAGTCCTGGCTTACAGAACAGACCACTAATATTCTGGAATCATGGACTATCAGTAATTATGAGAATCTTGCTTCTCAGAGGCTGCAGAACCTCTACCCCATTACTGGAAGTCCCAGCTCAATCCCACCTCCTCCATGAAACTCCCAATCTCTCACCCAGCATTCACTGTGCCTTTGCCAGGACCAATTATTTTTGCCTGTTTTATTTTGAGACCTAACAACAGCTTCTTTCTGCCTCTCTCTAGCCTCTGGATGTTCTTCATTTTCTCTTTCAGAAACCTCAGTCTTGACAACATGGCTAATGATATGACCATAGCCACTGAAGGATTGCCCCAATGGCAGTTGGTGTTGCTACAAAACTGGTGACATCATAGAATGTCTTGAACTCTCCAGGATACAATACAATGCCAGTGGAAGGGACTGCTGATATCATGGGGAATAGCTTTTCAGCCCTGCTAATTATTTCTCCATCAATGAATCAGAATCCCAAGTTCCTTTACCAGGATCCTCTCTTGGAATGAGTGGTAAGGCATTCAACACCTCCTTCTTACACATCCAGAGTTTCCTTAGCTTGATTTGAAGACCCATAGTACATCCTTTGTTGAGTAATGAGCTATATTTTCTAACATTAATAAAGAATGTGTCTTTCTTGCTTCAAAAACCCTCTACTGATCAATATGAGAGCCTCATTGACATGAATAAATAATCACAGAGAGATTAGATTACTCGTGACAAGTGTTTGAAAGTACTTGTATGATGAACATGCATGACTGGCAGCAGTGAGGTAAAGGTTACAGTCATTGAATCCATGAGCTTAGCTTTTGAAAATACCCCAGGGTTCCTTAGCAGATAGAAAATGCAGTCCTCATGGTTGCTGAGAAAGTACGATGACCTGTTGGCTGAGAAGACTGCAATAGTGGATTCATAAAGACTGTGAACTCAGAGGCTGAGTGTGGGGCTGTGCACTCTGTATCAGCCACCAAACAGTATTAGTTGCAGGCCTCTATGAGTCACAGTAAGATTTTCAGTGATCAGGAAAAAGAAAGGAGACTAGAAGAATAAAGAAAAATAGTTGTAGACATATTTCAGGGGGTAGAGTGACTGCCTAGCATATACAAGCCCTGGATTCCATGACTAGGACTGACATCACTGGCCTTGGTGACATCAATTTTGAAGTGGAAGCAGGATGATATCAGCTCAAGGTGAACCTGCAAAGCCAGTGTAAGGACAACTTTGGAAACATCAGGCCCTGTATCAATGAAGGAGAAACATGGCCTACCTAAAAGAAACTCACTCTCTAATACTTTCTAATGAAAAGCACATGCCATTTCATGCCACTCTTTCCTCTTATGGAGAAGGATCAGAATGCAAGTGGCTCTTTCTAATCTAAGAACATTTCTCTTTTCTTTCCTCGGGTCCATATAGAGACCACTGGAAAGTGGTTGTCTGAAGTATCCAATGCTATCAGCATAGGACTGCGCAGGACCACCAGACAGAAACTTAACAAAGAAACAAAAGAACTAACATAATTTATGTACCAATTGAGTTTAAAAGACAAGTATAAAACATTCCAACCAAACACTAAAGAATATACCTTTTCTCTGCTCCATATTGAAATTTCTCTAAATCAAACACAACTCGGCAACATAACTAATTTCAACAAATACAAAAAAAAAAAAAAAAAAAAAAAAAACATGGAACAATCCTCTATATCTTATCAGGCCACCATGTTTTAAAATAGGAATTTAACAACAAACAAATTACAGAAACCCTACTCATGGAAACCGAACAATATGAAATTGCACCATACCTTGGTCAAAGAAGAAAGAAGGAATGAAATTAAGGACTTCCTAAAATTCAACGAGAATGAGGACACAATACACCCAAACTTATGGAGCACCTTGAAAGCAGTGCTACGAGGGAAGTATATCGCACCAAGTGCCCATATGAAGAAAAGGGAGGATAATCACACTACAGAATTAACAGCCCAACCGAAACCCTTATAACAAAAAGAAGCAAACTCACCGCAGAGGAGTAGATGCCAGGAACTAATCAATGTGAGGGTTGAAATCAATACCAGGAAAACAATACAAAAAAAATCAATGCAACAAACAGTTGGTGTTTGAGAAAAGCAACAAGATACACAAAACTCTATCCAAACTAAAGAAAAACCAGAGAGAGAACAGAAAATCATCAAAATCTAAAACAAAAAGGCAGGACATAACAATGGACACTGAGGAAATCCAGACAATTTTCAGGTAATACTTTGAAAACCTGTACATTACAAAATTTGAAAATTTAAAGGAAATGGACAAATTTCTGGATAACTATCAGTTACCAAAATTAAATTTAAAAAAAAAAAACAGATAAACAACTTTAATATACTAAGAACTCCTAAGGAAATAAAAGCAGTCATCAAAAACCTCCCAACCAAGAAAAGGCCAGGGGCAGATGGCTTCAGTGCAGAATTTTACTGGAAATATAAGGAAGATCTAATTCCAAATCATTACATACGTTACATACATTAGAAACAATAGTTTCATTACCAAACACATTTTATGAGACCATAATCACCTGAATCTACATGCCACACAAAGACACAACTAAGAAATAAAACTACAGACAAATGTCCCTCATGAACATTGATGCAAAAGGATTCAATAAAATACTGGCAAACTGAATTCAAGAATACAACAGAGAAATCATCCACCATTACCAGTAGGATTCATCTCTGGGTTGCAGGAACAGTATAACATATGAAAATTTATCAATATGATCCATCATATAAACAAACTGAAAAAGGAAACCTGCATGATCATCTCACTAGATGTTGAAAAATCCTTCGTCAAAATTCAACACCCTTTCATAATAAAGGTCTTGGAGAGATGAGGAATAACGGGAACATACACAAGCATAATAAAAGTAATATACAGTAAACCAACAGCCAACATCAATCTGAATGGAGAGAAGCATGAGTCAATTCCTCTAAAATCAAGAACAAGACAAGGGTAACCTCTCTCTCCATATTTCTTCAATATTGTACTTGTAGTTCTAGCTGAAGCAATAAGACAACAAAAGGAGATCAAGGGGATACAAATTGCAAAGGAAGAAGCGAAGAGTCCTGTATTTGTAGATGATATGATAGTTTACGTAAGGGACCCAAAAAATCTGGCAGGGAAATCATACAGCTGATAAACGCTTTCAGCAAACTAGTAGGATACAAGACAAACTCAAAAATATCAGTAGCCCTATTTTATTCAGATGGCAAATAGGCTGAGAAAGAAATCCAAGAAATACCACACTTTAAAATAGCCACAAACAAAATATAGTATCTTGGGGTAAGGCTTACCATACAAGTGAAAGACCTATATAATAAGAACTTTGTGTTTTTAAAGAAAGAAAAATATACCAGAAAAAGGAAATCTCTCCCAAGCTCTTGGTTAGGTACAATAAACATAGTAAAAATAGCAATCTTACCAAAAGCCATCTACAGATTCAATGTAATTCCCATTAAAATCTCAGCACAATTCTTCACTGACCTGAAAGGAAAATAATCAAAATTGTACGGAAAATTAAAAATCCAGGATAGCCAATACAACCCTGTACCATAAAGGAACTTCAGGAGGCACCACCATCCCTGACTTTAAGCACGAAAACAAAGCTATAGTCCTATACACAGCCTGGTATTGTCACAAAAATAGACAAGTAGCCCAATGGAATTAAATAAAAAATCTTAATATTAACCCACACACTTATGAACACCTGAGTTTTGACAAAACAGCTAAAAACATACACTGGAAGAAGGAAAGCAACTTCACCAAATCATGCGGACACAACTGGAAGATGGTGTGCAGAAGCCTGCAGATAGATCCATGTCTATGGCCCACACAAAACTCAAGTCCAAATGAATCAAAGACCTCAACATAAATCCAGCCAAACTGAACAAATTAGAATAGAATGTGTGTGGTACCCTTGAACAAATTGGTACAGGAGACAGCTTCCTGAATATAACTCCAGTAGCACAGACTCTAAGATCGACAATTAATAAATGGGACCTCCTCAAACTTAGAACTTCTGTAAGGCAAAGGACACAGTTGACAAGACCAAACATCACTCCCCGGACTTGGAAAATATCTTCACCAATCTTACATCTGACTGAGGGCTCATCCTCAAAATATACAAAGAACCTAAGAGAATAGTCACCAAAACACCAAATAATCCCGTTTAAAAAATGGCGTACAGAACGGAATAGAGAACTCTCAATAGAGGAATTCAAAAAGCACTTAAGAAAGTGCTTAGCATCCTTAGCTATCATGGAAATGCAAAGCAAAACAACTTTGAGATACCATCTTACTCCTGCCTTGCTGCAGACTGCTTAGTGGGTTAAAGGTCTGCATGGATATCAAGACTCAGATGACCAGGTCAGGAGTGGCTTTGGCTTGACAGACAGACACAAACACACTCGAGGAGGTTTGCAAACTGCTGCATTTTTTACTTGTCAGCGTTGGGCTTTCATGCAGAAAGTTTAAAGAACAAATCTTTAGCCACAATTTAAAGATTTACAGACATAATATAAAGGTATCAACAATTACTTTGAAACATGAGATCGTAAATACATCTAAGCAAATGTGTAACCAGGAACCTCTGTTTATTTTGGCCTGCTTATGGTCAGCATATCAGAGATTTGGTTTGTTGAGTTTAGAGAATAATCTCTGTCTCTGGATAGTAAATTTTTAATAATATTGATTTAGTGGCCCTAAGACCCAAATTAGAGTATTGTAGTGAATCCCACAACAGCTTTGCTGTGGGTGGGCTAATTATAGGCAGGGTTACATTGCGGACAAATTTTTATACCTTAGCCCTAATTGATTTATCAGGCCCTGGGCTGACATCTGAAGTCACAACTGGTGCCTTAGGATCTGTATCTGAAGGCACAGAGGGCAATATCCATCCATTGACTGCTGATCTGTATCTCTTTCAGTTCCTGAAACTATATCTATGTGGTCTCTAGGCTTCTCTGAATTAACAGTGTAGCTACAGGCTAAAATATCCATGAATATTTTTATCGTAGCACAAAACACATCTAGCACCTGTTCCAAACAGCCAGCTAAGCAAGCACCTGCAGGGACCTGGAACACTTTTCCCCAGGAGGCGTAACACATGTGGTTCGAACCTCTGGACAGGTAGCCATTGAGATTTTTCTCAGCCATTGCTACACTATCTCCACTTGAGCTGGTGTGGCACTGCCTGAATGGCTATAATTAGAAACGCCCATGAGAGCTTATGCTGGAAGGAATGTGGAGAAACAAGAACACTCCTCCACGGCTGGAGGAGATCAGTATGAAAAATGGAAATCAGTCTATGAAATGACCCGAAATTCCACTCTTAGGCATATACCCAAATGATCCACATCCATGCCACAAAGACATGTGCTCAACTATGTTCATTCAGCGTTATTTGTAATAGCAAGACCTGGAAGCAACTTTGATGCCCCTCAACGGAAGAATGGATAAAGAAGATGAGGAATGTTTACACAATGGCTTTCAACTCTGTGGAAAACAATAATGGAATCTTGAAATTCGCAGACAAGTGGACGGAATTTGTAGTCAATTGTTTTGGGGGTCATGTAGGATGGGAGACAGAGAGAACTGGGATTCATATGCAAACACAATTATTTCCAATATAAATATATTAACAACAACAACAACAACAACAACAATAATAATAATAAAAGAAAGCCTGACAAAGTGCTTTACATTCCATGAATTTAGCTTTGCAGTGGAGGCACACACCTTTAATCCCTCCTCTAGAGAGTCAGCCACAGTAGATCACTGTGAGTTAAAAGCTACCCTGGTCTACAGTGAGAGTTTTCTCCATCATAGCCAGGACTCTCACTCATTGAAACCCTATGTCAGAAAAATAAAACTCAAAACAACCAGCTGGGAAGATTAGTGCACACTGGGCACTAAGGACAGTTTTGCCTCAGCAAAGCTGATATACAAATATTATCTCCTTGCTCAAATGCAAGTAGAAGAAACCAGGTTCATCTACCCAACTGGCAGCATTTACCAAACCAGCCAAACACTACTGAGCATCCACAAGTAAGTAAGGCATACCTGACCCAGGTACCTTCCAGATACTGAGAAGGTGGAAAAGGAGAATCATTCAGTATAGATACTAATAATTTGGTAGTGTACACTAAATCAAGGCTGACCTAGATTACTTGGGTGTATAGATGGTCCTTCTGAGTCAGGGTCAACTCAAACAGAGAATATGGACTAAGGCACATTGTAACCAAACCCTTTTCCCTGTTTCTCTCACTGCTGACCTTGTAGAAGTCCTGGTTTCTACTCACCTGTCTGGGGATCCACAGGGTACTGACTCTGTATATCAAGGCTTTTGTGACTCATCTCCTTCTAGAAGTCTGAACCACTCCCAGGAGCTCTACAGTGATAAACAATCACAAGGAAGAAACAATTCCTTAATTTACTCTGAGATCTGCCATGGGAAATTGCAGGTTTAACGGTCAACTCTCATGGCCCAGGTTTGCCCTGCCAGCCTCTCCATCAGAAACATGTCCTCTGTTGCAGGGTCCATGCACTGCATATGCTCTGCAGCTTCTTCCCAATACTGCTTAGCTGGAGATCTTTCTTGTCATCAGGAACTCTTACCTCACATCCAGCCATATCAGGGAGGGTCATATAACTAACTTATATGCCATCATAGAGCCCTCAGCTGGTAGCTGATGGAAACAAAAGCATATATTCACAGATAAACACTGAGTTGAACTCCTGGAATCCAGTTGCTGAGAGGAAGAAGTTATAAGAAAAGGGGTCAAGACCATGCTTCAGAAACACAGTCAGGTGACCTGAACAAGGGGGAGCTCATGAACCCCCAGACTGATAGTTGGGAAACAAGTATTGAACTGACTCAGAACCTCTGAACATGGGCCTCAGTTAAAAGGCCTAGGCAGTCTAAGGGACCTCTTACAGTAGAATCAGGGATTCCTAGGTCATGAATAGTCGTTGGGAACACATTTCCCATGAAGGGATACTCCCTTAGCTTAAAGAGAGGGACTGGACCCCACTCCAAATGACTTCATTGATTTTGCTGATCTTTGCTGGATGGTATCACGATTCCCATGGAGTGAAGGGAATGGAACAGGAGGTTGTCTGGCGGGCATAGAGGGAGGGAGAGGAAACTGGGATCAATATGGAAAATAAGGAAAAATTATAAAATATACACATTTAAAAAAAGGTATTTCCCAGGTGACTTGGGTGTTTAAAATTGATGCTTTATTGAAAGAAATACAGAAGCAGCTAGCTAATGATTTTCATATTTCTTTTATGAAATGATTTATTAAATTACATTGTTACTCAAGTGCATAGAGCAATATGGGTATATTTCTTAATAATTTGGTTCATGTGACCAATTCATACTGCATATCTATAGTGTACCATATGTTGTTAGGTGTAGCTAAAATCACAGCACCATGGATACAGAATGGATATTGATTTCATTATAAGTGCGTATCCATGGACTAAGTTATGCTGTCCATACTCAAAGCCACCAATTGCCTGTGTGGTCCTGCCTGACAGGGAACTGTCTATGTGGCCCATGCTGCATGGAACTTTCAGAGACCCACTTATACATGTGATATATGGGTATAAAGGAGTGTGACACCACACCTGAATAAAGAACATGGAGTCAAGTGTGAAGAAAGGCAATTTGCTCTTTTATTCATAAATACATTTTTGTCAAAAGAGGCTTTAAAATGGCAGTCAATAAAGAGTTAATAGTCTTAAAAAATTATGACAAACAATAACAAGAAGGAAAAACATTAAAATACCGTAACTATAATAAAAAAGCAAAATGTAAATCAAAAACTAATAGAAAAATTGTGATGAAAAGGATTCTCTTGCAAATTATGAAAAAACAAGAACAAGAAAACATCAAAATACCAGAACTGTAACAAAAAAGCAAAAATGTAAAGTAAAAACTAAGGGAAAAATTGAGATAAGCAGCATTCTCTTGCTACAGTTTGAAAGGTACAGACTTACAGCCTGTGTATGGCTTTACAAGGAAGTCACCAATGTTAACAGGGTTTTCAAGATGAGTGCATCATTTCTGCCCTTGATTCTAAGGAGTTCAGTACATGGTAGGGATGGCACTCAGCTCGTGGTTCTTGCTGTAGCAGCTTCTTCTGCAAGAGACTCTCATCCTGGGCTGTTTCCTGTTCCAGCTCAGGCTGTTGCCATGTGGACCTGGAAAAGAAAATTAGTGAAGACCCAGACTAGGACTGAACTTGCTGTGTCATATTCAAGCCCCTCCCTCCCTCTGCTGCAGTTCTTCCTCAGTCAAAATTGAACTTTTGTCTGATGCCATTGTTGGTACCACTAAAGAGTAAGGATCAAAAAAAAAAAAAAAAAAAAAAAAAAACCTAGACATGTAATATTTCCCAGATCTAAACACATTTCATGACTTAAACTAAGCCCAGTGTTATTTACGTTCAACCAGAAATAGCAACTTCTGCAGTTCAGGCATATCATTGTGTAAATAAAAACAGCATATTAATGCAATAGTCCACAGCGTAATAGCAATATACTTGTTACACATAATAAGAATTGATTGATCACAATACACAGCTCTGTATTGTGGAAATCAGAACAAGGTGATTAACTTAGATTGATTGTCATACTCAGGAGGAAAATTGAACATGAACAGCCCAAAAAATAAATCGTGACATGGCAGAGAAGCATTTCTGAGAAGTGTCCCTGTGAACCCTGGCCCTGGCTGTGACCAAACTGATACTTTTGATAGTCTTAGTACCAGATCTGAGAAGCAACTTCCAGACTCCCTTTGCAAGTTGGTGAGAGAACTATACCAAGAATGTTCTGATATTGCCCGTAGCTGAGGCATAGCTGATTTTAACCTGGAAAGTCCTTAACCGTCTATTCAAGAGAATAATTTGAAAAGGAAATGTGATAGTGATAGAGAGAGTAGTGTTCAAAGTTGAGTATCTCTTCCCTATAGCTGAGATTCATAAATAAATTTATCATGCCTGGAAATGTACACAATAAGTCCCAAAACTTGGCAGGCTGAGAAAGACAAATCACTGTTACTTCAAGAAACTACTGCTGAGAACATAGAGAGGTCAGAACACAGGAAGGGAGACTCAATTCTATGGACACACTGATATCAAACGTATTGTTTACTGGATGGACACTCTTGTTGAATGAATAGCACATTTATCTGATAGTGCATTTCTGTGGTTGTGGCTGAGAATCATGCATGCTAGAAGAAGCCCATAAATGATACACATCCCAGATCCAGGGGACACCCAAGGCTCTACCTGTTCTCTCCAGCCAGAGCTCTTACCTCATCTGGGAGACATCAAAGTGATGTTGCAGCCTTTCTGACAAATCCTTTATCTGAATCACCATCTCCTTCTGCTTCAGTAGGACATCAAGTCTTTCCTCCAATCTCTTGAGTTCCTGTTCATTGGAAGATTATTTTCTTAAGGAGGGTTACACACTCAGAACTCTGTGCTTAGAATCCTAACTATCCTGGGGCTGTAATGGATTATACCATTTAACCTAGCATCTGTAGGGAGAGGCAGGCAGATGTCTGTGAAATTGAGGCTAGCCTGGTTTACAAAGTGTGTTCCAAAATAGGCAGACTAACCCTGTCTTGAAAAAGAAAAAGAAAGAATCTTAACTATCATAATGAAAAGTTCATGTGTGATATGTTGGTGTCCTCCCTCCTTCATTGGACTGAAGCTTCAAGCGGAGCATCAGAAGTAGATTGCCAATAATTTAGTTTCAGGACCGTCTAACCTCCCTGAAATAATTGTTCATAGACAATAAATTGAATATCTGGATGGCATGAGTAGGTAATTGGCAATGAGCATGGATGAATAACATAATTTTCGAAAGTGTAGTTGGGTGAACAGGCAGACAGGCTTCAAATGTCCAAATGATGCCAACCTTCATCTGTACCATCATCCTATCTCTTACCTGTTGTTGCTGGATTTTCAGGTCACTACTTTCTTCTTGGTTTGTTTGGATCAAGTTCAAATCCTCCAAGTAGTGTTTCAGTAGAACCTACTCCTCCTTCAGTTTCTTATTCTCCTGCTTCAGCATGTCCACCTTCCTTTTCAGCTGAGTTGCTTCCATCATGAGTCGGCTGTGCAGACCTCTGGAGACACACTCTGCATATTAAGGATCTTCCAGCTTTCTCCTGCCACCCCAGAGTCCAGGAACCAACTCCCAGAAAGGACTCATGGTTCCAGAAATACATAGCCAAATTCTGATACAGTCTTGACAGCTCCACTCAGGAGATTAAAATGTGAGGAGGCATACTTCTACAAATGGTCAAACTACTAAGGAGAAGTGCTATAGCCAAAAACGATGCATGTTCTTTCAATATAAGGTGGATAACCCTCATTGTCCTTAAGGGACAATGGTAAGGGGAAACATCAGGATTCTTGGACAAATACCTTCCTAGTATGGACAGAATACTCAAGGTGAGTATCTACAGGCTCCATATCTATCAGATTTCTCAAACCTGAGTGAGCTACAGCAGCCCACGGCTGACTGGCATTCCATTCATAGTGCAAAACCCTATTGTATATAGAGCATCCTATGACTCCAGCACAGAGGTAGCAGTGGCTACCAGTATCTGTCACACATATCTAATGAGTCCAAGAGGCATAAGTCCAAGAGCAGCTGGCTACAGCTCCTTATTGAGGGGCAAAAATCCTAGAATCAGTGCTCAAAACTTTTCTGTCAAGGGAAATCATAACACAGATAGAATGTCATTCCACAGCTAATGGGGTCTATGCCAAGATGAGCACTTACTGATAGAAGACTGTCTCCTTGGTAAGCTCACTGAACTTTTCTGATGCCTCCGTTTTCTCCTCTTCAAAGATCTTTACTTCCCACATGACCCGTTTATACTCTGACTTCAATTTTTCATAAAATTTATTTGGCTTATGGTAGGGTCTAGGAACAGGAGAAAAGAACCCCATGAACAGTGGCGTCAAGAATCAGGTGACCTCAATTTGTATCCTGGTCTTGCATAAGCCTGTGGATGCCACATTCTGACTACTAAGTGATGGGTTCTCTTGGTGCTTTAAAACCTATTATCGTTTCCATGTTTCAGTTGTTTCTGTGAGTTCAGATGGAATGTGCCCTGGTTGCATGAGTTCACTCAGCAGTCCTAGATACTCCATCAAGCTCTCTGTTTTACCAGTAGTTTATTCCAAATGTTGGAACAAACCAGATATCGCAGTGAGTTTTTTCCTGTTTTAGAACATAGATTAAATGAACAAGGTGACTTTTAATGAAAAGTAACAGCACATGATTCATGGCTTGCTACGCCATATCAGGCTAGCACTACAAACTTACCAAAGGATTTCTAGGTGCATCTATGGTGAGAACTTTAGAGAATAGGTGTTTAAAGTAGGGATCAATGACTTCAACAGTACCATAGCCTATAAAGTAATGCAGTTGAACTCTAAGGCCTCACCACATAGCCTTATATCCCAGATTGTTTGGAGACACACAATCTTGCAAATGCTTGTATAAATGTATGAGGGAGAGAGACAGAGAAAGAAAGAGAGAGATAGACAAACACAGGTAGAGAATAGATCGAGAAACAAAGAAGAAACAATTGAGAAAACAGAGAAAAGAGAGCGCCCAAAATCAGAATCTGAAGAAATTCATGGGGCACTTGGTTAAATCACAAAACTAGAAAGAAACAATCAAGTGTCCCAATACTAACTGTACTACACTGGGAAGGGCCAAGTAGAAACATTCCTCACCAGCTGCTACCAAGTGCTTCCAGCACACAATCATGTGCCAGGCAAGATCAAACACTCAAAAACTCACAGTACGTATTATCTCCCAAAAGCCACCACCTCTCAGGGCCTTTCCAAAAGCATGTTGGGAACCTGCACTTTGCTGCTACAATTCCTGAGTTATGTGACTTATACCACAACCTCTGGTTTTCATTTAGAAAATGCTATGAAGTTAGAGTAAATATCTCACTTAATCCAAATCATCAGGTCTGCCTCTCCACTGAGAAGAAAGTAGGTCACGAGATGGCTAACTGAGTCCACTGTGGAGGTTCAGCATTCTAGAACCACAGAAATTTATTTTTAAAAAAACAAGGAGAATTTATTCGTTTAATTTTTAACTAGCATATTTTATAGTCCATAATCATGCAGTTTCACCTCTCCCTATCCCCACACCTACACCCTACTTCCAATCTAAACACACCTTGAACCTCTGCATCTCAGCTCAGAATGGGACAAGCCCATTCGAACAAAGGACTAAAATCCTCATCTTTCACCAAGGTCAGTCCAGGTATTCCAGTATGTGGAAGGGTTCCCAAAAACCAGTTAAGCTCCAGAGACAGGTCTTGCTAGTACTCCTAAATTGAGAACAATTTAAACTGCAGTCACACACAGGCAGAGCGCCTAGGTGGGCTCTATGGTGGCTCTCTATCTGTTCTTCCAGAGTCCATGAGTTCCCATGAGGTAAGGTCAGATTTCTCTGTGATACACAAGACTTTAAAAGAAAGCAGGAGACTGTGATAGTGCAGACAGTCCTGTGGAGTCTAAAAGGATGGATACCTGTTGTCAACAGTTCCTTCACTGATGAAGAGCAGGCGATCACGCAGCTCATTTCTGTGGTTGGTCATCTGCTGCAACTCCGAGCTCAGCCTCTCCATTTCCTTCTTCACTTGTTTCTTGGTGAGGAGCATTGGCTGTGATGATGAGTCTGTGGCAGCAAGTGTGAGTGATGAACTCAAGTAAAATTATATATTGACATAAGGAAAGGCATAGAGAAAGGAGAGACCACTAGGGGCTGGAACAGAAAGATCGTGTGACAATATATCAATTTTGGGCCGGGGTGAGAGCTCTCACAACTCTCTGTAAAAATTGGTTATTTAACCATTTAGGGTTTTCATCTGCCTTTCTACACATGTTTCAAATGAACTAAAAGACCACACTTCAGGATTATAGTGGTGCAGGAATCAACATGTTCCAGAGCCCTGTACCCTGCCTGTGGTTTCATATGCCAGGAGAATTGACAAAGTACAAAAAACCCAGGTGCCGTGAGGTTTCCAGTTCTCCTGCCTGTTTATTCCAGGCCCATGTGTGTAGATTAAAAATCATGCAGGAAGCCAAATGGTCAAAAACATAACCAAGTCTCACTACCTCACTGATAGTACAGAAACATGGAACCTACTATTTAGGAGCTTATTGCTGCCCTGATCACATGACTCTGACAGTTGTTAACCTACACTGGAGTATTGCTTGCCACCCTCAACTGCTAACTCAATCCCTATAGATGCCTCTGAGAAAGATATTACCTGGAGTTCTGCTGTACAGCCCAGGGACATAATATGTTTGGAGGATGCTCTTTTCTCTGCACGTGACTAGTGTAAGGAATTCATTAAGCCTAAAGGAACCTGCTGAGACTGAAGTTTAGTGATGTATGTCCTAAGCTGGAAGCACAATGTTCCCAGCCTGCCTTCTGCTAGCCTCCTCCTCTTCTCACATTACAAATCCAAATTCCAGTAAGGTAAATAGTAGGTGATCCCAGCACAACAGACTTGCTTTGACAGTTTCTGGCTTATGAAAGAGACAATTTTATGGAATCAGAGACTATCAGTAATTATAAGAAGCAGAGATGTTCATCTGCTTCTCAGAAGCTCCAGAAACAACCACTTTACTGGAAGCCCCAGCTCAAGCCCACCACCTTCACAAACCTCCCCATCTCCCAGCACTCACTGTGCCTACGTGAGGTCCACTTATTTGTTCCTGTTTTATTTTGAGACCTATCAGCAGCTTCTTTCAGTCTGTCTCTGCCCTCTGGATGTTCTCTATTTTCTCTTCTAAACAGAGACCTCAGTCTTGACAACATGGCTACTGATATAACCAACAGGCACTGAAGGACTGCCCTAATGGCAGTTGGTGTTGCTACAACACTGATGACATCATGGAATTCCATGAGCTCTCCAGGATACCATAGAATTACAAGGGAAGGGACTAATGATGTTATGGGGAATAACCTTTTAAGTCCTGCTAATTATTTCTCCAAAAATGAACCTCAATCCCAGGTTTCCTTTCCAAGATTCTCTCTTGGAATATGTGTTAAGGCATTAAGTACCTCCTCCATATAGATCTAAAATTTCCTTAGCTTACTTGGAAGTCCCATAGTGCACTGCTTGTTGTGAACTGAGCTTGACTTATTATACATTAAATAACAATGTCTCATTCCTTTCTCCAATTCCCTTTATTCATCAGTATGAGAAGCCATGTTGGCATAAAAATTGTGGCAGAGAGATCATCTTCTTCATAAAAAGTGTTGGAAAGCACATTCATGAAGAACCTACATGACTGCTTATACTGTGGGTTCAAGGTCCCAGCCATGGAATCCATGTGCTTAATTTCTGAAAATTGTCCCAGGGGTCCTAGCAGATATCAAATGGAGCCATCATGTTGCTGGGAAAGGGTGATGATGTATTAAGACAAGAACCTGACATAGTGATCCATCAATAATTGAGCCCACAGGCTGTGTGTGGGGATGTGCTCTCTGCATCAGACACTGAAGCAGTATTAGTTGCAGGCCTCTGAGAGTCACAGTGAGATTCTCAGTGAACAGGAAACAAAAAGGAGACTGGAAAAATAAAAACAATAGCTGTAGACATATTTCAAGAGGTGGAGTGACTGCCTATCATATACAAGTTCAGTGAATAGGACTGTAATCACTGGAACTTTGAAGTGGAACCAGGATGATCTCAGTTTAAAGTTAACCTGAAAAGCATTTGCCATTCCCATACCACTCGTTCATCTTATGGCGAAGGAACAGGAGGTGAGGTGATCTTTCAAATCTAAGGTCCACATGGAGACCACATGTAAGTGGTCATCTGTAATATCCAATGCTGTTAGCATAGGACTGTACCTATGAGAAGCTCTGACTCTTTTGTGGTGTCCCAATGTGAAGTGTCTGGGTGTCTGCCCAAACCCCACTGATCCCTTCAAGGGTTAGACAGAAGCCATGTGAGATCTTACACATCCTTCACCAAAGATTAAATCAAGATGACTCATTCTAATCCTGGTTTGCTATTGACTTCAGCTGAAACCCATGCATTTAGATTCCATTTCAGGGTATAGATGATGGCCCTACCTCTCAAGTGAATACCTTGTTACACTAACCAGGGCCCAGTTGAAACAGGACTGGATGTAGAGGTGTTGCTGTGAATAAGAGCCACTCTGACCACGATCTCTGTTTTTAAAAATCTTTAGAGGGAACACTCCCCTTATTCCTCAGGTCTGTTTATGATGATTGACAGTCTTAACTTGGGAGATGAAAGTTAGAGAGACTAAAAAACAGATATCATAATACTAAGAAATTAGAATTTTCTATTTCCTTGGGTTTAATGCAGTTAAAATCACATAGACAGTGACTATCTCGCCCTGGGCTTCATATCTTTGGTGCTTTTCCAGAAATGTTTTAAAGCTGGTTTTCTTGGTTCTACTGTTTCTGGTTTCAAAATAAATTCACACACACACACACACACACACACACACACACACACACACACACACACACACACACTGTTTATCTTTCAGAGAGAACAAATAATTAACAGTAATGCATGTATATGAATAAGTCAGTATAAAATTGAGCCTAATTAAGGATTGAGAAACAAGTATGTCTCCTCTGCATGGAAATAGTGAGAGGGGATTGGTACACAGCAGGCTGAGCAGCCATCTTACCCCTAATAGTTGGGAAACAAGCAGAGTCCAATGTCCCCATTGAAGAAGTTCCTGCTGTGTGTGATGTGTGCACCATAAATGTCATCCATGCCTCTAACCAAAGGTTGCAAATTTCTTCCTTTTTTTTATTTTGAGACTTTTTAAATTAAATTTAAATTTCAAACAAGCTTATTGTACATATCAATCTTAGATCCTGCACAGTCCACTCCTCCCCTGTCTCTGCAACAACCCCTATCACATCCACTGTCTGCTCCCCATAGAGTGTGAGGCCTACATGGAATTCATCAAAGTCTGTTATATCATTTACTGCAGGGCCTAAGCCCTGCCCCATGTGTCTAATATCCCTCTATGTGGAATAGGCTCCCAAAGTTTATTCATATACTAGGGATAAATACTGTTCCACTGCCAGAACCTTATAGACTGCCCAGTCCTTCTATAACACCCATATTCAGGGAGTCTGGGTCGGCCTATGCTGATTTTCAGCTATCAGAATGGGATCCCTTGGTTTACCCTTGTTCAGGTCACGTGTTTCGTTGGGTTTTTCCAGCTAGGTCTTTACCGGTTCTGTGATCACTCCTCCCTCTCTGCAACTGGATTCCAGGAGTTCAGCTCAGTGTTTAGCTGTGAGTGTCTGCTTCTATTTCCATCATATACTTGAAGGTTCTAGGATGGTATATAAGGTAGATGTCAATGTCATTATCAGGGAAGAACATTTAAGGTAGCTTCTACACTATTGCTTTCATTGTTAGTATGGATCATCCTTGTAGGTCTTTGGACATTTCCCTAGTGCCACATTTTTCTTTCAACCTATAATGGCTCTGTTTGTTTGCTTATTTTCCTCGCCTGGGTTGTTTGGTATGGGACATGAGGTTGATAGAATTTGGTAGTTATTAGAGAGTTACATAATTACATACAAAAGGGAGTGATCAACATACCAGTTGCTTTTCTTCATTGAACTATGATAACATGTGACATGTGAAAATACATTATTTTTGATTTCTTAAAATTTAACTTGCTGCATAAATGGAAACAAACTGTATGTAGTGCCAATGGTCTTTCCTAGACGTTTTACTGCTTAAGGTTTATAATGGGCAATATTTTGCTATATACTGTCTTTGCTAAAAAATTCTCTACATCCTTGTGTTTGCTGGCTTTGAACTCAAGGCTTAACTGCCTAGGTTTCTTTTGGGCTTGATTATAAATTTGTACTACATTACCTTTGCTTTAAAGACTATTTAAATTGTTGAATTCTTTTTGAAGATTAGTGATCACAGAGTACAAAGTGAACATCTAAAACAGATGGTGGTTTACAATCTGTCCCTCACACACACTCTTGTTGAGATCATTAAAATAATGAATGAATAATTCCTTTATTCCTGTTTTCAGTCCTTTATTATGACGTTGGAAGGGAAAATAATTTGGAAGAAATGTACTTTGTATTTATATAAATTTAAGTTCAGATCCTTACACTTTTTGTCTGGTTTTGAAGCCTTGAGCACCTCACTTATCCTCTGATCTCATTTTTTTGTTTGTTTTCTTTTTTTAATTCTTTTTCTTATTTTACATATCGACCCCCTTCCTTCTCCCTTCTTTTCACCCTCCCTCTCTCCCAACCTCACATGCCCCTGACCACCCTGCCATACCATTCCCCACATCCACTCCCCATGTAGGGTGATACCTTCCAGGAGGAGACATCAAAATCTGTCAAGTCATTTGATGTAGAGACTAGGCCCTCGCTCCTGCCTCTAGATTAAGGGAGTATCCCCCTATGGAGAATGTGCTACCAAAGTCCTTTTCTGCACCAGGGATGCATCCTGGTTTTACCTTCAGAGGTCCCTTAGACTGCCCGGGCCTTCTAACAGAGACCCATGTTCAGGGGAATCTGAGTCAGTCCAATAGTTGATTCAAAGCTATAGTCTGAGAGCCCATTAGCCACTCCTGGCTCAGGTCAGCTGTCAGTTTTCTGTAGCCTGTTCTTGTCCTCCCTCTTTGCATTTGAATTCCAGTTTGGCTCAGTGTTTACATGTGGGTGTCTGCTTCTGTTTACATCATCTACTAGATGAGGGCTCTATGATGGTGGATAAGTTAGTCATCAATCTCATTATCAGGGAAAGGCATTTATGGTAGTCTTTCCACTGGTGTCTGCTTCTATTTCCATCAGCTACTAGATGAGGGCTCAATGATGGTGGATAAGTTAGACATCAATCTCATTATCAGGGAAGGGCATTTATGGTAGCTTTTCCACTGGTGATCAAAATGTTACTTGGGGTCAGACTTATAGGTTTCTGGATTCTTCTCTAGAGTCAGTTGTCTCCTCAAACTTTTAATGGCTCCTTCTTTTATGGTATCTCTCTCTCGCCCACTCTCTCTCTCTCTCTCTCTCTCTCTCTCTCTCTCTCTCTCTCTCTCTCTCTCTCTCCTTTTTCCCTGATTCAATCTTCCTAGTCCCACAAACTTTTTTTTACTCCCCTTCTCTTTCGACTATCTTCCTCTCCACTCACTGTTCCCCCTCCCCACTCCCAATATGCTCAGAAGATCTGTCCCTTTTCCCTTCTTTGAGGGACCTGGTATGAATGTCTTAAAATCCTCTATGTATCCTAGTTTCTCTGGCTGTGTGAATTCTGGGCTGGTGATCATTTGCTCTTTGTTTAAAATCCATATATGAGTGAGTATATACCATGTTCTTCTTTTGTGACTGGGTTACCTCATTCAAGATGGTTTATTCAAGTTCCATTCATTTACTGTGATTTTCAAGATCCAGTGATTTCTTTTATTGTGCAAATGTGCCACATCTTCTTTATCCATTGTTCAGTTGAGGAACATGTAAATTGCTTCTAGGGTCTTCCTATTACAAACAATGCTGTCACGAACACAGTTGAACACATGTCTTTGTGCATGGATGTGGATCATATGGGAGTATGCCAAAGAGGCAGATTGCCAGGTCCTATGGTAGACTGATTCTCATTGTCATGAGGAAATGCCATATTGCTCTCCAAAATGGGTGAATCCCATGAAAGACTAGACTGGAAGCCATAGTTTATATGCCTAGATCATGTAGAGTAAAAAGAGTGAAGAAAAGATGTAAATAAAATCATCATTTAAAAAAAACCATCAAGATAGAACAACAGCTGACATATGCCTTTAATTCCAGCACTCATGACACAGAATCCAGGGTATCTCAGTGAGTTCAAGACAAGCCTGCTCTACAATGGGAGTTCCAGGACCACCTGGGCTATTACACAGAGGAAACCTGCCTTGAACCCTTCCCTCACAAAAAAAAAAAAAAAAAAAAAAAAAAGTATATTTTGTTGGTGTAGTGAGATATCCTTGGAAAAAAACTAATTTTTCATTTGCAAGTGGTTGTCAGGTGGATTAGGGACTAGGAAGTGTGTCCATATCTTTCTCCTGCAGGACCCCATCTGCTGCACACTCAAGGCTGCTGTCTCATTTTCTGTGAGGACTATGATGTGTCCTAACTGTTTTCCTCATAGTTTTTTCACATGTGGCTCAGGATACAGACTGCTGACAGCTCTCATTTGAGAGCTGCGAATAGTAGGCACAGTGGGCATGGCTTTCCTTTTAGCTTATTGCTCGCTTAACTTCAGAAAAACTAATATCCCACAGCTCTGTAGCTTCTAGGTTAGTGTGTATAATCTCTGAGTCACCATACCTGCTACAGTGTGTACATGCATATCTGTCTGTCTGTCTTACATATGACATTTGTAGCTTGACCAAAAAAGATGGATGTAGGGCTAGAAATTTTATACACAGTAACATGCGTTGTCTTGTTCAACATATGATGGTTACTGAACAAGTTGCCGATGCAAGCTTATTGACCACAGTCACACCTTCTCACATAAACTATCAGATCTCTGAAGACAAGGCCTTAACTACAGGTTTAAGGTTTGGTATACCGGTCAATCATAGAAAGTGTTCAATATGTTTGTTTGTTTGTTTGAGTGTTTGTTTGTTTTTGGAAAAGAAGAAATCATAAAGCTACCTATGATGAGTATCTGCTAGTACCTCCTTTTTCATGAAAGTAACAAAATAAAAAGTATTTTCTGTTTCTTAAAAAAAAAGTACTTCAGGAGAAAAGCAAAGTCAGAATGATAACAGCGAGGCATCAGAAAGGTTGTCAGCTGACCAAGGACACAGTCTTCTATCTGTAAGTGCTCATCTTCCCATAGACCTTATTAGCTGTGGAATGGGATTCTCTCTGTGTTATGATTTCCCTTTACTGAAAAGTCTAATGCTTTGGTTCTAGTCCTTCTGCTGCTCAGGAAGGAGTCTTACCAAGCTACAATTGGACTTGTGCCTCTTGGACTCAGTTAGCTAAATGTGACAGATATTGTTAGCCACTGCCATCAATGTGCTAGAGTCATAGGGGCTTCTATGTAGAACAGTGATTTGCACTGTGAATGGAATGCCAGTCAGCCCTGGGCTTCTGGAGCTCAGACTCAGGCTTTAGAGATCTGGTGGATGTGGAACCTGTAGATAATTATCTTGGGTAACCTGTCCATACTTTGAGGGTATTTGCCCAAGACTTTCTAATGTTTCCCTTTACCATGGTCTCTTTTATGTTCTCTCTCGCTCTCTCTGTCTGTCATCTATTCCTCCCCTGAATCAATCACTCAATAACCCTAGTCCCACGTGATTTCCACTCCTCCACTTCTGTTTTTCCAAGTTCACAGATCAATTCTAAAACCATGTGCTTCATCTTTACTTCACAACATAATTTAAAATAATAGCAATACACAAATTATGCACACATTTGGTATAATATGTAACAAAAGTCAATCAGATATATCAGGTATTTGTTTATATAAATTTTACAGGATCTACAACACATGTATCAATTATAGAATAATATAAATGTCAAGTCATTCTCTAGAGATAGGGTTGTAGCATCCAGAATGAGAGTGTATAACAGGCATCAAATCTAAGAATTTGCATATGTGTTTCAATGAAATTCAATATACCTACATTAGACTTAAACATCTTAGTAACATAGCTGCTTCACATCAGTAAATTTTTATTTATTTATACCTTCAACTTGCAACTTAAAAAAAAAACAGGCTTAATGCTAACATACATGACATCTGCAACTAATTCACTATGAAGAAAGTACTTCTCCAGACTTAGTAACACTAGTCATTCAGGGGAAGTCCTAAAATACTTCTTGTTTATTCACAACAAAATCCAAGTAAAACATTACTGAACTAATAAAATATCTGTTCAAAGCTGATATTCACACTTGTCTGCTCAAGCACCATGAATACCTCTAGCCCATCCTATTTGGGGCCTGAACTCATACTATTACTATAAGAAAAGTAAAAAGCACTCAGGTTAGCCTATACAAATGCAATGTTCTGCCCTGAGCCTATTTTGGAACCACAACATCTGGTTTCTTATTTGAGAGGTAATACAATACCTTCCATGAATCCACATCACTGTAACATTTTCAAACCTCAATGGGAATTACAAAATCAACTGTAACTTCACTGAAATGGTGGTTGAAAATCTACCAGATGAGGAGCAAAGAGACCAAGGGAAAAAGAGTGATTCTGCTCACAATGGAGCTATCATCTTAGCTAGCTATTGTCTGATAAATATCCACATATATGAAGATTCACTAGGAATATCATTGACTTTCCTCTTCTCCCTAGACTAATGCATTTGAATGTTTGGTCTCCAGGCAGTAGAACTAGTTGAAAGGTTAGGAGATGTGGCCTCGTAGGTAGTGGTTTGTCATTGCATGTGGACTGTGAGATTTCAGAAACCAAAGCCAGACCTAGAGTCTCTCTTTTCCTGTTGCCATGATCATGGTGTCTATGCACAGCAATAGAAGGATGACTGACACACACACAATGTTGCTAGTACCGTAAACAATGGATCCCTTGCCATTTTCTAATCTACACAGCTGTACAGAATTCTTTTCTACCAAGCCACCCGGAGTCCCATTGAGAAGACAACTGACAGGTGATGAAACAGTATAGTTTCCATCATCCTTCTTTTCAAATGAAATCTTTTGAAATTTTTATATTCATTTGTGAGTTTAGCATGGGGAATCAGTGTCATAGTGCTAACATGCAGTTCAGAGGACAGCTTTCAGGAGTTGGTTTTCTTCTACAATATGGAGTTCTGGTGGCTGAACTTGGGTCATCAGGCTTGGGGGCAAGTGTTTACACAGACTGAGTCATCATATGTACAGAAACATGATTTTGAAAACACTTTTAAAAGCCATGGATTATGCATCAAATTATCATTTAGGTCACCAGGATGTAGTCACCTAAACAATATCAGTTTACTAAGTCCCTTACTCTTTGATGCTTTTCTAAAACCATGTAATGCTTTTACCCCTTTCAAGAAATAAATAATAATAATAATAATAAAAACCCCAAAAACCTGCTGAGTGGTTAAGTGGATGCTCAAGGCTTCAAAACCAGACAAAGAGAAAGTAGGGATCGGAACTCAAATTTATATAAATACAAAAGTGTATTTCTTCTAAAATGGTTTCGCTTCCATTCCCTTCCAACTTCATAATAAAGGAACAAGAATAGCTATAAATAAATTATTTATTCAGAGTTTAATCATCTCAACAAGGGGGAGTATGAGGGACAGACTGTAAACTCCCATTCTTTCTGGATGTTCACATTGTACCTTCTGGATCCCACTTTTCTTCAAGAACACATCTACAAATTCAAGAATTTTTAAAGCTGGGAAAAGATAAACAAACCTGTTAACTGTGCCTGCAGAAACATAGTCAGGTAAGCCTTGAATTCAAAGCCAGTCTAAACAAGAATGTAGAGAGTTTTCTAGCAAACACAGTATATAACAAAATAACTCCCATTACATCCTTAAGGAGAAAAAAGCCTAGCAGAAACCACTTATACTTACATACACTTTCCATTTAGTGAAGCAGGTCAAATTCTAAGACATGCTAAACAAAAGCATGTATTCTCACATGTTACCACAGTCCAGGGGAGAAAATCAACTGCTGTCATGGTCACCTGATTTTTGTAGGCAATTATGTAATTAATTTCCAATTTTTGCCAACATCTTGTCCCTCACCACATCCATCCAGGAAAGGAAAATTAAGCAAAAGTATTGTGAGTTTTGGATTCATGTGATTTAAGAATATTTTCCCTTAGTTTCATCAGGAAAACAAAGCTGGATTTCACATAAAGAAAAGTTAAACAAACCAGAAAACTCGGGCAATACTTTTACAGGTTATGCACACAGGAAAAAAAAAAGCAAAATATCATTCATAGTATTTCTCAAAGAAATCTTTTAACTTTAATACTTGCCAAAGTGAGACAACTGAAATTAAGTTGAAATGTCTGACATGGTCACTGTGTTTTAATGACAGAATATATAAGCTAGTTTATTTGGGACCTAAAACTAATTATCATCGTAGCATATCTCCAGTCAACCAAATGCAGTGGAATGAATCCACGCAAAAGTTAAGAAGGCAAGGCTTAATGCAGGTTGTAAGTCCCCCAGACTTGAAGAATGTGTACAAAAGTAACAACAATTTATCTCTAAGTGGTTCAGCTCATATGAACCTTAAAAGGACTGGAGTGCTTTCCTGACCATGGCAATCAAAAGGTTTAAAAAAGTTAATGAGCAACTTCTGGAAATAAAAGGGGATATGGGAGGATAGTATAGTAACCAAAAAAAGGCACAGCTCTTTGCAATGAACTCTCAAAATTACTTCATTGTGGAGCGTAGATGCAAAGCCCGAACACAAAATGTTGCTCAATCAAATTTCCATTGTGAACTTCTGAATTCTCATTTGGGTCCAGTACCTTAATGTGAGACAACCTTCCCTTTGCAAGATGGCATGGGAATGGGGGGCAAGGGGTTACACTTTCTCAAGGATAACAAAATTGAGGGTTTTCCCACCAATAGTTTCACTTGTATTGTAAATCCTATTTACTCTCTATGTCTGCAAGTATATGTTGCTCCCATAGACCTTGGTGGCTGAAGAGACAGATGCACAGATCTTTGCTACATCCCAGGGACAAAGCTTTGAAAAGCCACTGAAGGCCCATGGTGTTTACCCTGCTCAATTGCCCCAGAGAGCTCATTCCAGGGCCAGAATGTTCAGGTAGGGAGCCTCACTGAACAGTCTTCCCTCAGATGAAAGCCTCAGCAGGAGACTCTGAAGGAGTCAGCCTGAGAAAGCCAATGGAGGAGGCTGGGATCAGCAACCAAAACAAACACCCTGGGGGACTAATATTATGGAGGAGAGTGTGCCTTCCTTATCTCACCTGTGTGCCCTCTCCTCAGAACCCCAAACTGCCCTCAATCAACTCCCTCAACTAAGTTGCTTTCTCACTGTTTGGCTTCCAGTTCTCCCTGCACTGGCTTTTCAAGAGCAGCTGTGCTCCTTGAGGGCTGAGCAGGACATCAGAGGATGCTCCCTTGGACACCACTGGGGCAAGAATAAAGCATTGCTGTGGGGATGGGAACAACACAGTTAACAGCTTCTCGTCCCATTCCTCCAATGACCTGTACACAGCCCTGCCCACATGCACATGTGCAGCCTGGGAACCAGTAGTAGGCCTGCCACATGCCAGTGCTAAGAATTACTATTGGATGAATTGGCTGCACATCAGGCTATGTGAGACTACTGAAAAGGCTTGCAACTGTTGGATCAAGTGCTAGGTTGACCCCAACTGTGATCAAAGTTGGGTGGCTGGCAACAGCTCCTGGGGCATTGCCTACCCACATTCTCGTACCCCCACCATCTCCTGGAGCTGCCCTTCCTCAGTGCTTCTGGTGCCTAAATAAGTCCAAGCGTTACCACACATTAACCTAAATGGTTGAACTATGGTTAGAAAATTTATGATATTTAGTGCTTGGCATATTAGAGAGTATTTTAAAACAGTGGATATTAATACAGGTAGTAAACATTACTACAATTTTTATTATGATTCTCTTTGAATCACTGAGAATGTGGCCTCACAAAGCAGACTGAAGATGAAAATGCCATGCTTCTGAATGGTAGCACATTCTTTCAGGCTCCTTTTGAGTTGAGACTGGGGTGTATTTGGTGCAATGGTAGTTGAAAAATCTAGGGGTGTACACGGCTTAATTAAGCTATGTTGAGGTGATTGGAGATAATGTCCATTTCAAGGCTCAAATCTGTCACCTGAAACTTCATCCTATTAAAGGCCTCCACATCCATGGTCATCCAGTCAACTCCAGCCTAGATGCTCCTGGATGGGACCATTATCTAGAATGACCATAAGAAAACAAGGCTTACAAGGTGAAAGGTTATTTCAGTGTGAACCAAGAGCTGATTCACTTAGGCTATGAGAATACACAAAGTCAATATAGCAAAGAAGTAGGTAATAAACGTGAGTCCTAGGTAAAGAATAGATAGTATCATGCCCAGCAGCTCACCCACTTAGTAAGGGAATCACCTCAAATAAAGAGTTTGATATATTGTACTTGGTTCCCATTTCTGTATCCATGATTGTTGTGACGATTAACAGAAATCTCAGGAATAAACGGTACATAAGTACTTATCAAAATACCACCTCAGGGATGGATGCTTTGGCTCAAGACTGTAATCCCAGCACTTGAACAACTATGGTAACTTGGAAACACAATGAATTCCAGGCCAGCCTGGGCTAAACAGGTAGACCCTGCCTCAAAAATACAATACAAGACAAAATAAGCAAAAACAATAAACCAAAAGACTCTCTATGATAAAGAAAGAAAATTGACATTCATCAACTTCAAGTGGAGTATGTCATATAATATGAAGCAATATCATACTGCCATCACAAGTCTGAGTGTACCTACTGTCTACCTTGAATTCTCATCTAAAAAAATGGGTAGAATAGCTTCTATAACGATGTATATTTATTGCATGAATTTAAAGAGAAATAAATCTGATTACACACCCTTTAGAACATCCTCAAGATATGGGCAAGTACACTAATATTATTTGTCATACATGGATAAATAAATCATTGTTGAGACAAGAACAGAGATAAGATGAGAAGTGGGCATGCACTGAGATTATCACTACCACAAAAGTTCCTGAGAATCTTAATTTAAAAGGAGAAAAGATTTGCATTATCTCATGGTTGTGCAGGTTTCATGGATGGTTACTTGGTTCTGTTGCTATGATTCTGTGGCGGGACAAGCCACCATGCAAGGAGAATGTGGTAAAGCAAAGCGGCCCATTCTCTGGTACATGGAAGAAAGAGGTGGCTTTGTAACAGGGACCCTGTCCTAAGTATTCTCCATCAACATCCTGATGTTGTACCAACAGCTGAAGGACAACTCTTCAAAGTGTGGGCTGATCCTGTGGAGATGTCCCTGATCTCCACTCTGAAACAGAGCCTAAATGGAGGAAGTAGTGTTCAGAGGATTTAAGAGAAAGAGCAACCAAGGAAACCTCCTTATGTCATTATCTGGCTGGCAAACACACCCACCAATGAACACATCTATTCTTTCTCTCTCTCTCTTTCTTTCTCTCTCTGTCTCTCTCTCTTACACACAAACACATACACACACACACACATACACACACACAGTGAGAGCAAGAGAGAGACCCCAGAAATCATATATGAGCAGAAAAAATGAAGAGAACTTCATGATAAATGAACAGTTGAATTTGACTAAGCACATTAGGTGTTTTAACTGAGCTGCACAATACATCTATGCATGCCCTAGGGAGTTAAAAATCTAGGGGTGTACATGGCTTAATTAAGCTATGTTGAGGTGATTGGAGATAATGTCCACTTCAAGGCTCAAATCTGTCACCTAAAACTTCATCCTATTAAAGGCCTGCACATCCATGGTCATCCAGTCAACTCCAGACTAGATGCTCCTGGATGGGACCACTATCTAGAATGACCATAAGAAAACAAGGCTTACAAGGTGAAAGGTTATGTCAGTGTGAACCAAGTGCTGATCAACAGGAGAAGGACACTTTGGGGTACAAGAAGAAATGAGAAGACCACTTGCCCCTAAAATGCTGACCATCGGAAACACTTACTTGGCATTGACACTGGGCTCCAGCCTTTGTAAACTGCTTCCTACCTGTGATCCCACTAAAACCTGCAAATAAATAAATAAATAAATAAAGAGCCACAGTCCACAATTTATGCCATTCCCTAAGTAGATCCTTGCATAGCAGCATTCCTGATATAATGATAAGCAGATGTATGACATGTGATTGACCCATCACCCTCAATGGACTGTAGCTTATAGCAGAGCAGGAAGATTTGTTTGCCAATTAACCAGTTTCTTGCAAGAGGATAACTCTCCAGAGAAACTTGTGAATGATCATAGAAATGAACATCTGGGTGGAATGTGGGTGGGAGTCTGAATGAGTGGGTTGATGGTTACATGGGTGTCTCTTTGTTTTTTCTTCACATGTGGGCAGTCTGCCCCTGCTGCCTCAACCTACTTGATGTTGCTCAGCAAGGGGGTCATGGATCTTCTCACGGATCTCCTTAAAGAGCCTCTTTACCTCCTCAAAGGACTCTTGTAGTGCCATCTTCTCCTCCTTCAACGTCCTGTTCTCCGGTCCCAACACATTGACATTGTTTTTTAACTAAGTCAAATGTCATAGGACAGTGTTGTGCAGGTAACTGAACAAGCATCCATTCAAAAATGGTAAGCCCTACCTGGCCTCCATTTGCCATCCCTACCAGTTCTAGAAAGTCCCAGGCCCCCAAAGAGCCCAAGAATAGAGCTCACAGTAGTCAAGCCAGCATTAAGCCAGCATTACTCAGAAGGAGGACAAATCCATAGTACAACCAAATTCCAGAAAGGTTCAAACTACTCCTGAAAACTCTGACCCAAAAGCAAGTGTGCCCCTGAGAAGAGGATGTAGCTCCCACTTACACTGTTCTTGGTATTGGGAAAGCATCAGCAGGTAGAGGAAAAACAGTTTCTGAAGGAGGGCAGAAATCACAACTGGAATAAATACTGTGTTCAGTTCACATGGAAACCAGTTCTGTGAATCCCCTACCACAGTGAGTCTCAGCAGCCTGGGCCTCTAGACTCCCCTTCATGGTACAAACCATTTTCCTATCTAAGCACTCCTGAGACTGACAAGACTGTGATGGTAAGACCTTGGTGTTTTCTCACAATTAGCAAAACTGACTTTAAAAGGTACAAGTCTCATAGCAACAAGGCAGGCTGCTTGTTATGAGGAAGTCAGGCAAGAACCAAAGCCCTCACTATGGGTTAAATACACAGATTGGCAGAATCAGTCCACCTCACCCCCCAAGCTAAATCTGGCACTAACATATAGGATTCTTTCTCCTCAATCAGCCCCTTGCACTTGTCCAAGGTGTCATGGATCTCTATGGGTAATTTCTGAAGATTTGACATCACCTGGTTATGCTCCATTTTGAGCATCTTAAGTTCAACATTCAGCCTGTGGTAGGGCATGATCCCAGGAGAAAAGAACACCTTGAATGTTGCTGGATTTTCTTGTTCAGACAGGTTCTGGTGCTACTTTAGCACCCTCAAAACACAGAAACACTTATTTATTTTAATTATTAAAATGCTGGCTAATGGCTAACACTTCTTACTGGCTAACTCTCTCTTAATTATTAAACCATTTCTATTAATCTAATTATTTCCATGTGGTCATGTATGACTTGAGTAAAGTCAGGTCCTGGTACTCCTTCTTCTGCTACATGGCTTCTCTTCCAGGTCTCTCTCTGCCTATTTTTCCCATAATTCTCCTTGTCTCTTAGCTTGGCCTACTTTCCTCTCTGTATGACAAAACATACATCAAACAATACAAGAAATGTGTGTGTATGTATATATATATATATATATATATATATATATATATATATATATATATGGATATGCCACTGATGCGAGATGTCATTCTGTATATATGTTTCTTGTATTGGTTAATGTATAAAGCACCTTGGCCATTAGGAAAGCACGATAGGTAGCACTAGGAGACAAGGAGGATTCTGGAAGTAGTAGAGAGGAGTCAGTATGGAGAGACTGGAGAATGTAGAAGGGTGGCTCCTCTCTCTGGTAAGATGAGACCACATGGAAATACTTAGATTAATAGAAAGGGGTTAATATTTAAGACAGAACTAGCTGATAAGAAACTAGTAACTGGCAAACAGAATTATATCTAATACAGCATCTCTGTGTGTTATTTGGGGCTGTAGTGGCTGTAGGACCAGACTGGCCAGGAAAAAACTACTCATAACATAATGGCACCTTCAACATGACTTCCACTTAAAAGTTTACAAAAGCTTAAAAAGGGGCTTTTGAAAACAAAATAAAAAATACAAGCAAGGCTTCTTGGTAGCAGCATTTTCTCAGTTGCACTCTCTTTTGCTAGAGACAAGCAAAGACTTTGGGGCTTTATTGAGGGAGGTTTCTTGACTCAGCATAAGCAGCAAAAACCGAATGGCTTTTAAAGAGTGCTGCTAAAAACTTAATGGTGTATAAGAGAGTTGGCAATGACAGTGACCATATCTCTAAGCTGGCAACATACTGCTGGATGGCAGCTTAGACCAAGGCAGTGAGCACAGCTCTCTGTTCTGGCGGTAAAAGTACTGGCCACCATCTTGGATAGACCATGGCTAACACAGTCATTGGTTTCATTTAAGCAATCTTGGTGTTTACCAGATAAAAGGCTCCTGGCCAGAAAAAGATGAAGATTTACAGTAAATGTAGATTCAGATTAAGAAAAACTTCTAAAGGTTCACAATGTGTTTTAAAATATATGCAGGATAGGGAAAAAATAAAATGGTTTTAAAAAGACAGAGAGTAACTGGGTATGGTGGCATATGCCTTTAATTCCAGCACTCGGGAGACAGGGGAAAGCAGATCTCTGTGATTTCAAAGTAAACATGGTATACAGAGTTAATTCCAGGACAAATAAAACTAACACAGAGAAACCCTATCTCAAAGAATAGAAAATAAAAATAAAAGAAATAGAGTAATAAAAAAGCCACGTAAAGATGGGAAGCACAAAGAGTGTGGATACTATGTGCTGTTCTGTTGTCTTTGACTGCTGAGTGAATAGCAACAACTGTTAAGAGAAATACTTCTGAATCAATTCAATTTATATATTTTAAAAATGCTTTGACTTCAAAACTTAAGTCTAAGAACAGGTTACTGGGGAAAAGGATTTCTATTTTTGTTTCCACCGAAAATGAACAGTTATGAATTCCTTCCAGACTAATGTGGTTTGATCACGCCAAACCCCCTGAAACAGTGTCCCAGGTGATCCAACATTCTAAACCGCTGAGACACAGTAGCCATGCAGACTACCGCCAGGATTTCTACATCTTAGGATCCCAAAGACAGCGACCCCTACCAGCAGGAAGCAGTTTGGAAAGAATGATGCCTAAATTTCCAAATATTGTTTATAAATATTTGTTTTCATTTATATGGGGTTAGTTATAATTGGTTAATAATCACAACCAATCTCTTTTTATAGGTAAAAAGGGGATTATGTTATAGAAATGTATACATTGTTTTGAAATGGATTTTCATTTATTGATACAAATTTTAGGTCAATTTTCTGATATGTGTATCTCCTCTTGTTTAGGTCATTTAGGAATGTAATGTATAATTTAGCACAGATTATAGAGAGTAACCTATAATAGTCAAAATGTAGAGTTAAGTTAGTTAGGTTTTCTAGATATATAAAGATGTATTTGAGATTTATAGGCATTCTTCAAACCTTTCAAAGACCTACCAAATATGGCATTTAAAATGGTTTAGGAATTTTCTTGATAGTGAGGCACAACTGCTCCTGGCAACACCACCTGCATCAGAAAGGAATATGAACCTTGAAGAAACATGTTATGGAGTTTGCCTCCAATATGACAAGACTAGCCATTTGAGAAACGTACTTCTCTTGTCTGGATTGTTTGACTTCATGTTAGATAAATGGACATGCAGGACATACAGGAACATCACTGCTGATACAAGATGGACATTGCTGCAAGGTTCCTGTTTCATGGAAGAGTCTGCCAGACATTCTGCAAGACACAGAAAAAAGTGGCTGATAAATTGCCAATACAGGTAGATAGTATAAAGTTTCCTCCTTTGCTGAGGCATCTACCAGACACATAACAGCCTATAGGCCTAAAATGGAACATTACAGAAGAACTTCGGGTGACTGACCAGGCAGTGAGTTGTCATTTCTAGAGTTTGTATATTATCCTTCTGTGGTCTTTGAAGGAGTTTAAGACAGATAGTTATGGTTATACTTTTCCTTAGTTAAGACTAAAGTTAAGTTACATAGAAGACTTTAGACTCACTAAGATAGGATAGAAGATAAAATATTTAAATCTTGCTAATGTTGATGGAATAAACATTGTTAACTGTGATTCTTATTTGATAACCGTTGGGTGATATATTTTGCTATGCTAAGGTTAAAACCCTGTTTTTTATTTTAGATGGAAAAAAAGATAATGGGAGATATCATTGTGTATATATGTTCATCTGATTGGTTAACATGAAAGCAAGATAGTTGGAACAAGGAGACAAGGAGGATTCTGGAAGTAGCAGAGAGGAGTCAGCATGGTGAGACTGAAAAAGCAGAAGGTTTGCCCCTCTCTCCAGTGAGATGAGACCACATGGAAATACTTAGATTAATAAAAATGGGTTAATATTTAAGACAGAGCTAGCTGATAAGAAACTAGTAACTGGCCAACAGAATTATATCTAATACAGTGTCTCTGTGTGTTATTTGGTGCTGGTGTGGCCATGGGAACAGACTGGCCAGGAAAAACCTACTCTTAACATAATCCCACATCACATGATCAGAGGTCTCAAACAACATAAGAAATCATGCTGTGTCCTGGACTATGAGAGTTCAGTGGATAACATAGCTTCCTGGCACTTATTAAGCTTGCTAATCTGTGCCCAGGCCAAAAGAGGCAAGGGGTCCAAAGGTAGTCATTCATGGCTGCATGGAAATCCTCAGAAGGCTTGGGGCTATTAGTTTAATTCTCTAAGAAGTTCACAGGAGTCTCTGGCACATATCTAGGCCCACCAGAAACCTATGATGTGTGGTGATATATTAGTTTTGATTTGTTAAAGCTTGCCTGAAGATTCAGAAAACAAAGTCAGATACAATCCATAGAAGCCAGACACACACCTTTAAACCCAGTAGTCAGAAGCTAGGATGTGATGATACACATCTTTAATCTTAGGACTCAGGGTTTGGATGCAGACAGATCTCTGTGAGTTCAGTGCCACCCAGTTCTACAAAACTGATCCAGTCCAAAAGAGAAACAGCTCACACAGAGAACATCTCAGCACCTAGAGTCACATACTTTTAATCCTAGCATTAGGGAGGTATATAATATAGGAGCAAGGTCTCAGTATCAGGCATTCATTGTCTAGCCACATTGAGAATAGGAATACCCCAGCCCCGTTAGAGTTCTGTAGTAGCTTAGATGATTTGCTTCCATGACCTTCAGTTTGAACCTCAATATCTATCTCTGTGTCTTTTAGTATCCATGCTAAAATGATGACATTTTTCCTGTTTTCATAACAGGGATTCTCATTCCTGGATGCCTATTGCCACACAGAGGAACAAAACACAATCAGTATTACCAGGAAAGAAGCCCTCATACACTTCACAGGGGATTCTAACTGTCCACCAGAGTGAGTGCAGTGGCCAAGAGCTATTCTGCTCAAAGTGGGGCTACCTGGCCTCATTACTGGCATTGCCTGGAAAATGTGAGAATGGCAAATCAAGCCCTGCCTTAGACCCTGGAGTCCCAGGCACACACACTGCCATATGTCTGGTAAGACACACACCACATCCAATGTGGATGTCCATGAAATACAGGTAGGTGGCACTGTCTCAGCGAATTGGTAAGAAACCAAAGAAGGGCAGTGCTGAGCTTCAGGCCATCCAGCCACAAACTGATATGGATGAATGTGACCAGATCCTTCCAGCTGCTGCCAGGAGCTTTTAGCACACGGCAATCTCATGGGCAAGTACAAAGACTTGCCACAAACTCACAGCATCTAGCCTCTCCCACAGGTCATCACCTGTGAAGACTTTTTAAATGCATGTTGAGAGCTCAAACTACTGTTCTTATCCCCAGAGTGTGATGGCGGCCAGAGGTTCTGCTGTTCATTTAGTGGAAGCAGAACTGCCTTGGTCCCCATCTCATTGCTACCCAGGCTCCAAGTTGAGCCTTTCCATTTAACTTAGGAAAATGAGTTTAGGTACAAAGCCTCCATGGATGTCAGTCCTCTGTTCCTCAGGAAAGTTTGGATTGTGAGAAGTAGTGGTCATGATGACTACCTGTTTTTCAAATCCTTGTTGGTATAATTGGCCAGGATTCCACACAGCTCATTTGTCTCACATGTCATGTGATGTAACTGAATGGTGAGCTTTTCCACCTCTTTAATCTGTTGCTCCTGCTCAATGAAGATAGATAGAAGCAATAGTGCCTTCCCAGTAGTCTCCGTTGGTATATAAAGACAAGACAATCTCTACACTTGAAGGACATAGGATCAGAGAAGTCCCTGCTGAGTCCAAAGAAGCCCATGGAAGAAAAAATGCTAGGGACCAAGTGAAGGCCCCAAAGAGCAGGGCAGCTATCCTCAAAATGGGGCCCCTGAGCTCTGTATCGGTCCTCATGCACTGTGGATAATCATGTGCATCACCCCCAAATGCAGGACCTATGGCCCTGGGAGTCATAAGCTAGCACAACCATGTGGATTTGGAGGACAGTGTCAGCTGATATCTGATGGGATGCAGGTTAAGTCCTGTTGTCCCTAGACCTTAGCATCACCAAGTCCTGATCACATGTGTCCAAGGCCAAGACATCTGAATGTCTGAGATTTTGGTGCATGGCCACAGGAATCTCTCCTTATTCTAATTAGCATTAAATTCTCATAGAAACTAGGATTAAGTGAAGCAACACCCCAACCTCAGAGGGAGGCCTCATTAGTCACTCCTTTGCTCCTGCTGCCCTTCCTTCCCACTCAGAATGAGATTTTAAGCTTTGTTCTTCCCCATTGTGGTCTCTCCATGCTGTCCATTTTCTCTCTCAAGTAGAATCCTCAGTGTGAACAACATGTCTATAGTTGAACCTTATAGGCACTGAAGAAATATCCTAATATCACTGGATGCTGCTACAACATCACAGGTGATAGAAATAACTCTCCAGGTTAAAAAGAATATCCAGAGAAGGGACTGCTGATGTGATGGGACACATCTTTTGCCTTCTTACTACTTTGAATTCTCTGAACTTATCAGAAGCAGATTTTTCTTTTCCAGGCATCCTTATGGCACACAGGGGAATTCCATATTATACCTCCTCCTTCCAAAGCTAGAGATTTCTCTGATTCATTAAAATCATTTTACTTCTTCACCCTTGGCGAATTGAATATTTACTTTATAAGCACTGCCCAAGAATGGCCCTTCCCACTCTTTAATACCTATACCCAATAATATGAGAAATAAAGCATGACAAGAAATTAGGTCAGGACAATACAGAAGGTGTTGAGTCCCCTGGGTAAATACCCACCTTAAGAAGGCTAAGGTTGAGGGAAATTGGTGATGAGGAATTTGTTAAGTGAGCTGAGCATGTTATGAGATATAAACTGCTCTACAATGTTCTATTTCACTGGTTTAGTAGTGAGGGCTCTATAGAGGAACAGCTTCTATAAAATTAATCTCTATATACTGAATAGGAATTTGTTAGATTGGCTTACATGGTGTGCTCTAGCCAATCCAACAATGGTTGGTTACGAATTGGAAGTCAACCATGGAGAAATTGCTCAGTCCCCAATGCTGAACGTCTCAGCGTCTGGTTTATATGTTGTAATTGGCTTATGATTTTGTCTATCTCCCTTCTCCTAACAAAGGGGTATTACATCACTGGATTAAGAGAGAAGTTAAAGGGGACCCTTCTTTTACAATTTTATGGAATGCTGTGAGGTATGTTAATTGTTCTTTAAACTTCTGGTCAAATTCTACAATGCATCTCTCAGGTCCTGGGTTTCTTTTAGTAGTGGTCCTGCTGTTCTCAAGCAAGGGAGGGACTCTTATGAGATTTCTATCAAAGTGCTTTTGGTGTTATTATAGTTTCTGTAACCTAGGACAGGAGTTGTGACTTGGTAACAGAATGCTTACGATGCACACATGAGGGCTGGGTTAATCACTAGCACCATAAAAACAAACAACCAAAGAAACAAATGGCCAATAACCTACAAATTTTGAATGGCAAGTCTGATTGTGTGTTATGAAACAGTTGTCCCCAGGTAGCTGAGCCTCCCTCTCTTTCTGAAGGGAAGCTGCTCAAATCCCTAGAAGACTTCTCCTCCCAGTATGATCTGACAGTACAGAACTCCACTGGTGACATCATACAGCTAATCTGCTGAGGAGATGGCTGAGATGCTGTTGCCATGGAAGGCAAAGATGAGCCTCTAGAGTTTTACAGGTGTCTGGACAATATCAAATGGAGATGCAGCTCATTGACGGCTATAGTCTTCTGCGGTGCTTTGTCATAAATATTGCTACTGTTTATAGTACCAAACTCCGGAATTAATCATCTCTGCCTTACTACTAGATTAGTAGCTTGCTACTATTAGTTATTCTGTTTTCATTCATTATCCTATTGTTAGTTAACAGCAGATGACAATGGATAAGGTTCTGACTTTTTTCTTATAGTGGAGTGGACTAGAGACAAGCTTTATAAAGAAGGGGTGAAGGACAAAAGGCCCATTTCATATCCTGGAGACAGGAATATAAATAGTAATAACTCTAAATGAAGAATAATTGGACAAGATTCATCTGGATTTCAGTTTGGGAACTCTTTATCCAGCTCTTCTAGAAGGAGAAGATGATTTCATTGAGGTGTTTTAGTTGTTTCTTGTAGTTGGAAGTCCTCAGTTGTGAATGAGCCAGAAACCACTAAAACTTTGAGGAAACCCATGAGCTGAAGGAATATTGACACACTTCCCCTCTGAAAATGTTTAATTGCCTGGTTGGTCTTTGTAGTGCTGAAATTGAGACCTAAGCCAAGAGTACCCTGGGCAATGGCTCAACTATGAACAACACCTTGATCCTTGTTACACTTTCATGTTTTATTTTTAGATGAGGTCTTGCTCTGCTGCCCAAGTTGGCCTTGAATATGTTCTACAGATACCAAAGATCAAAATGCCTGAGCCTTCCCAGTTGGTGAGGTTACAGGGTGATCCATGAGGCCTGACTAGAGCAATGAAAATTTTAATACAATTCTGGACTGGAGTTAAGACAGGACTAAATGAAACTATACTCAATAATCGAGTGGAACTCTTTGAATAAGGTGGGTATTCCCGAGTGGGAAGATAGTGCAAGCCTGTAATCCTGTCCCTTGAGAGGGAGTAGGAGCAGTAGGTAAAGGCCACTTTCCTCTACATTGTGAGCTTGAGGCCAGCCTGAATTACCTGAGGCTGTCTCAGACACACAAATGCAGAGAATCAATTTCTCTAGTTTTCATTTTCAAATAAACTGAGGAGCCTACAGTTTGTTAGCAAAGAGAGCCACAGGTAGCTAGAAACTGACAATTTTGATGTCTGGCAAATTCCTCCAACTTTTACTCTCCGTTCTCCCTCACCAGGCATATGTAATGCCATGTATTTTCTGAACTGAGGCAGTCTGCTTCCATGTGTTGTAATAAGGACACAGTTATCCCTGTCCCTCTACTTGCAGCCCTGTTATCTTTTCTTCTGAGCACTCAGCTAAGGATGGAGGGAGGCAAACTCTTCATCTCCTGATTATGTATAGGTTTGCTACTGCCTAAGCAGTTACTCCAAGTCTGACTATCTCCTGCTTTTTAATCATTTTACAGAGAAGTGCCCTGAATTCACTTCTGGTGACCTATTGGCCTGGAGCACACACTGTTATTCCAGAGACAGTGTTTCTGGGATGTCTCCCTAGTATACATGGGAAGTAAAGGGATGATAGAGGGTAGATCTTGTCCTCAGATTGTTGTTCTTTTGCTACACTTATAGGAATAAAGCTGGAGAAATGGGTGACGGTCCCATGTGAGTGGGTTTCCAAGGTATGGGACCATGTGGGGGAGCATAGCAAGTTCCATAGCAGTTGAGGGTGATGAGACAGAGGAAAAACATGCCAGGCAGATAGAGCTTAAATGAGGAGTTTATTTAGAAAGGAGTGTGAGGGAAAAGGGAACATACATGGAGACACCAGGAACAGTAGAACATTAAAGAAGAGAAGGAGGGAGGGAACAAAACACCAATAGCACATACACTGAGATCAATAATTAATAAATGGTACCTCCTGATAATGAAAATCTTCTGTAAGGCAAAGAACACAGTCAATAAAACAAAGGAAATGGAAAAAGATCTTCACCAACCACACATTTAACAGAGGGCTGATCTCCAAAATATATGAAGAACACAAGAAGCTAGTCACCAAATCACAAAATAATACAAATAAAGAGTGGGGTACAAAACTGAATAGAGAATTCTCAATTGTAGAATCTAAAATGGCAGAAAGACAGTTAAGGCAGTGTTCAACATCTTTAGCCATCAGGAAATGCAAATCAAAACAACTTTGAGATACCCTCTTACTCCTGTCAGAATTGCTAAAACCAAGAACTCCAATGAGAGTTTATGCTGGAGAGGAAGTAGAGAAAGGGGAACAGTCTTTCACTGCTGGTGTGAGTGCAAATTTGTACAGACATTTTGGAGATCAATATGGCGGTTCCTCAGGAAAATGGAAATCAGTATCTCACAAGATCAAGCAATTCCATTCTTGTCATATATATCCAAAATATGCACATTCATAGCAGAAGGACATCTGTTCAACTATTTGTAATTGCCATGACCTGGAAGCAACCTAAATGCCCCTCAACAGAAGCATGGTTGGAGAAAATGTGGTACATTTAACAATGGGGCAGCATTCACTGTGGGGATGGTGGGGACCAAAAACCAAAAACAATGAAATCTTGAAATATGCAGGCAAATGGATGGAAATAGAAAAAAATCTTCCTGAGTGAGGTAATCCAGCCAAAAAATGTCAAACAGTGTATATACTCACTCATGCATAGATCAAATGGTTACCAGAATGCAATCCACACTGCCCAAAAAGCTAGCAAAGAAGGGGGGCCCTAAGAGAGTCATACATGGTCCTCTGATGAAGGGGCAAGGGAAGGATCTGATCAAATTGGGAGCATGGGGGGAAGGGGAGAGGGAGTTAGGAGAAAGTGAAGGGAATAAGAGGAGAGAAGAGGATACAAGAGGGAGCAGGAGATTGAGTCAGGAAAAGAATAGGGGAGAGCAAGCAAAGAGATACCATGATAGAGGGGTCCATTATAGCTTTTAAGAAAAATCAGGCATTAAGGAAATGTCCAGAGATCTACAAGGATGATCCCCACAAGCAATCTAAGCAATAGTGAAGAGGCTACCATAAATGCCTTCTCCTGATAATGAGATTGATTACTACATTATATGTCTTCTTCTAGTAGCCGAAGGAAGCAGAAACAGACACCCATTTCTCAACACTGAGCCAAACTCCTGGTATCCAGTTTGCACAGAAGGAGGAGTGATGAACAAAGGGTTCAAAGCGAGGCTGGAGAAACCCACAGAAACAGCTGACCTGAACAACAGGGAGTTCATGGACCCTAGTCTGATAGCTGAGAAGCCAGTATAGGACTGAACCAGACTCCCTGAACATTGGTGTCAGTTAGGAGGGCTGGACAGAATATGGGGCCTGTGGTAGTGTATCAGTATTTATCCCAATATATAGTTGGACTTTTTGAGCTCATTCCTCATAGAGGGATACTCGGGGAGGTCCTAGGCCCTGCTCCAAATGATATGACAGTATTTGAAGATCCCCATGGAAAGCCTCACCGCCCCTGAGGAGCTCACTAAGGGGTGGGTTTTGTGAGGGGGACAGAAGAGGAGGGGAGAGTGAGGTAATTGAGTTGAAATGTAAAACAAGCTTGTTTCAAATTTACATAATATATATTATCAGAAAAATGCAAATTAATGTAGAAAACATGGGCTTTTATTTTTTTAAATAAAATATTCTCCATTTGTATTTTAATATTTTATTCTTGGGTGTGTGTGATGACCTTCATTGTAAACTTAACAAGCTTGGTAGAAAAGTTTTATTGAAAAATTGCTTCCACCATATTGGGCTGTAGACATGATTATAGGGAATTATCTTGACTCATGATTGATACAGGGGTTCTCAGCCTACTGTGGTTGTGCCATTCCTAGGCAAGTAAGCCTGGGTTGTTATATAACAAAGGGAACTGAATAAGAACAAGAACACCAGTCTGTAAGCAGCACCCCTCCATGGCCCCTGTTTAGTTCCTGCCATATCTTCCTGCCTTGAACACACCCAGGGACTGTAATCTGAAAGAAGTAATTTCTGTTCTAATATGCTGTTTAACAAAGTATTTAATCACAGCATCATATCACATATTGCTTTGAAATATTAAGGGCTTCTAATGTTTTTACAATTGAGTATATTCCATATGTCAAGAAAATAAAATATGCCATGTACTCATACTGACACTTGGAGTTCATAGTCAGGGCTCTTAAATTTCTGGTTATCAGGGACATAAGCGATAATAGAACCACAACAGTCAAAAAAAAACTCATATAGTAGCAGAGGCAATATGAACAATCTGTCTGGTATATCCAATGAAATTATTATTGTGTCATTAAAAATGTAAGAGTTTGTATGTGGAAATAAGTTTGAATACACAGCAATGTCTGTGATTCTTTCTTAATTAAAATCAGAATCAGCCAGCATCTGAGAGTAGGCCACACTGTTACAAATAGGGCTTTCAGGGGAACCTTAGAAAGTTGTTGGTCCCAGTGCTTTGTGTACTGAGAGGGTGATACTGACATCAGACATTATCTAGATGGGTAAGTAACGTTGAGTGTTGTTGCCAGATACTGTAAGATCTCCATCTTGTCATAGTCTTGTATCAGAGCCATACAAGTCTATATACTAAGGTGGACAGAGTTCTTCCTCTAATATATGAAATTGTTATTGACAATTTCAGGATTATTCAACAGTGGATATTTGATGATAGCTTTTGAGTACAGTGCTATAGGGAAGTGGGCTTGCTCATAGGAAAGTATAAACTATGTTTGACAGTTGATTCTGTTCTAGCAGTGGATGGATTTTCCCAAAGCAATACCATGTCAGATAGAGAAAAACTCAAAAAATATCTTCCTAAAGATATTGTCTACTACCTCCATTTGTATTTAATATAGTACTTGAACTCTCAGCTTTAGTAGTTAGACAAGAGGAGGAGACAAGGGGAATAAAAATCTAACGGGGAAAAGTGAAAGTTTCCTTATTGTAGATGATATGATTCTACGCATATAAAACTAAAAATGTCAGAAGTCCCTTAATGCTGATAAATACAGTCATAATAGTGGAAGGATAGAAAACTAATACACCAAAACATACTGAGAAAGAAATCAGGGAAACAATTCCACACACAATAGCCTTAAAATATATAGTAAGACATTGTTGGAGTAGGATATTTTAAAAACATATTATTAATGAACACAGCTATGAAGTACCTAAGAGCAAACATACAAACATACAAAAACCTTTGACACTGCTATTTTTAAATACCTTCCCGACTTAAATGAATGGCAGTTTTTAAAGTTTTGTGGATAAATAAGAAAAAAGGGTTTATTTTCCTAAATTATTAATACTAATGTAATAAATGTTCAAATAGAACACATGAATCCAGTAATATGTTTTAACATGGGGCAAAGAATAAATTTAAAGAAGTAAAGAAAAGAAAAAGAACATCCATAGATATTTTTAAAGAGGGAAAAGCATGGAGATAAGATAAACTGGAGAGAAACATGACATATTAGACCAGAAAAAATAACTACTTGAATATACTTACATAAGCATTGGGTATGACTGATAGAATAAATCTTGCAAAAGATTTCAATGTTCATAAATGTTGTAATTGGTGTAAAATATGTGGTTACAGACCATCAGAAGAACAGAACATCAGGAAATGCCTTAATGATGTGGTTAATATTGTGATAAAACTGAAAAAAAAATCAATCTGGGACACCAAAGAGTTTATTCATTTCAGTGGTTAGACTGCATCATCAGTGGAAGAATCTAAAGCAATATCCCAAAGAGAGGTTTGAAACCACAGGGAATGCTGCTTACTGCACTGCTTACCTTCCGTTCCTCTATAGCCTAAGCTCACTTGCCTAGATATGGGCTACCCACGTTAGGCTGTGTTGACCTCCAACATTTAGCAATAATAAAATTCCAAAGAAGCATGCCTGCAAAGCAGTCTGGTGGAATTAATTCCACAAGTATGAGCCAAACAGACAGCCAAGATTAGCCATCCCCGAAAGCCATAAAGGGAAAACATAAACTTCTGGTTACTATAAATAAAAGTGACCCTCCATGAATAGAATTCATGTGTCTGTATTGAAATTTCATCGTAGGCAGAATAATTTCAAATGATTTATTACATAAAATGAAATTATGTTTAGAATAATGAGTGACAATAAGCCCAAGTCACCAAAATAAAAAAAAATGGTAAATTAAACAAATGAAGGCCATTATAAAGGCTGCAGGGTGGCCTCAAGGAATGATTGTGAGCTGCCAACACATATGAACATCCTGGCTGTGTTTTGTTGGATGAGATGCCATCAAAAGCCTTACCCTTTAACAGAGGTTAGGTCTCAAATAGAAGCCTGAATTATGAACTGCATGCCTGAGCTTATGTTCTTTAGACATGAAGGTGTTCATTCTGCTTGACTTGGGGAAGACTGTAACCCCAAGAGTAACAGGTATTGCAATCATCTAAAGCAACATCAGACACATTCTGATATTCTCTTAGCCTAGATAGAAGAGGAAGAGCCTAGGTCCTGCACCAAATGATGTCACAGAATTTTATGAACCTCCATGAGAGGCCTCTCCCTTCCGAGAGATTGGATGTGGGTGAATGGAGGTTAGTGCCAGGCATGGGAGAACAGGAAGAAGGGGAAAATGGGATTGGTATGTAAAGTACAATTGTTTTTCATTTAAATAAAATTTATTATAAAAAGTAATTTTAAAAAAGCCATTGGTGGCTCTATTTCTTCATTTCAATGGAGACCTGTCGGAAGTCTTCCCTGAGTACTCTTGTTTAAAGAAATTTTTTTTCTCTTTGTCAGAATACAAGAGTTTAGCAAGATATGGTCTGTAAAAAGGAGTTCAAGTACAAATTCACATGACTGAGACACCTACTCTTTCTGACATGTCCACTGTTTGTGCTGTTTTATGTTCTTCCCTTTTCTTTACAGAGTACCCATTTACCCCTATCAGAGAACTTTTGCCCAAGGTTACTACCAGACATACTTATTTGAATTGCAAATCTTTATGATGGAGATAGACCACATTCTTTTCTAACTGTGTTTGTAGCAGATCACCTCCTACCCTAGAAAACAAAGACTGGTATTTCATTCTGTTTTGCCATGCATGTCTAATTAAGACCACTAAAATATCATGATCATGAGACATAGAGCCAACTCTAATGCTTTTGATTATCATTGCTACTTGTTTTCACTCTCTATGGGAGCCATTTGCTCATGAGTATTAGTGGAGAGGGGAATAAGATTCTGATGACTGTTCTTGGTTTCAAAAGTGATTAAATTTGGCATTAATGCCCCAAAATAGAGAGCACAATTGTAGAAGAATCCCGTTTCACTTAATGTAGGAAGATCTACCTCAAGCCTGGATCTTTGAGGTAGGAATTCACACCTTTAATTCAGATATTTAATCCAGATGTCATCTGGGTCAATCCCTCTGTTGGATGCCTTTATAAGGACATGGAAAAAGGAAGCTTTACTCTTTCTCTGCTTGCACTCACCTTGTTTGCACATCCATTTCTTCAATGGTATTAAAGCATGCATATTTCAGTTTCCAACTGCAAGCACCTGACATCTGGCCTTGTGGACTGAGCAACTACTGCAATCTTGGACTTTCCATTCATAACCAGCCATTGGTGGAGTAGATAGAGCACAGCCTGTAAGTTGTTGCTGGAGTTTCTTTCAGCCAGGTCCTGCCATGTCAGTCCCAAATGAACACACAGAGATGCTATACTAATTTTAAAACTGTTCATCAATGTCTTGGGCTTCTCATTGGCTAGCTCTGCCTTAATCATTAACCCATTACTACTAAGCTATATACTTATACAAGGCCTAATCTTGTCACAGAATACTTGGAATATCCTATCCTCTTGATCTCTACATGGTGTCTCTCATATCACCTCTTTGTCGATTTTTCCCAGAATTCTCCTTGTTTTCTAGCATTGCCTATCTTCTTGCCTCCATTGATCATAAAGTGTTTTGTTCATCAACCAATAGGAGAAATATATAACCTCCTCCAGTAAGTAGCTCTGACAAATCATCTTTCAATGTATAGAGACTCATTTCATAACTTTTGTTACTCTAAAGAGTCCTGACTTATGAACTAGGCACATAGAGAGGACATTATAGAACACTTTGAGTCTCATAAGAGCTGAGCTCAATAATAAATTTCCAATGGTCGCCACCTTCCCTTAACATTCCACAGGTGTTTGTTCACTTCAAAGGACTCAATGCTCCTCATCCACATCATGCTGTCCTAATTCCTCAATGTGTTTTATTTCTCATGTTATTGGTTATGGATATAAAAGTTTGGGAGATCCAATTTTTACAGTAGTTGGAAAGTGGGAGTTCATATCCCCATGGGTTAAGTAGTGGAATGATTGTAATGAAGCACAGATTAATCTCTAGATTTGGAAGCAGAAGGTGATGAATGGTTTTTCCTGTCTCGCAAGAGAGACTACTGGAAAAGAGACCTCGACTTCTGGTCATTTCATGGAGAATTAATTAGCGAGGAAGCAAAGGCCATACTTCATGTAATCAGCACTCACTTTTCTGGACATTCTATTGTATCCTGGAGAGCTCATGGAATCCCATGATGTCACTAGTGTTGTGGCAACCCGAACTGCCTTTAGGGTATTTCTTCAGTGCCTACAAGGTTTACCTATAGACATGTTGTCAAGACTGAGAAGTCTACTTGGGAGAGCAAGTGAACAGAATGGCAAGACCAGAGCAAAGAATGAAGATGTCCCTAGGTCACATTGGAAAAGATGGAGAATTAAATGGTCTTGGCAGAGAAGAAGTGAGTTCAGGGAAGGGGCTTGGGAGATTTCTGGATGTGGTCGCCTAGAGTCTTCTAGGGCTAGGGCTCAGGAACTAGGAACTTCTGGAGACCAAGAAGCCTATGCTGTTTTTGGGTTCCTAGAGAGTAGCCACAGATCAAGGATTCATTATGTTTAGCTTGGCAGAATCAGGAATGACAAGGCTACGGCTGCCTTGTTGGGGACCCTGTACTTTTTCCTCTGAGTGGGTAGGAGGACCAGATGAACTAATGAGATTTCAGTACCATCACTGACCTTCACCCCCACTATAGTCCTTTAGGGTATGTACCATTAACAGTAGGGGAAACAGAGTGCCCTGGATAAGCCTGAGGTTCTCATACTGTATATCACATCCACTAGAAAGGCAGGAGCCACCAAGTCCTGCTCTTCCAGTGACCGCTAAAGTTTCACAGTTCCAAGTTTTTGATGGCACACAGATCAATCTGAGTGCTGCTAGAACCAGTGTATCTAGGCAGACAATATTCACATCCTGCCAGCTCTGGGTGTACTTCCTGAACTGTCACTGAGAACCTGGTAACTATGTTCTGCCCCTGCACTGGCTTACCCATTAACATTTGAGTCTGAAGTATCAAGCAAGTGACTTTGGCATTCATATACCACCTGAGCAATTGTGATAGTAGAAATTTTCTCCTGGTTACTCAAAGCACATGACTGCGGTCTCTGAAGTCAAGATACATCCTCTCCAGCTGTGAGTAAGCCTGCCTAGGCTCTGTGCTTGGTCACCTTTTGAATGGACAGAGAGAAACCCGCTAACATTATGGTGGCTAGAATGTGTTCTGCTGAAGATTTGGGATATTTTCTCCAGTAACGCAGGCTTTTCTTTGTTCTGACAGGACACTCATAATCTCCCACAACACTCATATATGGTAAAAGCCTTGTTGATTCTCCACAATATGCTTGTTCACATGATGGAACAGATATTTCCTCCCCACTGTCCTGACCTAAAACCCTAATTCCCTAGCAATCTTTATTTCTCACCTTATTAAAGATCTAAAGAAATGATGAATCATTTGCTGTGATGTGTTTGAAATTAAGTCTTTAACCACCTATATATAAAGTGTTAAATTATTCTAATAGCGCACAGAGAGCTTTGTAAGGAAGAAGAGCTGAAGTTCTTCCCTTATGATTCTGGGAATGTTTTGGGAAGGGAGATATGACTTCCAGTAAATTGCAGAATAGCTAGTTAGTAGGTAAATGACAGCTGCAATAGCTGGCCCTAATAGTCCCTTTGCTAAACATTTTAATCTATCCTGGAGAGCTCACCTTATTTTTAGTGAGAGCCATGAGCTGTGTAGTCTGCAGTTGCATCACTGGGAGCTCTTTCACTTTATACTGAATGGCAAAAAAGGGCAGGAGGAGGAATATATTGACCAATGAGATATCCCTCTCTTGATAGGGAATTAATGCACTTTGTCCTCAGTACATTTCTACACTTTCCATGGTAATAGTATGCCAATCGGAAGGGAAGGAAAACTCCTCTGTCCATTCTCCAAGGCCTCAGGGATTTAGATGCTTTCGTCCTTGAAAAGTGTGAGCAGGACTTGGTGCTGCTAAGGTCTAGGTACAACAGGCTTTATCTGCATCACATCAGATATGAGCTGACATTGTCCTCCAGTTCTACATGGCTGGGTTAGCTTACAACTTCCAAGGCCAGGGCTGGCTTAGCTTATGACTTCCAAGGCCAGGGGGACTGCAATCAGGAGTGAAGCACCAGATTACCCACAGTGTTTGGGAACTGATACAGACCTCAAAGATAGCTGCCTTGATATTTGGGAGCTTCACCATCAGAATTTACTCTTCCTTGGGTTTCTTTGGACTTAGCATGGACTTTCCTGGCCCTAAAGCATTCAAGAATACAAAAAATGTATTTGTCTCTATCTATCTGCAGGGACTTCTGAGAAGGCATCTTCCCAACTTTCCACCTTAACTGAACAGGAGCAGCAGATGAAAAAGGTGGAGAAACTCACCCTTCAGTTACATCATATGACGTGTGCAAGAAATGAGCTGCGTGGAATCCTGGCCAATTATACACACAAGGATTTGAACAACAGGTAGTCATCATTCCCAGGTTCTTATGATGATCTTGACAGTATAGTACCATTCCAGGTTTACTGAGGAACAGGAAGCTGAAATTCTGGAGTTAAGTGGTGTCCAAACTGATTTTCCTGTGTGCTTTTGAGATGCAAACCTTGAAGCCTTGATAGGAGTGAGCCGGGAACACAGGCTGTTCTGCTTCTCCAGACAAAATGCAGATCCTGTAGCCTGAATCACACTCTGGGGATAGGAACAGGAGTGTGACAGCTCCAAACATGCACTTTAAGAGCTCTTGACAGGTGTGGGCCTATGGGAGAGTCTAGGTGGTATGAGATTGTGGTGAGTCTTGGTAATTGACCAGGAGGGGATTGTGTGCTGAAAGCTCTTAGCCGTAGCTGGAAAGTCCTGGTGCCATTCATACACAGTGAATAGATGGAAGGCCCGTAGCTATTCACTGCTTCTCTGTGGTCTTCATCCTTATACTCTTAGGATTTCTTGGCCATCCCAACTGCATGGTGTGAATGTGTGTGTGTGTGTGTGTGTGTGTGTGTGTGTGTGTGTGTTTCTGTGTGTGTCTGTGTGTTCTTGTGAGTCTGGGTTCCAGGCCTGAGGATTTTACATTCTCACAGTTTCCAGGGGATGCACTGCTGTTGACAAGGTAGCCCACTTTGAACAGCATGCCTCCTGAACACTATGCTTGCCTTGGGTAAACACTGAAATCCCCTGTGCAGTTTATAAAGCCATCCTGAAATTAGGACTCCTTCCTGGAATTGCTGTTTCCTGGGTTCCTCTGTGTTACAATAGGCATAAAAAATTAGAATCTCTGTTCGGAAAATAGGAAAACATCAACATAGGAATCTGGTTGGTCTATATATGTGACACAGTCTCCTGGGAAATTCTTACTGAGTTAATCTGTAGCTCCAGACCCCAGAGTGACCTCTTATAGTCCTAGCTCCACCTGTTTAGAAGTCCTGACTCTTCTGGCTTTCGTAAAGGACAGGAAGTTGCATAAGCACCAGGAGTTCCAAGCAATTAAGTGCCAGGCTGTGGCATCCATTGGGCTTGGATAATACATGACACAACCTTATTCTTGTAATCAATGCTGCCTCTGTTCATGGGGATCTCTTCTCCTTGGGCCACACCCTACCACAGGCTGAATTTTGAGCTTGAGATGCTCAATATGGAACACAATCAGGTGATGGCCGACCTTCAGAGATTGCCCACGGAGATGAGTGATGCCTTGGACAAATGCAAGGAGCTGGTTGAGGAGACTGAATCCTTCAGGTAAGTGCCTAATTTCCCTTGGGAAGGATTGTTTCTGACATTCTATGATCTGAAGCAAAGTAAAGGATCTGGTTCTAGTCTGATTGCCTCTGAGAAAACAGCCTGCCTTGTTTCTCTTGGACATGTGCCTCCTGTACTCAGTTTTCCTAATTGTGAAAACAACACAGAGGTTCTCCCATCATTGCCCACCCAGCCTCAGGAGTCTCTGGATAGAAAAATGGTTGCACCATGAAGGGGATGAATGCCAGCCGAGTGATTCAGGCACCTGACAGGGGCTTACTGAACTGGTTTCCATAAGACCCTTAGTTATGATTTATTCTGCTTGGGACTTCGGTCCTCCTTCAGATAGTGTTTGCACTCTAGCTGCAGATGCTTTCCCTACACCATGAAAAGATAAGCACAGATGGGGACTGGAACTTGCTCCCAGAGGCACAGGATCGCTTTTGGTAACAGGGTTTTCAGAAGTAGTTTGAATCTTTCTGAAAAATTGTGTGTGTCTGAATTATGCAATTTGATTATTCTCTGGATTTGGCATGCCTCTGAGTGATTCTAGCTTGGCTATTGAGAGTTCCATTCCTGGGCTGTCTAAGGACAAGAATTTACAGCACTGGTGGTATTTGGAGGTAAGGACATCAAAAGGAGACTTGATGGATCTCACCACTTCTTGTTGGCTGTTCAGTTACTACCATGGCAGGGTCTTACGAGAATGGATTCAGCTGAAGAAAAATGTGCATATGTCAAGACTGAAGAACAGATGTCTGTGGAAGGAGCAGATTGAACTGCAAGAGTCCTGTGAGGAGGTGAAGAGGCTCTTTAAGGAGATCCGTGAGAAGATCTGTGACCTCCATGCTGAGCAGCATCAGGTAGGCTTAGGCAGCAAGGGCAGGCTGCCCCCCTGTCAAGTATAAACTGAGACAGACATCCATCTGCACACCCATCCAGACTACCACCCCATTCCATCTAATTGCTCACTTCTGTGCTCGTTCACACGTTACTCTGGAGAGTTATTCTCTTGTAAGATACCGGGTGATTGGAAAGCCAAAACTCCTGCTCTGCTAGACACCGTAGTCCATTGACAGATATTAGTCAAACTCATATCACACTTTATGTTAGGAAGCCTGCCATGCAGGAAGTTATTAGGAAACAACACAAAGATTTCAATGATGAGGTCAGAAGTCTGTGGCCAATGTGATTTGCGGGTATTATGTGAGATCACAGGTAGGAAGCTGATTTAAATGAAGAAAGCTCAGTGTTAATGCTAAGTGAGCCATTCTCAAAGTCTTCCTGCTCCTCCTTCTCCTCTTCTTCCTACTTCTCCTCCCCTTTCTCCTTCTCCTCTTCCTCCTCCTCCTCCTTTTCCTCCGCCTCCTCCTTCTCCTTCTTCTCCTTCTCCTTCTCCTTCTTCTTCTTCTCCTTCTTCTCAGTAGCTTTGGTGCAGACTGTCCTAGAAGTCACTCTCTAGTTCAGGCTGGACTGAAACTCAGAGATCCACCTGTCTTTGTATCCCACATACTGGGATAAAAGACCTGTGCTCTCCCACCCAGCATGTTCTCTTCATTTTCCCAAGCTCTTTGTTCACACTGACAGAAATCTGAATTGTTAGTTACCCCTTTTGCTGTGAGTTTGAAGGACATTTGTCATATTCTGTAGTTGACTGGATAACCACAGATGTGGGAAGATTTTAACACACTGAGGGTTAGGGTGACAGATTTGATGCTACAAAAAAACATTTTCTCCAATCACCTCAAAATAGTCTGACTATGCTGTGTGCTCTCCTAAGGATTAATAGCAGCATTGTAGGCATATTTCAACAGTTCACCTACCAGGATGTCCTCTTCAGTTTTTTCAGCTCATTGTTGAGTTCTGTTGTCTGTGTATGATTGATGCAGCCGTGGGTAATAATGTAAAATGGTGGGTATGTCTGCAGGCTACATATGAAAACTGGTATTGTAATGTCTTCTTCACTCCTGTATTCCTGTGAGTTCAGGTCTTTAAAGCAACATGAAATTTTCTGCCTTGGCTTTCTGGATGCCAGAACTCTTTGACTCCCCTCTCCTCCAATGAGCTCCTTCAGTCTTGTTTTCCCTCAAGTAATTGTTACAAGTTTCAATTACTCAGAAAGAGAGGAAGAATGTAGTAGCTTTTGTCATTTATTTACTTTTATTGATTTGGTATTAATGTGGTTTTAAATAAATAAAAATTTAAACAATACAGCTACTTAAAATGAAATGCAGACTTCTTTCCTTTCACTGCACAGAGCTAACACCACAGGAAATGTCTGGTGGCTCTTTGGCCCCACATAACTGATTTCCACAGTGCATCTCCTTGCTGACATTGTGCTGCAATTATATCCTGTGCATGTCTATGTGTTAGTACAGATTCCTCTCATAGCTGTGCAGAGTACTGCATTCCAGAAAAGCACTGCAGGTGACATCACTGGGCTCCTCTGACTGACATTGGAGCTGAATTTATATTATATATACTGTAATCTGTTGAGACCTTCCTGGGAGTTGTCCATGGGTCACTTTCTTTCACCTGAGCTGTCAATGTTTAGTGACAGCTCTGTAGGGGTGTATTGCAGAGCATATGATGGGTTATTTGGAACCTGTGAGATCAGTCAATGTCAGCAAGGATAAAGTTCACAGAAGGAAACGTTAAGTACAGCCAGGGTAGCAGAGCCTAGCTGAGTGTAAGAGCCTTGCAGACAGCATAGAGGACTGACTACCTCTGCCTGCAGCAGAAAAGGTGATGCAAGGCATCAGTGCTGTCCCTGGCCATTCTAGGTACAAAAGTGTGTGTGGTGTGATGTGTATTTCTGAGCATCTGTGTGTGTATTTATGTATGTCAACTCCTCTGTGTGTCTGTGTGTGAAAGATTGCTATTTCTAGCAGATTAGAATGTATATATGATATATATATATATATATATATATATATATATATATATATGACTATGTGTGAGAAAGTGGGTGAGGGAGGTGTGTATACCCATGTTTCCTGTATATGTATTGGGGTGTTTGGGGGTGATTATATGTGCAAGCATTTGTGTGTGTGGATTTGTGAATTCCTTTGTTTGTTTATCTGGACATTTGTATATTTACTTACTCATGAAACATCTTTAATGATGATAGAGGACAACTTTATTGGGAACTTGTTGTTGCCACACACTTGGAATCAAACAGATATTCTATGCTGTTGTCCACCTTTTGGCCTGTCCAACTAGCTCCCTAGAACAACTGGATAGTTAAACTGCTATAACTGAACCCTCGTTGTGGAGATTTTCTCATTTCCTGAGGTCATTGCTTTTGGTCCAAAGTGAGTCAGCCTGATGTGAAGGGAGATATTTTTGGGGGATGTTGCTCAGCTTGGTGAGGGTTGGGGGTAACAGGGAAGCAGAGAACAATACCAGTGAGGTGGTGAACTATCATCCTGTGGTCCTGTGCTGAGGAACATTCCTTACCTGCACATCCTAGGGAACTTCCTAAGCAGAGTTGTCTAAAGGACAAGACCCCAGAAGTCCACCTGTCTGTGCATTAGGTGTACAGGATAGGCACCTCAATGACTGAGCTGTCTGTCTCTCATGCCCACTGTGTTCTCCTACTTTCCAACAAAAGTTAATTTTCTAAATAGTATCCGCGGTGATTGCTCCTGCATTATCTGGAACACTAAACATGTTACTGAATTTTAAAGTGCTTGTATATATGCATACATGTGCTTGTGTGTGTTAATTAGTTTATGGGTGTGCGACCCTCCACTGAGAACACAACCTTCTCATGCACAGGAGGAAGACAACATGGATGAAAGACTAAAGAACCTGTTGGAGCAGAAAGAGCTGGTCTCCCAGCAAAGAACCTTGGAAAAAAAGCTGCAGCACCACCAATTCAATACCTCTGCTATCAGGTAACAGCCCAAGCTGGGAGGAGCAGTTAGAACCATGTAGCTGGAATCAGTCTTGCTAGGGATTTTTGCCATCTTGAAGGCTATCAGCCACAGACAGGGAAAGAACAGCTCAGGGTATTGTGCTTGCCCAGTCATCAAGAACTTCATCAGGAAATACTATGTTTGATTCTTAAAGTTTCTGGGGATTGTGTACCCCTTACTCCATTCTGAACTGTCTAGTATATTGTTAGTACCAAGTTGGCTGTGTCACCCCACAAATCTCCCTGTGTAGTCTTAAATCTAGTAGGGAGAGGGTTAGGTGTGAAGGACAGTGTATTCTCAGCCACTTTATTTCCCTCCAGAAAATCACATAAGAGAGACGTTTTTACCTGTGGATGGACCTGCATGCAGCACACTCCTACTGATTACAAGCTCTCTGCAGTGTGCATCCCTTTCCTGTGAAAGGATTTTTCTGGCAATAAGATTTAGTGGTTTAGGTGTTGAGCCAAGAAAGGTTTCTATGCTTTGGGAATAATCAGAGCCTAAACTGCCATGCTGTATATGTTTATGTTGAGGGCATAAATTCAGTTTCCCAGGTTGCTCACTTTTACCTGGTGAATTCACATTCATAAGGACATCCATATCTGTCTGACCTAGTACTCAAACATTGGAACAGGGTTAATATTTTTCCCCAAAATAGTCTATCTGGACAATTGGAGAAATGTGCTGTTCTTTTCTTGTCATTAGTATAGTTCTCAGTTCAACATCTAGCAGATTGTAAAAACTGAGAAAAAAAAAATCCATGCCCATGTGCACCTTGACCCTTCTCCTTTGGAGGATGCAAAGAATGACCACAGCTGAAAGACTGGTCATGCTGCACTGTCCATTGAAATAGAGCAGCTTCAGTCTCAATAGCCCACATAGCAGGTCCCCACCAGGCCTGTTCCCTAACTGACTTCCTCCTCTAGGTCAGAAGATCTCCAATCTGAGCTGGAACAGATCACAGAACAGGAAGACAGTATCCTGCAGACAGAGCTGCTGCAGCCAGAAAACTCAGCCTCACAGGTCAGTGAGCCACCTTTGAATCCTAATCCTGGAACCATGGCGACTGGGGGGTGAGGTCTTTTGACTTTGTCTTCCTCTGTGTGAATAGCCCCTGGTTTTGTTGGCCCAATCTGGCTGATTCTGGGATTGATTGCCTTTCCTTTCCTCCTCACACAGCTCTAGAAGGAAATGAGGAGGCCAAAGAAGCCACCAACAACTTGGACTCCTGACATTGACACCCTAGGACCAAGAACTCGTCAGAAGACACCCTGCAAAGCCTCAAAAGGGCATGGCTATACTAGCTTTGAAAAGGCTTTTTGCAATTGGTGACTAACTTCCTACCATGTTTTCATGACCAACAAAAGGCTGTAGATCTGTTCTACAGAATATGCAGTAATATTAAGTTAATTTTTTTTTTAATTAAGCAATAGATTCAGGTTAATTTGGGGGGATTTTGTTCACTTTGGGATTTTTTGTTTGTTTTGTTTTGTTTTTATTTTCTATTTTACATTTTGAGGCTTTAATTTCATTTTTTCTTTCTTTTGCTCCCATTGATTTGCTATTTTGCTAAGGTTATTTACTTTTTATATTGTGTTCCCTGAAAGCCGCTATTCAGTAAAATGACTGTATTTTTATTAATAAAATTGTGACTGCCCATTCTAAACTCTTAAGACCAATTTCATTGGTCAGTATTGCTCTAGGTCCTGACTTTGTCTCGCCTTAGCCCAGACAGGCTGATCTGGGTCCAACTGACTTTCCTTCTCTGATAGCAGCTCTTGAGGGAAAACTGAGGAGGACAAAGAGGCCACAGAAACCTTGATCACATAGTGTTCTCCACTCTAGAATAAAGGCCTCCTGTTCAGAAAAAGATATCCCCCTTAAAGCTGTGAACTCACCAGTGAGGCAAATAGCAACACACCTCCATGTGATCAGCCCCAATCTTTTCTATGGGTCTGTTGACTTAATTCTCCTGAAGAAAAGAAAGCATCAAAAATGAGCTTGAGATACGAAAATCTGAAACAAGAATTACTGAGAAACCCTGACATTCACCAGCATGAGCCCTCTGTGAGGAGTACAACAACATGAAGGTAGGGCTATTGGTGAATAAGAGTTTTTCTGTCAGTTCAATGTCGATGGCTTTGGCAAGCTGACTGTGGCCTCAGCCATCCACATGTGGTGGGAATTCTGTCATGGAAGAAAACTGTGCTGATATTAAATTCTTCCAGGCCAACAGATTTTTCTCTCATAAGACTAGTATCTTTGCTCATGTATGGTTTTTCACCCCTGTAACCTCAGAATCTCCTTTAACCCCAGAACTCAGGTTTCCAGCCTGGGCTACATAGTTTGTTCCCAGCCAGCCAGGGCTACACAGGAGCGTTGTCTTTGAATATTGATGGTATTGCTTAACTCTGTGTATATCCATTATCATTATGAAAAATGTATCCATAGTGTATCCTTATTGTCATACATATACCTACCCCTAAACTATAGCATTCTGTATACACATTTCATAAAATGATCATTTGGAACAAATTAATGAGTAATACAACACTATCTTACATCTCTCAGGAAATCCAAACATTTACTAAGGCAAGATGGAAAAAAACTCATGTGCTGCTTGCCACCCAGGCCATGATATTAATGTCCTTCCTGGGCTGCTCTCAAGGGCCATGTCTTACTCCTTGGCCATGACAAAGCTGTAGGTGTCTGTGTTGATATCTAGGACTCCTGTGACCACTGAGGGCTTGCAGCCGCCTTCAGTCTATGTCACCACCTGTGGCTGAGTTACTGTCAAATGGTACGTTGACAGATTTTCTCTATCTAGTCTCAGTCTCACAGAAGGCAGATGTCCTTAAAGTTATGATCGTATACTGGCATAGTATGGTGTTTAGTACTCTGTCAGAATTGGATTAGTAGCTCATTAAAACTTTATTGATTAATGTTAAGACTATAAACAGTAGCAACTTTAAAATATCCATTTCTGAAATATGTTTTGTAATAATTGGAACCGTGGCTGCTGCTTTAAGCTGACAAACCTACCAGTCGTCAAAAGCATCAGAGTTCTTGAGAAGGATAAAACTCTACCTGAATGATTAGAGAGTAACAGAGACTCACTAGCTGGCAGCATTGACAGCCATCCCCAGATACTCCACAGTTGTTGAGGTTAGAGACTTTAAGGACATCTGCCTTCTGCTGATGGCACACAACCTGTGGATTAGGAGCTTTTGGAAGACTTACCTACCATTGGCCCAAGCAACGTGGAGAAAGTCGATTCCACTGCCCTTTTCCACGGTCCTTAGAGCCCTTTGCAGCAGTTGAGATGAAAGGCAGGATTTCTCAGTGGCTAGCATTGCGACTTTTGTGGGTAGAGCTTCTTCGGTGTCCATCAATCTTCTTGGAGGAAATGGGTGGTACCAGCAGCTGGCCTGTCTCTTTGTTATAAAAGCATTTTAATGAAACATTTTAAATGCCATATTCTCTAGATCTCTGAGCATTTGAGGGCTGTCTGTTTAGTATACCTTAGTATACAAAATTTGTCTTAAGTTACCTGCCTTAAGCATATAGGTGGCTAGGTAAGGCTTTATCCCTGTCTGGAAAACTGGATCCAAGCTGAGAGGCTGTGGAGACATGTTACACTCAGAGCCATCCAGCCTGACTCTAACTGGTTTTAACTTAGTAGGCTAGACATACACTTGTAAAGGACAAAGAGGTAGAGAATATCTCCCTTTGATAATGGAGGCTTAACCTTTATAAACAGCTTAGAGGAAGGACTGGGTGGCATAAATATTTTGTTAGTTTGAAATAGACATTTATAACCTTAAATGTTTACCATCATTTAAAGACACATAATAATTTAGAAATATTTGACTTAGTACAGTTGAATTTAAGTTGTAGAGTTTAGCTTATTTTTGTATAAAGTTAAAATTAAATTACATGTATAGATACAACATAGTCAGTGAAAAAAGAAATTAGAGACAAAGAATAAAAGGCAAAAGGTAAATGAATTACAGGTGTAGCAGATTAAAGAACCACGGAGGGGGGAGGGCTTAGCAGGCCACATGGTCAAGATGGTGGCTTCCATAAATCCCTTCCCAACAGCTGGCAGAAATTACAAAGTTTTGAGATATAATGTTGTTGGCTTTTTCTCTCCACTAGTGAGGCAGACGGCTTTGTGAAACTAAAAGGACACCGGAGTCCAACGGGTACAACTTCCAAAGAGACCACCGTAGGTCTGAGAAAAGTATGTACCAGTCTAAGGGCAGTGCTAGGGTATAAAACCCGAGAGACCCCTCGTGGGTCTGAGAAACGAATACACCAGTCAGCATGGGTGGTGCTAGGCCCAGCACAAAATCCAAAAGCCTCATTCGTGGGGAAAAATGAAAAACTCTCAGAGTATCTTGAGCAGATGCTAGCTCAGCCCCGCCCACTGCTGAGATGGGCTGCAACTGTGGAGGGCAGGAGCGTTTTAGAGCGGAGGGAAGAGAACAAAAACAAGTTTAGGGAAAGAGATTGTTTAGCAGAGAGATAGAAAAAACTCCTTCCATTTATCTGTTCGCTGGCAGTAATTTTGGCCAATTTGACTTATTTTGTAGGGTAGGCTGGTTTATTTCCCATGGGTGAAGTAAAACTGGCCAATCATTTTTGGCCCTATAAGGACTCAGCAGTCCAAAAGCAGGAAGGTTTGAAGCCGGCATCTTAATTCACCAGTGGGAAATGTCCCAGACCCTAGGGAAACAAGTTACAATGAAAAAGAGTACTTTACCAAATTGAAGCCGGTGTGGGATGGTATTTCCAGCAAACGGGTGGATGGAAGCGGGCCTCTGGATCAAAATCAGGGTCCCCAAGTGACTCTGGCTAGCCGCCCATCAGCAGACAGCCGAGGAGTCCTTGAGGAGAGCCTGACCGAGTCATGGCACCAATGTTGTTGTTCTGATACAGCTGCTGTGATGCAGCTGCTATGGCCTAAGAAACACAAACACAAGATTGAGCGCTCACGTGGAGTTTATTGATAGAGGGGAGAGGTAAGAGGGGGGGTAGCTGGTGGCCAACCGAAAGCGGGCAGAGAGAAGGGGCCCCAGAGAGAGCAAGAGAGAGAAGCAAGAGAGAAAGGTGCGCTTGGCGTGCTTGCTTTACAAGGGGTGCTTGCACATGCATAACCCAGTCTCTGCGGCCAGGTAGCTTGGGCAGCGGGGCTTGGGCATGCAAAACCCAGTCTCTGCCCAGCCAGGTAAGGCCTGATGTAGTGATAACGCGTCCCGCCCATCAGAGGTGGGGCCCACAGACTGCCTAGCCTCAACATTCCCACCTCTTATTACTATTAAAAAGGTGGGGGTTGGGCATGGCCCAACAGGGTGAGACTGCAGGTTTCTAACACCGTTCTCTCCATGCATTCAGTTCCCCAAAAGCACTATGAAATAACTAATCTGAGAATTAACATCTGTTTTTACTTGTATAGCCAATGGCTTGGGCTTCTTGCTGTCTCTCTTATTGGCTAATAACTGTTAATCTGTATATCTCCTCCTGGCCTAATCATACTGGAGAATGCCCTAGTATGGTACCATTTCACAGATACATGGCATCTGATCTTTGTCTTTTCCAAGTCTCTATCTTCAGAATTTCTGCCTATCTAAATGTTGCCTGTCCATTGATCAAAACAACTTTATTCATTAAGCAATAAAAGCAATGCATATTTGCAACATACAGAAGGCCTCTTTATGTGTTGACGTCAGTGGCTTCTGTTACCACTGAAGATAGGAAAGGGATGCACAGAGTTAAGCACACCCTTCACTGGCTGCATAACTAGAAAAAACTGGTCGTGCCCTTTCCCAACTGCAGAACTCAGGAGAGTGTGTCCTGCATCTGAAATGAGCAGCACAGTAGAACTAACACTTGCCAGCAGTGCAGCTGAGGTGTCTCTGAGAGCAATGAGAGCAGAAGAGGTGAGTGTCTAAACCACTGCTTCTACCTCATGCTACAAATGGTAAGGGAAATGAACCTCACCCCACCTGTACAAATGTCACTTGTATGTGGTAACCAAGTTGCCATCTGTGGTATAAAATAAGAAGAGGTGGGTCTTCTCATTAATAACTGCAGCAATTGGGAGAGTGTTCCTGGCACCTCACCTGTGCAAAACAGTAGAACTGGCCCTATGTGGTCTGAGTGATTGTGAGCCAGATGTAAGGTCATGAAAGCAGGAGGATTGGCCTCTCCTTTCTACTTGTTTCACTGGGTGAGCTAACTAGGGCAGAGCAGAAAGCTTGCCCCAGTGAGGAAGATGAGGGAAAGATGGCAGACTAACTCCCCCAGCTAACACACAGGCCCAGAATCAGGATTATGAGATATCCCACACAAACATCCTTTTCTCACTGAATTGATGGAGCTTGTGAAGGGTTGGGACCTGCAGTTCCAAAGCTAAAGGTACTGTATGACTGAAAGCATCAACTGGATATCCAACAGGAGTCCCAAGGAGGGACTATTATATGTAGTAGAAGCCAGAGGCTTGAAACATTCACAAGACAAGATGTATGGACTACAGAGTGTTTTGTGTGACACACTGGAACACAGTACAGACTCCTTGCCAAGATTTTTTTTTTGACTTGGTTTTTCTTTTAAATTTTGCTTTGTTTACTGGAGAGGTAGGAAAAGCAGAGAGCATATTCAAGGGAGTGTGTAGGGGAAAGAGTGGGAGTGGGGTGCATGATGTGACACTAGCAGAGAATCAACAAATTAGGAAATTAGGAAAACCAGAACTATCTGCTTTGGTTTCCTTTAAATATAACATCAATGATAATCACATAGCAGACAGAAGGAATTCCAAGACAGATTAGGCATTGTTTTCTTTTTTGGTATGGTTGGTCTTAAATACGCCTTGGTGTACTTTTTTAAAGTGATTCATTTCTTATATTTATAGGTATGGGTGTTTAACCTGCTGAAGGCCTATACACTTCATGCATGAAATTTTATGAGAGGCCAAAAGAAAGCCTCAGATTCCACGTGAAACTGGAGTTAGTGATGAATTTTAGCTGCTCTGTTGCTCCTTTGGCAGGGAAACAAATGCTCAAAATGGAAGAACCATATATCCAGGATGTGCACTTAACTTTTGTCTTGCTAGTCATATGTGCTTTATGAGTTGGAGTAAATCATGATCAACCAAAGAGAGAGTTGTATGAGACCAAGGGAAAAATAGATGTTGTAGTTTGGCTAACTTTCTTAGGATGCCAGACATCCATGGAAGGTTTTCTTGGATTCAAGATCCTGCTCTAGTATCACTTATTGTCAGGTTTGAACCAAATCTCTCACATCTCATCCTGGATGACAATTCAGATTAGCACCATCTGATGAAATGCAGAAGTGAGAAGACCCTTCTCATGGTAGAGGTGTGTTCAGGAATACTTTTTGATACTCCAGCTAAGCACTGTTGGGAGAAAGTTTCAGACTGACTAGCCAGAGTGGATGAAGCCTGCACAAAAGCCACATGCCTCTGATATAGTGCTTGTCTGTGCAAGTCCAAGGAGGGGGATTATTGATGATGCTGTTTTACCACAATAAATGTCAGAATATACTAAGGATTCTTTCTTCTAAATGACTGCTTTATTCTTGTGCAGCATCAATGAACCGGATCTGATTTATGAGACTGGCAGTGAGTCAGAGAGTTAATGTGTGGAGGAAGTAATTCCATGGGTCCTCAACTGGTGCTGTCAATGCAGGGGCAAAAAATGTACCCTTTATGAATAAAAGACATACATACATACATACACATATGTATATACATATATATATGTATATATATATATATATATACACACACACAGGATATCAATAAAGATACAATGCTTATTCAATTCGATGGATGATATGATCAGCAGGAGCAATGGCTCAGAGAGAAAAAGATACCTGTTGCCATGCCTAAAGACCTGAGTTCCTTCTCTGGTACTCACATGATTGATGGAAAGAACAAACATTCAACAAATTGTCCTCTGATTTCATGTGAATGGGGGTGCCCAGTCATGAACCACAAAGGCTAAGACATCTGACATTCCATTCCTCACTAATCTCTGAATATCTTTATCTGATGCACTCATTTAATTATATTATTGTGTGATCCATTGAGAGTTTTGGAACTTTTGCTCTTTTACTTCTGTCACTGATATGTTATAGGAACTAAGAAAACTATTACCAAAGCATCCTCTGAAGAAGAGGTTAAGAGTAAAGGGACATTGGTATTTGAAACATAGCTGAGACCAAACTGCTGTAGAAGGGCTTCTCTGCACTCCTGGTGTATTAGTCAGAACTGTATAGAGAAAAGAAGTTATAAAATGAATGTCTACATGTATACAAAGGCGTTTTAGTATAATGACCTTCAGGCTGTGGTCCAGCTAATAATGCCTGGATATGAATGGAAATTTCAAGAATCAAGTAATTATGCAGTCCAGAGGGGTAGATGACTCAGCTGATCCTACATGCTAGAATCCTAAAGAAATAAGCTTAAATGTCAGTGAAGGATGGGATGTGTTAACAAAGGAAGACCAAGCAGGTAAAGATGATAGGTTTCCTTCTTCTATATCCTTATATGAGCTTCGAGCAGGAGGAATTGTCCAGATATTGGGATTAAACATGTATATTAAAGGTGTGATTCCTCTCTCAAAGATCCAGATTAGAAGGGGATCATCTTCAAATTAAACAATTCACCCACAGGTGTGTCCTTTATTTTTGAGTTTTAGTTAGATTAGTTGTAGCCACATGGACAACAAAGAAGAGCCATCAGAGTAGCATACCCCTCTTTACTAACACTCTCAAGCAAATGTCTCCCTTAGAGAGTTAAAGGAAGAAGTGACGCTGCAATCTGTTACAATATCTACTCTGCCAACTGACCCCACTGTTTGCTTAGCTCTACTACAATATTTTTTAAAATTTGATGTGACATGTTTCTCTTGAATATGGCATGCTCCCCTACTTCGTTTTTTAAAATTTTCTCTGGATGTTCCTGCTTTTTCAACTTTAGATCTTATCCTTTACTTCATTATAGAACATTTTAAGTCAGATTATTAACTTCCACAAAACTGGTGATTTTTTTAATTGACATTTTCTAAATCAAGACTTAGAAAAGGAAATTATAATATAATTATAATTATAATTATAATTATTCAGTTCTAGAGACTGAATTCAGGTCATCTGGAATGGAGACAAGTGCATTTACTGACTGAATTATCCTATAAAGAAACATCATTTTAATAAACAATTTTGAAAGTCATGTAGGTATCAAAGTTATCATTTTAGCCACCAGGAAGCAGCCACTGACACAATATTGGACAATATGCTAAATCCCCTACTATTTAATAAATTCCTAAAACCATGTAATGCTACTACCCCTTAGAAGGAAGAGAAAAAGAAAAAAATAAAATAAGAAGGAAAACAAACAAACAAAAAAACCCTATACACAAGCCTAGAGGTTAAGTGAGTGGCTCAAGGCTTCAAATCCAGACAAAGAAAACTAAAGACCTGAACTAAAAATTTCTATAACTACAAAAGGGTATTTCTGCTAAATGGTGCTTCTTATCAATTTCACAATGAAAAGACCAAGAAAAGCTATGAATGAATTCTTTATTCAGAAGTTTAGTAATCTCAACAATGGGGAGTGTGAGGGACAGACTGCAAATTGCAATCCTTTTTACGGTGTAGTATCTGGAACCCCCCTTTTCTTCAAGAACAAATCTACAAATTATTTCTTAAGCTGGGAAAGATTAGAAACAAACAAACAAAAAAAACTGTAGTCTGGCCCTGAAGAAACACAGCCAGGTAAGCCTTGAGTTCAAAGCCACCCTACACAAGGATGTAGAGAATTTTCTAGCAAAGACAGTATATAGCAAAATACCCCCTATTATATTCCTTAAGGGGAAAAAGTTCTAAGAGACACCATTTATACTACATAGTTTCCATTTAGTGAAGCAGGTCAAATTCTAAGAAAAGCTAAAACAAAAGCTGTTATTACATTTCTGGGAAGGAAAGCAACTGGTGTCCAGGTCACATGATTTTGTAGGCAATCATGTAACTCTTATTAATTTCTAATTTTTGACAACATCCTATCCCTCACCACACCCAGGCAGGAAAGGAAAATTAAGCAAAAGGGTTGTGAGTCCAGGATTCCTGTGATTTAAGAATAGTTTTCCGTAGTTTCATCAGGAAAACAAAGCTGGATTTCAAGAAAAGAAGTCAAACACACCAGAAAACCCAGGGAATGCTTCTGCAGGTTATTCACACAGAAAACAAAGCAAAATATCATTTGCAGTATTTCTAAAAGAAAACTTTTTAACTTGAATGCCAAAGTGAAACAGCTGAAATTAAGTTGAAATGACCTGCCTGACATGGTCACTCTGATTCAATATGAATGACCAAATACATGAGCTAGTTTCATTTGGGAACTAAAACTAATTATCATAATAGCATATCTCCAATCAACCAAAGCAGTGGAATGAATGCACACAAAACCTAAGAAGGCAAGTGCTTAATGCAGTTTGTAAATCCCCCAGACTTAAAGGTGTACAAAAGTGACACCGATTTATCTCTAAGTGTATCAACTCATCTGATCTCTTTACAGACAATGACCTTAAAAGTACTGGAGCACTTTCCTGACCACCGCAATCAAAATGTTTAAAAAAATTAATAAGCGACTTTTGGAAATAAAAGAGGATAAGGCGGTGAGGGTAGTAACCAATAAAGGTACATCTCTTTGCAATGAACTCTCAAAATTACTTCACTGTGGAGTGGAGATCAAACAGCAAACACTAAATGTTGCTCAGTCCAATTTTCATTGTGAACTCCTGAATTCTCATTAGGGTCCAGTAACGTAATGTGAGTCAACCTTCCCCTTGCAAGAAAGGATGTGAATGTGGGTTACATTTCCTCACGGAGAACAAAATTAAGGGTTTCCCAGTCAATAGTTTTACCGGTGTAAATAGAATACTCTAAGTGGGCAAGTCAAGCTGCTCCCCTATGGCTTGGTGGCTGAAAAGGCAGAAGCAAGGATCTTTGCTGCATCCCAGGGAAAAGCCCCTGGACTCATCTGGTGTTTACCCAGCAAGAATGGCCCAGGGAGCTCATTCCAGCAGGCAACACTGAAGCAGAGGAAGCCTGAGAATGCAGATCTGAGGGGGCAGGGATCAGTGCCAAGACAAACACCCAATGGGGCTGATGCTATGCAGGAGGGCCACCAATCCTTGTCTGTCAGCAGGCCCTCTCCTCAGAATTCCAAACTGTCCTCAACTCCCTCAATTAGGTGACTCTCTCACCTTGTGGTTTCCAGGACTCCTGGCTGGCTTGTCCTTTCCTTGAGAGCAGCGAAGAAAATAGGCGGCCCTTTCTTTGGACGCCACTGCAGCAAGAAGAAAGCATTGCTGTGGGAATGGGAAGCAAACACTTAGCAGCTTTTCCTTCCACTCCCCCACGGATATGTACACAGCCCTGCCCACCTGCGCATGTGCTGCCTGAGGACCAGTAGTAGGCGGGACAACAGCCCAACGCTAAGAATTACTATTGGATGACTTGGCTGCACATCACGCTGTGTGAGCATAATAAAAAGGCTTGCAACTGTTGACTCAGGAGCTAGGTTGACCTCAACTGTGATCAAAGTTGGGTGGCTGGCAACAGCTGCTGGGGAAATGCCCACCCATATTCTCCTACCCCCATCATCTCCTGGAGCTGCCCTTCCTCAGCACTTCTGGTGCTTAACTAAGTCCTAGCGTTTACCACACATTGACAAAATGTACCCTTGTGTGTCATGCCCAACCAAGAAATGGATTATTCTCAGTGTTCAAGGTAGAGCGATGCCATCTAGTCCAGAAGTGTTTTGGATGGGGCGCTGGCCCATTGACAGGATGAAGAGTATCACAGTGTATCTTATGATTTTGACCTACTCGATCACCAAGGAGCCATTGCCTTAAAGTCGCCCTGGATTTCAGAAATTGTCTACTGGCTCCAGAGAAATAAAGTATGGACATGTGGCCAGTGATGTCTCAAGAGGCCATCTTAATCAGTACAAGAATTAACATCTAATCGTTACTGTTTTAATGTGGTATTGACAGATAACAGGATGACCATGCTAAACTGTTTTGACTGATGTTATTTCTTTGGTGTATATAAAGTTGAAAAGTCCCTGGAAGGTATAAATGTCAAGAAATAAACATTAGGTTTGCTGTGCTGCCTCAGAAAATCTGATGGTTCTCTGATGGTTCATGACGTAACGATGCACAATAAGCCTGGTGATTTAAATTGTATCTAGAAAGGAAGGAAAAGGAAATGAAAGAGAGAGGATAGGGATTGAAAAAGAAAGAAAAAACAAAAAGAATAAATCTGTTTTTCCATGCTGCATGTTCTATATACACTTCCCTGGAGATCTAAAGCACAGGGAGGGCTGAAATTAGCAGGTGTTTTGCATTGTATGGCTTTAAAGGTGTTTTTGTGATAGTGGCTGGAGTAGTTTGGTGCAATGGTTGTAATTTTAATGACCAGCTCAGTCTGTCTCACTTCAGTGCATTACACTGCTCTTTCCCACTCCAAATACAACAGGTGCAACCAGCTGCTCTTCAGCAAGTACAGGCCTGGAATTAACTTGGCAGGGAGCTTGTTCTGAGAATTCTCTAACTCATAACTGTGGGAATAATTCAGAGCACCAAGCCCCAGCCATTCACTCTTTTGCTTTTTCTTTGAGCTCATTCACTAACGGTTGAGATGATAATTGTCAGCAATCATAACTGTTTATGTGTGAAACTTGGAATTTAAAGACAATAGAAGGTCAAGGATAATGCTTCTGTTATATTTGTTACTCATTGTGTGATATTCCTTGGCTGAATAAAAAGTCAGGAAGAAAGGCTAGAGAAGAAGTGGAGATGAAGAGAGAAAGGAAGGAAAGTGAAAGAAAGAAAGGGAGGAAGGAAGGTAGGAAGGAAGAAAAAAGAGAGAAGAAAGAAAAGTATTCTATTGGTTCTATTGGCCCAAGTTAAAGCCCATTCTCTTCACACTTTTAAATTTTTTCAAGCTCATGAAAATTCCTGCCTTAGATAAATAGTAATAATAATAATAACAGAAGGAAAATAGATATTGGTTCATCATATCTGAATAATTGTGTATACATAGGCAATTTGTGACAGGATGCCACATAGCCCAGGCTTGCTTGAACTTAGCATGTAGTTCTGGATAACCTAGAACTTCTGATTGTACTGTCCCTACACCTTGAGTGCTGGGATTCTAAACAAGAAGCATCACTACTGGCTTCATAGAGTTTCTGGGATTTAACTGAAGTCTCTGTTCATGTTATAAAAGCAATCTAGCAAGTAAACTACATTCCTATCCCCTCACAATCAAGCGGTTTAATCACTCTAGGCATGTTTCACAATTACTACTGTAAGAGTTACAATGACATTTACCCATAGGGTTAAAGCTATGGTTAGAAATGTTACAATATTTAGTGCTTGATATGTTAGAAAGTGTTTAAAAACAATAGATATTAATACAAGGTAGAAAACATTACTACCACTTTTATTAAGACTCTCTTTGAAGCAGTGAGAATGTAGCCTCACAAAGCAGACTGAAGATGAAAACGCCATGCTTCTGCATGGTAGCAGATTCTTCCAGGCTCCTCTTGAGTTGAGATTGACATGTATCTATTGCCTTGTTATTTGGATCCCAAGATGTCACTTAGGCTATGACAATACACAAAGCAGTCAATTTCTCAAAGAAGTAGGAAATAAACCTGGGTCCTGAGTAAGGAACAGAGAGTAGAGAGAAAAGGGACTCTCTATCATGCCCAGCAGCTCACCCATTTACTAAGGAAGTCACCTCAAATAAAGAGTGTAAAGAATTGTACTTGGTTCTCCTTTCTGTATCTATGTTTGCTGTGATGATTAACAGAAATCTCAGGAATGAAGTGTCTTTCTCACATAAGTACTTATGAAAATACCACCTCAGGGTTGGATGTTTTGGCTCTTGGCTGTAACTGCAGCACTTGAACAACTGTGATAACTTGGCAACCCAGTGAGTTCCAGGCCAGCCTAGGCTAAACAGTATGACCATGCCTCAACAATACAAAGCATAACAAAAACAGAAAACAAAACAAAACAAAAAACACACCAAAAGACTCTCTATGTTAAAGAAAATTGAAATATATCAACTTCAAGTGGAGTATGACATATAATTTCAAGTAATATCATACTGCCAGTTTCAAGTCTGAGTTTCACTACTGTCTGCCTTGTTTTGTCATCTGCAAAATGGGTGAATAACTTCTATAATAATCTATACTTATTGCATAAATTTTAAGATAAATGAATCTGATTGCACACTTAAGAACATTCTTGAGATATGGTCGAGAAAACTATTAATATTTGTTATACATAGAAAATCATTGTTGAGACAATAATAGATACAAGATGAGAAGTGTGCATGCAGAGAGGTTATCACAAACACAAAAAATCCTGAGAGCCTTAATTTAAAAGGAGCAAAGTTTTGCATTATCTCATGGTTGTGCAGGTTTCACTTGGTCCTGTTGCTATGGTTCTATGGTGAGACAAACTACCATGCGAGGAGAAAGTGGTAAAACAGAGCTGCCCATTCTCTGGTGCATGGAAGAAAGGGGAGGCTTTGTAACAGGGTCCCTGTCCTAAGTGTTTCCAACATCCTGACTTTGTACCAATAGCTGGAACAACTATTCAAAGTCTGGGCTGACCCTGTGGAGATGTCCCTGAAACACTCAGAAACAGAGCCTAAATTGAAGAAGTAGATCTCACAGGAAATAAGGGAACAATCAAGAAAAAACTACAGCAGATGTCCTTATCTAGCCTGCAAACACACCCACTAATGAATGAATATTTTCTCCTCGCTCTCCTCTCTCTCTCTCTCTCTCTCTCTCTCTCTCTCTCTCTCTCTCTCTCTCTCTCTCTCTCTCTCTCTCTCTCTCTCTCCTTGTCTCTCTCTCTCTCTCTCACACACACACACACACATACACACACACACACACACGCATACAGACACAGAGAGAGAGAGAGTTAGAGAGAAAGAGAGGTAGAGAGAGAGAACCCCAGAAATCATACATTAATAGAAGTAAATAAAGAGGAGGTCACGATGAATGAACAGTTGAATTTGACAATGCACATCAGGTGTTTCAACTGAGCTCCACGACACTCCTATGCATACCCTGGGAACTAAAAATGTCTAGGGGTGCACACAGCTTACTCAAATTCTTTGGAGGGGATTGGAGATAATGTTCTCTTCAAGGCTCAAATCCGTCAACTCAAACTTCAGCCTCTCAAAGGTCTCCCACATCCATGGTCCATCCAACCAGCTCCAGACTGGAAGCTCAAGGATGGAACATCTGTCTAGAATGACCATCAGAAAACAAGGCTGACTAGGTGAAAGATTATGTCAGAGTGAACCAAGAGTTGATCAAAAGGAGACGGATACTTTAGGGTGCAAGAAAAAAAGAGAAGACCACTTGCCCCTAAAATGCTGACAATGGGAAACACTTATTTGGCATTGGCACTGGGCTCCAGCCTTTGTAAATTACATTCTACCTGTGATCTCATATGAAACATGCAAAGAAAAAGAGCCACATGCCCCAACCTCATCCATGAAAATTCTGTCCTATTCCCTAGGTAGCTTCCTGCACAGCAGCTCTCCTGATAAGATGACATGTAGAGGTGTGACATGTGATGTACCCATCTTCCTCAATTGACTGTAGCTTCTAGCAGAGTAGGAAAATTTGCTTGCCAATCAACCAGTTTCCTGCAAGAGAATAACTCTCCAGAGAAACTAGTGAATGATCATAGAAGTGAACAAGTGGGTGGTATGTGGGTGGGAGTCACGATAGGTGGGTGGATGGTTACATGGGTGTCTCTATGTTTATTCTTCACATCTGAGCTCTCTGCCCCTGCAGCATCAGCCTACATAATGCTACTCAGCACAGGGCTCAAAGATCTTCTCATGGATTTCCTTAAAGACTCCCTTCACCTGCTCACGGGACTCTTGTAGTGGCATCTGCTCCTCCTTCAACTTTCTGATCTCCAGTCTCAACACAGGGACATTGTTTGTCAGCTGAGTCAAATATCATATGACCATGCTGTGGAAGGTACTGAACCAACATCCAAAAATGATAAGCCCCACCCAGCCTCTATTTGCCATCCCTACCTCCAAATAGCACCAGCCCTAGAAAGTCCCAGGCCCCCAGAGAGCCCAAGACTGGACTTAAACTAGCCAAGCCATCATCACTCAGATGGAGGCTAAAATCATAGTATAACCAAATTCCAGAAAGATTCAAACTACTTCTGAAAACTCTGACCCAAAAGCAAATTGTGCCTCTGAGAACAAGATATAGCCTCTACTTGTGTTTAACTGTTCTTGGTATTTGGGAAAGCAACAGCAGGTAGAGAAAAAATAGTCTCTGAAGGAGGGCAAAAATCCCAACTAGAATAAATTCTGTCTACTCATTTGTTCTGTGAATCTCCTGCCAGGGTCCCTGGGCTTCCAGACTCCCATTCATGATGCAAACCATTTTTCTATCTAAGAGCTCCTGAGGCTGTCAGGATAATGATGGGAGGACCTTGGTGTTTTTCTCACAATTAACAAAACTGAGTCTAAGAGGCAAAAGTCCCAGAGAAACAAGGCAGGCTGCTTGCTATGAAGTAGACAGGGGAGAACCAAACCCTCTCAATGGGTTAAGGAAAAAGAGTGACAGAATTACCCCACACACATACAAGCTAAATTGGACACTTACATGTAGGATTCATTCTCCTCAACCAGCCCAAAGCTCTTGTCCAAGGTGTCACTGATCTCCACGGGTAGTATCTGATGGTCACACATCACCTGGGTATGCTATATTTTGAGCATCTCAATTTTAAAATTCAGCCTGTGGTAGGGCATGGCACCAGAAGAAAAGAACCACTTGAATGTTGCTGGAGTTTCATGTTCTGGCAGGTCCTGGTGCCACTTTAGCCAACCCCCCCCCAAACACACAACACTTATTTTAATTACTAAAATGTAGGCTGATGGCTATGGCTTCTTACTGGATACCTCTCTGTTAATTATTAAACCATTTCTATTAATCTAAGTATCCATGTGGTTGTGTATTACCAGAGTTGGGTTGGACTTACTACTCTTTCTTCAGCTACATGGCTACACTTCCTGGTCTCTCTTTGCCTATCTTTCCCAGAATTCTCCTTGTCTTTTACCCTCCCTAATTTCCTCCTTCAGTTGACCAAACAGTGTTTTATTCATCAACCAATATAAGAAACATATATACAGAAGAAATCACACATCTCATAAACACAGGTCTCAAGGATCATAAGAAACCAGGTTGTGTCATGGACAATGACAGTCCAGTGGATGCCACACCCTGGCACCTATACCCTGGTGCCTCCTGGCACTTACTAAGCTTACTAATCTGTGCCCAGGCCGTAAGAGGCAGGGGTTCCAAACAGTCATTCACAGCTGCATCGATACCCTCAGAAGGCCTGGTGCTATTAGATTAATTCTCTATGGAGTTCATCAGAGTCTGTGCCACATATTGGGCCCATCAGAAACCTATGATGTGTGGTGATATGTGAGTTTATATTCATTAAAACTTGCCTGAGTATTCATAAAGCAAAGTCAGACACAAGCCATAGAAGCAATACACCCAGCAGCCAGAAACTAGGAGGTGATGGTACATACCTTTAATCTTAGGACTCAGTGTTAAGAGGTAAACAGATCTCTGTGAGTTTTAGGCCATCCAGTTCTACAAGATTGATCCAGTCCTAAATAGAAACAGCTCACAGAGAGTTGTTCTCAGCACCTGGGATCACATGCAGTTAATCCCAGCACAAGATAGGTATATAAGACAAGAAAAAGTTCTCAGTGTCAGACATTCATTTTTCAGCATAGGAATACTCCAGCCCCATTAAAGGAGAAAGCTCTGTAGTAGTTTGGATGCTTTGCTACCCTGATCTTCACTTTGAATGTCAATATCTAACTCTGGGTCTTTTATTATCCATGTTCAAATGATGACATTTCTCCTGTTTTCAGAACAGGGATTCTCATCTCTGAATGTCTATTGCCACACAGAGGACAACAACACATTCAATATTTCCAGAATGAAGTCCTTTATACACTTCACATAGAGATTCCAAGTTTCCACCAAGGTAAAAGCAGTGACCAAGAGGTGTTCTGCTCATAATAGGGCTTCCTGGCCTCAGCACTGGCATTCCCTGGAAAATGGGAGAATGGCAAATCAGGCTTTGCCTCAGAACCCAGACTCCCAGGCACACAAACTCCCATATGTCCTTTATCTCACACACCACATACAATGATGATTTCCATAAAGTACAGAGAGGTGGCACTGTCTCAAAGTATATGGAAGAAACCAGAGAGGGGCAATGATGAGCTTCAGGCCTTCGAGCCACAAACTGAGATGAATGAATGTGACCAGGACCCTCCAGCTGCTGCCAGAGCTTTCATCACATGAGCATCTCATGATCAAGTACAGACTCACCACAAACATACAGCACCTAGTCTCTCCACAGGTCAACACCTGTGAAGATGTCTTTAAATGCATGTTGAAAGGTCACACACTACAGTGCCCATCCCCAGAGTGTTGTATAAGACACAAGTTCTGCTTTTCATTTAGAAGAAGCAGAACAGCCCCTGTCCCCCATCTCATTTCTTCCCAGCCTCCAAGTTTGGCCTATTCAATTAACTCAGGAAAATTAATTTAGCCACGAAGACTCCATGGATGTTCAGTCTTCTGTTCCTCAGGAAAGCTCAGCATGACATTGTGGGGAGTAGATGGTTAGTAGAGAACTGGGCATGATGACTACCTGTTGTTCAAATCCCTGTTGGTATAATTGGCCAGGATTCCACATAGCTCATTTGTCTCACATGTCATATTACATCATAAGGACCTTCATTACCACCTCATTAAAAATCCAGAATTTTCTCTCTGCTTCATTAGAATATATTCATTACTTCATGTATGGGATGTTGAACACTCACATTCAAACACATCTGGAAAAATGATTTATACCCTTATTGAGCTCTCTAATCAATAACATTACAACTTAATCTTTTTAGGTAATTATGTCAGGATGGGGAGAAGGACAGTTCAGTCCCCTGTAGGGAACCAGCATGTTGTAGAGGATCCACAAGGAGGTTGCAGCATGTTGGTGATGGGAGATTGTGGGTGTCCTGTCAGAACTAAGACAAGTACCATATTGATGAAAATTGTCAAAAACTTTGGAAGAATACCTTCCAGCCATGTTAAGTTAGCAAATGTGCGATCATCAACCGGGGCTCTCCTCTGTGTGATCACTCAACATAACAGAAAATACTCTCAGGAAGAGGGATGATCCATTCCTGCACTCGAGTCTGAGGAAATCTGAATGGATATGGAGATCCCATACATAGAGATGCAAAGGCATTTTCAGAAAATCAAATTTTTCATAATAATGGGGCAAAGATGTAGTGTGTCACTGTTATGATGCTTCACCTACAGATACACAAGCTCTTGGAAATTGCATCATTGCACAAGCTCTGGGGAATTGGGACAAAGCATGCTGAAATTACATAACATCAGGTAATGAAAAAGTCACAAAAGGAGAGATAATTGGGGTGTTTCACCCTACATATTTCCCACAGAATCACTTCACACTTCTGAATTTACTGAAGGTCATGAAATAAAGACCTAGCACCATGTTCATTGTACTGAAAATTCACCAGAAGTCTTGACTGTGGCTTCATAAGTATACTTACTGGACTGGATTTGGGCCAAACTATATGAACTTATATGTTATGTCACACTGACAACCATATTGGACAAGGTTAGGTATCTCTGTAATACTCAGTTCTAGAAGTCAAAGGAAGATACCTGTACTACACACTACCTCATCTTAGTCAAACCTGACATACTGAAGGATGCTAAGGAAGTTACTGACAGATGAAACTTTGCCTTGGCAGTTTCTGAAAAATGAGACTTGGGCTTCTCCTTCATGGATGTAAGTTCTCCATTCTTCCAATAGGGAGGTGGATGTCTCAGAAATTACTTGGTTTCCTCTGTCACCCTGTACAAGGTGACCCAGGGAATAGACCCCCTAAGGCTTATTTATTCATAGCTACAGAAAATTTTACTTCAGAAACCTCAGAGCCCTCTGCTGTGTACTTTCAGAAGCCTGGATTTAATGGCTAATGTCACAAGGTAGTGTGAGGGAGGATGTCTAAATCCCTTGCATGATGCTTCATATTCTCATGCTAATGGAGGAGCAGAACCACCAGATTCACAAAGCCATACTCACTCCCAGCCCAGGAAAAAGAGGTCTCTGAGTGAAATGGAGACCTATTTGCCACCATTGTCAGAAAACTCAGATATGTAAGGGGGGTCACTGGATGAAGGATAACTTGCTATCTCAGCTCTGCTAGTGGCTGTGTTGTCTAGCATGACAACCTCAGGTTTTTCCAGAGCACTCTCTTTCCCTATTGTTACTGGCATATAACCTAAAGGACTCCAGTGGGGCAAAGTGCAGTGATGGTACTGAAACCTCATTAATTCCTCTGTGTTTCCTTCCTGACTCATAGTGAAAGCAGAGGGTCCTCAGAACAAAGTCTGCAGCCTTGCCAATTCATATCTGTGTCAAATTAACGATTATGAATGTTTGATCTGAGTCAGTTCTTTAGGAACCCAGGGAATCACAGATAGGCCCATTGCTTCCCAGAATCTCCCAGTTCCTGAGCCATAGTCCTGGAAGGCTCAAGCTCACCACATCTAGAAGTTCCACAGCCCCTTTCTTCAACTCACTCCATCTTCGACAGGACCACTTATTTCTCCGTGTTTTCCAGTAAGTCCTAGGGACAACTTCGTTCTTCCTAACTGTGGTCTACCCATGCTGTCCATTTTCTCTCCCAAGTAGAATCCTCAGTGTGAACAACATGTCTACAGGTGAACCTTGTGGGCACTGAAGAAATGTCCTAATGACATTGGATGGTGCTACAACATCACAGGAGACAGAAAGAACTCTCCAGAGTACAAAAATGTCCAGAGAAGCGACTGCTGATGTGATGGGGCCCATCTTTTCAGTTCTTGCTACTTAGTTCCCTCTGTAGTTACCAGAAGCAGATGTTTCTTTTCCAGGAGTCTCTCTTGGGACACAGGGAGAAGACAGATTGTACCTCCTCCTTCCAAAGCTAGAAATTTCTCTAATTCATTAGAATCATTTCACTACTTCACCCTTGGATAGTTGAACACTCACTTTATAATAACTGTCCAAGAGTGACCCTTCCACCTCTTTAATATTAATACCAAATAATATGAGAAATAAAGCATGACAAGAAATTAGGTCAGGATGATACAGAAGATTACTGAGTCCCCTGAAGTGAACACACAACTTGGGTAGGCTAAGGTTGAGGAAAATTGGTCATTAGCAATTTGTTAAGTTTGCTGAGATTGTTATGAGACCAAACTGCTTTAGAATGTCATGTCTGCTTACATGGATTAGTAGTGAGGGCTCTATAGAAGAACAGAGGCTATAAAATTAAACATGGAATGAGAATTTGTTAGAATGGCTTACTCGGAGTGCTCTAGATAATCCAACAATGGTTGGATATGAATGGTAAGTCTAACATTGAGAAGCTGCTCAGTCCCCAATGCTGGATGTCTCAGCATCTGCTGTGTATGCTGTAATTGACTCATGATTTTATCTGTCTGTTTATCTACCTTCTCTTAACAAAAGGGTATTATACCACTGACTTAAAAGAGAAGTTAAATGAAAGCCTTCTTTTACAATTTCATGGAATTGTATGAGGAGGGTTAATTTTTCTTTAAATATCTGGTCAAATTCTACCATGAATCTGTCCAGCACTGGGTTTCTTTCAGTAGTGAAATATTTTTACTTCTACCTCTATAACATTGGTTAGTGTGGGACTCTTTACATAACTATGATATCTTCATTTGATTTTGATAGACCATATAGATCTAGAAAGTAACAAATATCAAAGAATATTTGCCCAGGTTGGTAGAATGTAAAGTTTTAAATATTGAATTGCCCCACAGCTCTTTTTTCCTCCTTTCCTTTCTTATTTCACTATCCTGTTCCTTTTGGTTTATTTGGCTTAAGGTGTGCCCATCTTGTTAATGTTTTCAAAGAGCAACTTTTGCTTCCTGTATCTTTATATTTTTGCCCTTTTTCACTGATTTCATATATGATTGATAGGACATATGTATCACACCCTTTCCACAAGGATCAAAAGACATCATGGAAAATGGAGCAGACAGATCATAGGAGCCAGAGGTCAGGGAGATTACAACAAACAGTCCCATCTGGCCTTGACTAATACCAGCTGTGGTCACTAGTGTAGTATCAAGCCATTCGACATTCTTTCATGGAGTGGGAGGATGCATGAAACCCTACTTCTAAATGATGAGCTAGGAATGAATAATGGCTTCTGGAAAAGGGAGAATAGGTTTTATTTCAGTGTTTGCCCTGGAGTCATTAAAAGTAATTTACAGAAGAAGGAACAAAGCTGGAATCAGATGTGTAGGGGTAGATTGGGGGAGAATAAATGGGAGGAGTTGGGGATAAAAATGGTCAAAATGTATTCCATGAAATTCTCAAGGAATATGTAAAAATGTTTTGAATTATTTTATCTTAATTGTTGATGTAAAGAAAGTCTGTACATTGCTTTCACCTGATTCTGTAGACATCTCCTGGGGATTGACCTTTGTTTTGAGTGTACTATATTTGTCAGAAACCCAAGGAACTGTGGATGATTTTTTCTCTCATAATGTTAGGAGCTGTTACTTAGGGTGTTGACAAATGCAGTAGATATTCACTTTGCAAACCTACAAGGAGTGGGTTCTGGCAAGTTTGGTTTCTAAGTTTTCTCATATTCTCTAGGACAGAGCCACACTGTTGGCTAGTTGTGCAGGGTATTTTCGAGAATAGTTGAGAAATGATTGCTGTTCTTGATTCATGATCTTTTCCTGTGCTTCTTTATCCTTTTTCCCAAAAAGGTTCCCCACTATGGAAGTTTGCAATGGCTCTGTCTTCAATGTTTATACAAACTAGTGTGTACCATAGAAAGCTGAGTCTAAAGACTAGGCATCCCTGGAAAATGTGTGCATAGTTTTTTGGGGCTGGTAAAGTTTTGTTGTAGGAAGACTTAAGGTTGCTAAGACTGAAGGTAGGAGCTTAAGCTGCTTTGCTCCTCAAAGACTAGTGAGGCATTTATGGCCCTGATTTTCTCAGGCAAGGGAGGGACTCTTATGAGATTTCTAATAAAGTGCTTTGATGTTATTAGTGTTTCTTTTACCTAGGACTGAGGATGTGACTTGGTAACAGAATGCTTACCTAGCACACATGTGGCCCTGGCTTAATCACTAGCACCATAAACAAACAAACAAACATACAAACAAATAAACAAATGACCCATTACCTTCCTATTTTGAATGGCAAATCTGATTGCCATTCATATGTGTTAGAAACAGTCTTTCTCAGGCAGCTGAGCTTCCTCCCCTTCTTGCAAGGAAGGCTGGTCAAATTCCTGGAAGACCTATGCTCACAGTTTGATCAGACAGTACAGAACTCTACTTGTGACATCATACAGCTCATCTGCTGAGAAGATGACTAAGATGCTGTTGCCATGGAAGGCAAAGATGAACCTCTAGTGTTTAAAAGGTGTCTGGACAACATCAAAGTGAGATGCAGTGCATGGAGAACTACATCTTCTGGGGGGCTTTGCTGTAGGTGTTGGTACTGTTTATAGTACCACATTCTCCAATTAATCATCTCTGCCTTACTACTAGATTAGTATCTTTCTATTATTAGTTACTATGCCTTTTTTCATACATGAACCTATTTTTAGTTCACATCAGATGCCAAAGGATAAGGCTCTGGATTTTCTCTTCTACCAGAGTAGACTAGAGACAAGCGTTATAAACAAAGGTTGTTGGACAGAAGGTTCATTTCTTATCCTGGAGCCAGGAATATGAATAGGAATCATTCCTTTTGAAGAGTACTTGGACAAGATTCATCTGGATTTCAGGTTAGGGAATCTTGATCCAGCTCTTCTAGCAGAAGAAGGTGATTGCACAGAGGTGTTTTAGTTGTTTCTTGTAGTTGGAATCCGTCAGTTGTGCATGAGTCAGAAACCACTAAAATTTTGAGGAAACCCATGAGCTTGAAGAGTATTGACTCACTTTCCCTCTGGAGGTGATTAATTGCCTGGTTGGTCTTTGCAGTGCATAAGCAGAGCCATAAGCCAAGAATATGCTGGGCAAGGGCTCTACTATGACCAACACCGTGAATCTTTGTTACACTTTCACTTTTCATTTACAGGTAAGGTCTTGCTCTTCCATCAAAATTGGCCTTGAATATGTTCTACATAATGGCAAGGTTGAACATGTGTTCAACATGCTGGGACTTCCAAGTAGCTGAGGTTACAGGGAGATCCATGAGGCCTGGCTACAGCAATGAAATTTTTAATGTGACTCTGTCCTGCAGTTGACTCGGGCAGCAATGGAACTATACTCAGTTATTGAGTGGAAGTCTGTGAATAAGGTGGGAATTCCTGAGTGGGATGATAGTGCAAGCCTGTAATCTGTCCCTTGAGAGGAAGGAGGATCAGGAGTTAAAGGCCAACTTCCTCTACATTGTGATCTTGAGGCCAGTCTTAGCTACCTGAGGCTTTCTCAGACAAACAAAAGGTAGAATCACTTTATCTGGTTTTCATTTCAACTTAAACAGTGGAGTCTACAGTTTGTTAGTAAAGAGAGCCATAGGTCAATAGAAAATGACTATTTTGATTTCTGACTAATTCTTCAACTCTGTTTTTTTCCTTCCCCCCCTCACCAAGCATATGGAAGTCCATGTCTTTCCTGAACTCAGGCAGTCTGCTTCCAAGTATTGTGATAAGAACACGGTTATCCTTGTCCCTGTTCTTCCATCCCAGTTATCATCTTTTCTCCTGAGCATTCAGTTAAGGATGGAGGGAGTAAAACTCACCATCTCCTGATTATGTGTAGGTTTCCTACTGCGGTAAGTAGTTACTTCAAGGCTGAATATCCCTGCTTTTTAATTCTGTTACAGATAACTGACCTGAATTCATTTCTGGTGACCTGTTGGGCTAAAGCACACACTGTCATTCCAGAGACAGTGCTCCTGGGATGTCTCCCTAGTATACATGGGAAGTAAAGGGGTGATTCATGTTCAGCCAGGTGATAGAGGATAGAGATGGTCCTTTGGTTGTTGTTCTTTAGCTACAGTTATAGAAATAAACCTTCAGACGTGGGTGTGGCTTTTTTATGAGTGGGTTTCCAAGGTATGGGACCATGTGAGAGAGCATAACAGGTGAGGATGACTAGGCACAGGGAATAATATTCCAGACTGATAGAGCTTAAATGAGTTTATTTAGAAAGGGGATCAAGGGGGGAATGGTAAAGACATAGAGGCACCAGAAACCGAAGAGACGAGGAGAAAGAGAGAGACACAGAGAGAGTTGGAGAAACAGAGAGGGGGGGAGAGAGGGGGGGGAGAGAGAGAGAGAGAGAAAAGGGTTGGAAGGCAAAATAAAGAGCAAAAGAGAAAGTAAAAGGGCATAAGTGGGCAAGGGTCTGACATAAAAAGGGGTCCTTTACACCTCATGGAACCCTGGACTGACCAGTACTGCCTGAGTACATTCTGCCAGGTGACAGGGGCTGGTCAGGCTAATGCCTGAATCCTTACACAGATCCCAAGTCTGAAATCCTGATTCAGCAATTGTTCCCCAACACTGTGAATGCAGGTCTCTTCAGTCCTCATTGGTTACAGTTATGTCTGAGTACATCATCATTTGAATTCTAATGAACATCACAAGTGGTCTCTTCAAGCTGTAGCACAAGACTATCAGAAACATAACATGACACAACAGGCCACTGATTGATAACACAAATGAATTCCACATCCCTCTGGACACATAGTAATGGCAGGCGGTTACCATCCCTGACTTTGGCTCCTTGTCCTGTCTCTTGGTGAACAGAAGAACTTTGCTTCACTTGGAAGAGGTCTGCTTGATATTTTATGGTGCACAGAATGACACAAAGACCATGAACTGAGCAGGAGCTTCTTGGATGGGGAAATTGTAACCTAACTTTCAGGGACAAAGGTTAACTGCTCAGCCACTATGCACCAATTCCCCCTCATTTAGTCCCTGCAGACAACACTGAGTTGTGTCTACTTCTGTCTTTAACACATGTGTAGGCATAAAGAGGCCAGGTTTCTACTCAGTTAGGCTCAATTTTCCACAGATATACTCATATAAATACATTACTGTTATTTGTTTATTCTGTCTGAGAGCTATACAGTGTTTCTTTAATTTTACTTTGAAACCAGAAGCACTACAACCAAGAACACCAGTTTCAAAACATTATAGGAAGAGCATCTAAGATATGATTTCCAGGGAGAGATGGCTAATCCCTGGCTAGTCACTGTCTATTTGACTTTAACTGCCTTAAATACAAAGGAAATAGAAACTTCTAATTTCCTAATAATGTGAGCATCTTTTCAAGGGCCCTCTAGACTGTAGCTTCCAAATGAAGCCTGTGCAACATCATTAACAGACTGAGGAAGAAGAGTAGTGGTTCCTCTAAAGTCTCTCCTGGACATAGATCCTGGTCAGGGTACTTCTTTGCCACAAGCAACACTTACACACCAAGTCCTATAATATCTGGGCCTGGTGCAGAGTACGAAGGTACTTGATAGAGATGTAGGACCCTGAACTCCACCTTGAAGTGGATTCTAAACGAAGGGGTATCAGATGTAGTTCAATAGAAAACCAGCTTTGGAATGGGTCAGCTTGATCAAATCTCTAGTGAAGGAAGCTTGTTGTCTCTGATGGTTTTGGTCTAGCTCCTTGAAGTGATCAATGGATTTTGGCTCAGGCCCTGTCTCTTTGTACTGGGACAGCACCAGGGAAAACAGTTTGTCACAGAACTTGTGCTGTGCTAGCAACATTAGATATTACTCAGTAGTTTATGTGGTCAAATCCACTTTGATGTGGTCTCCATGTGGACCTGAGGACGGAGAAGAGCAAGGCAAGGCCCTCAGATGAGAAAGATCACCCCAACTTTTTCCTCCTCTATAAGCTGAAAGAATCATAGGGGAATGGCAAGTGGTTTCCATTAGAAAGAACTGGAAAGGGAGGACATAGATAGAGGGTATGTTTCTTCTTTATTTGTTGAGACAGCATCTCATGTCTCTGAAATTATCCTCACACTGGATAATTCACCTTGAGCAGCTTAGATCATACTGCTTCTACTTTAAAAGTGCTAAGATTACCACTGGGGCTGCAAAGCCAGAGAAAACAGCACTCTTCTCTGAACCCAGGTCTTGTATATGGTAGGCTGTCACTCTGGCATCTGAGTTATTTCTACAGCTGTTATTTTTTATTTTTCCACTATTGTTTCTATTTCTCAATAAGGAAGAGTCTCACTGTAACTCACAGGGGCCTGCAAATAATACTGTTTTTATGTCCCATTTAGATTAGGGACCACCACACTCAGCCTGAGGGCTTGTTCTCTTGGCTGAACCACTATTTCAGATTCCTCTGCCAATGGATCATCACAATTTTACCACATCCTGATGGCTGCATTCTCTGTTTACTACGGAATCCTGGGTCAGTTTTCTAAAGCTAATTACATGGATTCCATGACTGTACTGTGTCCTAAATTCCATGATGTAACCAGTCATGCAATATCTCCTGAATGTGCTTTCATTCATTTGTCCTTGGGATCGGTTAGCTTTCCTTGTCTATATTCATTATAATGTAGCCTCACAGTAGCTTTCAATTGCTCATATTAATTAATAGGGGATTTTGAGGAAGGAATAAGACATTCTTCTATAAGGTTTAGAAAGGCTACTTCAGATACCTTCATGGCTAGTACTATGATGATTCCAATCAAAGTAAGGAAACCCTGGCACTGGAAGGAGTAAATATTGCATGCCTTACCACATATTCCAAGAGACAATAGTGGAAATAGAAGCTGGGATTCTGGTTCATTTAGGGAGAAAAAATTAGCAGGGCTGAAAAGGCTATTCATTGTGATATCATCAGTCCATTCCATGGGTATTCTATGGTATCTTGTAGATCTCATGGCATTCCATGATGTCACCAGTGTTGTAGAAACACCAGCTGCCCTTAATGCAATCCTTCAGTGCTTCTTAGTTATATCAGTAGCCATGTTGTCAAGGCTTAATTCTATGTTTGGAAGAGAAAATGGAGAACATCCAGAGGCCAGACATAAGCAGAAAGAAGTTGCTGTTAGGTCTCAAAATAAAACAGTAATAAATAAAGTGTCCCTAGTAAAGGCACAGCGAGTGGTAGGCAGGAGATTGGGAGGCTCCTGGAAGAGATGGGCATGAGCTGGAACTTCTACTAATGGAGTAGTAGAAGTACTAATGGAGCATCTGATAAGCAAATTAACATCCCTGCTTCTTATAATTACTGATAGTCCATGATTCCAAAACTTTAGTTGTCTGTTCTCTATGCCAGGGCCAGGCAAAGCCAAGGGGTTATGCTGGGAGCACCTAGCTTTTACCTTTAGTAAAAGCCCTTTTGTAGGGCTTGTGAGTGTAATGTCTGGACAGTGGAGAGAATCACCAGGAGGAGAGGGAACAATGTGTTTCCAGTTTAGGGCAGACATCACTGCACTTCACCCACAGCAGTTTACTTCAGTTGTAGTACATGTCTGATACTAGTCACATGAAGAGAAAAGTGCACCTGCCTATTATGACCTCAGGATGTACAGCAGAATACCTCTGACCATGTGTCCCCAACAGTGGTAATCTTCAGGTTATGAAACAGCAGTTTAAGGGGCAGGCAATACTTTAAAAACAAACAAACAAACAAACAAACAACTGCCAGAGCCATGGGACCAGGGCAGAGAATGGCTCCTTCATGCAAGCTTGGTTGTTTTGGGCCATCAGTGGGGTGGGATGACTTGGTGAATCTTTTGAGCATGTTATACATGTCTGTCTATCCAATCACTAGTTACAGGCCTCAAATGAAGAGGCAGGAGAACTGGGATCCTCAAAACTCCTCAGTGCTTGTACACTGTTCCATTTTTCTCTATGCTTCTAAAAGCACACACATGATTCAGGGGTATGGCCCAGGTCACTTCTTGAGCCTCTGTTAAGAATCCTAAAGACATAGTCTCTGTATTCACCTGAAGCATGTGAAGGAAGGCAGAGGAGACACCCAACTACTTACAAAGCCACAACATTACAAAGTGTTTATAGAGATCCACAGAGAAGACATATGATGAGGCCCCAAGTATTTTCATTTTTACTGGGATCCAGACATGATCTTTCTGTTTTACCTCAGGGAGGTGTGACCTAGTTGTATGCTTTGTCACCATGCAAATTCATTTGAGATCATCCATACACTGGGCCTGCTATGGAGCCATCATGCCAGCCAATGCTCCTCACCAAAAAAAAAAAAAAAAAAAAAAAAAAAAAAAACATTTGCAGAAGAAAATAGAGAGGCTGTCTACAGAGTTGCAGCTGATGACCAGCCAAAGAAATGAGCTGAGAGATCACCTGTTCTTCATTAGTGAAATAACTGTTGACAACAGATATCCAGCCTTTTGGAATCCACAGGATTGTCACCAATATCACCCACACCTGCTGTCTTTTATGATCCTTGTTTTCCCAGTGACACCTGACCTAAGTTTGTGGGAGATCATGGAATCTGGACTAAGTCTTAGAGAGCCACCAATTGACTCACCTAGGTCATCTGCATGTGTGACAGACTTGTATTTTGGTCTTTTTGTAGGACTTCTAGCAGAGAGATCAGGACCTGTCCATGGAGTGTTTCTGGGTTTGAGGAACCATTTTCTAAATCAGATTCCCTTGATTAGCCCAGATGAAAGGCAAGAAGCTCTGTCCTTTGCTCCTTCCACTTAGACTCTTTCTACTTAGACTCTTTCTAAGAGGAGATGAAGGAGGAGAGGAATGTTGGCAACATAGGAAGCTGGGTGTAGATGGGGGAACTTAGAGGACAGCATGTTGGAGAAACTCATGCTGGTATGTAAATAAATATAAAATATGCTATTTAAATAAAATAAATTCAGATTATGAAAAAAGGTCTTATATACGAGGAGACTGTCCCTCCACAGTGACTCTGGACATGTCTCATGTCATCTATTCTTCTCAGAGGAGAGGCAGACTTGAAGTTTCATAGGAAATGGGATGGGGACTCTAACTATTCTTCTTTCTTCAAATGAAAACCGCAGGCTCTGGTCTCAGTCATACAACTCAGGGAAAAAGGAAGTAATGTGGAGTTCCTAGCATGCATTTGGAAAGTCCCTGACAGGTGGTGACTTTTGGATATATTATCTGTTGTGAATTGAGTCTTTGATCTTGCCTGGCAGGTGACTATGCTGGAAGCTCTTGGTAGCAACTGGACAGGCATGGTTCCACTTTGTCCTCATTGTGGCACAGGATGTCTTGGGATTCTTCACTGTTTACTTAATTATCTCTCTCTTCCTCTCTCTGTGCCTCTCTGTGTCTCTATGTCTCTCTCTCTTGTGTCTCGTGTGTGTGTGTGTGTGTGTGTGTGTGTGTGTGTGTGTGTGTGTGTGCACTTCTATTCTCCTCATCTTCCTGCCCCCATCTATCCCTCTAACCCCCTTCTCTTTCTTTTTCATGGATGTGTGTATGGTCATGCATCATTCGCAGGTTTGTGTGTCCCTCAAAAGTCTGTGAGTGAGCGAGAGCTCTTTGGTGGGTGGTGAGGGTGTGGGTAGCATGTGACTTTCTTCTCCCTTCCTGCTTCCAAATGTGTTGTATTCACTTTCCCAGCCTTTACTTCATAGTGACAGGAACCCTCAGTAGCAGGCTTTAAGACCTGTCTTCTATAAGTGGTGCTGGACATTTCTCTCATCCATCACAATGCCTTCTGGGTTTGGATGACCAGCTGGAAGTTTGTGAAAAGCTGATGTTTGAGGGTGGGAGATCTGGGCCTTCAAGGAAAAATTCTCTAACTAGCTCAACAAAATCAAGCCAAGAAAATCATCACAATTTTCACAGTAGTATAAGACCCATGGGAGGATTGCTGAGATGTGAGATTACCCTACAAGTGTGAGTATGGTTTTTCTCTTTTACTTACTTACTGATTGATTAATTAATTAAATAATTGACTTATTTATTTATTTATTGTAATAAACATGTAAGTCAGCCATATCTGACAGAATAGATAAGGATGACATAGGCAAATGAATGGCACAATTACAGGAGTCAGCTGTGTCTGCAGTTGGTGATATAGAGATAAACATATGGTGTGAAGTAAATAAGCCTAGTATAAATATAGCCTGAGTAAAAGACCAACTGGCTATTTGCCATGAAGCAGTAGAGAGGAGAACACTCAGAGACTTTCTTACCTGCAAAATACGAATAGCCGAAGACTGTGACCCTCAACACAGACATCGAGCCTTATTCCTGAAGGCAGCCAGAAACCAGATCGAAATGCGATCCTAGAAGCCTCCACTCGGGTCATATAACTCATTATTTGGTGTGATGTTCAATTAATTGAGAGATGATATGTGGTTCTCCTGGACCAATTGGTTGCTACTTGGATTTTTATGTATTCTTGCCATTAAGATCTTTCTGTACCTTGTGTGGATTGAAGTGTTCATTAAAGCTAATTAAAACCAACAGCCCATGTCAGTCTGTCCTTTCGGTATCCAGAATCTGTGATTCTGATTCCGACCATAGAATCACATTCCTCGTTCTGTGTTCTCGAAATTTTTCTTATTTTACTTATCCATATCAGTTCCCTCTCCATCACTCCCTTCCACACTTCAACACTCCCATGCCACTTGACCACCCTTCCATCCAATCCCCCTCAGCCAGCTCTGCACTCCACATGTAGTGTGATGCTATTTTGGGGGCATCATCTAAATCTGTCAAGTAAGTTGAAGTGGGGACTTTCCCTCCTCCCCTCTAGGTTAAGGGAGTATCCCTACATAGGTAACCTGCTACCAAAGTCCTTTTTTGCACCAGAGATACATCCTGGTTCCATTGTATGAAGTCCCTTAGACTACCCAGGCCTTCTAACTGAGACCCATATTCAGGGGTTCTAAATCGGTTCAATGATAGAATCCCAGCTATCAGTCTGGTAGCCCATTAGCTCCTGCTTGTTCAGGTCAGCTGTCTCTATGTGTTTCTGTAGCTTGGTCTTGTCCTCCCTCTCTGCTTTTGGCTTTCAGTTCCGCTCAGTGTTTAGCTGTGGGTGTCTGCTTCTATTACCATCAGCTAATAGATGAGAGCTCTATGATGGTGGATAAATTAGTCATCAATCTCATTATCAGGGAAGGGCATTTATGGTAGACTTTCCACTGTTTCTTAAATTGTTAGTTGGGGGTCAGTCTTGTAAGTCTCTGGTCATTTCTCTAGAGTCAGTTTTCTCTTCAAAACTATAATGGCTACGTGTTTTATGTTATCTTTCTCTCTTTTTCTCATGTCTATTCCTCCTCTTACTGAATCTTCTTAGTCCCACATGCTTTTTTTCCTCCTCCTCTCTTTCTCCTAGCTCCCTCTCCACTCACTGCACTGGCCTCCTTACTCCCAATATGCTCCTGAGATCTTGTTCCTTTCTTCTTCTGTGAGGGACCTTGTATGAATCTCTTAGAATCTTCCTTGTATCTTAGTGGTGTGAATTATAGGCTGGTGATCTTTTGTTCTAAGTCTGAAATCCATATATGAGTGAGGACATACCTTGTTCCTCTTTTTGTGACTGGGTTATCTCATTCAGGATGGTTTCTTCATGTTCCATCCATTTACATGGGAATTTCAAAATTCTATTGTTTTTTGTTTTATTTTGTTTGTTTTTTCCACAGACTAGTATTCCATTGTGTAATTGTGCCACACCTTCTTTATACATTCTTCAATTGAGTGGCATCTAGGTTGCTGCTACAAACATAGTTGAAAAGATGTCTCTGTTGTATGGATGTGGATGATTTGGGTATATGCCTAACAGGGGGATTGCTGGGTCCTATGGTAGACTATTTCCCATTTACCTGAGGAACCACTATACTGATCTACAAAATTGCTGTACAAGTTTGCAATCCACCAGCAGTGGAGGAGTGTACTCCATTTTCACATCTTCTCCAGCATAAGTTGTCATTAGTGTTTCTAATTTAAGCCATTCTAGCAGGAATAAGATGGTATCTCAGAGTTGTTTTGATGTGCATTTCCATGATAGCTAATGATGTTGAGCACTTTCCTAAGGGTCTTTCGCCTTTTTTATTTCCTCTGTTGAGAATTCTTTCTTCAATACTGTACCCCATTTTTAAATATGATTATTTGGAATTTTGGAGACTAGTTTCTTCATTTCTTTGTACATTGTGCAGATCAGCCTTCTGTCAGATGTAGGATTGGTGAAGATCTTTCCCTAGTCTGTGGATTGCTATTTGGTCTTGTCAACTATATCCTTTGCCTTACAGAAGCTTCTCAGTTTGAGCAGGTCCCATTTATTATTTGTCCATCTCAGTGTCTGTGCTACTGGGTTTATGTTCAGGAAATGGTCTCCTGGACCAATTTGTTCAAGGGTACCTCACACTTTCTTTCTAAGAGATTCAGTGTGGTTGGATTTATGTTAAGGTTTTTGGTCTATTAGGACTTGAGATATGTGCATGGCGATAGACATGGGTCTATCTGCAGTCTTCTACACACTATCATCCAGTTGTACCAGCACCAATTCTTGAAAATACTTTCTCCTCCCATTGTATACTTTTAGCTGTTTTGTCAAAAACAGTTGTTGTTTGGTTAAACAATAGTTGTTTGGTTAAATATCAAAATTTTTGATTTGATTCCATTGGTCTATCTGTCTAATTTTGCGTCAATACCAGGCTGTTTTCAGGAATATAGCTCTTAGTAGAGCTTGATGCTGGAGATGGTGATGCTTCCTGAAGTTCCATTATTGCACAGGGTTGTTTTTTACTATCCTGGTTCTTTTGTTTTTTTCATATAAATTGATTATTATCCTTTATAGTTCAGTGAAGAATTGTGCTAGGATTTTGATGAGGATAGCATTGAATGTGTAGATTGCTTTTGGGAAGATTGACATATTTATTATCTTTTTTCCTACCTATCTAAGAGCATGGAAGATCTTTCCACTTTCTGGTATCTTCTTTAGCTTCTTTCTTTAAAGGAACAAAGTTCGTGCTTTATAGGTCTTTCACTTCTTTGGTAAGTATTACCACCAAATACTTTATGTTGTTTATGCCTATTGTAAAGAGTAATGTTTCTCTGATTACTTTCTTAGCCCCTTTGTTCTCTGTATATAGTAGGGCTACTGAATTTTTTTTTTTGAGTTTACCTTGTATCCTGATAGTTTGTTGAAGGTGTTTATCAGCTACAGGTGTTCCCTTATAAAGTCATTTAGATTGTTTATGTAAACTATCATATCATCTGCAAATAGTGACAGTTTTACTTTTTCCTTTTTAATTTGTATTCCCAATATTTCCTTGTTTTCTTATTGCTTTAGCTAGAACATTAAGATCAATATTGAAGAGATATGGAGAAAGAAGGCCTTGTCTTGTACCTGATTTTAGAAGAATTGCCTTAAGCTTCTCTTCATTCAGTTTGATGTTGGCTGTTTGTTACTGTATATTATTTTTTCTGTTTAGGTATGTTCTTGTTATCCATTAACTCTCCAAGACCTTTATCATGAAAGTGTGTTGAATTTTGTCAAAGATTTTTTCAGCATCTTGTGAGATGATCATGTGGTTTTTATTTTTCAGTTTGTTTATATGGTGGATCATATTGATAGATTTTCATATGATGGAGCATCCCTGCAACCCAAGGATGAAGACTAGTTGGTCATGTTGTATGATTTCTCTGATGTGTTCCTGGATTTGATTTGCCAGTATTTTATTGAGTATTTTTGCATTAATGTTAATGATGGATAATGGTATTTAGTTCTCTTTTTCAGTTGTGTCTTTGTGTGCCTTGAGTACCAAGGTAATTGTGACCTCGTAAGACGAGTGTGGTAATAAACCTTATGGTTCTATTATGTGGAACAATTTGAGGAGTATTGGTATTATCTCATTTTTGAATTTCTGATAGAAACCTGCACTGATGCCATCAGGCCCTGGGATTTTTTTGGTTGGGAGGGTTTTGATGACTGCCTCTATTTCATAAAGGGTTATAGGTGTATGTCACTTGCTTATTTGTTTTTGATTTAATTTTGGTATGTGATATTTATCTGGAAATTTGTCCATTTCCTTGAATTGGGAGTATTGTTGGACCTGCCTTCTGGTACAGTGCTCAACCAGAGCAGTGGGGCAGTGGGCTCCTGGAGAGGCCCGCTGATGGGGATCAAATATCAGAAAGGCAGAAACTCAAGATGGTCCTTCATGCAAAGACCGGTCTCAAGTATGTTTTCTAAACTCAAAGCTCATCTGTCCTGATACTTCTTTACGCTTCTTTTCCTTTTCCTTTATCTTTATCTTTCTTTCTCCTTGTGTTTGTGTGCATGTTTCTGTTCCTATTTCTCTCCCTGTCTCTTTGTCTCTGTCTCTGTCTCTGTGTGTGTGTGAGAGAGAGAGAGAGCATATATCTTCCTCTGTGTGTGTGTGTGTGTGAGTGTGTGTGTGTGTGTGTGTGTGTGTGTGTGAGAGAGAGAGAGAGAGAGAGAGAGAGAGAGCATATATCTTCCTCTGTGTGTGTGTGTGTGTGAGTGTGTGTGTGTGTGTGTGTGTGTGTGTGTGTGTGAGAGAGAGAGAGAGAGAGAGAGAGAGAGAGAGAGAGAGAGAGAGAGAGAGAGAGCATATATCTTCCTGTAGTTTAGTTTAAGCCTCTGGTGTGGTGGTGCATTGTGCATGTGTGAATTGGCCTGAGGAAACCACTGAATTTTATGTCAGTCTCTCCCTTCATCAGGGTGTCTTACTTCCCTGGATGCTGACTCTTTTACTAGCCATATTGACCAGTAAGCTATTGGGACATTTTGTATGTATTTTAACTTGTATAACAGTGTGTAACCCACCTTAAGAAGACAATCTTCTAATGAACAGTAGCTCAAGAGATTGCAGGAAAGCCTAGGTTTCCTACAGAAGCAGAAGGAGATGATAATTCAGACAAAGAATTTCGCAGAAAATCTGCAACATCACTTTGATGTCTCCAAGATGAGGTAGAAGCCTAGGCTGGGGTGAAGAGTTAGAGTCAAGTGTCTCCCCAGTACCTGAGATCTGAATTATCTATAGGCTTCCTTCCACATGCATGGGTCTCACTCAGAACCAGGGAAAGACAACCTCAAAGAAATGTGCTAGTATACTCAAAAAGAACCAAGAAAATTATATGTTTGATATCTGTGTGTCTGTAGAATTGAGTCTTCCTTCCTGCCTTTTGATTTCTCTATGTTCTTAGCAGGAGTTTCTTGAACTGACAGACATTTGCCTTCCGCAGCCTCTCAAGTTTTGGGATATGAGTGTGGGCATCAGCAGGCATGATTAAATGATAATTTTTATTCAGGAACATTGCCTGTAGTGAGGCACTCACTTTTGCACACTGCTCTCTACATCACAGACCCATTTCCTGTACAATTTGTTCTCTTGGTACAGTAGGCTAAGGAGTTTCTAGGTTGAAACCAGCAGAGGCCTCAGCTACAGGCAAGATCAGAAGCTTCTTGGTAGTGTTCTGTCACAGTCTTCCAAAAGGAGTCTAGAACTCTAGTCCCAAGGCCATCGGAAATTTCTGTTTGGTCCCAGGTAGGGCCATTGTTCATAGGGACACATCTCAGGAAATGCTTCTTGATCATAGCACCCTATATTTTGTGTGTTTTTTTATGTTCAAGGTGCCTCCTAGATATGAGAGTTGAGCTAGATTAATGTCCTTGTTCAGATTCCCAGTATGAAAGACTATATTATGTCTATGTATAAAATGATGCGGTCAATCAATTCTCATAATGTGAAACTAGTATATTGCTCATATGCTATTGGCTATTTGTTAATAGGGTGTTGTTACTTTCAAAATGATGTGCCTGACCTTTAGGAAAAGGTCCTATTCTTTCTAGTAGAAGGTTATACCCCCAGAGCTTAGTTTGTGTCAATGTATGTGTTTAGGCCTAGGAAAAGTTACAAGTCCAGATACTCTGTGATCCTGATTCTTTGGGGGGTACCAACAATGACTTCAGGCAAAACATCAATATTGATTGTCTAGCTAAGCTGAGGGCTAGGGAGGGAGGGGCTTGATAGCTGACTTAGCAGGTTCACACCTGGCCTGAGTCTTAACTGCTTTCCTCCCCATGCACACAAAACCACAGCCTGAGCTGGGACAGGACACAGCCCAGGATGAGAATGTGCCTTGCAGAAGGAGCTGCTACAGCGAGAGCCCCATACCATGCAAGCACTGATATCCTGAGATGCGAGAGAGGAGTCTTGAAAAACCTGGGAACATTTGTGACTTCCTTGCAAGGCCAGCCACAGGCTGTAGGTCTGTGTCTTTCAATCTGTATCAAGAGAATGCTGCTTATCTTAGTTTTCCTTTAGTTTTTGTTTTAGATTTGTGTATTTTGTTATAGTTTTGCTATTTTGATGTTTTTGTTGATGTTTTTAATAATTAGCTAAGGCTATTAAGGCTATTCAATGCTTGTATTAATGGTCAAATTAAAGTCCCTTTTGAAAAAAAAATGTATTTTTATGAATAAAAAAACAATTTGTAACTCTTTATACTTAACCCCATTTTTTTATTCAGGTATGTTGTCACACTCCTATACACACACACAGATCACGTGTATACGTGGATCTCTGCAAGTTCTATGCAGCACGGGCAACATAGTTAGTTCCCTGCCTACCAGGACACACAGGTGATTGGTGGCCTTGAGTGTGGACAACATAACTTAGTCCATGGATACACACTTTAGGATGGAATCTGTATGCATTCTTTATTCTCACTGCTATGCATTTAGCTACGCCTATTATATGATACCCATAGACACATTTTCATGAATTGGTCAGAAGGACCAAATTATTGAGACAACAAATGTCATTATGTTCCCAGGTCTTCACTTTCTTTTTATGGTTTCAGCATTCATAATTTTGTCTGGTGTTCTAGATCTCCCTTGCCTCCACATTAATGCCCCATCCTGGGGTTTCTCCTCCATAACTCACAGCCTGCTTGAAAGGCTAAGACTACAAAAGATGCTTTCAGGATCTTTCCCATTCCCCCTAGACTGAAGCTTGGGCAGAATGCAGGGTGCCTCTTATTTCCCTCCAAACACAGACTGCAACCTAGTTCTTTCCACAGGCTCCACCCCTCACAAACACTTGGTATAAAGCTATTTCTAACATGGGATGCACCTCCCCATTTTCTCAAATTTAGTATTGCTGAAAATAGAGTCTTTGCGAATAAGAAATCCCTCCTCATAATTCTACCATTTTACACTGATGATAGATATGTGTGTTGATATAGCCAAAAAGTATACCATATATGGATTTTCTGAAAGATATAAAGAAATAAGAGATAGAGAATGGGAAAGATAGAGGGAGAGAGAGAGAGACAGACAGAGAGAGAGAGAACACACAAGCAAGCAATAGACTACTTAAGAACACTTATCCTGGGTACCTGATTTGTAAGAGAGAGGCCTTCATGAATGTTTATTACTGCGTCATGACTGGAAGATGTAGCCCCAGAATGAATTAAATATTGTGCCTGAAGAAACAGGATAATGCTGAACCACAATTTTAAAAGAACCTGAGCCATCTATAGAAAAAATGATGGTATTGAAAGAGATGAAGAGACAAACAACATATATGTGTTCTCATGTGTGAAAATTTCAAAACAGAAGAAAGAAGGCAATGAAATCATAGGAAAGATGGCTTGAAAACTGAAGCTATACAAATGAGTATGCTGAGGGGGAATGAATGCAGGAGGATAGGGGAGAAAAATAGAGGATGAACACAAGATAAACAGAAAGATATCAATATGAGTACATTTATTAAAATTTTATATGAAACCCATTAATTTGTGCAATTAATGTGCTGAGAATTATAACATTAAAGAAAGGATTGAAATAAAATTTTCTCCGTTTTAGAAGCTTATACACAAACACACATTAAAAAGAGTTAAGATGGAGTTACCCTATTATAAAAAAAGAATAGGCCTCTAGACACCACTGGATAACAAATGGAAATGCCCATGTCAGATAGGGTTGTCTCTTCTGGTGTTTGAAATGGTTTGCTCATTATTGCTGAAATAAATGCAATGACCAGATTAAACTTCGGGATAACCAAATTTATTGGGTTTACATTTCTGATCACTGAAGTTAGCCTAGTCAGGAATTCAAGCTGGAACTGAGGCAGGAAATATAAACTAAATCTTCTTACTGTCTTGTTCCCCTTAGCTGAATTATCTTGTTTTCATACAAATCAGGATATTCTGCTGAGGAATGACAGGGCCCATAGAGGGCTGCATCCTCTTTTGCCATTTGTTAATGAAGAAAATGTCCACAAACAATTATAAGATATAAAAGTCTTGGATTAAGGTATCTCTAGTTTGTGTAAAATTGGCATAAATTAATCATCACAACTGATTCTTTGTCAACCTGACACATAAAAGCAGCATTATTGAAACATAGCTTTTCTTGTCTTGTTTATCCCCAATATCTTATTTTAAAATAACCACTTTTTTTCTATACAATAGAGTATTACTTATCTCTGTAATATACTGCCTTCATGAAAATTGCTGCCAAATAGAGGGACCTATAAAATATAATGCTGAATGAGCTAAACTAGACCCAGAAACAGAAACTAGGTATGTATGCATTTATGAGTAGATATTAACTATTGAGCAGTTTGAGTGTAATTTGCCAACATAATCTCAAAGGGAGTGGTACTAAGTAGCAGTGTGGCTTTATTGGAATAGATGTGATCATATTGGAGGAAGTGGGACACTGAGGAATCAGGCTTTGAGATTTCATATATGCTCAAAGCTCAACCACTGAATCAGTATATTTCCTATCCCCTTCTGATCAAGATGTATCTAGCACCATGCTGCCATGCTCCCTGCTATGATAACAATGAAATGAACATCTGAAGAGTAAGTAAGCCATGCCAACCAAAAGTTCTCCTTCTAAGAGTTGCCGTGATCATGGTGTCTTTTCACTGTAATAGAAACCTAAGACAGCCAAAACCAGAGAGTAACCCTGTTACAATCCACTGACATGGACAGCAGGGAGAAGCTGGTCAAACCTGCTACACGTAAAACCTGAGTAATTTCTGAATACTACCAGGAAGAATGTGTAATTTAAAAAAAACATCAATATTGAGAGATTCTGATAATATATGGAGTAATAGTTGATTTCAAACAAATTTACTGTTTATTTCTGAAGATTTCATTTGCTATTATAACCCATTATTTAATATAAAAACTTCAAAATTGAAAAAGTTAAACTAGTTTTCAGAAGTTTCTTGTATTACCAGAGTGCCTAACTGCTTACTGTATGGGAGTACTCGGGTATCTTTCATGACCCACACTGTTCTAACCTTCATTCTAGTCTCAGCACTCAAGAACAATAATCTGAAGCCTACCAAAGATGCCTGTGTGTCTGGATAAAATAGTGAAGGAAAGGTTGGATACTGCTATGGGACCCACTAGAGAAGATCTTGACGTAGAAGACTGATAGTGCTTCTAACAATGAATAGATTTTTCAGTTGAAATGATATATGACACAGTTCTAGGCACAGGTCATATCTGTGTGGCTGGAGATTACACCAACTGCACTGGAATTGTACATTAGAGAAGGGAATGTGGCACCAGCCCTGAAGGAAAGCATGGCTCTTCATTCTGTTCACTTAAAATTCCTATTTGTCAATACTACTGGCCAATGGTAAACTGATATACCATAGGTAAATGGCCCAATAAATGCATGTATTTATTCTCTAATGAAACATAGGAGTTAATTTAGTTATTTTAAACAATAATCTCCAGGTTATTCAGGAGGGTGTGGAAGAGCCACAGCCATCACCTACTGTGATGCAGCACCACTCCTGTGTGGACAGCTAGGAAGGTCTTTATTCAACATGTCCTGAGCTGAGACGCCTATGCCTTAAAGAACTACACAGAATCTTTCTGGGGAGCCCATACTTTTGAGATGCACCGAGTTTATTCTCTTTGTTGAGGTCAGCTTATCTGTTTTCTTTTGTTCCCCTTCTAGTCTTTATTTATATATCATTATATTTCCCAATCTTACTATTTGTCATGAACTTTTCTGTTTTTAAAATGGGAGAATCCTTCATAAAAAATGAGGAAATGTCAGTATTTATTACTCAGTTAAGATTCATAAAACAAGCAGATGACTCTGTTTGACACAAGTTGTTCCTTTTTAGCCTCTTACACAGAACACTTGAATATTGGTGGTTATTAAGCCATAAACATTCTTTTTTAATGAATATTTTATTATTGACTTAGCTCTTAATAGTATAATATAATTACATCAATTCCTCTGTTCCTTTCTGAGCCTCCCATATAATTCTCTTTGCTCTCTTTCAAATTTTTGCCTCTTTTTTCATTAACCATTATTACATATGTATGCATATACAGGTTTATTGCTAAATAAACAAATACAAATTATTCAATCTGTATTATACCATTTGTAAATATGTTTTCCAGGATGACCAGTTAGTAATGGGCAACCAATTGATATGTTCTACTCTAGGAAACGCTATTTATCACACTACCAGCATTCCTTAGGTGGCAGCACTTCATTGTCTAGGACTGAGGCTCTGTGTACTGTCCTACATCCAATACAGCATGTCTACTCTTGTTGGTCAATCCAGGTCTTGTTCAGGCAGTCATGCTGGTGAGTCCTCATAGGTATACCTTCTGACATTCTTAGGAGACACAGTTTCACAGCAAACTCCCTAATCCGGCACTTATCATATTCACTCCCATATATGTAGTTATTTCCTGAGCCTTAGGTGCAGGAATTAAATTGTATACATGGGCATGGGTCGAAACTTCAGAATTCTGTATCTTGACTAGTAGTGGTTTCTGCAATGATACCATCAGCCAGTAAAGTCATGGTTCTTGGAGGCTGCAATCCCCACTTCACTAAACCCGAACAATCCCCAACTACATTCCAATTATTTCTTAGTATCCTGTACACATTTCTTGCACAGGGTCTACTTATTAGATTCATTCATTCTCCTTGACTTAGGGAGAAAACAGAATATTGTTGGTGAATTTAAATCATTAAAGTTTGTAAGACATCTCAGTTGAGATAAATTCCATGTCTTGGTTTTCTGGAGGAGTTATTTGTGAGGGAGAGTTAGGGAGAGAGCAGTATTCCTGCAGTACAAAGCAAAGCCTGTGTCCAGCAATGACTTCCATACTATTCTTTCAGAAAATCCACAGATTCCTAGGTTTCTAGGAATTTGACTTGAGATTTGTTGCTGATTTTCAAAATTCTAGGTAAACCCCACTGGGAGAAGTCACACAACCCTCCTTCACAGGGCCAGTCCCCTCAGCCCTCCTGAACCTTGGTTTGTGTGCAGCTTCCCTCACAGTCTCTCTCACTGTGTCCCTCACAGCACAGTGGTACAGGACAGAGTCTGACAGCTGCACTGAGGACTTCTGCAGGTGGAAGGAGCTGCAACTCTTATGGAAAGTGGTTGGAACACTTGCTGCTCTGTCCTCTTATTGTCTATGAGGCTCTTCGTGGGCAGCTGATGGGCTTTGTTGAGATATCGCACATACAGAAAAGGGAAATATCTGAGTAAGAAGTCAGATAGGTGCAGTTTATCATCACAGGCAACCATTCTGTGACAGTAATGACATCTTCTGTCTGGGTCCCTGAGTCTCCATCGCTCCTTCCTGAAAATCAATAATAAATAAGAAAATAAGGAGGAATCACATTGCTATATGAGGAAAATAAAGACTCCCACAGTTGTAAGAAAATTACATCATCAACTCATAGGTAAATGTAACTCACTGAGTATCAAGAGGAGCAACAGAACTGAGCAGGTGTCAGGAAGCATATTCACAGAAGACATTGACACTTGGTTCTCAATTCACCAAACTCACAGGACAAGTCTCCTCACCCTTATTGCAACTCCCCACTCATAAACGAGGACCTCCTTCTGCACAGTGACAGTCTCTTATGTGAAGCCACCACCTCATGAGACATTAACCACATCTGTAGAGGCAGCGTCCTCTGCTGGCGTTCCTTCAACCTGCACCACAGATGTCTGCACAACACTGTGAACATTCTTCAAACTTCACCCAAAAAAGGCAGGCCTCATGTCTACAGTGGATGCCCAAAATCACCAGGGCTACTGAACTATATGATCCTATCATAATCTGTATGACAAATATGCATATATTACATATTACATTAATGTTATATTTTAATTGTATATATACACACATAACTATGATATAAATAATTGTTTTGAGTCATGAAGCTAACTTTCTTTTTTGTGTTTTTAATATCTGTGCTATAGTTGGCATTTCTCAACTAATCACTGACAAATGCTGTACAGGAAGGCCTGTGACACAGAACGTGGATGGGGCGCTAGGCCCTGCAGCAGGTTTCAGGACAGGCTGCAGGTGTCTGGGGAACAGTGTGTGTCTGTGGCACTGAAGTACTTGGCAGTGTCAAGGCTTGGTATCTGTGATGTGCAGGGAGAAGTATTGGACTTTCTTACCTAGTAAAGCTGTTAGTCTTTGGTCCCACTTTCTTTCCATAGTTGACCAAATGTCAATAATGAGCTTAGGATGCTCTCCAGGTCCTTGTTATACCAAAGGAAGTACTATGGTGTACTGTCTACATAAGTGCATTTGATGATAGTGCGGGCTCCATCCTGGACAATCAAGGTGGAAGGAAGTTGCTCCACCTGCTTTAATTTGCTCACCCCTATAAAGAGAGATGGAAATAAAGGGGTAAATTTGTCACATCATCATTTTCCTGGATTCTCTTTTTCTACAGTAACTAATGAAACCTGTATAAAATAGAGTTCCTCCTGGTTATCTCTGAAATACTCATGGAGTATGTTGTAATCCTAAAATCTTAACTCACTATCCAGCACAGGAACAAAAATAAAGTGGGAACATATGTCTTCATTGTTCTTTGAATTAAATTAATATCAAGTTTATATCATAATGACTAGCAGGTCAGCTACAGCTTCCAGGGTGTTGTTCTTTCTCAGTAATAATTCTACCTCTTGAGTCATCCTCTCAGACACTGAGAAAAAGGCTGTACTTTTCCCTAAGCCTGCACAACCAGCATACAAGAAAGTGAATTGTCTGCACATTCCCCTGCAGCTGAATGCCCCGACCTGCTGGGCCTAGTTATTCGTGGGTAGAGTTGGGCTACAACCTGAAAATAATGGGAGAGAAAAAAGGAAGGAGACCAAGCAGTGCATTTGTCAAGGTCTAACTTTATTGATGTTAAAAGGAGTTTTTAAAGCAAAGCTGGGAGGAAATGGGGAGGGGTAGCACGCAGGAAGGAATGGGGAGGGGTAGCTTGTGCTAACTCTGGGGTCCTGGTAATTATCCCAGACAATAAACATCAGACAATAAACGTCTGCTTATCTTAGTTCCTGGGCCAGGCCCATCTCAGTTCCGGGCACTTGGTTTATCTCAGTACCTGGAATGAGTGGAAGAGACCACCTGTTAAGCAGGTTCTGAAAGCCCCCCGAAGGGAGACCCTCACTCATATCTTGGAAATAGTGCACACCCAGTGAGGCACCGAGACCAGACTTGCTGCAACCATACGAGGAAGTTTATTGAAAACGGAATTGGATGAGATCTCAGGCCAGCATGCTGGGGTCGAGACTTATACACCCATGCGGGGGTAGAGGAGTTCGACCCTGACCCAAACTTGTGACAAGCTTATAAAGGCAAAAACCACAAAAGAGGGGAAGGAAATAGAGGAAGTCCAAAGTTACACGTTTACTCATCAGCTGACTAGGGAGGAGGTAGGGGAGATCCGGAGTTACATGTTTACTCATCAGTTAAGCTATGTATTGTATTAAGCAAGGCATTGGAACATTCCATAGAGGTCGTTGTGACATCCTGGAGTTATCTCAGGAACTATTTTTCTCAAGAGAGTTCCGTGAGCGGCCACCTGCAGGGGACGGAGGCCCTAGGGTGGCGAGTTCATGTCCTTACAGACAGCTAGTAATTTTTTACTTTTCAGTTCCTGTATACCAAGATAAGGCTCAATTAGAGTTTTAAGGTGTAAGCAATTCTGCAAGAGAATGTAAGTCAAGGTCAGCTCCCAACATCTCTCCCTAATTTATTATATTTTATGGAGGGTCTGTCTTAGGCTACGCGGTGGGCTCCCACAATCGGGACCCTGAGGATGGGCTTGTCACTCTGTGACAAATGGGTGGATAGGACCTCTGTCTTAGGCTACATAAAGTGCATCTGCCCTCAGCACTCAAGGACAGTCAAAAATCAGGCAAGAAACTCGTGCAAGAAGAATGGGCTCCTGAGAGACAGACCTATGCTACTCCCGTCATTGAGGGACCTACAGCTATATAAGAGGGTCTGCGTCTGATCTGTGGCACCATGATATTCCCTTCATTGACGTCTCCATATCTGTGAGAACCAGGTCCTCTGTTTTTCGAGTCCTGTGAAATCAAGTTCTTGCCTAGGGGGGTTAGAATCCGCATTGTCACCATTCTCAGAGCAGACCTGTTCCTTTTCTAAAAGGTGATGGTAGTGTACAGAAACAGGTTTTTCGAGTATGGAATCAATTTGGGTTTTGATCAATCGAGTTAATTTCTGGAATGCCCAAGGTCCAAAAGTTAGCAGCAGTAATAACCCCACCAATGGTCCCAGGAGGGAAGGAAGGTGGGTAGAAAGCCAAGGGGAGGTGGAAAACCAATTTTTGTACTAGTACTCAACCTGTTCACGTTGTTGCTTATGTTCCTGAAGACTTTTTTGCACTCTGTCCAAGCTGTCTTCTACTAAACCAGTCTTATCAGCATAAAAGCAACATTCCTCTTTCAAGGCCGCACAAAGGCCACATTGCTGTAAAAATAGTAAATCAAGCCCTCTTCTATTTTGTAACACAACTTCTGCTAATGAAGTATGTGAATCTTTTAGGTTCTTTAATCCATATTGTAATTCCTTAATATCTTTGTCTACTGCAGCCATGAGTTGATTAAAATGGGAGTTAGTCTGTACCAGAGAGGCTATTCCTGTTCCTGACCCAGCAGCTCCAAGACCAGAATAACAGCCAAGGTAATGGCAGTTACCGGTTCTCTTTTTACACGGCTGAAAGTATCTAGACCCCAAAAGTTAAGGAAGGTTTCTGGATCATGTATAGTAAGTTGAGGTACCAACTGGACCAAGGAGCATTAATCTCGTTTCTATAGAAAAACTGAGATTACCACATAAGTAGTCAGTCCAGAGGAACAGGCAAGATAAGTTTCCTATGGTGCTGTAACATAAATATATTGTGAGGAAATTACAACAGCTTGATTACATATTGGAATTAGTAAGGAGGGGGAGTCATATGAGGGCCAAGAAGACACAGGCCCAGTCCTGAGACCTGGCCAATGGTCAGGCCTTGTTCTGTGGAGGAAGTAGGGCTCCATCTTAACTGGCTAGTATCATCAGTAAAGAAAACATTATCAAAAACAGCAATCCCTTCATAAAGGGGAACCTGGGGAAAAACAAATCCAGCATTCTTGTGGATCTGTGTTGTTGGTAAGATGGAGGGTATAAATAGTTGAATTGGCTAATGAAAAGATCAATTCTGCAAAGGAAGGATGTCCAGGGGTAAGGTGGGTTAAAAGACTCCTGTGACGTCCACAGAGGGAGAGGAAGTTTTAGCAGAGGGTCTAGCAGGAGACCTATAAGGGACATTTTCCTTCTGAAGTCACTGGACATCTTCGTTGATAGGTGAGCATAATTCAGAATACCTGTTGCTGGATAGAACAAGGCAGAAAATGCCTGTCCCCACTCCATGGCACTAAGACTGAGGAGAGAGATGGTGAGGACAGAAATAGGCTGTCTGCACTGCCTAGAGAAGGGAGAGCCATCCCTTTCCTCCCATAAGAGAAGGAAGTCTTTGGAGTGATAGTAAAGCAGAAGAGGCAAAAGCTTGATTAAAATACAAAAGGCAGCTGTGGCCAGGCAGGGGGATGAGTACCTGCCTGCCAAGCATGATTGGGAGGGACAATGTGTGAGGTAAGTCAGGAGAACCGGTTCTGTTACAAAGATGGCTATATTGAGGAGCTTCAGAAGTAAAAATGCATAGCCCTAGGCCAGATACCTGAGTAACAGAGATTCCATGAATGGAATCTGTATGCCATCTGAAATGACTGGAATTTTGTCTCCCAAAATGGCTATCCCTTCATAAGAAAGGCCAAGAATAATAGCATAGCCAAAAATCCTCCATGAGCTCTGGGGGGGTCATTGTCTGGCCTCTGGACCTCCTGAAGGTGAGCAGGATGTCTGGTAAGGGTAAATGCAGGTAGAGATAAGCAGGTTGTTAGCAGGGGAAGAGGTCTCAGGAGTTGCTAAATAACTGTATAAGGAGTGTAAGCCCTAAATTCTATTTCTCAGGAAGTTGGGGAGGGGGAGAAGGTAGATCAGGACTGAAAGTCGCTATTTTTTAACTCTATGGGCTATTCTAAGAAAAAGTTGGCAATCTCTAAGGCTTATGCCCTGATCATTTCTGGCAATTCCTCCTTTTTTTTTTTTTTTAAGTAAGAAGGTGGGCTATTGACATTATGTCACCATGAGTGGGAGCAGGGATCCTGGTCTCCCTAGATAGTTATGTGACATGTATCCTGAATCAAGCAGGCTAACCCAGCCTTCACAGGTGAAATTGCCCAGCCTGCCAAGCCTTAGCCTTTTTGAAAAGAGAAGGGTTTTTTTTTCTGACATAGACCTTCATGCAACCAGGTATACTCCCATGAAGTTCAGGCATGGTAGGTGCCTTTGGCGGCTTCTTTATTGCACTTATAAATGCACCTTGGAGATGTTTTATTTTGTCAATAGCAGAAGGAGGCTTCCCTGGGAAGTGGCCCCCTAGGTCGTGGTGGGTTGTCACCTTCTAAAGGCTCACCATGACTATATACATTGAGGTCAAGCCTATGACTTGGATAGGCTTTGTCATCAGGGAGTCTGTTGGCAGATAAAGCCAGTTAACCTCTTAATGGCCTAAGGGCCTAAGGCAAGTAGAATTAAGAAGCAGGCAAGAGATAAGGGAATAGGGTGGTACCCAGCCTGGTTCCTATTTTTGCTGCTTCTGTATAGAAGCAACATTCCTTTCTTGAGTGTTGCACAAATCTCTCCTTGTTCTAAAGAATGACCCCTGAGAGAGACTGAGAGAGAGGAGATTATACTCCCTAGATCTCAGGTCCGGTTTTTTCTGTTTCACACATCTCACCAAGTGGTCTGGCAGCCACAGGGCCTCATTTTCTTCCTGTAAGAAAACACAAACATGCCCTTGACCTCCCTCAATCCCCTAATAGGACAGGGTTGAGCCCTTTCCATAGTCTAGTGCATGGATCATTCCATTTGACTTGAGTAAAAGTCTCTTTGAGTTCCATCATATCAGAATGTCTGCCACAGATTGCTCATGGCATCCAGATTTAAACATTATTAAAATGAAGATGCTTGATTTAATGCATCATGTGGAGACTGGGGACACAACTCCCTTCTCCTTATAAGTTTCATTTTTAAGGAGTTATGAGCATGCTCCACAATTCCTTATCCTTGAGGATTATAAGGAATGCCTGTTATATCTTTAATTTTTTATTGTCCACAAAACGTTGAAATGCTTTACTAGTATATTCAGATCCATTGTCTGTCTTTTTGGAACTCCTATGTAAGCAAAACATTTTAAACAGTGGCTTATCACAAGCTTAGTGGCTTCTCCAGTTTGTGCAGTGACCATTAAGAAGCCTGAATACATATCGACTGTCACATGCACATACTTTAATCTGCCAAATTTTGCAATATGGGTAACATCCATTTCCTAACATAAATTAGGAAGCAGGCCTGAGTTACCTGTAATTCCTATATTAGTTACAGGTAAATATTGTGGGCACACATCACATTGTTTGACAATTTGTTGAGCAGTCTCTGTAGTTAAACCAAACTGCTTTCTTAGACTATTACTATTTTGATGACTGTTGAGCTAATTTTTCTATCAGCTGACTCATTACCTTTAGCCAGTGGGTTGGGAAGGTTTGAATGAGCTCTTATATGACCCACAAAGCACAGTGGCTCTCTTTAAAATGAATGCCACTTTGAATTTGCTCAAACAGCATTTTAACCTGATTGTTACTAGTTCCAATGTATGGAACTATCTCTAAAACTTGAAGAGCTCTGAAAAGAGTATGACTGTAAGTATATGTTAAATGAATCATTTATTAGAAGCTGAAAAACTATTACAACAGCTTGCAACTCAACTGTCTGAGCTGAAGATGAATCTGTCTGTACTACATATTCTTTTCCAACAATAACATAAGCTGCTTTTCCGTTAGAAAAACCATCAGGAGAAACTAACAGCATTTTTTACAAGATTACTCCTTACAAGTTTAGGGAATACAAAAGGTTGTATTAGTACAAATTGTAACAGTCTATGAACTTGAAACTGATTATCAATTTTTTTTTCAAAAATTTAGCAAAAGCTGATGGACCAAAATTTATAATTAATAAAAGCTTGGAAACTTAGGCCCTGAATCTATACAGAAAAAGGGAACATCTAATGATAAAAGAAAGTTAACTCCTTAAGTCAGGAGTGCCTCACCATCTGAGTAAACATTCCTTTACATGTTAATTCCCAGCAGTAAAGGTTTTTAATTGGCTAATGCAAGGATCAATTCTGCAGAGGAAGGAGGTCCAGGGGGTAAGGTGGGTTGAAAGGTTCCTGTATCCTCCAAGGGGAAGAAGAAGTTTTAGCTTAGGGTCTAGCAGGAGGCTTATGAGGGACATTTCCCTTCTGGTGTTTTTCAGGGTTAGTGCCAACAGCTGTTTTAGGGCCTGAGGGAAGAGATCTTTGTAGCTGTATCTTAAAGGTAAGGCCTATGTCTTTTCCTGAAATATATAGGCGAAGACCCCATTGAGCCTCTCGAGTTGGCCAATTTCATAGCTGTCTTCCCCCATTGGTGAAGGAGATTAAAAAGGGATTACACCAGTGACTGGAGCATTGTCGATTATAGGGAACGGTCCCGAATTCAACTCGTAAGGAGGGGGATTTAGACGCTTGACTGTAATAAGGTCCCAGCTAGAGGAAGGTTTTCAATAAGTGTCCCCAGTGGTCACACATCCCCAGGCAGCCCAAAAATACTCTTGCTCAAAGCCACATTTGTCCTCTATAAATCGGTCCCCATGGGATCCAGGGCAGACGTATACAGGTGTCATGGTAAGATAAGTACTGGCTTGCCCATTAAAACATCCCCGCAGGGAAGTAGGCCTAGTATCTGTATTAACGGGCTTGGATTGGGCCAAATAATAGCCAGAGTTCCCCACCTGGTTTCAGAAGCCCCCATAGCCAGTTCACAGACATCAACAACTAAGGAATCAAAGGAGGGTTGGGGACCAATATGTGAGGAGATGTTGGCTACATCTCCAGCTTCACTGAAGACTATCCACGTATAGTTGTAGATTTGGTACAAGTTAGAGGTAGCAGGAACTCCCAGGGACAGCAGGCAGCAGGCGATCCAGAGAAACAGCATCTTTGTATCTAAAATTTAAACACAGTTGGAATTTTTCTCAGGGTTTTCCCTGGGTGGGTTATGTATTTTTAACAGATGCTCAGGCAGCCACATGGCGTTATTGGCCTGTTTATCAAATTTGCAGGCATGCCCCTTTCCCCAAATAAGTACTGGGTCTGGTCCATGCCATTGGTTTGTGAGCGGATCTTTCCATAATGCCTGTGTATAATCATGTGCTGTGGTCCGATGCCAAAGGTGATCAGCAGCTGACTTTCCAAATTTATCATAGGTAAGAAAATTAAGCACAAACAAGGCATGGTTTAGCAGATTTTTAGGATTATTTTTAGTGGGGTATAATTTTCTTCCCCCAGAATATAGCTTATAAAGCATATTTTTAAGTGTCTGGTGTGCTCTTTCAACAATTCCTTGACCCTGAAGATTATAAGGGATGCCAGTAACATATTTTATTTGTAACTGAGCACAGAATTGTTTAAAAGCTTGACTGGTATATCCTGGGCCATTATCTGTCTTTATAATCTTAGGTGGAGGCAAAACAGTTAGTCAGGCAAGTCATGGCTTATAACATTTTTTTGTAGCTTCTCCTGATTGAAGTGTTGCATCGAGAAAACCATTATTGGTATCTATTGCTACATGAATATATTTGAGTCTACCAAATGTTGAATAATGAGTAACATCCATCTGCCAAAGATGGCCAGGAAGCAATCCCTGGGGTTGACTCCAAGATGAGGTTCTGGAAGTAGGGTGAAACAACCTTTGCATGAGCAAACTATCTGTCTGGCCTGTTCACATGATATTTAAGAGCAGGGTATGGGCATTTGCCCTGACCCGCGGGGCCTAGTTATTCATGGGTCGAGGTGGTTTAGAGCCTGAAAATAATCGGAGAGAAAGAAGGAAGGAGACCAAGCAGTGCATTTGTCAAGGTCTAACTTTATTGATGTAAAAAGGAGTATTTAAAGCAAAGCTGGGAGGAAATGGGGAGGGGTAGCAGGCAGGGAGGAAATGGGGAGGGGTAGCAGGCAGGGAGGAAATGGGGAGGGGTAGCAGGCAGGGAGGAAATGGGAAGGGTTAGCAGGCAGGGAGGAAATGGGGAGGGGTAGCTTCTGCTAACTCCGGGGTCCTGGTAATTATCCCAGACAGTAAACATCAGACAGTAAATGTCTGCTTATCTTAGTTCCTGGGCCAGGCCCATCTCAGTTGGGGCACTCAGTACCTGGAATGAGTGGAGGAGACCACCTGTTAAGCAGGTTCCTGTATACCAATATAAGGCTAAATTAGAGTTCTAAGGTGTAAGCAATTCTGCAAGAGAATGTAAGTCAAGGTCGGCTCCCAACAGGCATTGAGGTGGTGTAAATTGTGGGCCTGTTGGGCAAGGGCGACTGGCTCTGTTATGGGAGAGGTGACCTGGGCCAAAGCTACCATTTTGGTGGCTTGATCTACAATATCATTGTCTTGTGACAGAGGTCCAGGCAGGCCAGAGTGTGCTCGAATATGACCCACAAAAAAGGGGAGGGTCCTTTTTAATATTAACTTTTGTAACATAAAGAAATAAGGGCAGCACCTGTGGAAGGCTTCATGTAAGGAACAGTTTTTAAACAAGGAACAGAGAAGGCCAAATAAGAACTATCCACATAAAGGTTAAAAGGAGTGGAAGAGTTTGAAAAACCTTAATTAGGGCTAGTAATTCCACTATCTGGGCTGAGGAGGCAGGCGTGTGGAAATAATATATTTGGCTATCTATAGAATATGCAGCAGTGCCTGTGGACGACCCATCGGTAAACACCAAGGGAACATTTTTAAAGGGACTCTTTTTTGTTACCAAAGGAAATATTACTGGTGTTTTATGCAAAAACTGTGTAAGTTTGTCTGAAGGGTAATGATTATCAATTATTCCCTGAAATGACACAAGAATATCAGCCCAGCTGTCCTCATCTTGAGCCAGCCAAGATGTCTGTGAGGATGTATAGGGGAGTACTAGAACATCAGGATCTTTTCTAAATAATCTAAGGCTATTTTCCCTTCCTGTTTTTATTAATTGGGTGACTAAGCAAGGGTATGTAAGTAGTACTCGATTGGGAGATGCAGGCAGATGTGTCCAGTATAGAGGGCTAGCCTGCCAGAAAAGACCTGTAGGTGAAAAGGGGGAGAGAAAGACCAAAAATTGTAGTGGCTTTTCTGGGTAAAAATAGGAGATATGTTGTTTAGCAATCTCCTGTTTGACCAGTTTTAAGGCTTGTCTTGCCTCATCTGTGAGGCTGCAAACTGACAGAGGATTAGAATCTCCTTTTAAAATATCAAACAAAGGTTTTAATTCCCCAGTAGTAAGCTTTAAATGAAAACGAAGCCAATTGATATCACCCAATAATTGCTAGAAATCATTAAGTGTAACTAAGGTATCCTTGCGTATTTGAATTTTCTGTGAAATAATATTTGGAAAAAGTTCATACTCGAGAAAAAGTTGAGGAGGTTGAACTTGAATTTTCTCGAGAGAGATTTGGAGGCCTTGTTTTTGTAGGGCTTTAACAAATTGTTGTGAAACGGAATGGAGTTGTTTATCATCTGATCCTGCTATGAGGATATCATCCATATAGTGAATGATATAGAAATGAGGATATTGTATCCTAAATGGATCTATAACTTGAGCAACATATTTCTGGCAGAGAGTAGGGCTATTGGCCATGTCTTGTGGAAGGACCTTCCATTGAAAACGAGGCATCAGTCTCACATGATTAATAATGGGAAGACTAAAGGCAAATCGTTTACAATCATCTGAATGAAGGGGAATGGAAAAAAAAAGCAATCTTATAAATCGATTATAATTTTTAAATATCCTTGGGGAATGGCCATCGGGGAGGGGAGGCCAGGTTGAAGGGCTCCCATAGGCACCATTGTTTTGTTAATGGCGCAGAGGTTTAGTAGCAATCGCCATTTACCTGACCTTTTTTGAATGACAAAAATAGGAGTATTCCAGGGCGATGTTGAGGGTTCTACATGCCGTGCAGCTAGTTGTTCCTGCACTAACATTAGGGCTGCGGACAATTTTTGAGTATTAAGGGGCCATTGATCGATCCAGACAGGATTATCGTCTTTCCAGGTGATTTTATCAGCCTGGAGTGCGGGCGGAGCAATGGCCCTTAGGAAAAATTTTGATAGCCAATTCCGTGGCGATCATTTTTTGGACGGCTGGAAATAGGGGCAGTGACTCCTTGGCTGTATTTTCCCAGTCCTTGGCCAGGCAGATAGCCCTGAGAAAGCATCTGTTGGGTGACTGTGGAGCTGGGGCTGCACATGACTACTCGCATTTGGGTGAGGATGTCTCTCCCCCCCCCCCCAGAGATTAACAGGAAGCCCAGGGACAATGAAGGGCTGAACTGTCACGGTGTTATTTTCAGAGTCCTTCCAGGTCAGCACCTTAGAGCTTCCTATGCCTTGTAAATGAGTTAATGAGGGCTGAGTTGGCCATGAGGTGGGCCAGGATTTAGAGGAAATTACAATAGAGTCCGCCCCAGAATCAAGCAGGCCAAGGAACCATTTTCCCTCAATTTGGAGACTAAGCATAGGCCGTGCTTTGGAGATGGGTTGTACCCAAAAAACGTCAGAGGAACCAGGAGTCGAGGCACCACGCTCTAGATTGCTAACTATGGGCGAGGAATTATCTAAAGGAAGAGATATGGCCTGAGCTATCCTCTGTCCTGCTGTTATTAGAACCAGAACAGGAGCTGGCCAATAATTTTATTTCTCCTGTATAGTCATTATCTACTAAGGTGGGGTGAATGGTAAGTCCCTGAACGACGGAGGAGGCTCGGCCGATGATAAGAAAGCATGTGTTTGGAGGTGGTGGCCCAAAAATTTCTGTAGGTAATATCTGGGTGCCATCCTCGGGTGTTAATATGGAATCGGTGGAGGCACACAAGTCCAATCCTGCGCTCCCTGGGGTGGCTCGATAGAGTCCTGAGGCGCAGGTTGGGGGCCAGGTGTCGGCGTGTTGAACCCCGATGCCGGCACGAAGGAGATGGGTTTGGGGGCCAGGGGCTGGCCCCTCATCCCGTTTCCCTGAGGAGGAGGCAACGGGTTTCCTAGGATATCAGTTTTAGATTTACAATCTTGGAGCCAATGTTTTCCCTTTTTACATCGCGGGCAAACAGTCTTGGGTAAGTTTAATGTAGGGCTTCCATGGGTCATAAGAGGCAAGGCAGATCCCTGCGGACACTGTTTGGCAAAGTGGCCAGGCTGATGGCATTTAAAACAAGCTTGGCTGCCGGCAGACATTTGGAAAGCTGCGCCAATAGCCTTAGCAACTCCCTGAGAGATCCCTTGAGAAAGCTTTTAAGAGAAGGGATCAACTTCTCTACAAGCCCGAATCATCTCTTCTAAGGATTTGTTTCTGAAAGAACCCCTAAGCACTCTGCGGCAGGTGGCATTGGCGTTTTCATATGCAAGTTGTTTAAGGAGCTTATTATGTTTCCTCAGATCCTAGGACTTGTTCTGCTGCCTTGGTGAGCCTGCCTATAAATTCTGGGTAGGGCTCATTGGGGCCCTGTCTTATTTTTGTGAGGGGGTGAGGACAGACCCCCGTCCCGGGAGGGACCGCCAAGCGCCCATAGTTGCCTTAGATGTCTGCCACAGAAGGCCAATAGGGGGTTTGGTCTAAAGAGTTTCAGGTGCATACTTTCCTTGACCTGTTAATTTTTCAAAGGTCCATTTTTTTTTTAGTAGATTCTCAAGAGTGATTTTTTTGTGGCAATTTCTCTACAGCGATCATAGAAATCTGCCTTCCAGGCCAGATAAAGGCCACGACTAAGGACGGCTTGTGCAACGCTATACCATTCTGAAGGAGTAAGACATCCGCTCCCAGCAAGGGAATCCAAGAGTGTAAGCGTATAGGAGGCAGTAGCACCATAGTTTTTAACTGCTGAATTTAGTTCCTTAATGGGTTTAAATTTTAACGCTTTGAAAATATTGTGAGTGGGATCTTGTTTAATAAGTACCTCAGTTTCTGATTCGTCCTCTTCTGTATCATTATTTTCCTCATCCGAGGCATTTTCTTTCTTCCTCCTCCTCAATATGGGACAATGAGGACTCCTGGGACTTTTTAGAGCTTTGGCGAGTAAAAACAGGGAAAGCCAATTTAGGAGGTTTTGAAATCTTAAATTTATGCCTGGACCTTGCCTCTGATTGTATAGGGGATAACATGGGGACACCGAACACAGATTGTCCCACGGCTTTTTGAAGTGAAGCTAAATTACAAGTAAGTTGGGAAAATTCTTGTTGTAATTGTAAAACCTCTTTGAGATTGGATACTTGTTGGGTAAGGTGATTTTTAGCCTGAATTAAGGCCTCTGCTGTGTCAGGAGGGGGTGGGACAGGAATCAATAAATACGGTGGGGGCCCTTTTGTGGCAGTATAGCCCGCAAAGAGTGGCCAGTCAGGATTATGATAAGCAGCCGCAGAGCAGCCTCCTCCAATTGTTCTCTATCAGTGGGGTTCAAAGGCTCTGAGGCCACATTGCCCGGAGGGCAAAAAACAGGAAAGGTTTTAAGGCTAGGCGGTTTAGGGGGATCAAATTCTTGCAGTGATGGATAAAGGAGGGTGAAGGGTTCTTTTTCATTTGGGGGCCTAAGTATGGACTCTTTACAAGGTTTGGGCTCTTCTGAAGGCATAGAGATTGACCCAGAGGGGGATGGGGAGGGAGCCTTTTTAAGGGGCTCTATTTGAATAGGAGTTTGTGAGCGGGACAGGGGTTTTAAGAACTCCTCAATGGCGGAAGTTAAATGAGCTGACCCAGGAGAGTCAGTAAGGATGTCCTTAACAAAATTCCAATAGTAAAGTCTTTAATGGAATAGACTCAGGTCCCTGTTCTTTAAGTATTCTATTAAGATCTTTACCCACTTTTTGCCATGTTAGGGGTGAATGTCTGGTCCTTTGAGAATAACCCAAGGACAACTTTTAGAAATGAAAGCAACTTTTAGAAATGAACGTTGTGGAGATTACATGTATAACCAAATAAAATAAAAATAATTTTGGTAAATATAGTGATCATTGGTGGTATGATAAGGTGGCAGACTGGATAGCCAGGGCAGAGAAAAGAAAGATGCTCCTTTAGGAGACTCTGTTTTATCATTACATCTAAAACACTTTTCTTATAAGAAACATATACACACTTCAACTTGGAGAACCTGAGAATGGCAGCAAGTTTGTTAACATATGCATCAAAAGCCACATTGACCGCTCATTCTGATAGCTTATTGGAATTAAGTTTCCACTTTCCACAGCTATTTAGAGGGCTCAAATTCTCAACAGAGTTAGTGATAAAGTTTGTGTGAAAATTGTTTTCTCTCTCCAGATCCAGAAAAAAGTGTCGAAGATTATTATAGAAGACAACAGAATTTCTACTGAGGTAAAACAGCCTAACAAACTGAAAAGTCAGCCTTGTGATTCATATAAAAATATCAGGCAGGGTGTGCTGTCACCTAGTAGCCACTGTTCTTTGCCTTCTTTTTGGAGATTTGTGGAAGTCTGAGTGCGTGAAGATGGTTCTAGGAAGACAGAGTGTTGACCATGACTGAACCAGGAGTGGTGGCTACTGTAGAAAAGGGGCTGCAGCTAGTTGCAAAGCTTGGTTTATGAGGGAAAGACAGTGAAAGAATTTAAGACATCACCTAATATAAACTGGAATGAAGTAGTCAAAGTTGACCCAGATGACCTGCCACTTCAAGAAGAGTTGGCAGATAATTTATCAATTGCTTTACTGAAAGTAGATATAAATGAACTAAAAGATGAAGCAAACGTGACACATCTATTCAGAATTACTCAGTTTCTGATGAAGGAGACAGCACAAGAAACAAAGCTGACTTTGGAGAAGTTGGACATGCTAGAGAATCACAAGCAAAACATGAAAATCTAGGAAATGCAAAAGTAATAAGATTGATAAATGAACTAGAGATGGCTCAGCAGTCTGCATGTAGATGTAATACTCAGTTCTTATGTGATAAAGTTCACCAACTTTAAAAAAAGATATAAAGGTACAGAATGTAGAAAAAGAATTTGAGAAAGAAGAAATTCAGTGTACAATGGGCTCTTTGAATGAAGAGTCTGAGAATGGAAACAATAATTTAGAAGTGAGAATGAACAGGTTGTCAGGACATTGCTGACCACCAGAACAAATGGATTTACAGAAAGAATCAATTTTGATCAGGGAGAGGAGAAGACAGTGACAACTGATCACAGTTGCCTGTTTAAAAAAATAAAACAGATAAATAAATAGGGTGAACTTGGTCTTAATGAAATTCAGGACTTGATGGATACTAATCAGAAAATTTGAAGATTAGAACCAAGAAATAAAAAAAAAAAAATCTAGAAGAGTTAGTACAGAAAAGAGAGATGACTGTTGACTATGACAGGATGACAGCTAATGAGCACTCGGCAGATACTATTGTGAACCAAATTTTAAAAGAGAACATGCACTGGTAATTCAATTGCAAGTAATGAGTTCCCAGAAGTTGTTTGGGCCCCAATAAACACACAAAGTATGGAACTGTTGGTCGGTGGCTTGGGCTTCTTATTGGCTAGCTGTCTTAATTATTAACCCATTACTATAAACAAAAGTATTTACATGTGGTCTTATGTTACTGGCGAAGTGTTCCAACTCCTCCTTCCTTTGGCAGCTTCATATCACCTGCTACATTCGCCAGAATTCTCCTCATCTCCTAGGCCTGCGTAGCTAATCTGTGGTTTATTCATTAACCAATAGGAGAACCATATATACAGGAGGACAATCCCATCATCTTCTCATTTTGTCTAAATAAAAAGGTTTTTGCTTTAATATAGTCAAATTACATATAATAAAATTTATTAAATAAGAGCTCTTATTACAATATTTAGTCCATTAACATTTAGCAAGATTTAAACAGTGTATTCTATTGTCTATCCTATCTTGTGAGAGTAAAGTCTTATATGTGACTTAACCATTTTATAAATAAGGAAAACTATAACCATAACTATCTGTCTTCAATTCCATCAAAGACCACAGATGGATGATATATAAACTCTAGAATTGACAGAAACATCTTGTTGCCTGCTTAGTCATACAAAGTTCCTCTTTAACATTGGAGCATACATCATCAGCCCATAGGCCACAGTGTATCTGTCAGATGTCTCAGCACAGCAGGGAATTTTAAACTACCCCACCTGTATTGATAATTTGTCAGTCTGTGTCCTGCAGAATGTCTGGCATAATCTTCCATAAAGCAGGAACACATCTTGTTTTCCAAGTTGAACAGTCACTTTCCTATGGGTTCTGCATGTCCAGTTTACACAGTATACAGTCAAAACAGTCCAGGCAAGAAAAGTTTCTTGCCTAAACACTCATCTTGCCATGAGGAAGCTAGCTATATAATAGGTTTCTTTGATGGCATCTTCCTATTTGAAGTAATTGGTATTGCCAGTTGCAGTTGTATCTCACTGTCATTAAAAAAAACCCTAAACCATTTGAAATGACATATTCTGAAAGTCTTTGAAAAGTTTGAAGACTAGATGTTCTCCATACATCTAAAACCTACCCAATATAACTATAACTTTCTACTATTATAGGTGACTATAGTCAGTACTTAATTACACATTACATATTTACATGAGTGGTATAAATACAACATATAAACAAGAGGAAAAATATATGTATAGCAAATTGACCTTAAGTATCAATAAATGAAAATGCATTTATAATTAACCCCATTTAAATGAAAGCAAATATTTATAAAAAAATATTTTTGGAATTTGGGCATCATTCATTCCAAACTGCTTCCTACTGGTTGGGGGCTCTGTCAATACCATGGGATCCTGATTAAACACAGAATCTTGGTCAAATCCTGGCTGTCATAGTCTACAAGAATTCATTGTCCCAGCTCTATTGAGTGTTAGATCACCTGGGCCAGTGCTTCAGGGGTTTTTGCTTAATCAAAACGTATTACTCCGGAAGTAATACATAGCTTTTCATTTTCTGTGGAAACAAGAAGAAAATCTCTTTTCAAAGTAACGTGTCTTAAATTTAGAATTCAAGGCAATCTCGAAATATATAAATGAAATTAACCTAGCAGCATTTCTAATCAAATGTATTTTAGCAGGTGTTGTTCCTTCCTTAGCAATCAAAAAATTCAAAGAAAACACAATAGCATATAGGATCCAGACTTTTTGTATATTTTCCATATTTATGTGATTTTTTTATTACCCAATTTACTTTTTTTTTTTTTTTTTTCATTTTTTGAAACAGGGTTTCTCTGTGTACTCTTGCCTGTACTGGAATTCACTCTGTAAACCAGGCTGACCTTGACCTCACAGAGATGTGCTTGCCTCTGCTTTACAAGGGCTCAGATAAAAGGCATGCACCACCACACCCAGCTACACTACTTCTTCTTTTCCCATTACTTTTCTCTCCCAAGTCTACATAAATTTTTAAACACACTCTAACCCCTTTAAATGTTTTTACTTCATCTGAATATGTCTTTACTGTGTATCTCTACCTTTTTCTAAGAGTCTTTTATCTGCTAAATAGCATGGCAAAAGGAGCTATTAGGCAGTTTTTGCACCTTATGCTGAGGCAGGAAGCCAACCTGGTATTAGAGAAGCTGCTTGAGCCTCTGCTTGTGTCTAACAAAACAGAGACAACCTGAGAAGAAACTGCTACCAACAAGCAAGTCTCTCTCTGTTCTTTGATTTTGAAGCCTTTTTATGCTTTGTCAAGTTCTACATGGAAATACATTCAATCCACATTGACACAATTTTGTTACAAGTTCCCCAAAGATGGTTGCCCACTGATTTCATGTGGGTGGGGGTATGCAGTCATAGAACACAAAACCTAAGACATCTGGCTTTCCAATCCTCACTCACCCTTGGATCTCTCCATCTGACGTACTCATGTGATTGTAAGCTTATTTCATAAAGTGGAACCTGTACTTGACACAATTGAGATGACCAAAAAGCTGAAATTAGGTAGCACAAGGAAATAGGGTAAAACTAAATGCCATTGGTCCAAAAATTAAAGTAACACTAAGATTGCTTCTAATGGTATTCTGCTTATTCACCCATCATTGAAGAGATTTCCTCCTTCGGCAAACAGGAACATATAGTGTGGTAGTTTGAAGTTACTGGCCCCCATAAGCTGGCAGGGATTGGCGCTACAAAGAAGTGTAGCCTTTTCAAAGGAAGAATATCTTTGTAGGGATAGGTTTTGAGGACTCTTCTGCTTAAGTTTCTATCAGTGTCACATACCCCTTCCTATTGCCTTCTGATCAAGTTGCAGACAGAACCATGTCTGCTCTACAGCACCATGCTCCCCAATGTGATGATAATGGACTGTGTTTCAGAACTTTAAGTCTCCACTCAGGTAAACATTTTCTTTTCTAAGAGTTGCCATGGTCATCGTGTATCCTCACATCAATAGAAACCTTAACTGAGCCACACAGAGATCCACAGCCAAGTATTGTGCACAGCTAAGAGATCTTAGGACACTCAGTACTCAATGGATATCTCTATAAAATTCTTCCCCTAAGGATTCAGGGAACTCTGCAGAATAGCAGCAGGAAAGAGTGTACAAGTTAAAGGTGATGGAGGACACCATGGAATCAAGGCCTTCTAGATACGACAGGGCTGACACACAAATGAACTCAAAGACTGAGGCAGCAGCACAGGGCTTACCTAAGTCTGCAGGAGATGAGGTCCTAGTGCTAAATGGAGAAGTGAACATATGCCTCCATCCCAGAAGTAGTTTCCAATTGATAACGACTTGCAAATGATAATTTGGTTTCCTCCAAGAGAGTCTCACTGCAGATAAAAAACTAATCTTAACTGTAGGGTGCATACCCAGCAGTAGATGGACAGCAGAAAATGAACATAAGAGAAACTTTGTGGGTCCCTTGTCTTATAAGAGTTGGTCATGCATTTCCCATATTTTTTTTCAAAAGTTGCATTATTTTTTATTTTTATTTTACATGTTTTCTTCTCTTTTTACACTATAGGTCCTTTAGGTATATAGTATGGTTTCCAGCTTGGTCCTTTCATGAGATTCATGAATATGTAAACTAGTGGATCTCTGCATCTACACCTATTACTTCTGCCTTTTCTTGGGCTCTTTTGCTTCTTATCTCTGACTTTTGTTGTTATCACAACAAATGTGACTTTGCTTCTCTCCTGAAGCAATTTTTTTTTTTTAAGAAACAGAAAATATTTTTTATTTTGTTACTTTCATGATAAAGGAAGCACTAGCAGATACTCATCATGGGTAGCTTTATTTCCTCCTTTCCAAAAAACAAACAAACAAACAAACATATTGAATACTTTCTATTATTGAATAGTATACCAAACCTTAAAACTGTATGTAAGGCCTTGTCCTCAGAGAGCTGATAGTTTATGTGAGAAGTTGTGATTGTGCCCAATAAGCTTGCCTCAGCATCATATTCAGTAACCACCATGTGTTGAACAAGACAATGTGTGTTACTGTGTACAAAATATCTAGCCCTATGTTCATCTTTTATGGTCAAGCCACAAATGTCATATGTAAGACAGCATGTACACACTGTAGAATGTGTACTGACTCAGTGATTATACACACTAACGTAGAGGCTACAGAGCTGTGGGATATTAGTTTTTCTGAAGTTAAGAGAGTAATAAGCTAAAAAGAAAGCCATGTCCAGTATGACTCCTACTTCCAGCACTCAAATGAGAGCTGACAAGAGTCTGTAACCTGAGCCACATGTGAAAAAAACTATGAGCAAAACAGTTAGGACACATCATAGTCCTCACAGAGAATGAGACAGTGGCACTGGGTCTGCTGCAGATGGGGTCCTCCAGGAGAAAGATATGGACACACTTCCTAGTCCCTAATCCAACTGACAACCACTTGCAAATGAAAAATCAGATTTCTCCAAGACAATCTCCCTGCACCAACAAAATCTACTTTTTTTTTTTTTTTTTTTTTTTTTTTTGTGGGGAAGTGTTCAAGTCAGGTTTCCTCTGTGTAATAACACAGGTGGTCCTGGAACTCCCATTGTAGACCAGGCTTTTCTTGAACTCACTGAGGTACCCTGGAGTCTGTGTCCTGAGTGCTGGGATTAAAGGCATATGTCAGCTGTTTTTCTATCATACTGTTTTTTTAAATATTGATTTTATTTACATCTTTTCTTCCCTCCTTTAACTCTACAGGATTTATGCATATAAACTATGACTTCTAGTCTAGTATTTTATGGGATTCAGCCATTTTGGAGATCAATATGGCAGTTCCTCAGGAAAATGAGGAACAGTCTACCATAGGACATGGCACTTTCCCTCTTAGGCATACACCCGTATGATCCACATCCATGCACAAAGATATGTGTTCAACTCTGTTTGTAGAAGCATTATTTGTATTAGGAAGAGCCTAGAAGCAATCTACACGTCCCTCATCTGAAGAATGGAAGCATGTGGCACATTTGCACAATAGAATACTACAGAAGAAAACACTGGATCTTGAAATTCACAGGTAAATGAATGAAACTTGAAGAAACCATCCAGAATGAGGTAACCCAGTCACAAAAGAGGAACATGATATGTGCTCACTCATATATGGATTTTAAACATAGAGCAAAGGATCACCAGGCCAGAATTCACCCAGCCAAAGAAACTAGGATACAAGGAGGATTCTAAGACGTTCATACCAGGTCTCTCACAGAAGGGAAAAGGGACAAGATCTTCTGAGCATATTGGGAGTGGGGAGGGGGGGACAGTGAGTGGAGAGGGAGATATGAAAAAGAGAAAAGGAGTAAAGAAAAGTTTGTGGGACTAAGAAGATTGAGTCAGGGGAGAAATAGACAAGAGGAAAGAGGGAGAGAGAGGGAGAGAAAGAGAGAGAGAGAAAGAGAGAGAAGTCATTAAAGGTTTGAAGAGACAACTGATTCTAGAGAAATATCCAGAAAACTACGAGTCTGACCCACCTAACATTTTGAGCAACAGTAGAAAAGCTACCATAAATGCCCTTCTCTGATAATGAGATTGATGACTAACTTATCCACCATCATAGAGTCCCCATCTAGTAGCTGATGGAAACAGAAGCAGACACCCTGAACACTGAGCCAAACTGGAATTCAAATGCACAGAGGTAGGATAAGACCAGGCTACAGAAACCCACAGAGACAGCTGACCTAAACAAGGAGGAGCTAATGAACTTCCACATTTATAGCTGTGAATACACTATTGGACTGACTCAGCACCCCCTGAGGAAAAAGCCTAGGAAAGAAAATTTGCACTACATGCATTTTGTTTCTATTTAGTGAAGCAAGTTAAATTTTAAGAAATCCTAAAAAAATGTATTTTCACATGTCACATGTTATCAAAGTTCAAGGAAGAAAAGCAACTGGTGTGCTGGCCACCCTATTTTGTTTGTAATTATGTAACTCTCTATTAACTTCCAACTTCTGTCAAACTCATGTCCCATACCACACAACTCAGGTAAGGAAAATTAGGGAAACAAATTGTGTGTCCTTCATTTCTGTGACTTAAGAATTGTTTCCCTTTTTGTCATCAGTTAGACAAAGCTAGATTTCAAACAAAGAGTCAAACAAATCAGAAAACCCAGGCAATGCTTCTGCGAGTTACTCACACAGAAATCAAAGCAAACTATCATTTGTAGTATTTCTCAAAGAAAACTTTTAATTTAACAGATGCCAAAGATAAACAACTATATGAATGTGAAACGACATGGTTGAAGATAAAGACACTAAAGAGAGAGGGAAAGAGAGGGAGAGAGAGAGAGAGAGAGAGAGAGAGAGAGAGAGGAAGGTAATAGGAAATCCATTCATGAGGATTCCTGCTTTTCATCCAAGGACTCAAGAGGTAGAAGCAAGCAGAGCTCTCTTTGAGTTGAATGACAGCTTGTTTTCCATAACCAGTTCCAGGCCAGTCACATTTAGACAGTGAAACCCTGTCTTCAAAACAACATCAAAGGGAAGTGAAAGAAAAGTAGGAAAGATTAGAATGGAAGAAGCCCATGCATTAGACACAGTATAACTGTCTGAAACCAAGAACGCACCACAATAACTTTATAGCCAAGCACATCCTATATCCAACACCATACTTGGAAATGTTCCCTGGCTATGCTTGGAGAACTTGAAGCCAACAATAGCTGTCACTGTTTGTTGGGTTAGTTTCAAACTTTGGTCTCTGTTCTGCAGTTTTCTTTGGTATCAACATAGAATGCATCTACCTGCTGACCCTCCCTGTAGAGTCAGAGTCAAGAGTCCTAGCAAAAAGCCTTAGAAGTTTTAAGACATGAATTATACCTGGGTGGTGTCTTCACAAAACTTTGACCCTAGCACTCTGGAGGAAGAGTGCTCAGTGATGGGCAGATCTCTGATTTCCAGGTGATTGTGGTCTACAGAGGTAGTTCCAGGGCAATTTGAACCACATATAGAAACCCAGTGTCCTAAAACCAGACAGAGACAGAAAGGGACCATCATAGTGAGAGAAGCAGGGACACAGTGTTGGACAGGGAGAAGAAGAATGAGAGAGTGAGAGAAAATATAGGGATGAGAGAGATAGGAAGAACTAGGAAACGAAGCAATCCCTATACATATGGGAAGTCAGTGGCAACCTACTTCCAAGGGGTTTGATGAGGACGCTGGTATCCCTGTCCCTGTGCTTCCATCACCATTGTCATCTTTTCTACAGGGCACTAAGCTAAGGAAGACAGGTAGCAAACTCACCATACCTGATCACATGTACGATTCCTAATGACTAAGCAAATTCTCGAAGGCTGTCTATCCTGCTTTTTACTCCTGTTGCAGAAAACTGAGTTTTTTGGCTGAAAGCAGACACAGTCTTTTCAGAGACAGTGCTCCTCAGATGTTCACATAGTACACATGGGAAGGAAAGATGATATAGGTTAGAACTGGTCCTCAGATCCCAAGTCTGAAATTCTGATTCAGTAATGTTCCCCCAACTCTGTAAGTCTAGCACTCAGACTTTGATTCTGATTGGTTCCTGGTATGTCTTCATGCATCATAATGGGAATTGTAATGACCATCAGAACTGGGCTCTTCAAGCCATTGCACAAAGCCAACAGAGATCCAATATGACAGAGGAAGCCCCAGGTTGATAATGCAAATGCATTCTACATCCCTCTTGTAAAAATGTTTTGGTAGGTGGTCACTGTTCCTGACTTTGGCTCCTTCTCTTGTCTCTTTTGAAAAAGAAGAACTTTGCATTCCAGCATTATTTATAACAGCCAGATCCTGGAAGCAAAATATATGCACCTCAATTGAGGAATTGATGGAAAAAATGTGGTACGTTTACACAATGGGCACTCCTCAGTGGGGGAAACAATGGATTATTGAAATTCACATGCAAATGGATGTTTCTGGAAGAAGCCATCTTGAGTGTGGTAACCCAGTCACAAAAAGACAATCATGGAATGTGCTAATTCATATGTGGTTTTTAGACATAGAAGAAAAGATTATCAGCCTTCAATCAACACTGCCAAAAAAGCTAGGAAACAAGGAGGACCCTAAAAGAGTCATATATGTTCCCAAGGAGAAGGGTAATGTGACAAGATCTCCTGAGCAAACAGGGAGGACAAGAGGCAGGGAGAGAGAGAGAGTTAGAAGAAAGACAAGGGGAGAGTAGGGCATGAGGGAGCAGCAAGGTTTAGTAGGGAAGAATAGAGAAGACTAAGAAAGGAGATACCATAAAAGAGACATTACAGGTTTAATGAGAAATCTGGCACTAGGGAAATGTCCAAAGACCTACAAGGATGATCCATACTAACAATCAAAGCAATAGTGGAGATGCTACCTTAAATGCTCTTCCCTGATAATGAGATTGATATCGACCTTATATGCCATCCTAGAGCCTTCAATCAAGTATATGAGAGAAACAGAAGCAGAATCCCACAGCTACATACTGAGTTGAACTCCTGGAATCCAATTGCAGAGAGGGAGGAGTGATCAGCAAATGGGTAATGACCAATCTGGAAAAACCGAAAGAAACACCTGACCTGAACAAGAATATACTAAGGGATCCCAGAAGAATAGCTGCAAAATCAGCATAGGACAGGCCCAGACTCCCTGAATATGGGTGTCATAGAAGGACTAGGCAGTCTATAAGGACTGTGGCAGTGGAAGAGTATTTATCCCTAGGATATGAATGAATTTTGGGAGCCTATTCCACATAGAGGGATAGTAGACACATGGGGCAGGACTTAGGCCATGCTGTAAATGATATAACAGACTTTAAAGAATCCCATGTAGACATGCTGGTGGTTTTGGGGAGACAGGGGAGGAGAGGAGTGTGCAGGATCTAAGATTGACATGGAAAACAAGTTGTTTGAAATTTAAATTTTAAAATAATATCACAAAATAAAAAAAAGAGAGATAAATAAATTTGCATCCCTTGGTCAGAGGCATAGATCACGTTTATGGTGCATAGTATCTGCCCTCAGCAGAAACTCCTTGAACGGGGAAATTGAATTGTACTTGTTTCCCAACTGTTAGGGGTAAGATGGCTGCTCAGCCTGATGTGTACCCATTCCCACTCACTGTGTCCATGCAGAGGGGACAAACTTGGTTATCAATCCTCAATTAAACTCAATTTTCCACTGACATGTTCATATAAATACATTACTGTTAATTATTTGTACTCTCTGAAAGATAGACATTGTGTGTGTGTGTGTGTGTGTGTGTGTGTGTGTGTGTGTGTGTGTGAATTTACTTAGAACCAGAAACAGTAGAACCAAGAAAACCAGCTTTAAAACATTTCTGGAAAAGCACCTAAGATATGAAGTCCAGGGTGAGATGGCTAGGCTCTGGATAGTCATTGTCTATGTGACTTTAACTGCATTAAAAACAAAGGAAATAGAAACTTTTAATTTCCTAGTATTTTGATATCATTTCTTAGGCTCTCTAACCTTTATCTCCTAAGTGAAAACTCTTCAACATAATTAACAGACCTGAGGAAGAAGAGGAGTGTTCCCTCTAAAGTCTTTTAAGGACAGTGATCCTGGTCAGAGTAGCTCTTATTCAAAGCAACACATCTATATCCAGTCCTGTTTCAGCTGGGCTTTGGGCAGTGTACTAAGGTACTCATATTAGAGGTAGGACCATCAACTATACTCTATACTCTGAAATGAACTCCAAATAAAAGGGTTTCAGCTGTAGTCAATAGCAAACTAGGATTGGAATGAGTCATCTTGATTTAATATTTGGAGAAGGATGTGTAGTGCCTCTCATGATTTCTGTCTACCCCTTGAAGGGATCAGTGTGGTTGGTGCAGACACACAGACACTTCGCATCCGGACAGCACAAAAGAAGTCAGAGTTTCTCATAGGCAACATCCTATCCTAACAGCATTGGATATTACAGATCACCACTTACATGTGGTCTCCATATGGACCTGAGGGAAGACAAGAGAAATGTCCTTAGATTAGAAAGATCACCTCACCCTCTGCTAATTCTCCTTAAGATGAAAGAGCAGTTTGGGTATGGCAAATGCTTTTCAGGTTCACTTTGAACTGAGATCATCCTGGTTCCACTTCAAAGTTCCACTGATGACAAGTCCCAGGGCTTGTATATGATAGGCAGTCACTCCACCCCCAAAAGTATGTCTACAGCTATTATTTTTATTTTTCCAGTCTCTGTTGTTTTTCCTCATCACAGAGAATCTCACTGTGACACTCAGAGGCTTGCTACTAATACTGCTTTCATGTCTGAAGCAGTGTGCACAGGCCCACACTCAGCATGAGGGCTCACATTATTCATGGATCCACTATGTAAGGTTCCTGATTCAATAGGTCATCACACTTTCCTAGCAACATGATGGCTCCATTTTCTATCTGCTTAGGACCACTGGAGCAATTGGGCAATTTTCAGAAGTTAAGCACATGGATTCAATTGGTTCAACCTTGAACCAATACCCACACTGTAACCAGTTATGCAGGTTCATCCTGAATGTGATTTCAAACACTTGTTATGAAGACGATGATCTCTCTGCAACTATTTTTATGCCAACGTGGCTTCTCATACTGATGAATAGAGGGAATTTGAGAAAGGAATGAGACATTCTTATTTAATGTTTAAAAAGTCTAGCTCAGTTCTCCATAAGTAGTGTTCTATGGGGATTCCAATAAAGCTAAGGAAACTCTGGATTTACAAGGAGGAGGTGCTGAATGCCTTAGCACATATTCCAAGATAAGGAAACCTGGGATTCTGGTTCAATTTTGGAGAAATAACTAACAGGACTGAAAATGCTATTTGCCATGAAATCATCAGTCGCTTCCCCTTAAATTCTATGGTATCCTGGAGAGCTCATGGAATTCCATGATGCCATCAGTGTTGTAGGAAGTCTAACTGACATTAGGGAAGTCCTTCAGTGCCTCTTGGTTATTTCAGTATCCATGTTGTCAAGACTGAGGTCTATGTTTATAAGAGAAAATGGAGAATATTCAGAGGCCAGAGAAAGACAGAAAGAAGCAGCTGTTAGGTCTCAAAATAAAACAGGAACAAATAAGTGGACCTGGCATAGGCACAGTGAGTGCTGGGAGATGGGGAGGTTTGTGAAGGTGGTGGCCTTGAGCTGGGGCTTCCAGTAACGTGGTAGTTTCTGGAGCCTCTGAGAAGCAGATGAACATCCGTGCTTCTTATAATTACTGATAGTCTCTGATTCTATAACATTATTTTGTTTCTTTAATAAGCCAGAACCTGTCAAAGAAAGTCTGTTGTGCTGGGAACACCTAGTTTTTATTTAACTGGGGTTTGGATTTGTAATGTGGGAAGAGGAGGAGTCTATCAGTGGGCAGGCAGGGAACAGTGTGCATCGAGCTTAGGACAGGCATCTCTGAACTTCAGTCTCAACAGGTTCCTTTAGTCTTAATGAATTCCTGACACTAGTCACATGCAGAGAAAAGAGCACCTTACAAAGACATTATGACCCAGAACTGTCCAGCAGAACTCCAGTAACTATCTTTCTCTGAGAGGCATCGATAGGGATTGAATTAGCAGTTAAGGGTGACAAGCAATACTCCAGTGTAGCCTAACAACTGTCAGACTCATGTGATCAGGGCAGCAATAAGCTCCTAAATGGTAGGTTCCATTTTCTAGACTGTCAGTGTGGTGGGGTGACTTGGAGAGGTTATTGACCATGTCAGCTTCCTGCTTGTTTTTCTCTCTACAGACATGGGCCTGGAATAAATATGCAGGAGAACTGGGATCCTCACAGCACCTGGTTTTGTGTACTTTTTCATTTCTTTTGGCATGTGAAACCACAGGCAGGGTACAGGGCTCTAGAACATGTTGCATCCTGTACCACTGTAATTTACCCTGAAAGGTGGTCTTTGTGTTCCCTTGAAACATTTGTAGGGAGGTAGATGAAATCCCTAAATGGCTAAATAACACATCTCTACAGAGATGGCAACCAGGCTGGCTCACAGTACATATTCTATATTACCTCTACACACCATCTTTTAAACCAGCATCAACCCTATGCGCCTTACTTTCTCCATTTGAGACAGAAATGGAGATGACCACATTGGGCAATGTAAATGAGTGAGAAAAAGCAAGGACATTAGTGAAAGGCTGAGTCAAGTGCCTGTGTACACATGTTGTGTTTAATAACCACTTACACAATCTCCTGGCCCTGCAGCAACCAGTGACAGCTGGTGTTTGAGGCACTGGCCTCCCTAACACCTAGCTGCATTCTGATAGTACTAAAAAACTGTCCTGGGGCTGCAACTGTGAGGGTTTTCATTCATAGCTTAAGAGATGGAGGACAGATAGTTAAGTAGCTTGTCCAAGGTCACAGAGAAAGGACACATTTTATCTGTTGCTCTCTTTGGTTGAGAAGAGTGAGGATCCTCAGAAGTACACTAGCATAGAGCATGCTGAGGAAGGAAAATGCCCAGGTATGGTTCATGTATAATACTGATGTACAGGGCTAACTTCTCCTTTTGTAATACTTTCTCTTACAGGTCTAGGTGTATCAGAGGTCCCAGTCCAGCTTAGGCTCCATTGAAACTGAGGGCCCAAAACCCATAACAGCCCCAGGTAGAAGTGCCACATTCCATCTGTGGACTCATGTTTACCAGTGGTGAATGCCAAATCTATTCCAATAGCCATTCTAATTGAGCTGGAACTGAGTTAATAACCTCGGGAATGAGCTGCCTTGTTCCTGGTTTCATTCTCCATGCACAACCAAAGACTTGCTTTTGCTCTTGTAAAATGAGGGAATTTCTAACTTCAGGCACCTCCTGAATTCCTCCTGGATGGACAACAGGTTGGGCTCCATGGCATACTAGGGAAGGTTGTTTCTGCATAGGTCTCCTTATTGGCTCAGCTCATTGCCCGTCCCAGAGTTCCTAAGAGCAGTTTTCACCCCATTGCTATAACATGCATCTGGGAGTAATGGTGCCTCCAGCCCTGGAGAAGCATGGAGCACCTACAGTAGGATGGGTGCTGAAACCAGGTAGAGCTGTCTCCCCTGTCCTGAAGGGTGGCTCTGCTCAAGGTGGACCTCCACCATAGCACTGTTTCCCAGCCCTAGTTCAAGGTCATACATGTCATAGCATGTTGCCTCCCACTGTGAGTCTTAGCCCTGTTTCTGGGAGGTTGAAACTAGAGTTAGCACCACTGAATTACATCTAGGAAAACTATCTCCATTCTTCTTCCTGAGCCCTGTGATGCCACCCCTGTACCCCTTGCTGGAGATGGAGTCCCTCCTTTCCAGATCTCAGAGGCCAATGTGGCAGTACTCTATTTGTTAGTTTTTCATTCCACCCACAACACAGTGCTCTGGCACAACTACCTTCTCCACACATAATGTCTCTGGGCCTCATCATTTCATTTGCTTTCATGCCTTTCTTAGGAACGACTCTGATACTTCAGTTTTGCATTTTCCTGAACCCAGGAACTACAGGCAAAATCTTGAGGCTCCTGCATGCTATAATGATGTACAGCCATTAGAGGCACAAAAGCATAGGTCCTCAAGGAATCACTTATGCTGTATGCACAGAGCGACTGGTACTTTGGCAGTCATGTCATCAATGGTATAGGGGGACACAGATGGTGGAAGATGGACAACAGAGAGGTTAGAAGAGGGGAGACTAAGAATACAAAATCCTGGGGAATGGCTCTGTCAACAACATGATTACACAGGCTGGAGGACTGAGTTTGAGAATCAGCATCTCTAGGTTTGGTGATGCATGCTTATAATCTCAATACTGGGAAGGTAAATGTAGGTGTGATGATGGGGTTCATTAGCTAGCCAGGCTAGCCAGATTGGTTCAATCCCAGATAATGAGGGACAATATGTCAAAAAATAAGGTAGAGAACTGGTAAGGAAGGACTTCCAAGTTTGTTCTTTGACCACCTTGCATGAAAGGCACACCCTCACCCACAGATACACACAAACACATGCACATGCACACATGCAAGCAGGGACCCACATACACAGTCATGCATACATGCAACCATGTAGTAAAGTTCCTTTACTCTCAAGAGAAGCTTCAGGATGTACTTTCTATGGCTATTTGCTTACTCCTAACACAGTAAGTTCACTATGTTTATGACCCTTTTCTAATGAGCCTATACTGTGGTAGTGGAAATATGGAACCACACTTGTTGCTAAGATATATAGCAATGTCATGGTAAATATAAATGAGTAACTGAGCTCATCTCCAACACAAAAAGGAGAGCACACCAGAGTGATCAAAGCAGGCCTGTAGAACAGGGTGTCTGCAAGTATTCCTTCTCCTTCTATGACTTTTAACAATGGTAAAGATATTTCGCTGGAACTGCAGTTCAGGTTTTCTATATAATTGTAGTATGTATATATGGGTACATAATCATGTGGTCCCCTCCATTAATGGGGAGGCCAGATTTCAAACTTGGATATTCTTCTTAATGAGACACTTTGTTTTCTCAATTGATTTTATTAGTATATATTAATTATACATAACAAAAAAATTTAAATGCATAACATGAATTTCATTATGACCTCTTTATGTATGCATATATTGATATACTTTGGAGATATTCACCTCCTCTTTACCTCACTTGTGTACTTCCCACTCTGCCTAGTCCCCTTCCTCTTCCTATTTAGTCCTTCTATTTTGAAGTGTTATTTAAATGACATACATTAATGTCATTGAGGCAGCTTAAAAGAACAAGTGTGATGGGAAGGTTATTTCTTGTATTGGGGGCCATATCACCAGGCTTTACACCACTGAAGAATATGTCTGTCCCTGTAACCCAACAACTACTACCAGGCTATAAATCCTTTGGTGAGGTATCTTGAAGCTCACCCACATTATGAGATGTTGACAGAACTGGTCCTGTGTGGGTCTTGATGTATCTGGCATGTTTCCTTGATTGGAATTCTATATTGTTCCTAGTATTGTTTATTGATCATAGAAAAAGAGAAACAACCCCCCTTAAAATCTTAGATACCTAATTCTGTATGGCACTTCGTCTGGGTACAACTGAAAGGCCTCCAGCTTTTAGATCATCAATTGCCTCAGTGGTTGTGAAGCTGAACTGAAAATCATGGGCCAGTAGTGGTTCCTTGAACAGTTGCTTGGCTGTTCTTTTTGATCTGGTAAGTACTTGACCTTGATCTGTGGAACCCAAGAAGAGACCAGTGAACCGAAAATGCAGCAACAACAGTGAGCAGACAGAATGATGGTACAGAAGAAGGTCAGCACCATTTGGACAGGGTACTGAGTGAGTGAGTTTTGGATCCTGGGGCTCATTTGCTTGGCAAGGCTATTGTGATATCACTGTGAAAACCAGTTTGCAAGGAGGAGAATCTCACACAAGTTCAAAATGTGTGCTTTTCAGAGTCAATGATTTGGGTGGCATGTGACTTTCTCCTCTCTTCCTGCTTCCAAATGTTTTCTCTTCACATTGCCCAGTTGTTGCTTCAGAATGACAAAACCAGAAACCCCAGGCAATACTTCTGCAGGTTATTCACACAGAATACGAAGGAAAGTATCATTTTGAGTATTTAAAAAGAAAACTTTTAACCTTTACAAATGCCAAAGAGAAAAAACTGAAAGTAACTTGAAATGACATAGTTGACATGGGCATTCTGTTTCATTATGAAAGATGTCATACAAAGCTAGTTTCATTTGAGAACTAAAATAGATTTATCATCATAGCATAAGTCCAGTCAATGAAATGCAGTGGAATGAACCCACCCAAACATTAAGAAGGCAAGAGCTGAATTCAGTTTCCCAAGACATAAAGGTGTACATAAGTGACAAAGATTTATCTCAGTCCCCTCAACTCATCTGAACTCTTTACAGAGTACGACCTTTCAAGAACTGGAGCGCCTCTCCTGACTTTGGCAATCCAGTGGTTTAAAACAATTAATAATCCACATCTGGAAATAAAAGGACATGAAGGGGTGAAGATAGTAACCAAAACAGGCACACCTCATTGCAATGAACTCTCAAAATTACTTCACTGTGGAGTGGAGATACGCAGAGCGAAAACAAAATGTTGCTCAGTCGAATTTTCATTGTGAAATCATGAATTCTCAGTAGGGTCCAGCAACTTAATGTGAGGGATTTTTGCACTGCAAGATGGAATGGGAATAGGGGTATACATTTTCTCAATGAAAACTAAATTGAGGTTTTCGCCATCAAGAGTTTTATGTCTTGCAAGTACTATTTACTCTCTAGGTCTGCAAGTGCTAACAGCTATGCTAGGGCTTGATGGCTGAGGAGCCAGATGGTACAGTTCCTGGATCATTGCTGTGTCCGGGAAGACAGCCTGGAAAAGCTCATGAAGACTGAACAGTCTTCCCTCAGAGGAAAGCCTCAGCAGGAGACACTAATGCGGGCAGCATGAGAATGCAGATCCTAGGAGGCTGGGATCAGTGGCCAAGCCACCCACCCCAGAGGACTGATGCTATGGAGGAGGGTCCCTCACCCTCTTCCAGCCCGAGAGACCTCTCCTCAGAATCCCAAAATGCCCTCAACTCCATCAACTAGGTGACCCTCTCACCATGCGGCTCCCTGGTCAGAGAAGGACATAAGCGGCCTCTCCCTGGGAGGCAGCTGAGGGGAGGAACAAGCATCCTAGTGTCAATGGGACTAAAAAAAGCTCAGCAACTTCTCCTCTCATTCCCCTCTGGCCAGTACACATTCCTGTCTACCTGCGCACGTGCTGCCTGCCAACTGGTAATAGGCGGGGCAACAGGCCACGTCTAAGAATTATGACTGGGAGTCTCGGCTGTTCATCAGGCATTGTTAGCCCAATAGAAAGCCTTGAAATTGCTGGCTCAACTGTGATCAAGGTCGGGTGGTTGGCAACAGCTGCTGGGGAATTGCCCACCCATGTTGCCCTACCCCCACCATCTCCTGGAGCTGTCCTTCCTCAGCGATTCTGGTGCTTAACTAAGTCCTTGCAAGTATTCCATACACATTGACAAAAATTTACCCCTGTGTTTCATGTACAACTGAGAAACGGGTCTTCTTAGTGTTCAAAGTGGAGCATTGCTAGGCACTCAACAAATGCATTGGATGTGTGAGCGACCCATTGACAGGATGAAGAGTATCTCAGTGTGTCTTGTGACTGAGCTATTGGATCACCACAATATCATTGTCTTTAAGTGGCCATAGCCTTCAGAAATCATGTAGTGGCTTCAGAGAAACAAATTCTTTACATGTGTGTGGCCAAGAGGTTATATTAATTGGTATTAGATCCCTCCCTCTTTCCCTTTCTTCCACCCTCTCATGCCCCCTGACCACTCTCTCTCCCCCCCCCCTCCACATGTAGGGTGATGCTCTCAAGGAGGGAACTTCTCTGCATTCTCTAGGTTAAGGGAGTATCCCTCCATGGGGGAATGTACCTACAACGTCCTTTAGTGCACCAGGAATATATCCTGATTCCACTGTCAGAGGTCCCTTAGGCTGCTCAGGTCATCTAGCTGAGACCCATGTTAATGGAGTCTGAGTCAGTCCCATGCTGGATTCCCAGCAATCAGTCTGGGGGCCCATTAGCTCCTCCTTGTTCAGGCCAGGTCAGCTGTCTCTATGTGTTTCTGTAGCCTGGTCTTGTTCTCCCTTTCTGCATCTGAATTGCAGTTCAGCTCAGTGTTTAGTTGTGGGTGTCTGCCTCTGTTTCTATCAGCTACAAATGAGGGCTCTATGATGGTTGATAAGTTAATCATGAATCTCATTATCGGGGAAGGGCATTTATGGTAGCTTTTCCCCTGTTGCTCAAATTACTAGTTGGAGACAACTTGTAGTTCTCTGGACATTTTTTTTATAGGTTCAGTTTTCTCTTCAAACCTGTAATGGCTCCCTCTTTTATAGTCTTTCTCTTTCTCTCCCTCCCCCCCCCATCTCTCTCTGTCACTTTCTCTTTCTCCTATCTATTCCTCCCCTGACTCAATTATCCTTGTCCCACTTGCTTTCCTCTCCTCCCCTTCTCTTTCTCCAAGTTCACAGATCAATCCTAAAATCATGTGCTTCATCTTTACTTTACAACGTAATTTAACATAATAGCAATACACAAATTATACACACATATGGTATAATATGTAACAAAAGTCAATCAGATATATCATGTATTGGTTTACATAAATTTTACATGATCTACAACACGTGTATTAATTATAGAATAATATAAATGGCAAGTCATTCTCTAGAGATAGGGTTGTAGCATCCAGAATGGGAGTGTATAACTGGCACCAAATCCAAGAATTTGCATTTGCATTTCAATGAAATTCAATATGTCTACAGTAGACTTCAACTTCTCAGTAACATAACTGCTACACATCAGTAAATTATTTGTCTCTTTACACCTTCAACTTGCAACTTCAAAAAAAATCAGGTTTAAAGCTAACATACATGAAATCCCCAACTAATTCACTATAAAGAAAAATACTTCTCCAGACTTAGTAATACTAGTCATTCAGGGGAAGTGCTAAAATACTTCTTGTTTATTCACAACAAAATCCTAGTAAAAACATTAATGAACTAATAACATATCAGTTTGAAAGCTGATATTCATACTTGTCTGCTCAAGCACCATGAACACCTCCAGCCCATCCTATTTGGGGCCTGAACACATACTATCACTCTAAGAAAAGTAAAAATCACCCAGGTTAGCCTTCACAAATGCAATGTTCTGCCCTGAGCCTACTTTGGAACCTCAACATCTGATTTCTTATTTAAGAGGTAATACAATATCTTCCATGAAACCACATCACTGTAACATTTTCAAACCTCAATGGGAATTACAAAATCAACTGTAAATTCACTGAAATGGTAGTTGAAAATCTGCATTCCAGACTAGGAGCAAAGAGACCAAGGGAAAAAGAGTGATCCTGCTCACAATGGCGCTATCATTTTAGCTAGCTATTGTCTGATAAATATCCACATATATGCAGATTCACTAAGAATTTCATTGACTTTCCTCTTCTCCCTAGACTAATGCATTTGAATGTTTGGTCTCCAGGCAGTTGCACTAGTTGAAAGGTTAGGAGGTGTGGTCTCGTTTGTAGAAGTTCCTCACTGCATGTGGACTATGAGGTTTCAGAAACCAAAGATAGACCTAGAGTCTCTTTTTTCCTGTTGCCATGATCATGGTGTCTATGCACAGCAATAGAAGACTGACACACACACAATATTGCTAGTACAGTAAACAATCGATCCCTTGCCATTTTCCAAAGTACACAGCTGTAGAGAATTCTTTTCTACCAAGCTACCCAGAGTCCCACTGATAAGACAACTGACAGGTGATGAAACAGTATAGTTTCCATCATCTTTCTGTTCAAATGACATCTTTTGAAATGTTTTTATTCATTAGTGAGTTTAGAATGGGGAATCATTGTCACAGTGCTAATGTGGAGGTCAGAGGACAGCTTTCAGGAGTTGGTTCTCTCCTTCTACTATGTGGGGTTCTTGAGGCTGAACTTGGGCCATCAGACTGGAGGGCATATGTGTGTATTTACTGAGTCATCATATCTAAAGAAACATCATTTTTTAAGCACTTTAAAAAGCCATGTATCATTCATCAAAATTATCATGTAGGCCACCAGGAAGCAGTTTACTAAGTCCCTTACTGTTTGATGCATTTGTAAAAAAAAATGTAATGCTATTAACCCTTACAAGAAATAAACAAAAAACAAAGAAACAAAACAACTAAATAAAACAAAACAAACAAAACAAAATAAACCAACCAACCAACCAAACAAACAAACAAAAAAAATGAGCTCAGTGGTTAAGTGAGAAGCACAAGGCTTCAAAATCAGACAAAGAAAAAGTTATATAAATTTATATAACTACAAAAGTATATTTCTTCGAAATTGTTTTCCTTCCAACTTCATATTAAAGGACTGAGAACAGCTATAAAGGAATTATTCATTCATGAGTTTGATGATCTCTCAACTAGGGGGTATATGAGGGACAGATTGTAAACTACCATTGGTTTTAGAAAGTTAACATTGTACCATCTGAACACCACTTATCTTCAAAAACAAATCAACAAATTAAGAATTTTTAAAGCCGGGAAAAGTGATACAAACCTATAATCAAGCCCCAAAGAAACTTAGGCCGGTAAGCCTTGAGTTCAAAGCCAGCCAACACAAGGATGTAGAGACTTTTCTAGCAAAGACAGTATACAGCAACATACTGCCCATTAAGGACCTTAAGGAGGAAAAAGTCTAGGAAAGACAATTTACAGGACATACAGTTCCCATTTAGTTAAATTTTAAGAAATCCTAAAAAAAGGAGAATGTATTGTCCCATGTTATAGTCCAGCTGAGGAAAGCAACTGCTGTGCTGGACACACGAATTTGTAGGCAATTATGTAACTCTCTATTAACTTCCTACTCCTGTCAACCTCCTGTCCCATACCACACAAACTCAGGAAAGGAAAATTAAATAAACAAATTGTAGGTCCTGGATTTCTGTGACTTAAGAACAGTTTCCCCTTGTTTCATCAGGTAAACAAAACTAGATTTCAAGTAAAGAAAAGCCAAACAAACCAGAAAACCCAGGCAATGCTTTTGCAGGTTATTCACACAGAAAACAAAACAAAATAACATTTGTAGTATTTCAAAAAGAAAACTTTTAACTTTAAGAGATGCCAAAGAGAAAAAAATAATATGATCATGAAATGACACGGTTGGCATAGTCATTCTGTTTCAATATGAATGATAGGATACATAAGCTAGTTTCATTTGGGAACTAAAACAGAATTGTCATCATAGCATAAGTACAGTCAACCAAATGCAGTGGATTGAATCCACCCAAAACTTAAGAAGGCAAGGACTTAATGCTGTTAGCAAATCCCGAAGACATGACTGTGTGCAAAAATGACACTGATTTATCTTAGTCCACTCAACTCATCTGAACTCTTTACAGACACTGACCTTTCATGAACAGGAACACCTCTGCTGACCTGGGCAATCGAGAGGTTTAAAAAACATTAATAAGCGACTAAGCGAATTCTGGAAATAAAAGGGTATGAGACAGTGAGGGTGGTAACCAAAACAGGCACACCTCTTTGCAATGAACTATCAAAATCACTGTGGAGTGCAGAAGCAAAGACCTAACACTAAAGTGTTGCTCAGTCCAGTTTTCATTGTGAACTCCTGAATTCTCAGTGGGGTCCAGCAAAGCAGTGTGAGGCAACCTTCCTGTTGCAAGACGGGATATGAATGGGGGTTACACATTCTCAATGAGAAGAAAACTTAGGTTTTACCTGTCTTGCAGGTCCTATTTACTCACTAGGTCTGCAAGTGCTTTCTGGTTCCCCATGGCTTGTGGCTCAGGAGCCAGTTGCTCAGTTAACTGGATCTTTGCCCCCTCCCAGGAGAGAAGGGCGGTAAAGCCCATGATGGCTTACAGTGTTTACCCTGTTCCACTGCCCCAGACAGTTCATTCCAGGGCCACAGACTGTCAGGAGTCAAGTATCACTGAACAGTCTTCCCTCAAGGAAAGCCTCAGCAGGAGACACTGAAGAAGCAGCATGATAATGTGGATCTGAGGAGGATGGGATCAGTGCATGAAACCCACCCGGGGGCTCCATGCAGGATGGTCTCCCATCCATTTCCTACCAGTGCTACCCCTACTCAGAATCCCAAACTGCCCTCAACCCCCTTAACTAAGTTGCTCTTTCACCTTGTGGCTCCCTGGGCTCCCTGCAGGGTTATCCAGAGCAGCTCTGCTCCTTGAGGGCTGAGAAGGACATAGGTGACCACTACCTTGGATTTAGCTGGAGCTGAAAATAGCATCCCTGTGTAGATGGAAAGCAAACAGCAGCTTCTCCTCTGAGTCCCACACAGACCTGTACACAGCCCTGCCCACCAGATCATGTGCTGCCTGGGTACTGGTAGTAGGTGAGGCAACAGGTCAAAGCTAAGAATTACTATTGGATGACCCGGGTGAGCCCAATAGAAAGGCTTGCAACTCTTGGCTCAGTTGCTAGGTTGACAGCAACTGTGGCCAGGTGAAAAGTGGTCAAAGTTGGGTGACTGGCCACAGCTGCTCGGGAAATGCACACCCATGTTCTCCTACCCCCAACATCTCCTGGAGCCACCCTTCCTCAGTGCCTCTGTCGCTTAACAAAGTCTGTGCACTTACAACACATTGATTAAATTAACCCTTGTGTTTCATGTCCAAACAAGAAATGTGGTCTTCTTAGTGTCCAAGGTAGAGCAATGAGAGGTACCCAATGGATGTGTGGATGACCCATTGCCAGGACGAAGAGTATCGTAGTGTATCTTGTAACTTTGAGCTACCAGATCACCACAAAACCTTTGTCTTTAAGTGGCCATGGAATTCCAAAATTATCTAGTAGCTTCAGAGAAACAAAGTATGGACATATGGCCTCCTGTACCCAAGAGGTTATATTAATTGTCACAAGAAGAAACATCATTACTTACTGCAGTGTGACAAGGGAAAACAGGCTTATCATGCCAAATAATTTTGAAAGATGCTATTTCATCAGTGAATAGAAAGCTGAAAAAAGCCTCGGGAGTATAAATGTTAAGCCAGAAACATGAGATTTTCTGTGCAGCTCAAAATTAATTTATATTGATTGAAGTATAACGGTGGTTTCCTGGGGGAGGTGGGAAAGGGTATTGACTGGGAATGAACAGTTCAGTCTCTGGGTCTGTATTGCGGTGTAGGCGGTAAAAACTTAATGAAAATGTCATACAGCTGTACCCTTGATAAATGCCTGCTCTGAGGGCCAGGCTCAATAGGAGGTATTGACATTTGATTGCTGTCGGGGATGGGAGGGTCAGATTCCTTTTAGGATTGGATCCCTATTGGTCTACACTGCCTCAGTGGATTGCCCCACACCTGTGTGTATATGGGCAGCATAAACAAAGCCAAGTAAATTATAATTTTTTAAAGAACAAAGAAATTAAGAAGTTGATGTTGAGAGGGATGCAGTGGGTAATATGGAGAAAACATATATGAATCTGTGAAATTTCCAATTACATGAAAAGACTAATATCATTACTAAGGTCAGTTTTTTTAATAGTAATACAATACATGGTACTGCAAAAAAACTGCAAAAGGGAAAACCACTACCATTTGGTAAGTTTTTATTCACACAAGGTCACTACCATCCATCATGCCTATAACTACAAAGAATATTTTGAGTAATCCATGTTTATACCAGACATTTCTCTTGTTAAATGGCACTTTCCTTTTAAACAATTTTCTATTTGAAAAGAAGAAACATCATACAATATATTTTCATCATGTTTTCCTCTCCTCAATCCCTCCTATAACTTCCCCACCTCTCTTCCCACCCAAATTTATGTTCTCCTTTCTCTTTCAAAAATTTTTACAAATAAAAGAAACACAAAATTGGAAATCAAACAATCAAAGCACAAATAAGACCCTTCCCCCAAAAAACCCAAAGCAAATCAATATGAAGCAATAAAATTTCACAAATTACAATTGAGGCAACTTTTTTGTTCACCAATTACTCCTAAGAATGGGGCCTGCCGTGATGTGTGATTGATACCTCTATTGGAACTGCACTGGAGAAAACTTCTATCTTTTTTTCTTCCTTCCTTTTTTTTACCCTGCGTTCTTATGTATCACAGGCTGGTCTCAAACATGCTATTGCATGTATCAGTGTTGACATTGAACTTCTCAGCCTCCTACTATCATTTCCTAGTACTGAGAATAAAGGTGTGCATCACCACATGCAATCTTCTCTGTTTATTTGGGGCATTTTTGTTTGTTTGTTTTGTTTGTTTTGTTTAGCAGATCCAGGCCCACAAAGGCAGTGCTCACTACATAGCATTTATGGGCCTTTAACTCATCATGTAGACCAGGATTTCCTGGAACTCATAGAGATCCTCCTGCCTTAGCCTCCCAAAGTGTTGGGATTACTGGCATGAGCCACTAGCAAAGCTTCAAATGACCTTGAAACTCAAAAGCCCTGACAGTAAATTTGGTCAAAAAGTGACTGTGGTGGCCAGTGAGATGGTTCATGAGGTAAAGATGCACACCTGGTAATTTGAATTTTATCCAGAGGAACCACACAGTGGAGCCAACTCCTGTAAGAATTTCTCTGATTTCCATGCACTCCACATGATCCCTATAGTCTGCCCATCACCAAATAAATAAATTAAATGGCAATGATAAAAACAAATGTTCACACATGTTAAAGGTCTATGAAAATGTGCTCATAAACTATTCCAGGTACTTCTGTAGAATTCTTAGATGAGCTAAGTATATTTGAAAGAGAGAAACTAGTACTTTTAGTTATAGCCAGAAATAAAGGACAAGCTCTGGAGTGCTTTAATGGCAGAATCTTGTGGTCAAACTGCTTCTGCTTTTATAATGCAGGACTTGCAATAGCTATTTTTTCTCTGGTTTCAGGGCCTTATCTGGTAGTTTGGTTCTGCAAGGCCAGGGTGTCTCTGGGAACTGAGGAACTGAGGAGGGTAGGCTACTACTAGCCAATGTGGGGTGCTTCCTGTGCCTCCTGGTGGCCCTCTCCAGCCCTACAAGGAACAGCAACTGTGACAATATCCCTAACCTATGCTCCCAGCCATTGTCCCTTATGGCTGTGTGAACTCCAGCCTCCACGAGAGGCTACTTCTCATTTTCCATGAGGGAAAGGTCCTCCTTTGCCTTTTGTGCACTGTCCCTCTATGCCACTACTTCTCCCTGTCCCCACTGGCAGGAGGCCTCTTCTTTTTTCAGTCCTTGCCATCTCCTCCAGGAATCCCCAGTCATAACACCTCTCCAGTGGCTCCTGTTTTCCTTTGGGGAAAAACTTTGTTCACTGCTTTGTTTCCAGCTCCTAGTCCTGAATCTGGCACAGTGGGGACATGGAAAAAGGTTGATGAGTGAATTAATGAGTATATAAACAGATGAAACAACCGTGATTGGGAATGAGGCTGCCTGGTCTCTGGGGGTTTACCTGGGATCCATCTCTGAGCTCTGTTGCCTAGTGATGGGCAGGCAGCTGTACCCAATCATCTTTGATGGAAGGGAGTAAAGACTGTCTGGGTGATCCTAGAGAAAGGACTCTGTGCCAGGCAGGTTGCCATGGGCCTTGGTCGTGTGACTCCTGCTGGGTTTGGAAACATGGGTGCTTCTCTGGTTCTTCTAGTGGTTCCTATCCCCATGTGTGGTCTGCAGGAGACTCAGCCATGACCTTGCTGCCTAGGGCACACAGAGGGGACTTTGTCCCTCTCCCAATAACTGCAGAAGCCTCCATGACATACTTTCAAAATGACCACCACCATCCTTCAGTGCAACTCACTAATGCTTGGAAAGAGCTGTACTCATCCTCACATACACAAGGACATGAATGAAAATGGGCTTCAGCCTTCCCCACAGAGCCTGTCTTCATAGCTTAGTTTCAAACATGTGAAAGGGAGTTGCTGAAATTCTGCTATCAGATCTGAGCCAAAATGAAAATTTTTGCATTCCTAATCAAACAGCTATAAAATTTTCATTCCCAAGCAGAGTACAGGGTAATGAGCTTGGGCGCCTGCTCCTTGTGATAACCAAGGAGCCCTATGGGGTTTGATCTCAGTTCTGTCCTGGCTGTCGGTGACCACCATGGTGGCCTGTTGATGCCGTTGAGAATTAGAGAAGACATCTGTGTGGGAGAAACTGTATCCAGCCTACCCAAGCCACAGTCACCCTGCCCAATGAGCCAAGCCCCTAAGCCTGCCTCAATTCCTAAAGACTGCAGAGGGAGACATATCTGACACAGACACACCAATAGGAATGAATATGCAACAGAGTCAGTCACCTGAGACAATAGGACCTTGGGAAGGGTTATAAAGGCAGGTCTAACTTCCTTAAAAAAGGACTCTATAGCACACTTTCCTACTCACTGACTTCCTGTGCCTGAGTCATTGGTGCTGTATTTTCTCACCCCCAGGCTACAGAAACAAAATCATCTACAGTATGGGTAATGGGAGATGTCCTTTGAAACAGTACTAAGGATGCAGGACTGAGGAGGCAGTACTGAGGATGTCAGGTCCTATTGTTGTCCAAATTTCTTTCTCTCCACATATGATTCCTTTCCTTTTTTCTCTATGAAAATGGGCAAGATATGCTGCTTTAGTTGAATGTGCCTCAGTTAACCTGTCCACAAAGTGGGTGCACCTCAGAGTTCCCACTATTGGGCATTTGGCAACTTATAGATATGGAATTTAGATAGGACTGGCCTTAGGTTCAGTTCTCCAATTAACACTTTCATTTGTATTTTACCCCATTCTCAAGGCAACCAGTCTGCCTCACATTACATATTCTCTATTATGTCTACACACCAAAGTGTAACCCAGTCTGAACCCTTAATGCCTTAGTTTCTCTGAGTCAAGAGTGGAAGATGACCTCACTGGGCCATATATAAGGGAGTGAGAATAAACAAGGATAATTGTAAAGTGCTGAGTCAAGTCTCTGTGTACATAGTCTGTCCTTAATAACCAATTACTCAATATCTTGGCCCTGCTGGGCCATTGGTGCAGTATTCAGTGACAGCTGGTGTTTGAGGCACTGGCCCCCCTAACCCCTAGATGCTCTTTAATAACACCAACAAACTGTCCTGTAGACTGCAATTGTGAGGGTTTCTATTCATAGCTCAACAGGTTGAGTACAGAGAATTAAGCAGCTTGCCCAAGGTCAGAGACCAAGGACAAATTTTGTCTGTCGCTCTGTCTGGTTGGGAACAGTGAGGGTCCACAAAAGTACCCTAACATAGGGCATCCTGGGGAAGTAAAATGTCCATCTATGGTTTATGGATACCTCTGATGAACAGGGCCAACTTCCCCCTTTTCCATACTCCCCAGCCTTTAGGGGTCTGTGTGTATCAGAGGGCCCACTGCCAGCTTAGGTTCCATTGAAGTCAACTAAGGGCTCAGAAAACCATGGCAGAACCAGGTTGAAGTGCCACATTCCATCTCTGGACTCATGTTTACCAGAGGTGAATGCTGACTGAATTCTCATAGCCATTCCAATTGTTCTGGAACTGAATTGACAATCTTGGAATGAGCTGCCTCATACCTGGTTTCTGTCTGCATGCACAGCCAAAGACGTTGTGAGGAACATGTGTGTTCTTCTGAAATGAGGAACATTTCAGCTTCAGGCACCTAGGTGTGAGAGAGCCACATAAATGGACACCAGGTTGGGCTCCATGACATACTAAGGAAGGTTTTTTTCTGTTTGTGTCTCCTCATTGCCTCAGCTCAGTGCCACTCCATGATTTCATTTCTAATAGCAGGCTTCATCCCATTGATGGAACTGCATCTGGGACTAAAGTCGCTTCCAAGCCCTGAACAAGCATGGAGGACCTACAGTAGGATGGTTGCTGAGCCTAGTTAGAGCTGTCTCTACTGTCCTGAAGGGTGGCTCTGCTCAGGGTGGTCCTCCATCACAGTAAAGTTTTCCAGACCTAGTTCAAGGTGATGCAGTTCACAGCATGTGTCTGCCCCTGTAAGACTCAGCCCTATTTTTGAGAGGTTGAATCTAGAGCTAGCACCACAGAACTATAGCTAGGAAACCTATCTCATTTTCCCCTTACTGGGACAGGTGGATGTCCCACCTGTACACTAGGCTGAAGGCAGAGTTTCTAATTTACAGACCCCAGAGGCCAATGTGGCAGTACTCTATTTGACTGTTAGCTTTTCATCCCACCCACCACACTTTTCACTAGCTAGCCAGCCTAGTAAGATCGGTTCAGTATCTCAAAAAACAAGGTAGACAGCAAATAAGGAAGGACGTCCAAGGTTGTTCTTTGACCACCATGTGTGAAAGGCACACCCACACCCACAGGCACACACGAACACATGCACTTGCACACATGCAGGCAAGCAATCACATACACAGGCATGCATACTTGCAACCATGTAGTAAAGTTCCTTTGCTCTCAAGAGGATCTTCATGCCAAAGTTGCTATGGCTATTTGCTTCCTCCTTAAACAGTAAGTTCATTGTGTTGATATGATCTTTTCCTGTCAAGCCTATAATGAAGTAGAGGAATTATGAAACCAGACATGTAGCTAAGATGTATAGCAAGATCATGGTAAATATCCCTGAGTTCCTGAGCTTGTTTCCAACACCAAAAAATACACTACAGCAGTTGTGATCAGGTCAAGCCTACAGAATAGGGAGTCTGCAAGTATTACTTCTCCTGTGATTTTTAAGAATGGTAATGATATTTTACTGGATCTGCAAATCATGTTTTATGTCTATTTGTAGTATGTATATGTGGGTGCATAATCATATATGTGCCCCTCAGTTAATGTGGTCAAACTTGGAAAATCTTTTTCATGAGACATTGACTTTGTTCATTAATTATACATAACAAAAAATTTAAAAATGCATAATATATATTTCATTATGATCTCTTTGTGTATGCATATACTGATATGCTTTGATCATATTAAACTACTCTTATTCTCACTTGTGCACTTCCCACTCTGCCTCATACTCTTCTTCTTCCTCTCTAGTCCTTCTACTTTGAAGTGTTTTTAAATGACCCTTATGAATGTCATTGTGGAAGCTTACACTGGCAGGTGTGATGGCAAGGTTGTTTCTTGGATTGGTGCCATGTCACCAGGCTTCATACTACTGAATAATATGTCTGTCTCTTTCCCCCAACAACTACTACCAGGCTATAAATCCTCAGGTGTGGTTTCATGAAGCTCATCCACACATGAGAAGATGTTGATAGCATGGGTCCCTTGTGGGCCTTGTATATATTTGGCATGCTTCCTTTATTGGAATTACCTATATTTTCCTAGTTTTGGTTAGAGAAGGAGAAACAATACCCTTTTCAAATTTACACTCCTAATTCTGAGTGGCACAGTGTCTGGGTTCACCTGAAAAGCTTCAATCTTTGGGATCATCAATTGTCTAGTGGCTATGAAGTTTAGCTGAAAACCATTGGCCTATAGGGGTGCCTTGAATAATTACTTGGATGTTCTTTTTGGTTCAGATGTTGGGATATTGTCTTTTGCTTTGGATTTGAGCATTCTGTTGTGGTTTGAGACTCATCTTCCCATCTTCCTGGCACAGGGTGAAGTTCCAGGCAATAAAAGGATGTCCTAGAAAAGAGGAAGATGGTATGTTGATGTTGCTCTCCTTTGAGAAGAGAGCTGACTATCTCTTTAATGCTGTCTACATTGTGGAGAAAGAGTCCATATGCATTAAGTTTGTAGTAATGATGGCCTGATGCTTCCAGAAAAAAATGGATCATCACCTCAAGAGCCTATATAAGAGTGTCTGCCATCCCTATCCTTATTATGTGAGGTGTCTTAATTTTTTAAAAGTAATTATTTTAAACTAAATACAATCTTATTTTATTTTATTCACTTTTTTAATCTTAATTTACATATCAACACTAGTTTCCTCTCTTTCCCTGCATCACTCTCTCCCTCCCTGCCATGACCCCCCATCCCCACCCATCCTCCCCACTCCACAGGGAGGGTGGTGCCTTCCAGGATGGGAAAACAAAATCTGTCAAGTCATTTGGAGTAAGGAATAGGCCCTCCCTCATGTCCCTAGGTTAAGGGAATATCCCTCCATGTGTAAAGTGCTTCCAAATTCCATTTGTTCACCAGAGATAAATCCTGATTCCACTGTCAGAGGCCCCTTAGACTGCCCAGGCCTTCCAACTAAAACCCATGTTCTGGGGTCTGAGTAGGTTCAATGCTTTCCCAGCTATTAGTTATTCCTTGCTCAGGACAGCTGTCTCTGTGGGTTTCTATAGCCCAGTCTTTTCCTCCTTATATGCATCTGGATTCCAGTTTAGCTCAATATTTAGCTGTGGATGTCTGCTTCTGTTTCCATCATCTACTAGATGAGAGCTCTATGATGGTGGATAAGTTATTCATCAATCTCATTATCCAGGAAGTACTTTTTTGGTAGCCTTTCCAGTGTCCCTCAAATTGTTAGTTGGGGTCAGTCTTGTAGGTCTCTGTAGTTTTCTCTAGAGTAAGATTTGTCTTCAAACCTATAATGGCTCCATCTTTTATGGTATATCTCTCTGTCTGCCCTCTCTCTCTCTCTCTCTCTCTCTCTCTCTCTCTCTCTCTTTCTCTCTTTTTCTCTTGCCTATTCTTCCCCTGTTTTGATCTTCTTAGTCCCATGTGCTTTCTTCTCCCCTGGCTTTCTCCTAGCTCCCCCTCCACTCAATGTCCTGCACCCCACTCCCATGTGCTCAGGGGATCTTGTTCCTTTCCCCTTCTGTGAGGGACATTGTATGAATATCTTTGGTTCTTCAATGTATCCTAGTTTCTTTGGTGGTGTGAATTATAGGCTGGTGATCCTTTGCTCTATATCTAAAATCTATTTATGAGTGAGTACATCATGTTCCTCTTTTTGTGACTGGGTTACCTCATTCAGGATGGTTTCTTATACTTCCATTGATTTACCTATGAATTTCAAGAATCCATTTTATTCCCCCACTTAGGAGTAGTATTTCATTGTATAAATGTGCCACATCTTCTTCAGTTGAGGGGCATCTAGGTTGCTTCCAGGTTCTTTCTATTACAAATGATGCTGATACAAACATAGTTGAAGAGATGTCTTTGTTGCATGGAAGTGGACCATTTGGATATATATCTAAGAGTGGGATTGCCAGCTCCTGTGGTAAATTGATTCCCATTACCTGAGGAACTGCCATATTGATCTCCAAAATGGATTTATAAGTTTGCATTCCTCCCAGCAGTGTAAGAGTGTTCTCCTTTTCCACATCCTTTCCAGCATAAGTTGTCATTGGTGTTTTTAATTTTAGCCATTCTGGCAGGAGTAAGATTGTATCTCAGAGGTTCTTTTGATTTGCATTTCCCTGATAGCTAAGGATGTTGAACACTTTCTGAAGTGTTTTTCAGCCATTTTGAATTTCTCTATTGAGAATTCTCTATTCAGTTCTGTACCTCACATTTAAATAGGGTTATTTGGTTTTTTGGTGACAAGTTTCATGAGGTCTTTGTACATTTTGCAGATAGGCTCTCTGGCAGATGTAGGGTTGGTGAAGATCTTTTCCCAGTCTGTTTTGCCTATCCTGGGTCTTTTGTTTTTCCATATAAAGTTGAGTATTATCCTTTCAAGGTCAGTGAAGAATTGTGCTTGAATTTTGATGGGAATTGCATTGAATCTGTAGATTGCTTTTGGCAAGATTGCCATTTTTACTATTTTTATCCTATGTGCTGCACCTGACCATCACCAGCAAGGAAGACCGCGACTCTGGGAAGATGTTCTTCATGCAGTTTTAATCAGGATCCTTGAAACATGCTCTTCTGGCCCGCGAGAGCCTGGGGGACCCCTGCACAGGCTTAAATCTCCTTGCGCTAGCTAAACAACCCCAGTGAGCTATGTGGACCCTAGAGATAGGCTTCTCTAGCATGGAAGCAGACAGGCTGAACAGACTTAACCAAATAAGGGCTTGTTTATGCCAGAGAGCCCTCACCCTTGGGGAGGTGGAAGGCAGAAGCCAGCGCCATCTTTAAGGTGCAGCACTTCACAGCTCTCTACAGTTCCCCCTTTTTGTTTTAATAACACAACAGGCAAGGGTAGTGGTCTGGTCTCCAGTAAAGCAGTAGACATTGTAATGACCCTGAATCCTGGTAGTCAGCCAAGTTAGTGCCATACCCGTCTGACATCTTTTTCCTGGAGGTGGGGCCTCAGACACCAACCCACATGCAACCAGACTTGTCCTTCTCAGAGTTGCTCACTTCCAGAGCTAACTCGGAGTACAGTGCTAAGCCATACAACCTGAGCGTGAAGGATCAATACTTGTTCATGACTGCGAGCCATGCTTGGGGAGATTGTCCTGCCCCAATTGCTGTAAATGTCTGGACAATCATAGCTGCATACCACTTCTGAGCAAACCTCATCTTGCAAAGACACCACAGGCCCACGAAGGAGATAAGCAACAAGAGGACAGCCATGGCTCGCATACCTGCCCACTCTTTCAGATGATCCATGGGATCCACGATGACATTCCAGAAGCCAGTCCCGCATCCACACATGTTTAATTCACTGCAATGATGGCCAATCCCAGCTGTGCCATTAGGTCATCAAAGTCAGCAGACCAATTTCCTAAAAGATAGCTAGACAACTGTTGTGACAAATTAGCAGCACATGTAAAGTTCTCATACTGAATGCTGGTAACACACAAACCTGTATACTCCATTTCATATCCCAATTAGGCTAGCTGCCACAAGGTATCTATTTGCTCCTGCACCAGATCAATTCTTTTTACAATCATTAAACCTCCTTTTAGCTGAGCACCAATTGTGGATTGAGCATCCAAGGCAGTAGCCACATTTTTGGACAACTCATTTAGCTTAGAGTCTGTCTGCACCAATGTGCTCATAGCCACGGCAGCCGTGACAGAATCCACAACTGCAAAAGAGATAGCTGCAACTATGGCTGCTGTAATGCCAAAATCTTTCTCTGCAGCCTCTACCAAAAAGGCCATAAAATCTGAAAATGGTTTTATGGGGCCTTGTAGTATCTTAGTGAGGTTACCACTCACCTCTCCCTTATTGGGTAATGACTTCCACACTTTTATGGAAATCTGACTTACTTGTTCAAGACGTAAGTAATTTCATAAGGCTTTCCAGACCTCAGGGCAAAAGGAAAGCCCTGTACTTTGGCCCCACCCTTCCTCACTCTGATCAGGAGAAGGCATCAAATGCATTGTTTCAGGAGGGTCGCTCCTCTCCCAACATCGCCATTTCTCCTCTCCCTTCCCCCTCTGCCCCTTAAGGGATTGTTTCTGAACCTTTTCTAGGAGGGCTTATAATTCTTCCTCAGAATCTGTTTTGTCCATACCTGACTCTCCTGTGCTCTCAACCTCTTCTGATCTTTCTTCTTGTAACATTTCTAGTGCAGCTTTCCCTTTTCCCATCGCCTCTTTACAAACATCTGGTCTTCGATACAGCTACACACTAACTTCCAAACAGGTCAGACTCCGGACTTTAGTGTCCCTTGTTCTCAAGCAAAATCAAGATCCCTGCCTAACTTGTCCCAGCACGCTACTGTGAGGTATCCTGAAACTTCGAACCAAGGTGCAATGGCATCACAATCGCTCAGGAATCTTTCTAGTGTGCTTTTCTTTATTTTAAGTTTCTTTGACAAAAGTATCTCCTGAAGAGCCAGAAAAATTGGATGAAACTGAGAAGACCCCATTTTAAAAATTCTATTTTTGGTTCGTTAGAACCTCTCATTCAATGCCTGAGACTTTATTGCCGCTTAATTCCTCAGTCTTTAGTTTGGTCCCAACTTACCTGGGACTTTACTGCTCCTTACTGGAGACCTTATTGCCTCTTTACTGAAGGCCTTAATTTAGTCTAAACCAGGAACTTCATTGCTCCTTACCAGAGACCTTATTGCCTCTTTACCGAGGTCCTTAAATTTGGCCACAACTCACCTTGGGAACTTGCCAGCGCTGCCCTGACTGCAAGAAGTTCTGATCTGAAAAATTCCTGTGCGGGCTGCCATTTGTGTGGCATCTGACCTCACCAGCAAGGAAGACGCAACTCCTGCAAGCCAGGAATGAAGCTTACTTGGCCATGATGGATGATTTATCAGATGTGTTCTTGGATTCAATTTGCCAGTATTTTATTGAGTATTTTTGTATCAGTGTTCATGAGGGATATTGTTCAATAGTTCTCTCTTAATTGTGTACTTGTGTGGCTTGTGTGCCAAGATAATTGTGGCCTCGTTAACAGAGTTTGGTATGAAACTTTCTGCTTCTATTGTGTGGAACAATTTGAGTAATATTGGTATTATCTCTTTTTTGAATTTCTGGTAGAATAATGCACTGAAACCATCTGGCCCTGGGCCTTTTTGGTTGGGAGGCTTTTGATGACTCCTTCTATTTCATTAAGAGTGATAGGTCTATTTAAGTTGCTTAACTGTTCTTGATTAAATTTTTAGTAAGTGATAGTTATCCAGAAATTTTTCCATTTCTTTCAAAATTTCAAATTTTGGGGAGTGCAGGGTTTTCAAAGTATGACCTGAAAATTTTCTGGATTTCCTCAGTATGCATTGTTATGTCCCCCTTTTCATTTCTGATTTTGTGAATTTGCATGTTCTCTCTGCTTTTTTGATTAGTTTGGATAAAGGTTTGTCTATGTTTTTGATTTTCTCAAAAAAACCAACTCTTTGTTGCATTTTTATTTTGTATTGTTTTTCTAGTTTTTACTTTATTGATTTCAGCCCTCAAATTGATTATTTCCTGCCTTCAACTCCTCTTCGGTGAGTTTGGTTCTTTTTGTTCTAAGGCTTTCAGTTGTGCTGTTGATGCTCTAATGTGAATACCCTCCGTGTCCTTTATATGGGCATTTAGTGCAATGAACTGCCCTCGTAGCACTGCTTTCAATGTGTCCCATAAGTTCGGGTATGTTGGGTCTTTATTCTCATTGAATTCTAGAAAGTGTTTAATTTCTTTCTTTATTTCTTCTTTGACCCAGTTACGGTAAAATTATGCATTGTTCAGTTTCCATGAGTTTGTAGTGTTTCTGCAACTTGCATTGTTATGGAATTCCAACTATAAAGCATGGTGGTCTGGTAAGAAACAGGGGGCTATTTCAAAGTTTTTGTATCTGTTGTGGTTTGTTATGTTGCCTAGTATATGGAAGATTTTAGAGAAGTTTCCATGTGGACCTAAGAAGAAGGTATATTCTTTTCTGTTTGGATGGAATGTCTTGTAGGTGCCTGTTAAACACAATTGGGACATAACTTCTATTTGTTCTTTTGTATTTTTGTTAAGTTTCTCTCTGGCAACTCTTTATAGTGGTGAAAGTGGGGTGTTGAAGTCTCCCACTATGAATGTGTGAGTTTTTATATGAGCTTTGAGTTTTAGTTTCATTTCTTTTAGGAATGTGGCTACCTTTTTATTTGGAGCATAGATGTTCAGAATTGAGACTTTGTGTTCATGGATTTCTCCTATGATCAATATGAAATGACCGTCTTCATCTCTTTTGGCTGATTTTGGTTTGTAGTTAACTTGTTAGATATTAGGATAGTTACACCTGCTTGCTTCTTGTGTCCATTTGATTGGAAGTTCTTTTCTCAACCCTTTACCCTGAAGTAATGTCTGTCTTTGAAGCTTAGATGTGTTTCTTGTATACATCAGAAGGATGGATTCTGTTAGCCTGTATCTTTTATTCGGCCAATAAAACCATTAATGTTGTTGGAAAGTAAGGATCACTGATTCTTAATTCCTGTTTATTTTAGATTTGTTGTTGGTATTTTAAATATGTTTGCACTACTTTATCCTTTGCCTTCTGGTGAAGTGGGATTATCCATTGCCTATGTCTTTGTGAGCATAGTTAACTTCCTTGGGTTGGAGTTTTCCTTCCAAAACCTTCTGTAGGGCTGGATTTGTGGATACATATTATGAAAATCTGTATTTGTCATTGAATATCTTGTTCTCTACATTTATAGTGATTGAGAAGGGAGGTTTCAGGAACTGGGATTGACATGTAAAACAAACTTGTTTTAAATTTAAAATAAAAACTTTATAAAAATTTAAAAGATGAAGAAATTTGCACACTTAGACAGAGGCATTGTTAAATTTTATGGTAAACAGCATCACACAAAGACCATGATCTTAGTAGGAGCTCCTTGGATGGGGAAATTGGAATCTACTTGCTCCCCAACTTTCATAGTAAAGATGGCTGCAAAGCCTGCTCTGTACCAATTCCCTCTCACTTTGAGCCAGTCCTGGAACTCAATCCTCAACAAGGCTAAATTTTCCACTGACTTGTTCATATAAATACACATTACTGTTATTTGTTTCCACTTGTGTGTGTGTGTGTGTGTGTGTGTGTGTGTGTGTGTGTGTGATTTGACTTTGTAACCAGAAGAAGTAGAACCAAGAAATCCAGCTTCAAAACATTCCTGGAAAAGCAACTAAGATTATGAGGTCCAGGGACAGATGGCTACTCGCTGTCTAATTGACTTTAATTGTCTTAAAATCAAATGAAATAAAAACATGTAATTTCCTAGTGAAATGATCACATTTCAAAGGCTCTGCAAACTTTAACTTCCAAGAAAAGACTGTCCAACATTCTTAACAGACCTGAGGAAGAAGAGGAGTGGTCCCTCTAAAGTCTTTTAAGGACATAGATAATGGTCAGGGTAGCTCTTATTCACAGCAGCACAGCTACAAACAGTCTGGTTTTAGTTGACCTTGGACAGTTTACCCCGTAACTTATTGGAGAGGAATGTCCATCAACTATACCCTGAAGTGTACAACAAATGAAGGGGTATCAGCCACAGTCAATAGCAAACCAAGATTGGAATGCGTCATCTTGATTTAATCTTTGGTGAAGGAACTGTAGTGTTTCTCATGGTTTCTGTCTAGTCCTTGAAGAGAAAAGTTGGGTTTTCCAGAGACCCTGACACTTCATACTGGGACAGCACAAGGGAACTTAGTGTTTATGTAGGCACAGTCCTATGCTAAATGCATTGGAAACTAACAGCATTAAGATGACCACTTAATGTGTGATTTCCATATGGACCTGAGGAAAGGAAAGATAAATGTCTTTAGATTAGAAAGATCATCTCCTCCTCCTCCATAAGATGAAAGAGTAGTATGGGAATGGCAAGTGCTCTCCTTTAGAAAGTATTGGAAGATGAGTTCCTTTTAGATAGGGTTGGTATCTCTTTTATTTGTTGAGACAGAGTATCATGTCTCCAAAGCTGAACTTACATTGGCTTTGAACTTAGATACCACAAAACTGGGGTTACCAAGGTTAGTGATGCCAATCCTAGTCATTGAACCCAGGGCTTGTACATGCTAGGCAGTAACTCCACCTCCTGAAGTAATTCTAGAGCTATTATTTTTTTTTCTATCTCCTTTCTTTCTTCTGAATAGTGGGAATCTTACTGTGACTCACAGCAGCCTGCAACTAATACTGCTATGGTGTCTGATGCAGAGTGCAGATCCCCACACTCAGCCTGATGCATCCACTATTTCAGTTTCTTTGGCCAATAGGACATCACACCTTTTCAGCAACCATGAATTCTGCATTTTGTATCTTCTAAGGAACCCTAGGGTTATTTTTAAAAGCTAAGCTTATGGGTACCATGATTGCAACCTTGAACCAATACCCACACTGTCACCAGTCATGCAGGTTCATCCTGTATGTGCTTTCAAAACTTGTTTTGAGCTAAGTGACCTCTGCAACTATATTTATGCCAACATGGCTTCTCATATTGAAGAACAGAGGAATTTTGAGGGAGGAATGAAACATTCTTATTTAATATTTAGAAAGTCTAGCTCAGTTCTCAACAACAGATGTACTATGGGGCTTCCAATTAAGCTAAGGAAACTCTGGATTTGTAAGGAGGTGGTGCTAAATGCCTTACCACATAAACCAAGAAAAAATCCTGGAAAAGGAACCTGGGATTCTGGTTAATTCATGGAGAATTAATTAGCAGGGTTGAAAAGGCTATTCCCCATGACATCATCAGTACCTTCCCCTGGCATTCTATGGTATCCTGGAGAGATCATGGAATTCCATGATGTCACCAGTGTTGTAGCAACACCAACTACCATTAGGGCAGTCTTCAGTTCCTCTTCATTATATCAGTAGCCATGTTGTCAAGACTGAGCTCTCTGGAAGAGAAAATGGAGACCAGCCAGAGGCCAGAGGTAGACAGAAAGAAGCTTCTGTAAAGTCTCAAAATAAAACAGGAACAAATAAGTGGACCTGAAGTACACAAAGTAGTGCTGGGAGATGGGGAGGTTGGTGGAGGAGGTGCACTTGATCTGGGAATTCCATTAATGGGGTAGAGGAACTTAAGCCTCGGAGAAGCAAATGAACATTCCTGCTTCTCATAATTATTGATATTCTGTGATTCCAAAACATTAATTTGTCTCTTCTCTAATTCAGGCCCTGGCAAAGCAAGCCTATTGTGCTGGGAGAACCTAGTTTTTACCCTACTGTGGTTTGAGGTTGTAATGTGGGAAGAGAAGGAGTCTGGCAGTGGACAGGCAGGAAACAGTATGTTTTCAGCTTAGGGCAGTCATCATTGAACTTTATTTTCAGCAGGTTCATTAAGGTTTAATGAATTCCTGACACTAATCACATGCAAAGAAAAGAGCACCTGCCTAAGATATTTTGTCCCTAGGCTGTACAGCAAAACTCCTGTAATTATCTTTGCCTTGGAGTGACATCCACTGGGTTCTGAATCAGCAGTTGAGGGTGGCAAGCATCCTCTAGTATAGACTAACAACTGTCAGAGTCATGAGACCAGGGCAGCAATAAGCTCCTAATTGCCAGGTTTCATGTTTCTGGGCTGACAGTGGTTTGGGATGACTCGGTTAGGTTTTTGACCACACTGGCTTCCTACATGATTTTTCTGTCTATATCCATGGACCTGGAATGAACAGACAGATGATTTCGCCTCCTCACAGCACCTGAGTGGTTATTGACTTTGTTATTTCTCCTGGCATGTGAAACCACAGGCAGGGTAGAGGGCTCTGGAACAAGTTGCATCCTGCACCACTGTGATTAATCCTAAAAGGTGGTCTTTGTGTTCACTTGAAGCATGTGTATGGAGGTAGAAGAAATCCTTATATGCTTAAATAACCACATCTCTACAGAGTATTGTGAGAGCTGAGATCCAAAGAAGGGGCATCTGAACCTGGGCAAAATTGACATATTGTCACTGGGTTCAAACATGATCTTTCTGATCAGTCCTCTGAGTGGTCTGTCCTTTCTCTATGCCTTTCCCTATGTCACCATATAATTTCACTTGAGTTCATCTACACAGAGAGGCTGCTACAAAGCCATCATCTTAGCCAACATTCCTCACCAAGAAACAAGTGAAGAAGGAAATGGAGAGGCTGAGCATGGTGTTGCAGCTGATGACCAACTACAAAAATAAGCTGCAAGATCGACTGCTCTTTATCAGGGAAGGAACTGTGGACAACAGGTATCCATCCTTTCAGACTCCACAGGAATGTCTGCACTATCACCCTCTCCTGCTTTGTTTTAAGGTCTTGTGTTCCACAGAGACATCTGACCTTTCCTCATGGGTGTAGGCGGCCGCCTGCAGGACGCCATTACAAGATGGCAAACTTCCTCTTTCTTGTACCTTATTCGGGCATACGCCAGCTTGGCGGCTGCACTCCAGCGTGCCTGCTCGTTCCCTAGCAAATCCCGTGGCTCCAACACTGAGGTGAGGTCTTTTGAGCCTTGGGGACCTTGATCCTGCCCGGGGCCCCTCACCTTCAGCTCTCCCTTCAACCAAGAAGCGCTCCAATAAAGTGTGATCTGAGAAGAATCCTCGTGTGGTTGCCGTCTTTCCTGCGGGTTGGGCTTGGCGCCACACATGGGAACTCATGGACTCAGGACAAACAGTTATGGAGCCTCCATGGAACTCATCTAGGCCCTGTGCATGTGTGTATGACTGTGGTGTAAATTGTTCTCAATGTAGAGATAGTAGCACTGCTATCAAGACATGTCCCTAGATATAGCTAGCTTTTGGGTACCCCTTCCACACACTGGATTACCTGGATGAAATACCCTTCATAAAATTTTAGGACCTTAGTCTTTTACTCAAGCCCATTGGAGGCTGGACCCTTTCCTGAGATGCAGGAATGGTAGAAGGTATTTGATAGGATATAGGGTATAGGTGTGGAGCATGGCAGGAGGGGAAACTGCAGGTTTGTGGACAATAGATAAAATATGCTATGCAAGTCAATAAAACAATAACTTGTCTTATGTAGTGGGATATTCATTTTGCCCACTTCTGTGGCACTGACCACAACCATTGAGGGGTGGAGCTAGGGGCAGAAGTGTCCTACGGAACTAAGTCTGAGAAGGAGGTGGGGAACCCTCTCTTTCTGGCAGTACGTGGATAGAGGAGCATCCGGTTCCAACTGCTGTGTTCATCTGTCTGTGTTGCGAGTTGTTTCTCCCTGAATAAACATCTATTCGGCCTATTTGTTTATCCTGACCCTTATTAACCTGCAATAGTCTTATTTCTAAAAAAAAAAAAAAAAAAAGTCTGGGGTTCTAGAAGGCTGCACTTCCACAGTGACTCTGTAGTCACCTCATGACCTGATTTCTTCTCAGTGGAAGGGAGTGAGATGGGGACTCTAACTTCCCTACTTTCTCCAAATGAAAAGTAGAGTCTGTGGTATCACTCACACAATTTAGGAATAGAGGCAGTAATGTACAGATTTCCAGCATGCATTTGGAAAGGCCCTGACAAGTGGTGGCCTGTGGGAGATAATATGTGCCATGAGTTTGTGGTGAGACTTTTAACTTGCCTGGCAGGTATTGTGTACTAGAAGGACTTGGTTAGCACCTGGACAGGCCTGGTTAAACTTGGTCCTTCCCAGTATGGTACAGGAAGTATTGAAGACTTGGTTGTTTCTTTCTAGGTTTGTTCCTTAGACCATGCTTTTCTTTAGAATTTGATTGTTGGTACTCTTCCCACTTGGTGTCTTCTCAATTCCTCTTCCCTCCCTCCCTCCCTCCCTCCCTCCCTCCCTTCCTTCCTTCTTTCCTTCCTTCCTTCCTGTCTTCCTTACTTCCCTCCTTCATTTCTTCCATCTTTCCTTTCTTCACTCCCTCCATCCTTCCCTTCTTCCTTCCCTCCTTCCCTCCTTTCTTTCTTTCTTTCTTTCTTTCTTTCTTCCTTCCTTCCTTCCTTCCTTTCTTCCTTTCTTTCTTTCTCTGTTTCTCACTCATGGTGGTTTCTTCAAGTTCCATCCTTTTGACTGAGAATTTCAAGACTCCATTGTTATTTTTTTCCTCTGAATTGTATTCCATTCTGTTATGTAACACACCTTCTTTATTCATAGTTCACTTGAGGAGTATCTTTGTTGTTTTTAGGTTCTTAATATACAAATAATGTTGCTATGAGCATAATTGAACAAATGTTTTTACTGCATGGGTGTGGATCATTTGGGTATATTCCTAAGAGTGGAATTGCCAGGTCCTATGGTAGACGTATTCTCATTTTTCTGAAAATGACCATAGTAATCTCCATAGTGGCTGAAAGAGTTTGCACTCTCACCAGAAGAGGAGAAATGCTCCCATTTCTTCACATCCTCTCCAGCATAAGCTGTAATTTCTCTTTCTAATTTTAGCCATTCTGACAGGAGTAAGATGATATCTCAGAGTTGTTTTGCTTTGAACTTCCCCTAATTACTAAGGATGTTGAGCACTTTCTTAAGTGTCTTTCAGCCATTTCTATTCATCCCTTGAGGTATCTCTATTCAGTTCTGAACCCCACTTTTTAATGGGGTTATTTGGTGTTTTGGTGACTTATTTCTTGAGTTCCCCGTGTATTTTGCAGTTCATTCCTCTGTTAGAGGAGGAGTTAATGAAGATCTTTTCCCAGTCTGTGGGATGCCATTTGGGCTTGTTGACTGTGTTTTTTGCCTTACAAAAGCTTTGCAGTTTAGGAAGGTCGCATTTATTAATTGTCAATCTCAGTGTCTGTACTACTGGAGCTATGTTTAGGAAACGGTCTCCTGTACCAATTTGTTCAAGTGTACCTCCCAATTTCTTTTCCAATAGGTTTAGAGTGGCTGGATTTATGGTGAGGTCTTCGATCCATTTTGACTTTAGTTTTGTACATGGTGATAGACATGGGTCTATGTGCAGTGTTACACACCATCATTCCGTTGTGCCAGCACCATTTGTTGAAAATGCTTTCTTCTTTCCATTATATAATTTTAGCTGTTTTGTCAAAAATCAGGTATTCATAGTTGTGTGGGATAATGTCAGCATTTTTGATTTGATTCTTTTGCTCTACCTGTCAATTTTTGTGCCAATGCTAAGCTGTTTTCAGGACTAGAGCTCTATAGTAAAACTTGAAGTCTGGGATGATGATGGCTCTTGATATTCCTTTATTGTACAGGGTTGTTTTGCTTTCCTGGGTCTTTTGTTTTTCTATATAAAGTTGAGTATTATCCTCAATTGAAAAATTGTGCTGAGATTTTGATAGGTTTTGCACTGAATCTATAGATTGCTTTGGCAAGTTTGCCATTTTTAATATGCTGATCCTACCTTTCCATAACCATTGGAGATCTTTCCCTTTTTGGATGTCTTCTTTAATTTCTTTCTTTAAAGACACAAAGTTTCTGCTATTTAGGTCTTTCTTTTGTTTGGTTAGTGTTACCCCAAGATATTTTATGTTGTTTATGGCTATTGTAAATGGGGATGTTTCTCTGATTTCTTTTTCAGCCCCTTTATCATCTGTATGTATATAGGGCTACTGATTTTTTTTTTTTTTTTTTTAGTTAATCTTGTATCCTGCTAATTGATTGATGGTGTTTGGCAGCTGTAGAAATTACCTGTGAAGAATTTTTCCAGTCACTTATGTAAACTGTCATATCTTTTGCAAATAGTGACAGTTTTAATTCTTCCTTTCCAATTTGTATGCCCTTGATCTCCTTTTGTTATCTTATTGCTCTAGCTATTTTTATTAATAATATAATTTAAAAATTTTACGTGTCAATCCCAGTTTCCTCTCCCTCCCTTCTTCTTATCCTGTTTCCCCCTTCACATGCACCCTCCCCTTCCATCCCCCTATTCCCATTCTACATGTAGGGCTATGCTATCCAGGTGTGGTCATGTAAATCTGTCAAGTCATTTGAAGTAGTCAAACTAGAATCTAGATGAAGAGAGAAAGGACAAGACCAGGTTGCAGAAACACACAAGGACAGCTGACCTGAACAAGGAGGCTCTAATGGCCCCCCTCCAGACTGATAGCTGGGAATCCTGCATGGGACTGACTCAGACCCCCTGAATGTGTGTCTCAGCTAGAAGGACTGAGCAGTCTAAGGGAACTCAGACAGTAGAACCAGGATGTATTCCTGGTGCACACACATGTGTGCAGACACATCCCCCATGGAGGGATACTCCCTTAACCTAGAAGAGGAGAGAAGTCCTAGTCCCTACTTCAATTGCTCTAGCCTTTTAGAAACATTTCTTCTTTTGATATTGCAATTGCACCACATGATTGCAGTTCTCACAGAGTCCAGCAGAGGGCACTGGGTCCATTGTCATAAATGGTGGTTAGGGGCCTTGAGAGATAGCAGCAAAGACTCTTAAACTACATGGCATCTGCCACCTTCTTTCTGCTCTTGACCTTTATTCTTCAAGCTCTAGGTGGGTTATTAGTTAAATTATATCATCACTAACAGTGGTTAAAATTTCCATGTCATGGACCTCATCAATTTAAAGCATATATGTATGTATGCATGTATGAATATTAATGAGGCATTATATATGTATGCTTCATGCATTACACACACACACACACACACACATATAATGTTTCATTCAACAAATGCTGTATATTGTCAAAAATTGGAGGTTATTGTCAACCAAACAAATCATATCTAGTTATTTTTGTCAGAATATCTAGATGCTCAGTGGTTTACTGAGCATAGATAGTTGAACTTCAAACACTTTTAAGTCCAACAAAATATGGCATTTAAATGCTTTAATAAATTAGAACATTGTTAATATTAGACAGGGTTTTTCCTGACAATATGGAGCTATTCCTGATAATATTGTGGGCCAAAGACCTTCTATTTGAAGTTTGTTTTCTTCTTGGCACAACTGAACTGGTGGGCAAATAACAGCCCTTGCCTCCACTGCTAACATGGAATCATTGTCCTAATGGGTCAAGCAGGATACAAGCAAAAAGAGAATGTGACATCGTCTCAAGACATGGTAGGACAATCTTTAGAAGTATTCATCCTTATTGTAAGATCTTTGAGATATAATAGGCCTTAGCCACAGTTGATTGCCTGGACATTTCTTTCTTTTTTATTTTATTTTTTTATTTTACATATCAATCCCAGTTCTCTCTTCTTCCCTTCCTTCCTTCTTCCTTCCCTCCTTCCTCTGCTCCCCCCTCACATGCACCCTGACCACCCTCCTCTCCCATCCCCCCACCCCCACCCCCACTCCACATGTAGGGTGATGCCATCCAGGAGGGGTCATCTAAATATGTCAAGTCATTTCAAGTAGGGACTAGGACTTCTCTCCTGTCTTTATTGCCTAGACATTTCTATAACTGTCCAGGTAACCAACTGTTTCTTTCATTTCTTACAATTTTAGTAATTAACCTGCTGGTACTTCTTGCTTACCCAAGTAATAATATTTTCATTTTCAGGTCTATGATGAGGTTACCAACTGGATAGTAACAACTAATATCCTCTCTTATGTAGAGCATATTAGGTACAAGACTTTGACTTTCTGGAATAGAACAGCTATTGGAGTAATCTCTGTAACATGACATTTACCTTTGGCCTGGATAATAAATATGTGTTAAGTATGTGTTTCTTCCTTAATGTTGCTTTTGCCGGTTTCAGATCTAAACTTGTGTATAATTTTACCTTTCTCTCTCATAGACTAAATATGATACATTATCATTGTATATAATGTTTGATTCAGGGTTGAAACCTTTTTATTTAGACAAAGGGAAGAACTGTAGGGGCAACATGTTCAGCCAATAGATTTTTGGTACCTGCCTTAGGGTGTGGATTCGATGTTCAGTGTGATCCCTTACAAGGAAGAAAGGGTTCTCCCTCCCTCCCTCCTCCCCTCCCTCCCTCCTCCCCTCCCTCCCTCCTCCCCTCTCTCCCTCCCTTCCTCCCTCCCTCTCTCCTTCTCTCTCTCTCTCTCTCTCTCTTCCCCCCCCTTGGGTACTTGTCTTAGCATCCTGCATCACAGTGTCTAGCACCCTAGGGTCACAAGGTCATGATAGCTATTTATCTTCATTGTGTGAGGGCCCCCAAATAAATATCGGCTATTTTTTTTTAAATTAGGACTTTCCTGTTCTTCCTTAATCTGCCCTCACCCAACCAAAGTGTGAAGTCTGGTGACATGCAGGGATAGGTCTATGATATAGGCATGCTAATAGTCTTATGTTGCCAGGCATGTATGCAGGACTCTAATGTCCCCACTGATGTCTGAGTGTTTAGGATCAAGCTGCAGCATTACTTATTGTGAGCCCCCCGCCGCCGGCCACTTTAGATTCCTCTATTGAGATTATCTATTCAGTTTTGTACACAAAGTTTAAGTTGAGTTATATGGTGTTTTGGTCAGTTGTTTATTGAATCCTTTGTGTACTTTGGATATCAGCCCTCTGTCAGATGTGGGGTTGGTGATCGTTTCCCATTTTGGGGGCTGCTGTTTTGTCTTGTTGACTGTGTGTTTTGCCTTACAGAAGTTTCTCAGTTTCAGGAGGTCCCAGTTATTAATTGTCAATCTCTTTGTGCTACTTGCTTTATGTTCACCTTATTTGTTTTGGGGTAAATCCCACTTTCTCTTCTAAGAGATTAAGTGTGGCTGGATTTATGTTGAGGTGTTTGATTTACTTGGACTTAAGTATTGTGCATGTTGACAGATACCCTCAATCTTCTACTTGTCCACATCCAGTTATGCCAGCATCCTTTGTTTAATATGCTTTCTGTTTTCCATTGTATAGTTTTAGGTTCTTTGTCTAAAATCAGGTGTTCATAAGTGTGTGGGTTAACATTGGGGTTTTAATTTTATTCCATTGATCTACCTGTGTATTTTTGTGGCAATACCAAGCTGTTTTCATTACTATAGCTCTATAGTAGTGCTTGAAGTCAGGGATAGTGATGCCTCCAGAAGTTCCTTTATTATACAAGGTTGTTTTGGATATCCTGGTCTTTTTTGTTTTGTTTTGTTTTATTTTCCCATATAACATTGAGTACTTTTTTTTTCTTTTTAAGGTCTGTAAAAAATTGAGCTGGGATTTTGATGGGGATTGCATTAAATTTATAGATTTTTTTTTTGGTAAGATAGCAATTTTTACTATGTTGTTCCTTCTTATCTAAGACTGTGGAAGATTTTTCCATTTCCTATGACTTTCCTTAATTTCTTTTTTAATGACTTAAAGTTCTTGTCATATAGGTATTTCAGCTGTTTGTTTAGAGTTACCCGAAGCCATTTTTGTCTCGTTTGTGTCTATTCTAAGGTATGATGTTTCTCTGACTTCTTTTTCAGCCCTTACATCATCTGTATGTAGTGTGGCTACTGATATTTATTTTTAATTAATCTTGGATCCTGCTACTTTTTGAAGGCATTTAACAGCTGTAGGTAGAGTTTTTCGGGTGACTTATGTAAACCAATATATCATCTGCAAGTAGTGAAATCTTGGCTTCTTCCTTTACAATTTGTATCACCTTGATCTTCTTTTGTTGTCTTATTGCTCTAGCTAGAGTTTCAAAACAACATTGAAGAAATATGGAAAAAGTGGACAACCTTGTCTTGTTCCTCATTTTAGAGGAGTTGTATTGAGTTTCTTTCCATTTGTTTGATATTGGCTGTCAGTTTGCTGTATATTGACTTTATTAAGCTTAAGTATGTTCCTGTTATCCCTGATCTCTCCAAGACCTTCATCTTGAAGGCTTTTTCAGCATCTAGTGAAATTATCATGTATTTTTTCTTTTTCAGTTTGTTTATATGGTGGATTATTTTGATGGATTTTCTTATGTTGAGCCATCACTGCATTTATGGGATGAAGCATACTTGATCATGGTGGATGATTTCTCTCATGTATTTTTGGATTCGATTTGCCAATATTTTATTGAGTATTTTTGCATTGATGATCACTGGGGAGATTGGTCTATAGTTCTCTATCTTAGTTGTTCATTTGTGTGATTTGTGTTCCAAGGTAATTACAAACTGGTGAAAATAATTTGTCAATTATTCTTCTGCTACTATTGTTAGTTATTCTTATGCTACTATTGTGTGGAAAATTTTGAGGAGTACTGGCATTATCTCTTCCTTAAAATTTTGGTTCAATTCCCCACTGAAACAATCTGGCCCTGGGATTTTCTATGGTTGGGATATTTTGACGACTGCTTCCATTTCATTAGATCTTATAGGCCTATTTAAATTGCTTATCTATTCTTGATTTAATTTTGGTAGGTGATATCTGTCCAGAAAATTGTTCAGTTTCTCCACGTGGTTACTTACTTATATAAACTTTCGTTTCATCATTGCTTTTAGCATGTCCCATAGGAAGTCTTTAATTTTGTTCTATACTCAGGTGTGGTGCAGTTGAGCATTGTTTAATTTCTATGGGTTTTTAGGGTTCCTACAAAATTGTGTGGTTACTGAATTCTAATTTAAAGGAATGGTGTTCCAATATGTTACAGGGGATTGCTCCCATTTTTTATATGTGTTTAAGTTTGCTTCATTGCTGAGTATGTGGTCAGTTATAAAGATGGTTCCATGTGGTGCTTAGAATATGGTACATTCATTTGTGTTTGTTTGGAATGTTCTTTAGATGTCTGTTAAGCCCAATTGGGTCATAACTTCTGTTAGTTCTTTTATTTCTTTGTTAGTCCCTGTTCAGTGGTGAGATTGGGGTGTTGAAGTCTCCCACTATAAATGTGTGTGGTGTAATGAATAACTTGAAATTTAGTAATGTTTGTTTTACAAATTTGTGGCATAGATATTCAAATTGAGACTACATCTTGATCGACTTTCCTGTGATTAGTATGAATCACCTTCTTCATCTCTTTTGATTGATTTTGGTTTGAAGTTTAACTTCTTAGATATAAGGGTAGGTACACCAGCTTGCTTCTAAGAGTCATTTTATTGAAAAATCTTTTCTCAACCATTAACACATATGGAGCATCTTTCTTTGAAGTCTAGGTATGTTTCCTGTATGCAGCAGAAGGATGAGGATGGATTCTGACTTATTATTCATTCTGTTAACATGTGTGTTTTCACAGGTTAGTTAAGACCATTGATATTGAGGGATGTTAATGACCATTTATTATTGATTCTTTTTTATTTGGATTTGTTTTTGGTGGTGGTATTGTGTGAGAAAATTTTCAATTTTTCTGACTTGGTCACATGGATTATCTATTACTTCTGTTTTTTGAATTTAGATAATTTACTTGGGTTGGTGTTTTCCTTCCAGAACTTTCTTTAGGGCTGGATTTGTATTGTGTAAATCTAGTTTTGTCATGGAATATCTTGTTTTCTACATCTACAATGATTGAGAGTTTGCGGGGTAGAGTAGTCTGGACAGGCACTCTGGTCTCTTAGTATTTGTAGAATATCTGTTCTGAACCTTCTGCTTTTCAGAGTTTCCATGGAGAAGACAGGTGTAATTCTGATAGGTCTTCCTTTATATGTTCCATGGCATTTTTCTTCACTGCTCTTAATATTCTTTCTTTATTTTGTTTGCTTGTTGTTTGTTGTTTTTGATCATTATGTGCCGAAAGGATTTTTTTCCAGTCTATTTAGTGTTTGGTACCATTCTTTTACTCTCAAAGGCATATCCTTACTCAGGGTGGAAAATTTTTCTTCTGTGAATTTGTTGATTGTGTTCTGCACCTCTGAGCTGGGCTCATTGCAATATTCTATATCTATTATTCTTGGGTTGGGTCGTTTCATGGTGTCCCATATTTCCTCGATATTTTTTGTTAAGGAATTGTTGTATTTAAGATTTTCTTTAGTAAAAATCTATATCCTCCAGCTGATATTTAGCACCTGAGATTCTCTCTTCCATCTCTTATATTCAATCAATTGTATTGGTTATGGTTGCAACTGTATTTCTTGATCATTTACTGAGCTTTTCTCTTTCCAGCATACCCTCAGTTTGTGTTTTCTTTGTTGTTTCTGTTTCAGTTTTCAGGTCTTGAAGTGTTTGAATTTCTTCCTTCATCTGTTTGATTTTTCACCCCCCCCCCGGTTTCCTTGCCTTGCTTTATTTAAGAGATTCATTTTCTTCTTCTTCTTCTTCTTCTTCTTCTTCTTCTTCTTCTTCTTCTTCCTGCTCCTCCTCCTCCTCCTCCTCCTCCTTCTCCTCCTCCTCTTCCTATTTCTTCTTTGGTATGTTTTTTTCCATTTAGTTCCTTTAAGGGATTCTCTCACATCCTCTTTGAAGGCCTCTATAATTTTCAAGAAGTTGTTTTTAAAGTCATTTTCTTCTACTTCATCTGCATTGGGTTGTAAAGGTCTTCTGTAAAACTGATCTGGCTGTCCTCACATCCCTTTACATCCAAGGCTAATCCCAGCACTAGGGAAGAAGAAGTAGGAAGCTCTAAAAAGTTCAGGGCTGCTTCCCCACCCTTGGTCCTGCTTGGCCTGCTGTTCAGGGTGAAATTGGGCTAGAATATGCCTCCAGCAATACCTCCACCTCCGTGGAACTTCCTGGGTCTTCTCAGAGCACATGGGGGACCTAACCATGCCAGACTACCTTGAAGCCACACTCCCCTGGTCATTGGGCCCCATTGCCTACCCTCTTCCTGAGATGAGTCTGGACCATTCCAGGCCGAATCTCCCCCCCCCACATTCTTCCCTGGGTAGTCCCTGGGTTAGCTCTGTATTGTACTCTTCCATATAACTTTGCCCTGTGTGTTACCATCGTGGTTTTCTGGTCAATACACCACCCAGAGTATGACGTCTCCTCACCCTTGGTCCTCATGTGCCCACTGGTCTGAGAGAACTTTGGGCCAGAGTGTGGGTCCAATGCCCCTCCAACTCCTTAGAACTTCCTCAGTTAGCTCTGTGCATACTGAACCCACCTATCCTTGCAGGACCCCTTTGAGGTTGTACTCACCTGATCTTTGGGGCTTATGACATGCTCTTTGCCACAGAGACCTCCAAGAGAGCTCCAATTATCCAGAGTTACACAATAGAGAAGGATGAGTCAGCTGCATCCACAGGGAGAGCGGGGTAGAAAAAGGGGGAACTGTAGAGAGCTGTGAAGTGCCATGCCTTAAAGATGGTGCTGGATTCTGCCTTCTACCTCCCCAAGGATGAGTGCTCTCTGGTGTAAACAAGCCCTTATTTGGTTAAGTCTGTTCAGCCCATCTGCTTCTGCGTTAGAGTAGCCTATCTGCAGGGTTCATGAGCTCACTGGGGTTGGTTAGCGCAAGGGGATTTAAGCCTGTGCAAGGGTCCCCCGGGTCTCTCATGGGTCAGAAGAAGCATGTTTCAAGGATCCTGATTAAAACTGCATGAAGAAGATATTCCTGGAGTTGTGTCTTTCTTGCTGGCAAGGGGTAGGCGTGGCACAAGAGTCCACCAGCACTTATTGGTAGAAGAGAAGGGAACATGGCAATACAAGAAAATGCCAAGCAATACAAAGACAAGTATGACACCACCAGAATTTATGGACTGTATACCAACTAGACCCGAACACACAAAAGCAGATAAAACAGAAGAGAATGGCTTAAAAAATAATGTCATTAAAATGATAGAGGCCATCAAAAATGACATGAGAAAATCCTTCAAAGAAATGGAAGAAAAAAAAATACAAAAATTGGAAGAAATGAACAAATTTCTTAAAGAAAGTATAGAAAATGAAGAAACAAACAAACAGATAAAGGAAACATTTCAAACATTTCTAGACCTGAAAATTGAAACAGAGACAATAAAGAAAACACAAACTGAGGGAATGATAGTAATGGAAAAACTGGGTAAATGATCAGGAATTACAAATGCAAGCATAACTAACAGAATACAAAAGACGAAAGAGAGAATCTCATGTGCTGAAAGTAAACTAAAGGAAACAGATTCATCCACCAAAGGAATCTTAAATCCAACAAATCCTTAGCAGAAAACATCTAGGAACTGTAGGAAACCATGAAAAGAATAATAAACCTAAGAATAATAGACAAAGATGAAGGCGAAGAAACCGAGCTCAAAGGTGTAGAAAACATATTCAACAAAATCCTCAGAGAAAACTTTCCCAATCTGAAGTAGGACATGCCTATTAAAGTACAAGAAGCATGCCAAACAGAAAATAGACTGCACACACACTCAAAAACTTCTTGCCACATAACAATCAAAACACCAAACATACAGAATGAAGAAAGAATATTAAGCACAGCAAAGGAAAAAGTACATGTAACATATAAAGGCAGATCTATCAAAATTACATCTGACTTCTCCATGGAAGTTCTCAAGGCCAGAAGGACCTGAATAGATATTCTACAAATACTAAGAGTTCACTGATGGCAGGCTAGGCTACTATACCCAGCAAAAATCTCAGTCATTATAGACATAGAAGACAAGATATTCAATGAAAAAGCCAGATTTTCACAATACATATCCACAAATCCAGCCCAACAGAATGCTCTGGAAGGAAAACTCTAACCCAAGGAAGTTAACTACACTCACAAAGACAGAGGCAATACATAACCCCTCTTTTCCAGAAGCCAAAATAAAAAGCGGGACAATTATACTCACAATACCTCTTCTAACAACAAATCTAAAACAAACAAGAATTAACAATCAGTGGTCTTAACTCGCCTATAAAAGATACAAGCTAACAGAATGGATATGAAGACAGAACCCATTCTTCTGTTGCATAAAAGAAACACATCTAAGTGTCAAAGACCAATGTTACATCAGGGTAAAGGTTTGGGAAAAGATCTTCAAATCAAATAGATCCACGAATCAAGCAGGTATAGCTATCCTCATATCTAACAAGTTAGACTTCAAACCAAAATCAATCAAAAGAAATGAAGAAGGTCATTTCATGTTCATCACAGGAAAATCTATCAGTACAAAGTCTCAAATCAACAAAATCATAAAAGTAGAAGAAAAAAATTAGAAAAAAGAAAGGGGAAGGGGGACACAACAATGGACACTGAAGAAGTCCAAAGAATTTTCAGGTCTTGTTTTAAAAACCTGTTCCACAAAATTAGAAAATTGAGAGGAAATGGACAAATTTCTGGATAGCTAACATTTAACAAAATTAAAGCAATAACTGATAGATAATTTAAATATACCTATAACCACTAATGAAATAGAAACATTCATCAAAATCCTACTAACGAAGAAAAAACAAACAGACAAACAAAACTCCAGGAACAGATGGCTTCAGTGAAGACTTCTACCAGAAATTCAAGGAAGAGCTAATAAAAGTACTACTCAAATTGTTCCACACAATAGAAGCAGAAGTTTCATTATCAAACTCTTTAAGGGGCTATAATTACCTTAGTACCCAAGATACAACTAAGAGAGAACTACAGACCAATATCCCCAATGGACATTGATGTTAAAATTACTCTATGTAATACTGGAAAATTGAATGCAAACACATATCAGAGAAATTATTCACCATGACCGAGTAGGATTCATTCCAGGGATGTAGAGATGGTTCAACATGTAAAATCTATCAATGTGATCCACCATATAAACAAACTGAAAAAGAAAAACCACATGATAATCTTACTAGATGCTGAAAAACCTTCGACAAAATTCAGCACCCTTTCATGTTAAAGGTCTTGGAGAGATTGGGGATAACAGGACATACCTAAACATAATAAAAGCAATATACAGAAAACCAACAGTGAACATCAAACTGAATGGAGAAAAGACTAAGATGATTGCTCTAAATCAAGTATAAGACAAGTCTTCCCACTCTCTCCATATCTCTTCAATCTTCTACTTAAAGTTCTAGCTAAAGCAATAACACAACAAAAGGGGATGAAGAGGAAATAAATTGGAAATGAAGTAGTCATACTGTCCCTATTCACAAGGATTTGATAGTTTAAATAAGCAACTTGAAAAACTCTACTTGAAAACTCTTACACTTTCAGCAAATTAGCAGGAAAGAAGATTATTTTAAAAAAATTAGTAACCCTAATATTTACAGACCATAAAGGGGCTGAGAAAGAAGTCAGTGAAACATCGCCTTTTACAATAGCCATAAACAACACACAATATCTTGGAGTAATTCTAACCAAACTAGTGAAAGACCTATATAGCAAGATCTTTGTGTATTTAAAGAAAGAAATTAAATGAGATACCAGAAAATGGAAAGATCTCCCATGTTGGTGGAGAGGTAGAATAAACATAGTAGTTGGCAATCTTGTCAAAAGCAATCTACAGATTTAATGCAATCCCCATCAACATCCCAGCACAATTCTTCAATGACCTTGAAAGGATAATTCTGAACTTTATATGGAAAAACAAAAGACCCAAAATAGCCAAAACAACCCTGTACAATAAAGAAACTAAAGGAGGCATCATAATTCCCTATAGCTTTACTTCTGAAAATAGCTTGGTATTGGCACATAAAATAGACAGGTAGATGAATTGAATCAAAACAAAAATCCTGTTATTGACCCACACATCTATGAACACGTGATTTTTGACAAAACAGCTAAAAGTGTACAATAGAAGGAGGAAATCATCTTCAGTGAATGGTGCTGGCACACTGGATGATGGTGTGTAAAAGATTGCAGATAGAACTATGTCTATCACTATGTACAGAACTGAAGTCCAAATGGATCAAATACCTCTATATACATGCAGCAACAATGAACTTCTTAGAAGAGAAAAAGGAAGGTACTCATGAATGAATTGGTACAGGAACCTGCTTTCTGAACATAACACCAGTAGCACAGACATTGAGATCAACAATTAATAAATGGAACCTCCTGAAACTGAGACACTTTTGTAAGTAAGACAAAGGACTCAGTCAATAAGACCAAACTGCAGCCCACAGACTGAGAAAAGATCTTCACCAACCCCACATCTGACTGAGGGCTGATCTCCAAAATATGGAAAGAACACAAAGAACTAGTCACCAAAACACTCAATAACCCCATTAAAAATGGGGTACAGAACTGAGTAGAAAAATCTAAATGGAGGAATCCAAAATGGCTGAAAGACACTTAAGAAAGTGTTCAACATCCTTAGACATCAGGGGAATTTCAAATCAAAACAACTCTGAAATACCATCTTAATCCTGTCAGAGTAGATTAAACCAGAAACACCAATGAGAGATTATGCTTTCCAGGATTATGCTTCCACTGTGGGTGGCAATGTAAACTTACACAGCTAATTTGTAGACCAGTATGGTGTTTCCTCAGGAAAATTGGAATCACTCTACCATACCCCTCGGCAATTCCACTCTTAGGCATATTCCAAAATAATCCATATCCATGAAACAAAAACATATGTTTGTAGCAGTACTACTTTTAATAGCAAAAAACTTGAAGCAAGCTAGTTGCCTCTCAAATGAAGAATGGGTAAAGAAGATGTGTTACATTTACACAATGGAATACTACTCAGTGGAAAAAAAAAACAATGGAATCTTGAAATTCTCAGGCAAATGTATAGATCTTGAAGAAACCATCCTGAATGAGGAGACCCAGTTACAAAAAGAAAAACATAGTATGTCCTCATTCCTATATAGATTTCAGACATACAGCAAAGCATCACAAGCCTATAATTTACACTGCCAGAAAACTAGGATACAAGACAGAAGCTAAGAGTTACACACAAGGCACTTCACAGAAGGTGAAAGGAACAGGATCTCCTGACCATATTGGGAGAGGAGTAGAGGGAGTGAGTGGAGAGGGAGTTATGAGAAAGGGAAGGGGAGGAGAAGAGAACATGTGGAACCAGGAAGATTAAGTTAGAGGACGATTAGAGAAGAGAAAAAACAAAGGGGATACCATAATAGAGGGAACCATTGTAGGTTTGAAGAGAATTAGACCCTCCCTTTTTTTGTCTAGAATACTTAACTAGAAAAGATGTATGGACTAAAATGTATCCTCTGTGATTCACAGGGCCAGACTACAGATTCCTTGCCAAGATTTTTTGCATGTTTGTTTTATTATAATATCAGGTTTGAGTTTCCATTTTAAATTTAGATTTTTATGAGGTGGGTGACGGCAGATTCAAGAACACAGGTAGGGGAAAGTGTGGGATTGGGATGCACAATGTGTAATCAACAGAGAATCATAAAACCTTTTTTAAAAGAAAAGTAATTTAAAAAAATCAAAGGTATATGCCTATGGTTCCTTTCAAATAGAATATCAGTATAACCACACAGCAGACAGAATAAATTCTCAGATATGTTGTAATATTTCTGTGATGCTGCTGTCCTGAATTATGCATTAAAGTAATTTTTAAAAGTTTTGTTTCTTTTATTTATATGTATGTGTTTTTTCTATTTGAAGGGCTATCCACCACATAAATGCAATTCCATCACATGAATTCTATAAGAAACTGGATGTTTTAGCTGCTCTGTTGGTCCTTTGCGAGAGAAAGAAATAATGAAAAGAAAGAAGCCATCACTCCAGCCACTGCACTGGAATTTGTTTCTAGCCTTATGTGCTGTATTGGTTAGACTTAACTACACCTGACCAAAGAGAAATTTCATTAGGTAGGCATGCCAATTGTCTTAGTATGTCAGGCATCCATATAAGGTGTTTTTGTGATCAAGGTCCTTCTTCAGCATCACTTATTGCCACGATTGGAGCATATATCTAAGATCTCATCTTGGATGACAATGCAAATTGGATCCATCTGATGAAATGTAGCATTGAAATAACCCTCCTGATTATGGAGGTTGGTTAAGGTTCTTTCCTGAAACTCCAGGTAAGCTGTGTTGGGAGGAAGCTTCAGATTAGCCAGAGATGATGCTGCCTGCAGCAAAAAGCATGTGCCTCTGATGGAGAGCTTGTCTGTGCAATTCTAGGAAGAGAAGAGGTGCCACAGCTTGTAACAAAATGGCACCTGCATTGTGGGTACTAAGACCATGCACTTAAATCTTAACAAATGCTTAAAAGGGGAGTATAGAAACAAAATAACAGAGACAAGCAAGGCTTCTTGTTAGCAGCATTTTTCTCAGGTGGGATCTGTTTTGCTAGAGACAAGCATACTTGGGAGACTCCTTTAAGGGTGGTTTGCTGACTTTGGCATAAGCATCAAGAAACTGCATGGCTCTTTTAAGAGGCCCTGCTAACAATTGAATGGTGTGTAGGAGCAGCTGGCAGTGGCAGTGGCCATATATCCAAGGCAGCAGTGCAGACCAAGGCAGTGAGCACAGCTCTCACTGTTGGCAGTAAATTACCCCTGCCATATTGGAAAACAGTGTTGTTGTTTAGCAGATAAAAGACTTGTTGTGATAATTAGCCATTTATAACCAACCATATTTAAATCAAAACAATCATTTATAAACAATATTTTGGAATTTGTGTAATGTTATTTCCAAAGTGCTTCCTGCTAGTAAGGGGTGCTGTCTTGAGGGACCCTAAGAATATGCAGAAATCCTAGCTGGAGTGGTCTGCAAGTCTGCCTTGTCCCAGCTGTTTTGAATGTTGGAACACCTGTAACAGTGTTTCAGGGGGTCTTGCTTAATCAAAGGATGTTAGTTGGAAAGAGGGCTTAGAGTTCCAACCTGTTGGTCCTACACCTTAAAACTCCAATAATACATTCTTTACATCAGTAATTAAATAAATATATTTCAAAATATTTTTACTTACTTCTTTAGTATTTCAAAGTTTTTATAGAACACTGCTTCAAGGGGTCTTGCTTGACCAAACCATGTTAGTTTAGAAGTAAGCCATACCTTTGAACATTGCTGCAGGGTTCCTGGTTCATTGAAGGGTCTCTGAAACATTCTGCAGGACACAGAGAAAAACTAACTGACAAACTGACAATACAAGTGCACAGTTTATAGTTTCATGTTCTGCAGAGAAATCTGCCAGACACACTATGGTCTATAGACTGAAGATGGAACATAACAGAAGAACTTTGTGTGACTGACCAGGCAGCGAGATGTCTCTGTCATTTCTAGAGTTTATATATGATCTTTCTGTGGTCTTTGATGGAGTTAAAGACAGATAGTTATGGTTATATATTTTCTTAGGATTAAAGATGAGTTATATATAAGACTTTAGACTCACAAAGAAAGGATAGATGATGGAATGTTTTCATTAAATCTTCATAAATGTTAATGAACTAAATATCATTAACTATAGTTCTTATTGATAACTGTTTTCTTAAATATATTTTACAATGTTAAAGTTAAAACCCTTCTTTTTATTTTTGATAGAAAAGAGGAGATAATAGGAGATATCATTCTATAAATATGTTTCTCTTATTGGTTAATGAATAAAGCCCTGTTGGCCAATAGGAAAGCAAGATAGGTGAGACTAGGAGATAAGGAGGATTTTGGGAGAGATGTAGTAGAATAGATTCAAGATGTAGGACATGAGCCCCTCTCTCAAGTAAGATAAGACCATGTGGAAACAATTAGATTGACAGAGTAGAATTAATATTTAAGACAGAGGTAGCAAATAAAAAATGCTAGTAACTGGCCAACAGGTTCATAAATAATAATGTTTCTGTGTGTTATTTTGGCCAGCAACTCAAGCAGATACAACCCATTGCCAGTAAGGGTAGCTTCATTTGGTGAAAAGAAAAATAAGTTGGGGATATCTCTTCTGACACTTAGTTTTTGTTTGCTCCTTGTGGTTTTTTTCTTCTATTTCATCTAGCTCCCATATATATATATATACACACACACACACACACACACATACACACACACACACACTCACACACACACACACACATATATATATATATTTATATGTATATATTGAGTGCTTCTATTGTATTAGGTTTCCATAAGGTCCCTCAAATTGTCCTTCATTTTGGCTCCTTACACATATTTTTTCACTTGTCCCTCTCTTCTTTCTCCCTCCTCATTCAGCCATCATGTTTCAGTCCATCCCTTATCCTTTCACACATTCTATTCTAGTTTCTGTTATGGAGATATTTTCCCATCTCCTATTCCCTTACTGTATATATAACAGTGGTTATACAGGTGGTAGCTGAATTTTCATGAACTTAATAGCTAACATCTATATACAAGTAAAAATATATTTGTCTCTCTGGGTCTGGGTTATGTTAGGATGACTGTTTCTAACTCCATCAATTTACCTGTTAAATTCATGACTTCTTTTTACTTTTAAATTAACATCCCATTGTGTAATTTACCACATTTTCTTTATATACTCATTTGTTGATGAATACCTAGGATGTTTCCAACTTCTGGCTGTTGTTAACACATCAGCAATAAACATGGTTGAGCAAGTGTCTATGTGATAGGTGAAGGATCCTTTAGCTATATTCTAAGAGTGGTATAGGTGGGTTATGTTCGATTCCCAGCTTCCACATGAACACACCCACCCATTTCCCATAGTGGCTGTACAAGTTTGCATTCTCACCAGCAATGAAGGATTGCTTCCCTTTTGCTACATCCTTTCCAATATTTCCTGTCATTTGGTTTATTAATCTTTTCTACTCTGACCCTTGTTAGGTGAAATCTCAACAGACTTTTGTTTTGCATTGACCTTATTATGTAGTATACTGAACAGTTTATTTTTATTTTTATTTTTAATGCTAGTCAATTATTGTCCCAAAAGACCAAATTTTACTTAAAATCAGGATCATGTCTCTGGGGCTGGGCATCTTAGGTCTTATTCATTAACCTGCTGCAGTTTCCTTTTTAGATACATAGATAATCCAAAAACTTCCTGATGTCTTTGTTATAACTGTTTTGGCTTGCTGAATCAGAGCCACTGAACTTAAAACAAATTCAATATCATTTCTTTCAAGGAATAATTCATACTTCTGGGCTTGAGAGGCAGAACATGCAACACCTGACCTCATCCAAACCATGCAAATGTTCCTTTCACCCAAGAAATTCAGATTTCAACAAAGACCTATTCTTCTGAACAACGATGTCAATGGGGAAGTGAACATAGCCAGACCTCATCTTGTAGCAGGTGCCCAGTGTGACACCCTTGATCATCTTCTGAACATGACTGTATATGGTTCTGACAGTGGCCACTTTATTTCTATTACCCCACCATTTGTTAACCTGGAGCCTCTTTTCCTTCTTCCAAGGAGACTCAGCTCTATGTTGATGTGATTTAAGTCCCTCCAGAAGGTTCCTCTGTGGCCCTCCTTAAGGACTGTGTGCCCTTCAAAGTGACATTCACATTTTCTGGAATGACAATGGTCTGATTGCCGAAAATGGTTTTTATTCTCACAGTAGATGGAGCAAAGACAGAGTGTCCTATACTGAACATTTTTAATGTGTTTCCCAGACATCTGAATTTCCTCTATTTAAAATTAATTTATCTTATCTTTCACTTTCTCTTTCTTCATTACTTTGTTCCTTCGTTCCTTTGTTTGGTCTTTTGCTCCCTTTTTCCTTTCTATTTTAAAGACTCGGTTTCTTTGAAGCCATGGAGCCTCTGTTGTAACTAGTTATTTAAACCATGCTGGGCTTAAAATGCACAGATATCTATCTGTCTCTGCATTACATATGCCTGGATTAAAGCCATGTGTCACAACAGGCAGGCTGTTATTTGTTTTCTTGATGTCCAGTTTTTTAGTTCTTTATATATTTTGGGTATTAGCCCTGTATTGGATATGTAGTTGGAAAACTTCTTTTCCATTTTGTAGGCTGCCATTTGATACAAAACAGTATTAGTGGCAAATTTATTATGCTCTATGGGTGAGGTCACAATGTTGGCAGACAATTGTAGTTAATAGAATTCATTAAATTTATTTAATGAAAGATCTTTATATAATAATATATTCATATTTTAGATGTATTTTTATTGAGCTGTTACTAGCATTTCATATTGGCTAGCTCTGCCTGAAATATTAACCTATTTTATTAATCTGAGTATTTCCATGTGGTTTTCTCTTACCAGAGAGATGGCCCCGGAGTTTTACTTTATTGGTCCTCCATCTTGAAACTCCTCCGTACTTCTTCCTCTCTCTCTTAGTCTCCTAGTCTCATGTATCATGCTTTCCCATTGGTCAACAGGGCTGTATTCATTAACCAATAAGAGAAACATATTTACAGAATTACATCTCCCATCATCTCCTCTTTTCTGTATAAAATAAAGAGTTTCAACCTAAACATAGCAAATATATAACAAAATAGCTATCAAATAAGAGCCACAGTTAACAATATTTAATCCATTAACATTTACCAAGATTTAAAGAAAATAGTTTATCATCTATTCTATCTTTGTGAGTCTAAAGTCTTATATGTAACTTATCTTTAATCCTACCTAAGGAAAATTATAACAATACCTATCTGTCTTCAAATCCCTCAAAGACCACAGAGAGATAGTATATAAGCTCTAGAAATGACAAGGACATCTTGCTACCTGATCAGTCACCCAAAGTTCTTCTGGAATGTTCCATCTTCAGCCTATAGGCCATAGTGTGTCTGGTAGACTCCTCAGCAAAGCAGGAAACTTTAAACTGTGCAATTGTATTGTCAGTTTGTCAGTCACTTTTGTCTGTGTCCCGTAGACTGTCTGTCAGTCTCTTCTTCTAGGAAGCAGGAATCCTGTAGCAATGTCCATCTTATATCAGTTATCACTTTCCTATGGGATCTGCATGTCCATTTTATATAGCATATAGTCAAACATTCCAGACAAGAGAAGTACCTTGCCCAAATGGCTAGTCTTGCCATATTGAACGTAAATTTTATAATGCATTTGTTTGATGTCCATCTTCCTTTCTGACACAGGTGGTGTTGCCAGAAGCAGTTGTGCCTCCTTGCTAAGAAAAATTCTAAGCCATTTTAAATGCGACATTCTGTAGTCTTTGAAAGGTTTGAAGCATGCCTATCCATGTCAAATACATCTTAAATACATCTCAAAAACCTTACTAACTTAACTCTAAGTTTTGACTATCATAGGTAACTATCCATAATCTGTGCTAAATTATACATCATATTCCTAAAAGAGCTATATACACCCAATACCTAAACAAGAGGAGGAATATACATATCATAAAATTGACCTTAAGTTTGTATCAATAAGTGAAAATCCATTAAAAAACAAAGTATACATTTTTATACCATAATCCCTTTATTACATTTAAAAAGATTGGTTGTGGCCATTAACCATTTATAACCAAGCCCATATAAATGAAAACATACATTTATAAATGATATTTTGGAATTTGGGCATCGTTCTTTCCAAAGCAGTTCCTGCTGGTACGGGGTGTTGTCATGGGAACCCTAAGAAGACACAGAATTCCTGGATGTAGTGGTCTGTAAGGATGCCTTGTCCCAGCTGTTTTGAATATTGGATCACCTGGAACACTGTTTCAGGGGGTCTTGCTTGATCAAAGAATGTTAGTTGGAGAGAGGGGTTAGCGTTCTACCCTGTTGGTCCTACATCTTGAAACTCCAACAATACATTCTTTACATCAATAATTAAATAAATATACTTCAAAATATTTTACTTACTACTTGAATATTTGAAAGGATGCAATTTTGTCATATTCACCCCCCATTTCAACCCATTTATTTTGTTCAAATCTCTCCCCACATCTGTGATGCCCAATTTTGTACTTTCTTCATTCAATATCTTTTTAATAATCCCAGGGTCAGTATTTTGAAGGAAATTGCCTCTGCCTCTGCCAGAATCCATCATTTCTTTTTAACTCATCTGTTAGGAGGAGGGTCTCATTCCCACTTTTGATTCCATGCGAGATAGTGTACTAGTGACCACAGCTGATGAGTCATGAGTACAGTCATCCTTTCATGGCTAGAAGAAACTCTTTGTTCTAATCCTTCCTGAGGCTCCTATAATATTTTTGCCCCATGTTTCATGGTGGCTGTTGACCCTCAAGGGAAGGGTGGGATGTAGAAGTCCCACTTATCATGGATGATATCAGTGAAATAAAAACAAAAATAAACATACATGAAACAAGAAGTTGGTTCTTTGAAAACATTAAGAAGATGGTCATAAGTTTAACTAAATTAACCAAAAGGAATAGGTTCGTGAAATTAATCTTGCAAATGAGGAAAAAGGAGACATGGAGAAAATCAGTCTTTCAAAATTTCCATTCCTTCCACTGGAAACATCTTTTTAAAATTTGATGAATTTCTATATTTCTATGATCAACCCAAATTAACTCAAGATAATATGAATAATTTAAACAGTCCCATGCTGAACGATGATATAGAAACAGGAATTAAAATCTCCCAATGAAAGAATCCCAGAGCAAGAAGGCTTCAGTATAGAATTTAACCGGAGACTAGAAACCAATTAACACTCTCAAAATATCTATCCCATAAAATAGAAAAAGAAGGACCTCATCAAAATTCTGGAGAGAGAGAGAGAGAGAGAGAGAGAGAGAGAGAGAGAGAGAGAGAGAGAGAGAGAGAGAGAGAGAAAGAAAGAAAGAGAGAGAGAGAAAGAAAGAGAGAGAGAGAGACAATAACAGAGAGAGCCATAAACCAGTTACCAGGATGAACATATACACACAAATTCTGAATAAAATACTTGCAAAATCAAATTCAGGATATCATTAAAAAATCATCAACCATGATCGAGATTATTTTCCTCAGACCTGCAAAAATAATTCAACATATATATATATATATATATATATATATATATATATATATATATCAACATATATATTTCACAAAGTAAAATGAACAACGGACAGATGCCAAGAGGCCAGCTTACTAGATGCAAAATAAGAAAAAGAAAATAAAAAGAGTAAAATGACATTGTAAAATTCTTGACAAAATACTGGAGAATTTAGGAAGATAAAGGACACATTGTAACACAAGAAAGTGATTTTACAAGACCAATCAATACACTGTCATATAGAGAAAAACACAAAGCAATTCCAATAATATTAGGTGCATGACAAGGGCAGGATGTCTGCTCACTACATTTTTATTCAAAACAGTACTTGAATTGTTTTTCCTGGAGCAATAAGACAACTGAAGAAGATAAAGGGGATAGAAATTAAAATGGGAGAATTCAAAGTTTCCTTATTGCAGATGATACAATTCTAACACAATAAAACTAGAAATTTGTCAGAAGCCCCTTAAAGCTGAAACATGGAGAAAGCATCTCAGGTGCTAAAGATAAACTAAAGGTAATAGATTCATCGACCAAAGAAAATACTAAATCTCACAAATCCATAAAACAAAATATCCAGGAAATGAGGGCCACCATGAAAAGGCCAAACATAAGAACAATAAACATAGAAGAAGGAAAATAAGCTTATCTCAAAGGTACAAAAAAGCATATCCAACCAAAGTCATTGAATAAATATTCCCGAGTCCAAAGAAGGCCATGTCTATAAAAGTACAGGAAGGATACCAAAAAAAAAAAAAAAAAAAAAAAAGACCCTTTGCCACATAATAATCAAAACACACCAAACATACAGAATAAAGAACAAAATATGTGCAGAGAAGTAAAAAGGCCAAGTAACATAAAAAGCAGACCTATTAAAATTACATCTGAGTTCTCCATGAAAATTATGAAAATAAGAAGGTCCTGGATAGATGTTCTACAAGTATTAAGAGTCCACAATGTCAGCCCAGATTACTATACACAGAAAAACTCTAAATCACTATTTATGGAGAAAACTAGATATTCCATAAAAAAAACCAGATTTTTTTCACAATACATATCCACAAATCCAACCCTACAGAAAGTTTTGGAAGTAAAACTCCTGTCCAAGGAAATTAACTACACTTACAAAGACATAGGCAATAGATAAGCTGGCCTTACCAGATGCCAAAAGAAAAGCAGGGTAAATCTATTCACAATACTACTAACACCACCAAATTTAAACAAACAAGAATTAACAATCAATTGTCCTTAATTTCCCTCAATATTAATGGTCTTAAGATGTCTAGAAAAAGACACAGGATAACAGAATGGATAAAAAAACAGTACCTATCCTTCTGCTGCATACAAGAAACACACCTCAGATTCAAAGACAGACACTACCTCAAAATAAAGGATTGGGAAAAGATTTTCCAATCAATTAGACCCAAGAAAATAGAAGGTGTAGCTCTCCTAATATCTAACAAATTGGACTTCAAACTAAAATCAGTCAAAAAAGATGAAGAAGATCCTTTCATATTCATCACTAAACAAATCCAGCAGGATACATCTCAAATCTGAACACCAATGTCTCAAATACAAAAGTAACCACACTCATAAAAGTGACATTACTAAAACTCATCTCACATAAAATCTCACACACTCATAGTGGGAGACTTAAACACCCCACTTCTGTCCACTAGACAGGAACATCAGACAGAAGCATAAAAAACAAAAGTACGAACACAAGTTATATTCCTATTGGGTTTAACAGACATCCACAGAGCATTCCATCCAAACACAGAGGAATAGACCTTCTCAGCTGCATATGAAACTTCTCTAAAACTAACCAGTTACTCAGCAACATAGCAAAGCTCAACAGATAAAAAAAAAAAATTGAGCGTCCCAGAGTCCCCTGTATCTTATGAGACCACTATAATCACTATAATTTAATGATATAATTTAACAACACAAATTGCAGAAACCATACAAACTCTTGGAAACTGAACAATGTGCAATTGCACCATTCCTGTTGAAGGAAAAAAAGTAAAGAAATATATTAAAGACTTTCTTTAATTCAACAAGAATGAATCATAACATACTGAAACTTATGATACACTTTGAAAGCTGTAGTAAGAGGAAAGTTCACTGCACTAAGTGCCTACATGAGGAAAGTGGAGGGTAGTCACATTAGAGAACAAACAAACAGCACAACTGAAAGATCTAGAACAAAAAGAAGCAAACTCACCCAGGAGGAGTAGACATCAGGAAATAATCAAACAGGGATGAAATCAATAAAGTAGAAACAAATGAAACAACACAAAGAATCAATGTAACAAAGAGTTGGTTTTTTGAGAAAATCAACAAGATTGACATACTTTTATCCAATTTAAACAAAAGACAAAGAGAAAACATGCAAATTAACAAAATCAGGAATGGAAAGGGAAATCCAAAAGATATACAGAGGAAATGCAGAGACTCTTCAGGTCATGAAAACCTGAAAAACTCCAGAAAATTTGAAAATTCAAATAAAATGGACAAATTTCTGGATATGTTCACTTGAAAAAATAAAATACAAAAACAGATAAGCAATTTAAATAGAAGTAGAAGCCATAATGAAATAGAAGCAGTCATCAAAAGTCTACCAACTTACACAGGGCAAAGTCCAGGTAGCTTAAGTGCAGAATTCTACCAGAATTTCAAAGAACAATTGATACCAATAGTCCTCAAATTGTTCCACACAATAGAAGTAGAAAGTACTTTACCAAACTCTTCTTATGAGGCTACAATAACCTTGGTACACAAGTCACACAAAGACACAACTAAGAAAGAGAACTACAAACCAATTTCCCTCATGAACAGTGATGCCAAACTATTCAATAAAATACTGGCAAATCAGAGAAATCATTAACCAAGTAGGCTTCATTTGAGGGATGCAGGGATGGTTTAACACACACAAAAAAATCTATCAATGTAATCCTCAATATAAACAACTAAAAAGAAAAACTATATGACCATCTCTCTAGTTGTGGAAAAACATTTTGACAAAATCTAACACTCCTTAATATTAAAGGTCTTGGAGAGATCAGGGATAACAGGAATATACCTAAACATAATAAAAGCTGTGTACAGAAAAAAATAACCATCATCAAACTAAATGAAGAGAAACTCAACATGATTCCTATGAAATCAGAACAAGACAATGTTGCCACTTTTTTCATATCTGTTCAATATTGTACTCCAAAGTTTTAACTTGAGCAATGAGACAACAAAAGGAGATCAAGTGGATACAAATTGAAAAGGAACTTTCACTATTTACAGATGATAAAATAGTTTACACAAGTGACCCGAAAAAGTCTACCAAGAAACTCCTACATCTGATACACAGCTTCAGCAAAGTGGCAGTATACAAGATTAACTAAAAAAATCAGTAGCTCTAATACATATACAGATGATAAAGGGAGTGAGAGAGAAATTAAAGAAAGATCACCATTAACAATAGCCACAAACAACATAAAATATCTAGGGAAATGCTAACAAGTGAAAGACCTGAATAGCAAGTACTTCCTCCATTAAGGCTCTGTTTCTGAGTGTCTCAGGGACATCTCCACAGGGTCAGCCCACACTTTGAACAGTTGTCTTCCAGCTGTTGGTAAAAGTCAGGATGTTGGAACACTTAGGAGAGAGACCCTGTTACAAAGCCACCCCTTTCTTCCATGTACCCACCAGAGAATGGGCAGCTCTGCTCTTACACATTCTCCTTGCATGGTAGCTTGTCTCATCATAGAACCATAGCAACAGGACCAAGTAACCATCCATGAAACCTGCACAACCATGAGATAATGCAAATCTTTTCTCCTTTTAAATTAAGATTATCAGGGTTTTTGTGATAATCTCACTGCATGCACACTTCTCATAGTATCTCAGTTCTTGTCTCAACAATGAATTATTTATCTATGTATAACATGTAGTTTACTTGACCATATCTCAAGAATGTTCTAAAGTGTGTGTAATCAGATTTATTTCTCTTAAAATGTATGCAATAAGTATAGATTATTATAGAAGTTATTCACCCAATTTGCAGATAAGAAAACAAGGCAGACAGTAGTGAAACTCAGACTTGAAACTGGCAGTATGATATTGCTTGAAATTATATGTCATACTCCACTTTAACTTGATATATTTCAATTTGCTTTAACATATAGGGTCTTTTGGTGTGTTGTTTTTATTTATTTTGTCATTTTTTGTGTATTTTTGGGGCACGGTCTTACTGTTTAGCCCAGGCTGACCTAGAACTCACTGAGTTGCCAAGTTACCACAGTTGTTCAAGTGCTGCAGTTACAGCCATGAGCCAAAGCATGCAACCCTGAAGTGGTATTTTCATAAGCACTTATGTGAGAAAGACACTTTATTCCTGAGATTTTTGTTTATCATCATAGCAAACATAGATACAGAAAGGAGAACCAAGTACAATTCTTTACACTCTTTATTTGAGGTGATTCCCTTAGTAAATGGGTGAGCTGATGGGCATGATAGAGAGTCCCTTGTCTCTATTCTCTTTTCCTTACATAGGACCCAGGTTTATTTCCTACTTCTTTGCAAAATTGACTGCTTTGTGTATTGTCATAGCCTAAGTGAAATCTTGGGATCCAAATAACAAGGCAATAGATACACGTCAATCTCAACTCAAGAGGATCCTGGAAGAATCTGCTATCATGCAGAAGCATGGCGTTTTCATCTTCAGTCTGCTTTGTGAGGCTACATTCTCACTGCTTCAAAGGGAGTCTTAATAAAAGTGGTAGTAATGTTTTCTACCTTGTATTAATATCTATTGTTTTTAAACACTTTCTAACATATCAAGCACTAAATAGTGTAACATTTCTAACCATAGCTTCAACCCTAGGAGTAAATGTCATTGTAACTCTTACAGTAGTAATTGTGAAACATGCCTAGAGTGATTAAACCAATTGAATGTGAGGGCATAGGAATGTAGTTTACTTGCTAGATTGCTTTTATAACATGAACAAAGCTTTCAGTTAAATCCCAGGAACTCTATGAAACCAGTTGTGATGATCCTTGCTTAGAATCCCAGCACTCAAGATGTAGGGACAGTACAATCAGAAGTTCTAGGATATGCAGAACTACATGCTAAGTTCAAGCAAGCCTGGGCTATGTAGCATCCTGTTACAAATTGCCTATGTATACACAATTGTTCAGATATGAGGAATCCAATATCTATTTTCTTTCTGTTATTATTATTAATATTTATCTAAGACAGGTCTTTTCATGAGCTTGAAAAAATTTAAAAGTGTGAAGAGAATGGGCTTTAACTTGGGCCAATAGAATAATATTCTTTCTTCTTTCTTTTTTTCTTTTTTCCTACATTCCTTTCACCCTTTCTTTCTTTCTTTTTTCACCTTTCCTTCCTTTCTTTCTCTCTTCATCTTCACTTCTTCTCTATTCTTTCTTCCTTCATTTTTATCCAGCCAAGGAATATCACACAATGAGTAGCAAATCTAACAGAAGCATTATCCTTGACCTTCTATTATTTTTAAATTCAAAGTTTCACACATAAACAGTTATGATTGCTGACAATTAATATCTCAACCCTTAGTGAATGAGCTCAAAGAAAAAGCAAAAGAGTGAATGGCTGGGGTTGGTGCTCTGAATTATTTCTACAGTTACGAGTCAGAGAAGTCTCAGAACAAGCTCCCTGCCAAGTTAATTCCAGGCCTGTGCTTGCTGAGGAGCAGCTGGTTGCACCTGTTGTATTAGGAGTGGGAAATCACAGTGTAATGCACTGAAGTGAGACAGACTGAACTGGTCATTAAAATTACAGCCATTGCACCAAACCACTCAAGCCACTAACAGAAAAACACCCTTAAAGCCACAGAATGCAATACACCGGCTAAATTTCAGCCCTCCCTGTGCCTTGGATCTTCAGGAAAGTGTATATAGGACATGCAGAATGGAGAAACAGATTTATTCCTTTTGTTTTTTCTTTTTTTTCAATCCCTTCTCCCTCTCTTTTATTTCCTTTTCCTTCCTTTCTAGATACAATTTAAATCACCAGGCTTGATGTGCATCATTACCTCATGAACCATCAGAGAACCATGAAATTTTATGTGGCATTACAGAAAACCTAATGTTCATTTCTTGACATTTATACCTGCCAGGGACTTTTCAACTTTATATACACTAAAAAAATAACATCAGTCAAAAAGGTTTAGCATGGTCATCCTGTTATCTGTCACTACCACATTAAAATAAGTAATGATTAGATGTTAATTCTTGTACTAATTAAGATAGTCTCTTGAGCCATCACTGGCCACATGTCCATACTTTGTTTCTCTGGAGCCAGTAGACAATTTCTGAAATCCAGGGCAACTTTAAGGCAATGGCTTCATGGTGATCATATCATAAGATATACTGTGATACTCTTCATCCTGTCAATGGGCCAGCCTCCCATCCAAAGCACTTCCTGACTAGCTGGCATTGCTCAACCTTGAACACTAAGAAGAATCCATTTCTTGGTTGGACACAAAACAAAAGGGTACATTTTGTCAATGTGTGGTAAACGCTAGGACTTAGTTAAGCACCAGAAGCACTGAGGAAGGGCAGCTCTAGGAGATGATGGGGGTAGGAGAATATGGGTGGGCATTTCCCCAGCAGCTGTTGCCAGCCACCCAACTTTGATCACAGTTGAGGTCAACCTAGCTCCTGAGTCAACAGTTGCAAGCCTTTTTATTATGCTCACACAGCGTGATGTGCAGCCAAGTCATCCAATAGTAATTCTTAGCGTTGGGCTGTTGTCCCGCCTACTACTGGTCCTCAGGCAGCACATGCGCAGGTGGGCAGGGCTGTGTACATATCCGTGGGGGAGTGGAAGGAAAAGCTGCTAAGTGTTTGCTTCCCATTCCCACAGCAATGCTTTCTTCTTGCTGCAGTGGCGTCCAAAGAAAGGGCCGCCTATTTTCTTCGCTGCTCTCAAGGAAAGGACAAGCCAGCCAGGAGTCCTGGAAACCACAAGGTGAGAGAGGCACCTAATTGAGGGAGTTGAGGACAGTTTGGAATTCTGAGGAGAGGGCCTGCCGACAGACAATGATGGGTGGCCCTTCTGCACAGCAACAGCCCCACTGGGTGTTTGTCTTGGCACTGATCCCAACCCCCTCAGATCTGCATTCTCAGGCTGCCTGCTTCAGTGTCTCCTGCTGAGACTTTCCTATGAGGGAAGATTATTCAGTAAGGCTCCCTGCCTGGACAGTCTGTAGCCTTGGAATGAGCTCCCTGGGGCATTCGTGAGTAAACACCAGGCCCCTTCAGGCGCTTTTCCAAGCTTTCTCCCTGGGGTGCTGCAGAGATCCATGTTCCTGTCTTTTCAGCTGTCAAGCCACTTAGAGAGTTCTATTTAGACTGGTAAAACTATTGATGGGGAAATCCTCAATTTTGTTCTCCTTGAGAAAATGTAAACCACATTCACATCCTTTCTTGCAAGGGGAAGGTTGACTCACATTACGTTACTGGACCCTAATTAGAATTCAGGAGTTCACAATGAAAATTGGACTGAGCAACATTTAGTGTTTGCTGTTTGGATCTCCACTCCACAGTGAAGTAATTTTGAGAGTTCATTGCAAAGAGATGTACCTTTATTGGTTACTACCCTCACTGCATTATCCCCTTTTATTTCCTGAAGTCGCTTATTAATTTTTTTAAACATTTTGATTGCAGTGGTCAGGAAAGTGCTCCAGTGCTTTTAAGGTCATTGTCTGTAAAGGGTTCAGATGAGTTGATACACTTAGAGATAAATCTGTGTCACTTTTGTACACCTTCAAGTCTGGGGATTTAAAAACTGCATTAAGCACTTGCCTTCTTAGGTTTTGCGTGGATTCATTCCACTGCTTTGGTTGACTGGAGATATGTTACAATGATAAGTAAAGTTCCCAAATGAAACTAGCTTATGTATTCGGTCATTCATATTGAATCAGAGTGACCATGTAGGCAGGTCATTTCAACTTAATTTCAGTTGTTTCACTTTGGTATTCAAGTTAAAAAGTTTTCTTTGAGAAATACTGCAAATGATATTTTGCTTTGTTTTCTGTGAGAATAACCCGCAGAAGAATTCCCTGGGTTTTCTGGTATGTTTGACTTTTCTTTTCTTGAAATCCAGCTTTGTTTTCCTGATGAAACTACGGAAAACTATTCTTAAATCACATGAATCCTGGACTCACAACCCTTTTCCTTAATTGTTCTTTCCTGGCTGGGTGCGGTGAGGACAGGATGTTGGCAAAAATTGTAAATTAATAGGGGTTACATAATTGCCTACAAAATCAGGTGACCAGGACACCAGTTGCTTTCCTTCCCTGGAATGTAATAACATGTGAGAATACATACTTTTGTTTTAGCTTTTTTTAGAATTTGACCTGCTTCACTAAATGGAGACTATGTAATATAAATGGTGTCTCCTAGAATTTTTTCCCCTTAAGGAATGTAATAGGGGGTATTTTGCTATATACTGCCTTTGCTAGAAAATTCTCTACATCCTTGTGTAGGGTGGCTTTGAACACAAGGCTTACCTGCTTATGTTTCTTTAGGCCCAGATAACAGGATTTTTTTTTTTTTTTATCTTTCCCAGCTTCAAAAATAATTTGTAGATTTGTTCTTGAAGAAAAGTGGGGTCCAGATCGTACACTGTAAAAAGGATTGCAATTTGCAGTCTGTCCCTCACACTCCTCATTGTTGAGATTATTAAACTCCTGAATGAAGAATTCATTCATAGCATTTCTCGGTCTTTCATTGTGAAATTGATAAGAAGCACAATTTAGCAGAAATACACTTTTGTAGTTATAGAAATTTTTAGTTCAGATCCTTAGTTTTCTTTGTCTGGATTTGAAGATTTGAGCCACTCCCTTAACCTCTAGGCTTGCATATAGGGTTTTTGTTTGTTTGTTTGTTTTTCTTCTTTTTTATTTTTTCTTTTTCTCTTCCTTCTAAGGGGGAGTAGCATTACATACTTTTAGGAATGCATTAAACAGTAGGGGATTTAGTATATTGTCCAATATTGTGTCGGTGGCTTCTTCTTGGTGGATAAAATGATAACTTTGATATATAATACATGACTTTCAAAAGTGTTTATTAAAATGATGTTTCTGTATACGTTGATTCAGTCAGTAAATGCACTTGCCTCCACTCCAGATGACCTGAATTCAGTCTCTAGAACCCCACAATGAAGGAGAGAACTAAGTCCTGACAGCTGTCCTCTGACCTCGACATTCATACTGTGACACTGATTCCCCATGCTAAACTAACAACTGAATATAAAAATTTCAAAAGATGTCATTTGAACAGAAGGATGATAGAAACTATACTGTTTCATCATCTGTCAGGTCTCTTCTTGTCTTCTTGGTGGGCTCCACCAAGTGGCTTGGTAGGATGGAATTCTGTACAGATGTGTTGTGCAGTTTATGAAATGATAAGAGATACATTGATTTTAGTACTAGCAAAGTGTGTCTGTCTTAGTCAGTGTTCTGTTGCTGTGAAGAGATACCATGAACATGAAAACTATGTTTGTTTTTTAAGAATAACAAAGCATTTTAATCATTAATTACAAATTGCTATATTATGTTTAGCCACTCTGATCAGTTAAGTTTAACAATGGTGATTCCTCAGGTAATCTCTGAATTTGAAGACATAGAAAGTTGGCATGGCAACTCTTATAAAGTAAAGCATTTGATTGGGACTTGCTTACAGTTTCAAAGGTTTAGACCATTGTCAACAGTAAAAGAGACTCTGGGTCTGGCTTTGGTTTTTGAAACCTCACAGCCAACCCCCAGTGACACAGTTCTTCCAGCAAGGCCACACCCAACCCCAAAGGGCCACACCTAATAACTTTTCAGATAGTGACACTACCTATGGGGGCCATTCTAATTCAAACCACCACAGTGTTTATGTTACAGTCAGGTTAACTTTTCCTTTTTCCCCTGGCCTTGAAAAAAATACATATAGCTTTATGACATTTCGTGTTTGCTCGAGGTAGAACTGGACAGGGTATTAGCAGAATACACAGTTCAGAGACTGAAGCACACACTTCCTTGCCTTTAAAAACTCCACTAAGTAGAGAAGGAAGCAGTGACTCAAGTCAGTTGTACTTACTTAGTTTAAAATGTTTAAAATTAGAAATGGAGTTGATGTGCTTTAGAACTATTTACCTGACCAAACCTAAAGATTTTGAGTATAAATATCCCTGACCAAGGTACCTGCCTAAGCTGGAACTTTCATGTTTGCTTCTCTTAGAGTTAAAAGTACACTCCAACAGCCTCAAACAATATATAGTTATAACTGACTAGGGCAAACAGCCTTATGGAAATGATTGTCATTGTGTTGTGTGTACATCATAGCTTGCTACATTGGCTGAGAGAGGGAAGGTGTTATTGGGAAGAAATATATTTCATGCAATGTCCTCAAGTACATAGTTTCAGTTTTGCTGAGAGGTTGGACTGGCAGCTTCAGTATTGAAATACTGTGAATGAAGTCTGTGTTGGGCAATGGGGTACTATTTTTGTTTTAACTCTTCAGAGTGGTATCTTGGGACATTTGTATGATATGGATGGTAAGTTAAAGAAAGGGGAAAGGTGTGAGGTATTTACTCTTTTAGCCATAGTGTAGGTTTCCTATGGGAATTTTTTTATTTAAATTTATTTTTTCATTTTACATATCAACCCCAGTGCTCCTGCCTCCCCTTCTCCTGCCCCCTGCCTCCACCCCTCTGACCCATCATCTTCTCCCTTGTTATTGCTGATCAAGGTATCCCACCATAGGGAAAGGGGTCCACAAAAGCCAGGTCCTTCTTCAGGGATAGATTCTGGTGTCACTGTCAGGTCCCGCCTCCCCCCCCATATCCAGTCACATAACTGTCACCCACACTCAGAAGGTCTAGTTAAGACCCATGCAGGTTCCCCAGTTGTCAGCCCATAGCTGGTGAGCTCCTACAAGCTCAGGTCAGCTGTCTCTATGGTTTTCCCCATCATGCTCTTGACCACCCCACTTCTTGTTCATATGATCCCTCCTCCATCTCTTCAACTGAACTCCAGGAGTTTATCCCAGTGCTTGACTGTGGGTCACTATATCTGCTTCCATCAGTTACTGGATGTATGTTCTATGATGAGAATTAGAGTAGTCACTGAACTGATCAAAGAGGAAGGCACTTAAGACACCCTCTCCATTATTGCTTGGAATGTTAGCTGGGGTCTTCCTTGTGGATTCCTGAGAATTTCTTTAGCACCAGGTTTCTCAGCAACCCCATAATGGCTTCCTCTATCAAGATATCTCTTTCATCGCTCTCATCATCTGGTCCTCTTCCAACTTGGTCTTCTTGGTCCCTCATGTTCTCATCCTTATCCACTCCCTTCTTCCCCTTCCAAGTTTACCCAGGAGATCTTAAGTTTTTTCCCTTCATGGGCCCTTTGAAGTCTGTCCTTCTTATAGTTCCTCTTTTTACCTAGCTTCTCTGTAGTTGTGGAGTATAGCCTGATTATCCTCTGATTATCTTAGATTTCATCTAAGGCCACTTATGAGGGAATACACAGAGTGTTTATCTTTCTGGGTAAAGATTACCTCATTCAGGATGTTTTTAATTTTGATCATTTTTTCCCTCCCAAACGACTCCCAAAAATTTGCTACCTCCCTACCCACCCACCTTTTCTTTCTTTCTTTCTTTCTTTCTTTCTTTCTTTCTTTCTTTCTTTCTTTCTTTTCATATCTTGCTCTCAAAAGATAGTAAGGAATAAGAAACAAAAAAGTTCCCTCACCTCAAAAGTAAACTAACAATAGACCAGCAACAAATGCAAAGAAAACCTGGAGCTCATTTTGTGTTGGAAGCCACTCCTGGGCATGGTTGTCTGCTCTGGTTTATATATGCAGTGACACTTATTTGAAAAAATATCTGTCCCTTTGCCAGCAGCTATCAATCGCAATAGCTTCTGTGTCTACTTCCTCTCTCAGTGCTGGGACTTCACAGAACTGAATCTGATCAGATCTTGTGTATGGTTCCACAGTCTCCATGAGTCCACATGTATTGAGAAAACACTGGTTCTTTTGAGTCATACCCCGCTGCTGGCTTTTACAGTCTTCCCACCTCTTCTTCCTGGACATCCCCAATCTTAAGGGATGGGTTGGATGAAATTAATGTATATAAGGCTAACTGTTCCAACATCTCTCAGTCTTCTGCATATTGTACTGTTTGGTTCTTTGTGTTAATTCCTGTCTTCTGTAAGAATCTTCTTTGATGAAGGCTGAATGGAACACTGATCTATAGGGACAATTTTTTGCCACTAGTTGCTTTGTTGTTATGTTCCTTTAACAAAATAATAATAGTAGACTTTTCCCTAATCTCTGACTTACCTAGTCCTGTGTTTTTGACCCTTTAGCACTGTCAGATATAGGTTCCATCTCATAGAGTGAATCATAAATCCAGTCAAGCATTAGGTCACTATTTTACCATTACATCTTGCAGGCAGTTAACTGTTGTCAGCCTCCAGGTTGTGACTGGGTGATACTAATGATTGCCTTTATTTTCTGGTAGCTTGCAGAGTACCTTCCAGTACCCTGAATGCTAATCAGTAGGCACAAAACTTTTATCTGAAGTTTACTAAAACACTGTACCAATGTCAGTTTCATTCTTTCTTTTTTTTCTTTTAAACATTTATTTATTTTATGCTGGACAGAATTATACATGCCTTTTCTTAAATGAAAACAAACATTTATAAACAATATTTGGGAATTTGGGCGTCTTTCTTTCCAAGCTGCTTCCTGCTGGTAGGGGGCACTGTTGGGGCTCGGCAGTCTGTGGACCCCACCTCCGGGCGGGACACCTATGGCCAAGTAATCACTACATCAGGCCTTACCTAGCTGTCCAAGCTACCTGGCCGCAGAGACTGGGTTATGCAGGCGCAAGCCCCCTTTTTTAAAGCAAGCGCCCCACACCCCTCTCTCTTTCTCTTCCCGCTTTCGGTTGGCCACCAGCTACACCCCTCTTTTCTCTCCCCTCTCTCAATAAACTCCGTGTGAGCGCTGAATCTCATGTTTGTGTTTCTTAGGCCATAGCAGCTGCAAAAAAGAACAACAGGCACTGACAAGGGGGAATCCTAAGAAGCTGCAGAAATCCTGGCTGTAGTGGTCTGCTGCATTGTCCCATTGATGTTGCTTCATGAGGTCTTGCTCCATCAAACCACATTAGTCTGGAAAGGATCCACAGCTTTTCATTTTCTTTGGAAACAAAATTAGAAATCCCTTTCCCCAGTAACTTGTCCTTAGGCTTAAATTTTGATGCCAAAGCATTTTAAATATGTATGTATGTGTATATATATATATATATGTATATATGTATATATACATATATATATATAATTAATCCAGCAACATTTTTTCTTTCTTTTTTTAAAAAATAACAATATAATATAAAAATTTTACATGTGGATTCCAGTTTCCTCTCCCTTCCTCCCTCCAACCCTCCCTCCCTCCATCTCTCCTTCCCTTCTTCCCTCTTACCTTCTTTCCCCTGTGACATACACCCTGGCCACCCTCCCTCCCATCCCCCAACCCACATTCCACTTGTAGGGCTATGCTATCCAGGTTGGGTCATGTAAATCTGTAAGTCATTTGAAGTAGGGACTAGGACTACTCTCCTGTCTATAGGTTAAGGGGGTATCCCTCCATGGGAGATGTCTCCACAAGGTCTTTTTGTGCACCAGAAATAGATTCTGTTTCTACTGTCTGAGGTCCCCCAGACTGCTCAGTCCTTCTAGCTAAGACACATATTCAGGGTGTCTGAGTCAGTCCCTTGCTGGGTTCATAGCCATCAGTGTGGGAGGCCCAAGTTCCTCCTTGTTCTGGTCAGCTGTCTTTGTGAGTTTCAGCAACCTGGTCTTGTCCCCTCTCTCTGCATCTGGATTCTAGTTCGACTCAGTGTTTGGTTATGGGTGTTTCCTTCTGTTACCAACAGGTACTAGATGAGGACTCCATGATGGTGGATAATTTAGTTGATGATCTCACTATCAGGGAAGGGCATTTATGGTAGCCTTTCCATGGTTGCTCGAATTATTAGTTGAAGTCGGTCTTGTAGTTCTCTAGACCTTTCTTTAGGTTCAATTTTTATTTCAAACCAATAATGACTCCCTCTTTTATGCCTATCTCCTCACCCTGACTCAACCTATGTAGTCACATGTGTTTTCCTCTCCTCCCGTACTCTTTCTCCTAGTTCTCTCTCCATTCACTACCCCCCTTTTCCCATGGGATCTGGGGGACTTGTCCCTTCTCCCTTTTGTGAAGGACCATATATAAATCTCTTAGAATACACCTTGTATCCAAGTTCATCTAGTTTTATAGGATGGTGTATTATAGGATGGTGATCCTATGCTCTAAAATCCATATATGAGCGAATACATACTCTGTTCCTCTTTTTGTGACCTATTACCTCATTCTGGATTGTTTCTTCAAGTTCCATCCACTTGCCTGAGAATTTCAAGATTCCTTTATTTATTTTCTGCAGAGTACTATTCCATTGTGTAGATATGCCACATCTTCTTTATCCATTCTTCAGTTGAGGGGCATCTAGGTTGCTTCCAGGTTCTTGCTATTACAAATAACGCTGCTATGAACATAGTTGAGCACATGTCTTTCTTGCATGGATGTGAGTAATTTGGGTATATACCTAAGAGTGGAATTGCTGGGTTCTGTGGTAAGCTAATTCTCATTTTCCTGAGGAACCACCATACTGATCTCCAAAATGGCTGTACAAGTTTACACTTTCACCAGAAGTGAAGGAGTGTTCCCCTTTCTCCACATCCTCTCCAGCATAAGTTGTCATTGGTGTTTTTAATTTTAGCCATCCTGGCAGGAGTAAGATGGTATCTCAAATTTGTTTCATTTTCATTTCCCTGATAACTAGGGATGTTGAACATTTTCTTAAGGGTCTTTCAGCCACTTTGGTTTCCTCTATTGAGAATTCTTTCTTCAATCCTGTACCAAATTTTTTAATAGGGCTATTTGGTGTTTTGTTGACTAGTTTCTTGAGTTCTTTCTACATTTTGGAGATCAGTCCTTTGTCAGATGTAGGATTGGTAAAAATTTTGTCCCAGTCTGTGGTCTGCCATTTGGTCTTGTCAACTGTGTCCTTTGCCTTACAGAAGCTTCTAAGTTTGAGGAAGTCCCATTTATTAATTGTTGATCTCAGTGTCTGTGATACTGCAGTTATGTTCAAGAAGTGGTTTCCTATACAAATTTGTTCAAGGGGACCCCCTACTTTCTCTTAAGATTTTTAAGAGGTTCAGTGTGGGTAGATTTATGTTGAGGTCTTTGATCCATTTATACTTGAGTTTTTTGCATAGTGATAGACATGGGTCTATCTGCAGTCTTCTATACACCATCATCCATTTGCACCAGCACCATTTGTTGAAGATGATTTCCTCCCCCAATTGTATTTTTTAGCTGTTTTGTCGAAAATCAGGTGTTTGTAGGTGTGTGGTTTAATATTGGGATTTTCTATTTGATTCCATTGGTCTACCTGTCTAGTTTTGTGCCAATACCAGGCTGTTTTCAATGCTGTAGCTCTGTATTAGAACTTAAAGTCAGGGATGGTGATGCCTCCTGATGTTCTTTTATTGTACATGGTTGTCTTGGCTATCCTGGGTCTTTTGTTTTTCCATACAAAGTTGACTATTATCTTTTCAAGGTCAGGGAAGAATTGTATTGGGATTTTGATGGGGATTGCATTGAATCTATAGATTGTTTTTGGCATGATTGCCATTTTTCCTATATTTATCTTTCCAATCCAAGAGCATGGGAGATCTTTCCATTTTCAGGTATATTCTTTAATTTATTTCTTTAAAGACACAAAGTTCTTATTGTATAGGTCTTTCACATGTTTGGTATGTTACCCCAAGATATTTTATGTTGTTTGTGGCTATTGTAAAGGGTGATCTTTCTCTGATTTCTTTCTTAGCCTCTTTTTCATCTGAATAAAGTAGGGCTATTGATTTTTTTGAGTTTATCTTGTATCTTGCTTGTTTGCTGAAGGTGTTTATCAGCTGTAGGAGTTCCCTGGTAGAGTTTATTGGGTCGCTTATGTAAACAATGACATCATCTGCAAATAGAGACAGTTTGACTTATTCCTTTCTAATTTGGATCCCTTTGATCTCCTTTGGTTGTCTTATAGCTTTAGCTAGAACTTCAAGTACAATATTGAAGAGATATGGAGAGAGAGAGGGCAACTTTGTCTTGTTCTTGATTTTAGAGGAATTGCCTTAAGCTTCTCTCCATTCAGTTTGATGTTGGCTGTTGGTTTACTGTATATTGCTTTTATTATGTTTAGGTATGTTCCTGTTATCCCTGATCTCTCCAAGACCTTTATCATGAAAGTGTGTTGAATTTTGTCGAAGGCTTTTTCAGCATCTAGGAAGATGGTCATATGGTTTTTCTTTTTCAGTTTGTGTGTATGGTGGATCATGTTGATAGATTTTCATATGTTAAACCATCCTTGCAACCCAGGAATGAAGCCTACTTGGTCATCTTGGATGATTTCTCTGATGTATTCTTGGATTCTATTTGCCAGTATTTTATTGAGTATTTTTGTGTCGATGTTCATCAGGGATATTGGTCTGTAGTTTTTTTTTCTTAGTTGTATCTTTGTGAGGCTTGGGTACCAAGGTGATTTGGCCTCATAGAAAGAGTTTGGTAATGTTCCCTCTGTCTCTATTGTGTGAAACAGTTTGAGGAGTGTTGGAATTAGCTCTTCCTTGAATTTCTGGTAGAATTCTGCACTGAAACCATCTGGCCCTGGGCTTTTTTTTTTTTTTTTTTTTTTTTTTTGGTTGGAAGGCTTTTTATGACTGTTTCGATTTTATTGGGGGTTATAGGTCTATTTCAGTTGTTTGTCTGTTCTTGGTTTAATTTTGGTAAGTAATAGTTGTCCAAATATTTGTCCATTTCCTTTGAATTTTCAAATTTTGTAGAGTACAGGTTTTCAAATTAAGATCCGAAAGTTGTCTGCATTTCTTCTGTGTCCATGGTTATGTCCCCCTTTTCATTTCTGATTTTGTTAGTTTGCATGATCTTTTTCTGCTTTTTCGTTAGTTTGAAAAAAGGTTTGTCTAAATTGTTGATTTTCTTGAAAAACCAACTCTTTGTTGCATTGATTTTTGTATTGTTTTCCTGGTTTCTATTTTATTGATTTCAGCCCTCAAATTGATTATTTTCTGGCATTTACTCCTCTGGAGTGAGTTTGCTTCTTTTTGTTCTAAGGATGTCAGTTGTGCTGTTAATTTTCTAATGTGACTATCCTCTGTTTTCTTCATATGGGCACTCAGTGCAATGAACTTCCCCCGTAACACTGCTTTCAAGGTGTCCCATAATTTCGGTTATGTCGTGCCCTCATTTTCATTGAATTTTAGGAAGTCCTTAATTTCTTTCCTTATTTCTTCTTTGACCCAAGTGTGGTACAATTGCCCACTGTTCAGTTTCCATGAGTTTGTTGGGTTTCTGCCATATGCTTTGTTGTTGAATTTCAATTTTAAAGCATGGTGGTCTGATAAGATACAGGGGACTATTTCAGTTCTTTTGTATCTGTTGAGGTTTGTTATGCCACCAATATGTGGTTGATTTTAGAGAAGGTTCCATGTGGAGCAGAGAAGAAGGTAGATTCTTTTGGATGGAATGTTTATAGATTTCTGTTAAACCCAGTTGAGACATAACTTCTGTTTTTTCTTTTGTTTCTTTGTTGAGTGTCTGATTGGTGGTCTTGTCTAGTGGTGAGAGTGGTGTGTTGAAATCTCCCACTATAAGTGTGTGAGGTTTTATCTGAGCTTTGAGTTTTAGTAGTGTTTTTTTATGAATGTGGGTGCCTTTGTATTTCGGGCATAGATGTTCAGAATCGAGAATTTTTTTTGATGGATTTCTCCTGCAATGAATATAAAATGACCCTCTTCATCTCTTTTGATTAATTTTGGTTGGAAGTCTAACTTGTTAGATATTAGAAAAACCACACTTGCTTGCTTCTTGGGTCCATTTGATTGGAAGATCTTTTCCCATCCCTTTACTCTGAGTCAATATTTATCTTTGTAGCTTAGATGTGTTTCTTGTATACACCAGAAGGTTGAATTCTGTCTTCATATCCATTCTGTTAGCCGGTGCCTTTTTAAAGGCGAGTTTAGATCATTAATGTTGACTGAGAGTAAGGACCATTGATTGTTAATGTTTGTTTATTTTAGAATTGATTTTGGCAGTGGTATTGTGAATTTATTTGTCCTTCTTTACTCTTGGTTTCTGGTGAAGTGGGATTATCTGTTGCCCATGTCTTTGAGAGCATAGTAAACTTCATTGGGTTGGAGTTTTCCTTCCCAAGCTTTCTGTAGGGCTGGATTTGTAGATACATATTTTGAAAATCTGGCTTTGTCATTAAATATCTTGTTTTCTCCATCTATAGTGATTGAGAGTTTTGCTGTGTATAGTAGCATGGGCTGGTATCTGTTGACTCTTAATACTTGTAGAACATCTACCCTGGCTCTTTTGGCCTTGAGGGTTTCCACGGAGAAGTCAGATGTAATTTTGATAGGCCTGTAGCCAAGGTCTGGTGTTGGGGGACAAAGGCTGGGCTGATACTCAGGATGTTTCTGCGCTGATAGGCGGGTCTAGCTGGCACTCTCCAACTGTGTAGTGCTTCTTTAGCAGAGGTCCTTCGATGGGGGTCAAGGATCCAGCCCACAGGAACTCAGGGTGGATCTGCAGAGAAAGGCGGATCTCTGGATGTTGCCCAGAACTCCAGTAGAAGATGGGTGGTGGGGGTCAGAGACCATGCAGGTGGATATTACACGTGGTCCCATGTGAATAGGCTGGTCTATTGTGCTCAGATAGGCTCCAGGAATTTCCCAGAAGGTGGCTGGATTGTTGGCTCCACCCTCTGACTCAGTGCTCAACCAGAGAGGTGGGACAGTAGTCAGGGTAGGGAAGAGTGCAGGGTGTATGTAGGTGGGCATATATCGGAGCCCCAAGACCACTCTTGGTGAGGACAGGACGCAGGGGCAGGGAGATCCAGGACCCACCCAGGGATTTCCTGGAGAGGGTGTAGGGGATTATCTGCTGCCCCAATGGGATTAGACCAAAACTCACCTGTAACCAAGGCCTGGTGACAGGGACAAAGGCTGGGATGATACTCAGGATTTTTCAGCACTGATAGGTGGGTCTAGCTGGCTTTCTCCAGCTGAGTAGGGCCTCTTTAGCAGAGGTCCTTTAGTGGAAGCCTGGTGACAGGGACCCTTAGTAATCTTCTTAATTGTACTGGCCTGCAGCCACATCTGTGGAACATTGTTTTGATAAGTGATTTATGTGGCCTGTATAGTCCTTTGTAGGTAGTTCCTCCCTTGTATAGGTGGAGTTGGGTGTATAAAAAAGCAAGCTGAGTGGGCCAGTCAATCAAGGCAATAAATAGAATTATTCCATGATCTCTGTATTAATCCATGCATTTAGTTTCCTGTCTTGAATTCCTACCCTGGTTTCCTTCAGTGATGGAATAGACTAGAAGGGGGAAATGAAATGAACCCTTTCATCACTAATTGAGCTTTTGATTTATCGCAACATCTTTATCAATACTCGCTGCTCCCTGTCAAGAATCAGGAAACATTAAAGTAGAGATAGAAAGAGTCTAAGAGCCAGAAGTTAAGAAGGTCTGCTGTGGGACTCCATGGCTGGACTTGAATAGCTGTCATGCCTACGAACTCATAGCATATGTGGTTACTTACATGAAACTGACTTGAGACAAGTCAGTCAAATTTCTAACTTACATGGATTGTGCTCAGTAAAATCTACTCTATAAAGTATAGACTCCACTCTAGTATAAATTCATGGCAGCTAGGGGAGGACAAATAACTCTTCCTGAAAGTGTACATACATATTTGTAGATACCCCATTTGTTAGTGGATGCCCCCCATAATGACAACATTTATTTGATTTGTATCTTAATTTCCTTTGTCTTGCTATAGCTAATATCTTGAGAAAAAGTAATTTGGGAGTGGGAAATCTTCATTTTGTCTTATGCTTTCAAATCACAATCCATTACTTAGGGAATCAAGCATAAACTTGGTATCAGAACTGTTTCTATTCTGTCCAGCATGACTTCCAACAGGGAATGCATTCTATGGCCAAAGAGATACAGCAAGGACGAAGGAGAATGGAGTTTACTATCTGGTTTGCAAGGAAACTTACAGTCATCTATCTTTCTTCTATTATTTAGAATCATATTCCTATGATGTTCTGGCTACAGTTGGCTGGTCCTCCCTACACCTATTAACTGTTTAGACGATGCCCACAGACAAATCTGTGTATACCCTGTTCCCCGCAAGTCAGGACAAAATACAAAGAATATGTGATAATGTGGCATCAAATCCAATAGAATCATCTGCAATGTGACCCCTACAACTAAGAACTAAAGAAAACCACAGAAGAGATGGCAGAAAGATTGTAAGAGCCAGATGACAAAAATGTCAATATCTATAAAGTTGTTCATAGATATTACAAGGGAAATGTCCCCATGAATACCAAAAATGTGGTTCCCTGAGCAAAACCAACATCATGATAACACCAGTTCACATTGTAACATGGATAGGGAGAGTCCAAATGGTTCTACTACTAGATAATGTCTGATCAGCAAAGAGAGACTGGAGAAAAGCAAGCAGCGTCTTCACCTTGGTCTGTCTGTGGCTGAAGGAGTCTCATCCTTACATTCAGTGTCACCTGTTCCTGCAAAGAAAAGCTGCTCTGTGCCTCTGCCAAGCTTAGCCCCACAACAAGGTTTTCCTGGATCCTCAGCTGCAGGTTTGGATGTGACTTCAGGTGCACTTGCTGCAGAGAAGTAGGTGGCTGAATCTCCAGCCTGAGAATCTGTGATGTGCAAGAAGAGCTACATATCACTTTCACTGAAGAAGACTGTGAATCTTCCATCTTCCTTATTGTTTGACACTGAAATATTGGCTAACAAGAGTGAAAGGCCTTCACCTCATAAGTGCAGATCAAAACTGAAGTTTCTCCTTCCCAGACTCTCAGAGATTGGGGACTTTGTCTCACCTGCTGCTCGTCACATCTCTCTTGCTTGCTACTCATCTCTGTAAAGAGAAATAACAAATGTCATTATGTTCCCAGGTCTGCACTTTCTTTTTATGGTTTCAGCATTCATGATGTTGTCTGGTTCCCTACTTCTCCCATGCCTCCACATTAATCTCTATCCTGGGGTTTCTCCTCCATGACTCACAGCCTGCTTGAAAGGCTAGGACTATAAAAAGATGCTTTCAGAATCTTGCCCATTCCCCCCTAGATCGAAACTTGGGGATAATGTAGGTGGCCTTTTATCTCCCCCAAACACTCCAACCTAGTTCTTTCAATAGGCTCCACCCACAAATACTTCGTATAAAGCTATTTCTGACATGGGAAGCACCTCCCCATTTTTCTCAAATTTAGTATTGCTGAAAATAGAGTCTTTGCCAATCAGAAATCACTCCTCATAATTCTACCATTCTACACTGGTGATAGAAATGTGTGTTGATATAGCCACAAAAAATAGCAGTGTGGATTTTCTGAATGATATAAAGAAGTAAAAGAGATAGAGAGTATGAGAGAGAGGGAGAGAGATATAAAGACCCCCCCACACACACACAGAGTGTTCAAGTAAGCAATAATCTACTTAAGAGCAATTATCCAAGGTAATGATGTCATCCTATAAGAGAGAGACCTGCATAAGTGTTTATTACAATTGCATTCATGACTAGAAGATATAGCCCCAGCAAGGGTACCACATGTCAAAAGATGAATGGATTAAATATTGTGCCTGAAGGAATAAAGTAATGCTGAACCACAATTTTAAATGGACTTGAGTCATCTACAGAAAAAATGGATGGTATTGAAAGAGATAGACAAACAACACATATGTGTTCTCATGTGTGAAAACTTAAAAATGGAAGAAAAAAGGCAATGAAGTGGAATGAAGACAGGAGAATTGGAGAAGAAAATGGAGGATGAGGCACCATGAATATGAAGATATCAATACAAGTACATTTATTAAATTTTTTTATGAAACCCATTAATTCATGCAATTAATGTGTGCTGAGAATTGTAAAATTAAAAAGTATCAAATTAAAATTGTCTCCATTGTAGAAGCTTATACACAAACATACATTAAAAAGCATTAAGATGGCGTAACCCTATTATAAAGAAAGAATAGGCCTACTACACCATAGGATAACAAATGGAAATGTCCATGTCAGGATAGGATTCGCTCTTCTCATGTTTGAATTGGTTTGCTTACTAGTGCTGAAATAACCAGATTATCTTAGGGAGGAACTAATTTGTTGAGTTTACATTCTGATCATGGTCCATCACTGGTTTGCCTAGTCAGGAATTCAAGCTGGGTCAGTGGCAGGAAAGATACATGAAATCTTCTTACTGTCTTGCTCCCCCTGGATTGACCATCTTGTTTTCATACAAATCAGAACATTCTGCCCAGGGGTGACAAGGCCCACAGTGGACTTGTTCCTCTTTTGTCATTTGTTAATGAAGAAAATGTTCACAAACAATTATAAGATATAAAAGTCTTAGATTAAGATATCCCTAGTTTGTGTCAAATTGGCATAAATTAACCATCACAACTGATCCCTTCTCAACCTGACATGTAAAAATAGCATCATTGAAACATAATCTGTCCTGTCTTGGTTATCCCCAAGATATTATTTCAGTTTCACAATATAAACCATAGTATAACTTTTTTCAAGCCATTGAACATGCATTTATTTATAGTTCACCGTCTACCAGATAATAAAATACATCTCCAGGTTTAACCTCAAACACAAATCATTATTTTTATGTATGTATTTATTTATTCTTTTTTTACATATTGATTCCAGTTCCCTCTCTCTCCCTCCCTTACAGAAGGGGAAAGAACAAGATCTCCTGAGCATATTGGGAGGGTGGGGGTGAGACAGTGAGTGGAGAGGGAGCTAGGAGAAAGAGAATGGGTGGAGAGGAAAGCACATGGGACTAGGAAGATTGAATCAGGGGAGGAAAAGGCTAAAGGAAAAAAAAAGAGAGAGAGCAATACCATAAAAAAGGGAGCCATTATAAGTTTGAAGAGAAAATTGACTGACTCTAGAGAAATATCCAGAGACATACAAGGATGACCCCAACTATCAACTTGAGCAACAGTGGAAAGGCTACCTTAAATTCCCTTCCCTGATAATGAAATTGATGATTAACTAATCCAACATCATAGAGCCCTCATCTATTAGCTGATGGAAACAGAAGCAGACACCAACAGCTAAACACTAAGCCCAACTGGAATCCAGATGCAGAGAAGGAGGACAAGACCAGGTTCCAGAAACACATAGAGACAGCTGACATGAGCAAGAAGGAGCTAAAGGGACCCCAGACTGATAGCTGGGAATCCAGCATGGGACTGACTCAGACCACATGATCATCAGTCTCATTTAAAAGGCCTGGGCAGTCTAAGGGACCTCTGACAGTGGAACCATGATGTATCCTTAGTACACAAAAGGACTTTGGGAGCACATTTCTCATGGAGGGATACTCCCATAACCTAGAGGCAGGAGGGAGGGCCTAGTCTCTACTCCAAATGACATGACAGATTTTGTTGACCCTTCTTGGAAGGCAATACCTTCTCTGTGGCTTGTGGGGGAATGGGATGGCAGGGTGGTCGGGGGGCATGGAAGGGAGGGACAGAGGGAAGGAGGAAGGGAGGAAGAGTTAACTATGATTTATATATAAAGTAAGAAAATTAAATAAATTTTAAAAAAGAGAGAAAGTGTTAAAAAAAAAAAGTAATTTCTAGGAATGCTCCAGTGTCCCCTAGTGGACTGACACCAGCAGCAAAACTGACTTCAGGCCATCTCCACAAGTCTCAATAACCAGCCATTTTCACTTCATTACTTCCTGGGAAAGGAAAAGCAGATGGTTAGAGGATGGAGTTCTCAAACCAAAAATAATGAAAGCTAAGAAGTATCTAAAATTGTTCATCATCTTTAACAATTAGGCAAATGCAAATTGAAGCAACTTTGACATTTCATTTCACCCCAGCTAGAATATCTAAAATCAACAAAAAACTGACAGCAAAGGGTGAAGTAGATTGTGGAGGGAAAACAACCTGCATTCACTATTGGGAAAAATAAAATTGATGCAGGTACTCTGGAAATCAATATAGAGAATCTTCAAACAAACAAACAAAACAAAGAACATTAAAATAAATCTACCACACTACTCAGTTATGCTACTTATTGGTATATATCCAAAGAACTCTAACTCCTTTTCCACAGATTGTTGCTTACTTATAGTCATTGCTATCCTATTCACAGTAACTAGGAAATGAAAACAACTTAAAATATATTTCAACTGAGGACAGCAAGGAATGGAATACCTGATAGAGGGAGCTGTTATGAGCTTAACCAGAAACCTGGCAGTAGGAAAATTTCCAGGAATCCACTAAGATAACCCAACTAAGAATCTAAGAAATAGTGGAGAGGATACCTTAAATGTTCTTCCCCTATAATGAGATTGATGACTACCTTAAATGCCATCATAGAGCCTTTACTTAGTAGCTGAGGGAAGCAGAAGCAGAGATTCACATCTAAGCATTGAGCCAAACTCTTGGAATTCTGTTGTAGTGAGGGAGGAGGATGAGCGAAAGGGTCAAGATCATGCTGGGAAAACCCACAAAAACAGCTGCTTTGAGCACGTGGGAGCTCACAGACACCAGAATGACAGCTGGAAAACCAGCATAGGATGGAACCAGGCCTCTTGCATGTGGGTGTCACTTGGAAGGCCTGGGCAGTCTATGGGGCCTCTGGCAGTGGAGGCAGTGTTTATCCTTAGTGCATGAATGGGCTTTGGGAGCCCACTCTCTATGGAGGGATATGCTCTCAGACTAGATGCAAGGGGGAGGGCCTCAGTTCTGCCCCAAATGATGTGTCAGATTTTAATATTCGCCCATGAGAGGCCTCACCCTCTCTGAGGAGTGGATGGGGGAGGGATTGGGAAATGGTGCGGGGGTAGTAGAAGACTAGGAGGGAGAGGGAAATAGGATTGGTATGTTAAATAAGGTTGTTTTTAATTTAAAAAAAATTCCTTCACGTGATGACTGGATAATAAAAATGTGACACCTACACATTATGGAATATTCTTCAATGTAAAGAAAAAAGACATCATCATCTTTGCAGGTATATGATGGAAATAGGAAAGATTATTTAAAATCAGTTGACAGCTGACAAATGCCACATGTTCTGCCACAGAACTCCTAACTCTAATGGCGATTGTAGAGACTCCTAACTCCACATCCTCAGATAGAAATACTTATAATAGCCACAAAATCCAAAAAGAGCCAAAAGGGAGCATTAGCTTGGGAGAAGCACCAGAGATGGGGATAGCATGGGAAGCATAATTTGGGGCATAGAGGTTCAGAATTCAGACCTAATCTTGGTAGATTTTTCCTTTGATGAATAGGAAGTTTCTTCCGCATCTCTTTTGATGAACTTTTGTTGGAAGTCTATTTTGTTAAATATTAGAATGGTCACACTAGCTTGCTTTTTGTGTTGATTTTGAAAAATCTTTTTCAACCCCTTTATTCTGAGTTAATTTCTATCTCTGATGTTGAGGTGTCTTTCTTCTATGCAGCAGAAGGAAGAATTCTGTTTTTACATCTATTTGGTTAGCCTCTCTTTTTATTAAGGAATTGCATTGGTTGACATGGAGTGTTATTAATTAGCAGTGATTGTTAATTACTGCTATTTTAGTGTTAGTGGTGGTTGTCTTGATTGTGTATGTGTGTGTTTCCTTTTTTATTTTGTTGATTTGAAATTATTTATTTACTGTGTTTTCTTGTGTATAGTTAACCTTTTGGGGACACTTTTCATCTAGTACCTTCTGTATGGGGTGAATTTATGGATAGATATTGTTAACATTTGACTTTGTAGTGGAATATCTTTTCTCCGTCTATGGCTATTGAAAGTTTGTCTGGGTGTAGTAGCCTGGGCTGACAGCTGTGGCCTCTTAGAGCTTGTAGGACATGTCAAGGACCTTCTGGTTTTCAAAGTTTTCACTGAGTAGTTGGGGGTAGTTCTAATAGCTCTGCCTTTATATGTTACTTGGCCAGTTTCCCTTGCAGCTTTTAATATTCTTTTTCTTTTGTTCTGTATGTTTAGTGTATTGATTATTATGTAGTAGGAGGACTTCCTTCTCTGGTCCAATATTTTTAGTGTTCTGTAAGTTTCTTGTACCTTTATAAGCATCTTCTTTAAGTTAGAAACATTTTGTATGATATTGTTGAAATTACTCTCTATGACTTTGAGCTCAGAATCATCTCCTCCTATTTCTGTTATTTTCAGGTTTGGTCTTTTCATAATGTCCCAAATTTCCTTGATGTTTTGTCTCAGAAATGTTTAGATCAAAAATTCTCTTTATGTAATTTATCAATTACTCCCAGTATATCTTCTATGCATGCGAATCTCTCTTCTAGCTATTGAATTCCATTAGTGATTATTGCTTCGGTAATTCCTGTCTCCTTACCCATACCTAGTGTCTTATTTAGGATTTCTATTGTTGTGAAGAGACACCATGTCCAAGGCAACTCTTATAAAGAAAAACATTTAATTTGAGTGGCTCACTTAGTTTCAGAGGTTCAGACCATTATTCTGACAGGGCACAGTGGCATGCAGGCTGACATGATATGGGTTATGTCTTGAACAGAAGGCAGCAGCAAGGAGACTGTCTCACTATGTGTGGCTTTCACATATACTACTCTCCAAATTCTCCTCTACACTGACACATTTCCTTCAATAAGAACACACCTATAAACATACCATACACACAAGCCACACCTCCTAATAGTGGCCACTCCCTTTGAGAGTCTATTTATTTTTCAAACCACCACTTAGATTTCTGATAGTCTTGACTCCTTTGTTCATCACTCCTCCCTGTCTACAACTGGATTCCAGGAGTTTGGCTCAGTGCTTGGCTGTGGATTTCTGCTTCTACTTGCATCAGCTACTGGTTGAAGGCTCTATGATGGCATTTAAGGTAGTTATCAATCTCATTTTAGGGGAAGGGTATTTAAGGTAGCCTCTCCTCTATTGCTTAGATTCTTAGTAGAGCTGAACAATGGGTGTCAGTTGGGAGGACTGGCCAGACAATAGGGCCTATGTCAGTGGAACCATTATTTATCCTTAGTGCACAGATGGTCTTTGGGAACCCATTCCCTATTGAGGGATATCTGCTTAGCCTTTATATACAGTGGAGAGCCTAGGTACTGTCCCAAATGATCTGTCAAACATTGATGATCCCTTATGGGAGGCCTCACACTCCATGGGGAGAGGATGGGGATGCGATGGGGAGGGGGTGGAAAGGGGGTTTGGTTGGGGGCATGGGAGAACAGATGGGAGAGGGAACAGGAATTTGTATGAAAAATAAGATTGTTTTGACTTAAATAAAAATTTATTTAAAAAATAATTATCAGCAGTTAGTAGGTGGTGTTTCACCATGGGTTCCTAGTATTGTTGTAGCCTCCAGCACAGCAGGAGTATTCTTGGGGGTAGGGGTGCTTTTTTAAGAGACGCTGAACTGAAAAAAGGGAAAAGTGAGAAATTAAGTAATTATAATTTAATTTCAAAAATATTTTTTTAAAAGAGAAGCAAAAAGTGATATAAGACACTGAAATTTCCCCGTAGTTTTCTAGAAAGGCTTTAGACATTTTCAGATTTAGAGCTGGTAACAAATTTCCACCACATCTTAGTTTGCTTGGGATACCTTCAGATAAGGGGGAAATTCCACAACAAGGACCTTCTGACTTACAGAGCAACTTCTAAACTGTTTTGTGGCAGGTCCACATCTCAACCACTAAAAAAGAGTGAACAGGTACAATGATGTTCATGACCACTTAACATTAAATCGTTGCAGCTCAGATGTGAGGTACTGTGTGTGTGTGCTACTGAAGTTATTCTCAGTTGAAAAAGTCAGCTAAGCCTGCCAAGAATGCTCTCTTCTAGGGTTGCTAGCTGCAATTTTCGGTGGAGACCAGGACAGAGGACACTGAAATTGCATTGCCAAAAACATAACATAAAATCTCTACATTTTTCACAGAATAGTACACAGCAGGCTCTGTTAGCAAGAACACATGAGCAGTGCCATGTTACACAGTCTGAAAAATCAGAAAAAGATCTTTCAATGAAGAAACTTACATTGGTAGTTTGACTAGAGAATTGTAGATACACAGCTTTCCCCAAATGAACAAAGAATTAAAAAAAAATCTAGATTAGACTGTTCCTACTAATAACCAAATATTGAATCCCTAAACATCCCTTGTCTAGCCATTGTGGGACATGGAGGAACAGAGTATATGACTATTTAGAGGTAGAATTTAGTAATGACAGTGGTAGATGATGATGCTTATAGGAACACGAGTAAATCTCAGTGGTGTGTAGGGTGAACAGAAGGAGAAACAAGAAGGCCTCCATGTAACTCTACAGACTTGGAGTTTTCAACCAGGCCACTTATGCAGTGACAAAAAAGGGAAAACATATTGCCTGCAGGAGGTAAGTTAATTTAAAAGGTGTACTTGAAAATTTATTGTGATCTAAGATCAAATGCCACCACCTTTTCATTTCATCACAAAGAAAACCAAAGTAAGAGATTGCCAGAGCAATATGTAAGATAAATCACTTAGTATTAGAATCTTCAAATAAATTGTGTTCTATGTCAAAATATTCATGTGTGCATGTGTATGTCAATATTCTCATACATGTATGCATCCAAGTGTATGGGAGTATAACCAAGCACATGTATATGTATGTATATTCATGTGTATGTATGTGTACATGTACAGACCAGAGGAAAATCTTGGAGGTTGTTCCCTCAGGTTATCACCAGCTTGTGTGTGTGTGTGTGTGTGTGTGTGTGTGTGTGTGTGTGTGTATGTGAGCACACGGGTGTACTCATGAATGTCAAATCCAGAGGTCAACCTTGAATGCCATTATTAGAAATCTGTCCACCTTTTTTATTGAAAACACACTCTCAAACTCTCTCTCTCTCTCTGATACCTGGCACTCATGGTCAGGTTAGGATTGCTCCAGAGACCTGTCTGTGGTTCACACCCCTGCACAGCAACAACACACAGCTTTTTATGAGAGTGCTGAAAATTATACTCAGGTGTTCATAGCAGCTAGAAAAATTTGTCTTCCATTTTCTTTTAATCCTGAGCATTGTTATTCTTCTAGGGCATTAGAACAGAAGAACAAAATCTTCTACAATTCTCCCAAATACAATAGCAGAGGCAGGGAATTCTAATGTCCACTGTGACTCTAGCCTGTGTTTTCACCAGGGGAATGCAGTGTTAGGATAAAGAATTTATCTTGGATGTTCCAGTAGTAAAATCATATGAACCAGAGTGAAAGCAAAGTGTTTGGAAAACATTGATGATCTCCAACTCCTTCTTCTCCTGTTGTATTTTTAGTGGTTGCTGGAACTGAAATAATTATTTCAGATTTCTAAGCTTCCATGGTTCTGGGAAATTCCCTCATTGACTGACAGTGCATTAAATTCTTTCCTACATAGAAATAGTTAATATTATGACCAAGTGTGATCAGTACATTTAGCACCCATGTAAGAGTTTACAGGAATATCAATCAGTATGAAGGATACAGTAATGAATGCGAAGCTCAGGCCAAAGCATGAAGAGTACAATTACAATTCTATGCAGGTGACGCATAAAATGACAAATGGAAACCCAGCTTCTGGTTTCCATTTCCCAGCAGACACAATCAGTAGAGTTGTAGATGAAGCAATGTCCCCTCTGGAAATGATTCACACAGATAAAAACAGTCTCCTCCATTCTATGGAACTATGATCAAACATCTGATAATTTTGAAAACTCTCACTCAGAGTTCAGATCCAGCAATAAGCACAGGACTAAAGGTCCAGTCAGTGTCTTCAGAGCTCTTTCAGGGAATGTGGACTTCAGCCAGGCAAGAGGCTTCTGTGTTCAGCTCCCCTCCTTCCTCCAAAGAACTGCATGTTCTTCAGTTGTCTGCCAGAGGCAGCAGACTGAAGCTGCACTTGCAGAGGCGAAACACACCATCCTTAATATTACAGCAATAGAGATGCTTTGCCACCTAGTGAATACATTCTCAAATAAAATACTTGCAAACCAACTTCAGGATCACATCGAAAATAAATCACCCATTATGGAAGACCATGATGGGGAAATTTATAGAGATAGCTGAAAGGAGCTGCTGGGAACTTACACACATTAGGACAACAGTTGTAGGTTCTCTATGGAACTCAGCCAGGACTTGTGGATGTGGGCAACAGTTATGTACCTTGGTCTGTTTGGGAGGAATCCGACAGTGGAAACACCATCTGTCCCTGGTGCATGAGCTTGCTTTTTAGAGCCTATTCCATATGCTTGCTCAGCCTTCATGCAGTGTAAAGGCATTTGGTCCTACGTCAATTTAATGTGTTAGGGTTTGTTGGCTCCCCATGAGAGTCCTTACCCTTTTAAGGCATGAATGGGAAGCAGATTGGGGAGATTGGAGGAAGCAAAATGACAGGGAAGAGGGTGAACTGTGGATGATATGTATGATAATAAACTAAATAAAACAAGAACAGCTATGAAGTACCCAAAACAATCTTAAATACATTCAAGTCCTCTGAAGCTGATGTTCTGAGATCCTTTCAAGATGTAAATGATTGGAAGTTTTAGTTATGTGGATAAGTAGAAAAAAAAGTCAGTTTTGCTAAATAAATAATGCTAAAGCAATGAATGTTGAATTAGAAAACATTAGTACAATTAATAACCCATTTATGTGGAACTTAATAATCTGACTCTAATGCAATATCATGAACTAGATATAATTTGTAAAGTAGAAAAAATGGAGATTCAGAGAAAATTTAAAGGGAAAAGCAGGGAGCCATGTGATATTAGGGAGAAATGTTTCATGTCAGATAGAAAAATGTAAAATACTTCAATAAAGTCATACAAGCAGGAGAGTTGGTGGAGTAGACATTACAACAGATTGCAGTGACCGGAACCTTTGTAATTCATAATGTAAGAGGTTGAGGGCAATTGGGAGAATATGCCAGATGTTCTGGTTAGATTTCTACTATTGTTATAAAACTGAAAATAGCCAATCTGAGAAAGTGGAGGATTTGTTCATTCCACAGGTTACAGTCCATCATAAAGGGAAGCCAAGACGAGATTCCTAAGGGTGGGACTTGAAATCACAGAGTAATGCTGCCTAATGCTCTGCTCAGCTAGCTTTCCTCTATGGCCTGGGCTTGCAAACCTAGGGATGGTGACACCCAAGAAGACTGAGCCCTCCCATATCAATTAGTAATCATGGAAATGCCAAAGAAACATGCAGTTATTCAAACAATGTGTCAAGTACACAGCAAATATTAGCCATCACATCAAACCCTAACATGGAAAACATAAACTTACCCATACTGCATAGAAAATTGACCATCCATGAGTAGAGTAGTATAGAATGTGCAAAGTGAAATTTTAGTTTAGTAAGAATAATTTAAAGGATTAATGTCAGAAAATAATACTATGTTTAAAATAATGAAAGACAGTAAGATCAAGCCACAAAGAAAAAGTGGGAAATTTTGACCTTGAGGCTGCAGGGTGGACATGGGAAGTGGCTGTAGGCTGTCAGTACCTTTGACCATCCTTCCTGTGTTTTCGTGGAGGAGTTCCCATGAGAAGCCCTACCCTTTACTACAGTGTCTAAGTCCCAAATACAAGCCTGAGTCAGTCAATGCCTGTCAGAGCTTATGTTCTATAGAAATGGAAGGGTCTAATTGTATATTAAGGGATATCTCTGTTCCAATTTCTAAAACTTTGTGAAACTTTATGTCAAAAGATTCTGAAGCAGCTGAAGGCACACTGTCTAATGCAGGATTTTTGGTGACACACACTGCAGAGCCCAAGCACATTATGGTAGTGTCAGTGCTTTCGTCTGTGGAGTATGAATTGTTTCCTGGTGCGTTTGCCTCAAATCTTCTTTCTCTGACCTACAGATAAACTTCAAATCTTAATAAACCTTCTTTGGTTTGAAAGCAAGAGGAGGATCCTAGTTGTTGTTTACAATGAGCACCACACACAGTTCTCCTCAATTCCTCCTGTTGTAGGAAGGAGAGTTTTCCCATCACAGGATGGATGGAGTAAGCAATATATGGACTGGAGGTATTCAAGTCAAAATTCACATGACCCCAGGCACCCCTCTCCTTCTGACAGGTCCAGTGTGCTTGCCATTTTAGGTTTTCTTCTTCTTCTTCTTCTTAAACAGATCTAATCCCCACCTATCTTTTTACCACAGTTACTGCCAACAGAACATAACTGTTTTAATTTTAAAAATTCAATTACGGAAATGGGCAATATACTGGGTTTCTCACTATTTCTCTCTTCCTCTAGAAACCAGTCTGTATTTCATCCTATTTTAGCCATCCATGGCCATAATTTAGCCACTAAAAGTCATCATGTCCACGAGATGCAAGCTGATTCACTTAAACCTGTTGATTATTGCCATTCCTTCCATTCAATCTCTAATGGAGCCATTTGCTCAGGAATGTTAAGAAATGTAAAAAGGTTAAGACTGTGATGTATTTCCATGTTTGTCAATGTGATTACTTCTGGAATTAACTAAAACCACAAAATAGCATGCACACCTGTGTGTCATTTATGGTTAACTTGAAGAAGAAATAACTACTTTAGAGTAGATCTTTGACATAGGATATCACACCTATCATTCAGATTTTTAATTCACATGTAATCTGGACCACTGTTTTTTGCTGGATTCCTATATAAGGACATGGAAGAAGAAAACTTGCACACTTTCTCTGGTCTTGTCTTTATTACTACATCCCTTACTTCATTGGAATTAGAGTCTACATTTTCAGATTTCAGCATATACATCATATTTAGCTGAGACATCCAGTCTTGTGGACTGAGGGACTAGTGGATTCAAAAACTTTCCATTCATAGCCTGTCATCATTGGATTTTTCAGGACACACACTGTGAGCTATTCTGACAAATTCTATTGGTGTAGAGATTTATTTTATAACTTCTATTACTCTAGACATCCCTGATTAATATGGCATGCATGTAGAGGGAACAGTCTAGTGTAATGTGAGTCTTATTACAGACTCAGCTAATTTAAAAACTTCCAATGGTCAACTTAATCTTAACTTTAGACTTTTCCAGTTGCCCTATCAGTTGAGAGGACTCAACCTGCCCCCTCCATATCATTCTGACCTAATTTCTTGGCATATTTTATTTCTCATAATTTTGGGTATGGATACTAAGCAATAGAAGGGCTATCCTTTGGCAGTGCTTATAAAGTGACCAAATCTCCATGGCAGAAGTAGTGAAAAAATTCTAATGAAGCAGAGAGAAATTCTTAACATTGGATTGGGGAGGAGCTTAATGGCTTCCCCTGTGTCTCAGGACAGAATCCTTGAATGGAAACTTAAGATTCTGATAGGTTCAGGGAGAACTGAAGAGCAAGGAGGCAAAGTCTCTGACACATGACATCAGCAGTGGCTTCTGGAAATTCTATTGTATCCTGGAGATGTCTTGGAATTCCATGATGTCACTTGTTGTAGCAGCACCAACTGCCCTTAGGACGGTTGATAGTTCACTGCCTATAAGGTTCACTTATAGACATGTTTTCAACACTGTGAAGCATACTTGGGAGGAGGAATGGAGAACATGAAGAGACTGGAGTGAGGGAGAAGGATGCTGGCCCTAGGTTGCAATGGAAAACATGGAGAATGAGATGGTCCTGCAGAGGACACAGTGAGTTCAAGATAGGGACTAGGGAGCTTTCTGTATGTGACAGCCTTGAGCACTCCAGGGCTAAGGCTCAGGAACTGGCAGCTTCTGGGACACATTAGATCTATCCTGCTTCTCTTGTTTCCTAAAGAATTAACCCACATCAAGGATTCATAATGGTTTGTTTGACAGAGTTAGAAATTGACAAGACTGTGGCATTTGTGTGGGGACCCTATGCTTTCACGATGATGGGGGAGAAGGCACAGGGGAATTAATTAGATTTCAATACCTTCACTGTACTTTGCCCACACTGGAGTCTAACAGGTTGTGTGACCATACGTATAGGGAAAGAATGTGCCCTGGCAAATGGTGGGGTGGTTATGCTTTACATCACAGTCACTAGCAGGGCTGTGGCACCAAATGCTGCTGTCTTACAGTGATCCCTAAGGTTTCTGACTTCCCTGCTGTGAGAGGCACACAGGTCTCCAGGTCTGCCTGAGAGCAAAAGCTCTCAGTTGATGTGGGCAGAGTGTGTCTGGGTGTCCTGGGCTGTTAATAAAGATGGGTTTGTGAATGTTGGGACTATGTTCTGCCCCTGTGTGACTTCTCCAATACCATGAAAGTCTGAAGCATCAAGTAAGTGATTTGGCCATCCCTGTACTACCTGAGTGAGTGTGACAGTAGCAATTATCTCCAGGCTCCTTAAAGCACAAGAATGAAGTCTCTGAAGCCAAGGTAAATACTCTCCAGCTGGGAATAAGCCTTAGGCATCTCTCCTTTGGGCCACCGGATGCAGAGAGACATAAGAAACCAGGTAACTTCTGAGGCTCTCACCTCCCTAAGAAATAAATGACATTCACAGAGGGGAAGATTAAAGTCTGGTCTTTCAGAACCTGCTAGGGCAAAGTCTCATCTGTCCATTATTCCCTGAGCATCCTTGAGTGTGTCAGATTTGACTGAGGTAGTATGTAGGGTAAGTGCTGTCCTTTGAATTGGTTATTGCAGAGATACCTCACCTTGTCTAACATGTTTGTCAGTGTGACACATCAGAATGGATTTAGTTCACCACATATCACACATTTGTTCTGGTGTTCACCAAACACACTTTTGAAGCCACATCCAGTGTTTTGGAGAATTTGCTCTTCAAGCTGACCATGGTGCTGACTCTTCATTTCATGACTGCCAGTAAATTCAAATGTATGAAGTTGGGCTCTGGGAAAGGTATAGGGTCAAGGACTCTTCTTTGTGACATTTGCCTGTCTTTCTCATGCTCCAATAAAAATTTAATAGTAAACTGGCTGTGATTCTTTGCCTAAGTCATGTATATTGTAACAAGTGACTCCTGATCAAGAAATGTGTCTTTTGTGTGGCTCTAGGTGAAGCACCATAGCAGTGACACACTACATACTCTCCCCATGAGTATAACAAATTTGATTGCAAAGGACTTTGCGTATTTCTGTGGCCTCTCAATAGCCAATCATCTTTCCTAAACATGAGTGCAAGAATGGACACCATTCCCATAGGAATCTTAGCTCTTGAGTTGGGGGCTCACCTGGTAGCTCCAGTGATTAGTGACTCTAGCCTGACCCCTCACAAGTTGGTCACACATTGGATAACCTGTGATGGCTGGGTTGTGTTCTGCTGAAGTTTGGGGGTAATTTTAATCCATTATGGGACTTACAATATTTTTACAGGACAACTACAATCCCTACCACATCAGCACATTGTACCAGTCATGTGGATCCTCCGCAAAGTACTTGTTGCCTTCAGGGGACTGAACTTTCCTCCACACCATTCTGAATTATTTACCTAGAAACCTTTATTTCTCCTGTTATTGATTAGAGATCTCTAGAAGTGGCTGAGCCATTTCTTGTGATATTTTGGAAGTGAGCCTTCAACTTCCATACATGTAGTGTTCATTGTATTCTAATGAAACAGACAGAGATCTGGCTTTGTAATGAGGGTAGGAAGGTCTTCCATTATGTATCTGTAGAAGTTGCTGGGATGGTAAGTATGGCTTCGAGCTAATTGCAAAAGATCTAGTTAGTAGGTAGGTGAGGACTGCTGGTGACCCCAACAGTCCCTTCTCTGGACAATTCTATTGAATATGGAGAGCCATTGGAGTTCCCTGTAATGTCACCCATGTTCTGGAAACATCAAGTGAATGTGCAATATACTTTTAGTGTCCATAGACATAGTGGCAAGCCTGGGCAAGCTGCTTGGGAGAGAGAACAGAAGATGTGGAGACCAGAGAGAGACAATAGAAAGCTGGCCTTCTCTCTCAGTAGAAAACATGGAGAAATAAATGGTTCTGGGGAAGGCACAGTGAATGTCCATAAGGGTATAGGAAGCTTTCTTGAGGAGGTAGAGCTTTTGGTGGGGCTTCCACCAGTATGAATCAACATCTGGGGGCATCTGGAAAACAATGGGCTTATCCTGTTTCTCTGGACCACTAAGAACTGGTCCAGAATAAATGTTTTTCATACATAGTGTGATGGAGCCATGCATTGAAAAACCTGCAGTTGTTTTTTTTTTTCTGGGAGACACTTACCCTCTCTGTGAATGAAAAGGAAGATGAGCAGGAGCAAAAGAGTGACTTATGGGGTGTATCTCTCAGGGTGGGGTGTTACTGCACTTCATCTGAATGGATTTCTTCAGTTTTCATGGCAATCTCGTTTTAAATAAGAAGAAAGGGAAACTCCCCTGGCCATGAGCCAAAATATTGGACATTCAGATGCTTTTGTTCTAGACACATGTGATCAGGACTTGGTGCTACTAAGCTCTAGGGACAACAGGACTTACCTGCACAACATCAGGTATGGGGTAACACTATCCACCAAATCTTCACTGGTCGGGGAGCTTATGCCTTCCAAGAACAGGGTATAGACCTGAGGAATGATTCACATGACTATCCATGATGTTTGGAGTTAGAGACCTAGCTCATGGATACCAGTATGAGCATAGCTTCTCTCTTCTCTGCGGCATCTACTGGGTCCATAATATTTCCTCTTCCTTTGGCTTCTTCTTGGTCCTCAGCATAGAGGACCTCCTACAGTATGCCATTCAGATATTTCAGTTGATTTGTCTTCATTTACCTGCAGAGACTACTAGGGAAGCACCATCCCAACTCTCCCACTTCACTAAGGAGACTCAACAGATGGAGATGTTGGAAGAACTCTCCATTAAGCTACAGAGTATGAAATATGAACGAATTCAGCTGAGGGAAATCCTGGCCAGTTATACCAAGAAGAATTTGAACAACAGGTAATCAATATCCTAGTTCTCTGCTGACCTTTTTGACCCAACAGAGTCAAGCCAAGCCTTCCTGTGTTCAAGAGGCTAAACTTTCAGGGTGTGCTGGTGCCAAAACTAATTTTCTTGCTTGCATCAGAGAGGCAGAACATGGAACCTGGATAGGTGTGACATGTGGAAACAGGCTATTATGCTTCCTCCAAAAGAAAAGCAGAGCATGTGACCTGAATCACAGTCTGGCGATAAAGACAGTAGAGTGGGAGCTCTCAAAATGCATTAAAAGATGCTGTGGCAGGTGCTAGTTTGAGGTGCACACTAGGTCCTATGAGTTTGTGGAAAGACTTAGTGCTTGACTAACAGATGATTGTGTACTAAAAGTTCCTGGCAGCAGCTGGAGGGGCCTGGTCACATTGAACAATATCAGGTTGTAGCTGGGACACCTGTAGCTTATCACTGCCCCTCTCAGATTTCTTCCTCTTACTTGGAAACACTGCCAACTCTCTGCACATCATGGGCATCATTAGGTATGTGGGGAGGGTTGACAGAGTTTGTGTGTTTGTGTGTACATATACTCCTGGGAGCCTGGAGACAGTCACTTCACCTGAGGTTTTGACATTCTCAGTTTCCATAATAAGCCCCTTCTGAGCTCAGGAAACACCACTTTGATCAGCATATCACTTAGCTACTATGTTCATCTTGGTGGAATATTAGAATCCCCTGCAGAGTTTAGAAATGTACCCTAAATTTGGGACACCTCTCTGAAAATACTGATTGTGTGCTCTGGTCTTCTATGTTGAAATATGTACCCAAAAATGTACCCCTGTTTTGAAGACAGGAGAAATGTCATCAGAGGTTTCTGTTGGGAATAGATATGTAGCAGAGACTCCTGGAAATTTCTTAGGTTTCCAATGTATAACTCCAAGCCCACTGAGGATGTTCATACAGCCCTGTATACCTGCCTTTGGCCCCCTGCCTATTCTGGCCTAGGGACAGTCCAGGAAGTTAATAAGCACCAGGAGGCCCCAGTGTATAGGTGCCAGGTTGTGGCATCCACTAACCTGGGTTGTCCACAAAAAACCCTGATCTCATGTTATCCTTGAGGCCTTTGTTTTTCCTGGGGTCATGCCCTACCACAGGCTGAATTATTTTGAGATGATGAAAATGGAGCATGGACAGGTGATGTCAGACCTTCAGAAATTGCCCCTGGAGATCAGTGATTCTTTGACCAAGTGAAACCAGTTGATTGAGGAGGATGAATCCTACAGGCAAGTGTCAGTTTAAGCTTGTGAGGGGTTGATTTTGCTCCCTTTGTCTTTGATTCACAGTGAAGACTTTGATTCTAACTTTCTACCCCTTAGCAAGCAGCCTTCCTTGTGACCCGTGAACTTGTGCCTCTTGAAATGTATTGCTAAATGTAAAAAGACACCTAGCTTCTCTCAGTAATGTTCTTTATATGAGGTCCTAGATTTAAAAATGGTTTAAAACATGAAGTGGGTGTCAGTCAGGTTAGTGTCTCTCTGGTTTTGGCAGGGGCTTGACACAGCTGGTTTCCATGGGTCCTTCAGACTGAATTTATTCTAGTTGGGACCTTTGCCCTCCCCCCAGAGAGTATCTGCCCTCTTCTTGCTGACGCTTTCCCAATAACATGAACAGGTAAGCACAGATGTGGGCTTCATGCTGTTCTCAGGGTTATAGTATCTTTTTTGGTGCCATGGTTTTCAGAAATAGTTTAAAAAACTAGATTAGGTCTGCTTCTGAGTGATGCTGGCTTGGCTACTGTGAGTTCCAGTCTTGGGCTGTCTGGAGGCCTAGGAGTTTTCAAGAGTGGTGGTACTTGTAGGTAGGGATGGCAAATGGATGCTGCCTGGGGCTGAACATTTTTGGATGGTGGTTTAGTTACCTCCACAGCTTGATCCTACGAGATTTGACTCAGGTGAAAAACCATGTCCATGTGTTGAGACTGGAGAAGAGAAAGCTATGGGAGGAGCAGATTGCACTACCAGGGACCTGTGAGGAGGTGAAGAAGCTCTTTAAGGAGGTCCAGGAGAAGATCTGTGCATCCTGTGCTGAGGAGCATCAGGTAAGCTAAGGCAGTGTATTGTGATTTAATAAGAATCAGGATAAACAATTAGGCCGAACAGAAGTTTATTAAGGGAGAAATAACTCACAACATAGGCAGATGCACGGGGCGGGTTCCAGCAGATCCTGAGCCTTCCAGCGTCCACCACCCAAAAAAAGGGCGGCCCGACCCTCTCCCAACCTTTTCTCTCCGCTCCCATCCTGCCCTGTCTCCGCCCCAATGGGCATGGCCTAAGCCACAGGTGCAGACAAGGTGAATATCTCGCTACAATTCCCCTTTTAGTCTAAAGAAAAGATTTGGGTTTGATACAAAACTATATACAAAACAGTGAATAACAAGTGTGCTCTAAGAAAAGGAAAATTGAGAACAAAACGACCTACATATCTAGTCCTAGGATGAAGACATAACGGAGTTTACAATAGAGTTATCCTAAGCTAGAAAGCTTAAGCCTAGTACCTGATCTATCTAACTAGGAATAGAGAATAATAGTTGTGATGGTTTAATCTACAACCTCATCAAGACCTGAGAAGGAAAATAGCAATACTAGGATAGACAGGAAGTGTGGATGGGCAACTTCCAAAAGATGCCTCAAAGACAGAAACAGCAAGCTACCTGGACAGTCACCCAAGGTCTCAGAGCAATGTTGGTACAGCCAGTTTTGGCTAAGGCCAAGAGTACCTGACAGATTACAACAAAAGCAGGGAGGAAGAAAGGCTGTCTTACCCTGACTTGGCAAGGTTCAGCAGTCTTCTGTTTGTCTCCTGCAAGCACATAGGACCGCATGTCCAGATCAGTTGTCAAGGTAGGGACAGTTCCTTGCCCAAGAGGCCATGGGCGAAGTGAGGGTGAACTCCAGAAGGAGCAATGACAGTGTCCAACATACTTTCGGGAAAGTGCATGGTGCTGTCAGGAGCAACAGTGTCTCATGTCAACGGAGTACTAGTATTAAAACATTTAAATGCGTGTTCTGCAGGTCTATGAAGTGACTGGAGATTAAGCATCTATTGCTGACTAATCTCATAAGCAAAGGAAACACGGGTGAGGATGATCTGTAATACTCAGGAACTTAGCTAAAAACCTGATTAAAACTTCCTTGAGAAAAGCAAGGATACACACCTAAACAATATAATTATGCACATGTAAATTCCTAAAGTAGAGGTAGAGTAGAAATGTCTAGACAAGAGGGCAGCAAGATAAATATCCTAAACCGTGTCAATATACAAAATGTCTTGAACTCAAACAAAGTATACATACATAGAATATAGCGAGAATAATGTGCATAAAACATAAATGGAAAGATTTCACACAATATGACAAAATATAATATACAATTCTTCCAGTACATAGATTACCACAGGTAAGAATATATAACAGTGTAAGCTGAAATACTAATATCTCACTCTTACTAAACAATTCACAAGAAGGTAGGCCAATCTACCTATATCATTCTGAACCATACCTTTCCCAACCATACCCTATTCCTGTCTAAAAGAGATAACCGAGTCTAAATAACACTTTCCATACCCAACCCCAAGTAACTAAAACCAACCCTATGAAGATGAATATTATCCCTAAATTCCAAGAGTGGGAAGAGGGGCGTCGTTATCTTAAGATTACTTCCTGCTGAAATGGGACGATGATTGCTCCATGGGATCCTGTAGGAAGAAAATGTTTAGCAACCAAATTTTTCAACAGAATTGGCTGTGACATATGTAGGTATTCATAGTGTGGCAGAAAATGCTTGACTGGAGTTCTATTTGGAACTCTGGCCAGGTTGTAATAAGAAGGTGCACCATTACAGCTAGCTATAGTCAGGAGTTGTCTTGAGCAAAGCAGTCCCAAACCAGTTAAAGGGTGAAGTTTGTAGTTCAGATGCATCAGGGTGAGTAGAATGGAAATGTCCATTTGGGGCCCCATCTTCCTTCCGGAGTGTTCAAGGATTGCTGTTGGGAACTGTTATTATTCCTTGTGGAAAACTTAAATATCAATATCAAAGTAAAATTTTCAAGTTTTACGGTATGCATTAGGGGAAAGGCAACAATAAGCATTAACATGTATAAGAGAAAATGAGGATTTCAGAGAGAAAAGTGCATAAAAACATATGAGTCCTTAGATTTTGTTTTCTTCTGCCTTACATCAGTTGGCTTCTTGATATAAAGCAGAAACTGTGAATTCAATCTTAACAACATGCTTGAATTCAGAGAAGGAAAGCCAAATCCAACTCCAAAGCCAGCATTGATTTATATGAATCGGGACTACAGGAATACCAAATAGTGAAGAGAAATAGATTTCTATATAGAAACAGTTTATTAGACTTAAATATTTTTACCATAAATCAGATTACTCTTCTTTAAATGATTCTTTCTGGAGAGCTGTCTTCTGTAGGTACCTACATGTTCCTTGTCTCTTGGTTGTTTGAAGATAGGTGTTCTCTGTTTTACTGTAAAGACAAGAAAAGAACACTTCCCCTACCTTTGAGAGGTCTCCACACATTTTGTGGGACCCAATTTGTTGAATGACTTGTCATTCCTCTTCATTAAGATGTTTCTCTTGTTCAACTCGGATTTTGATCAACTTAGACGGTATCCATAGCTTTTCTTCTCCTGTAGATACAAATGCAAAACCCCTACCCCAACGTAACACATATCCTGGTTTCCATACTGAGGTCAATACATCCTTGAAGTACACCGGCTGATTTAGTTCAGAAGTTTTTTTCTATTGTCCAGTGCCTTTCAGCAGCTGTTTGTCCTTTTTCATTAGCATTAAGAAAGTTTAATGTTAATAAAGCATTATGTAATCTGTGTTTGGGTGTCTTGGTTACTCCTGCCTGTCTATGGAGCATTTCCTTTAAGGTACGATTGGATCTCTCAGTTACTTCTTGTCCTGTAGGATTGTGTGGTATACCAGTTATGTGCTTTATGTTATAATATTCAAAAAACTGTTTCAATTTGTTGGAAACATATGCTGGAGCATTGTCAGTTTTTATTTGTGTAGGTATGCCCATAATGGCCATTACCTCTAATAGGTGTGTAATAACAGACTCAGCCTTTTTAGAGCTCAGAGCAGTAGCCCATTGAAACCCTGAAAATGTATCTATAGTATGGTGCACATATTTTAATTTTCCAAATTCTACAAAGTGAAACACATCCATTTGCCATATTTCATTTCTTTTTATACCTTTAGGGTTACTGCCTGGTGGTAAAGGAGTTTGGTTATAGAATGAGCAAGTAGGACATTTCCTTATTATTTCCTTGGCTTGTTGCCAAGTGATAGAAAAGTCCTTTTTCAAACCTTTGCTGTTCACATGGTGTTTCTTATGAAACTCTGATGCTTCTAGCACACTTCCTATCAATAACCGATCAATTTCATCATTGCCTTGTGCTAGAGGACCTGGCAGACCCGTATGGGATCTAATGTGTGTTATATACATAGGATGAATCCTCTTTCGGATAGTATCTTGTAACTGTATAAACAATGAAGTTAAGTCTGTACCATCAGGAATAAATTCTGCAGTCTCAATGTGTAAGACGACTCTGCATATTGAGAGTCAGTAACTATATTGAGAGGTTCTGTAAAATCCATAAGTACCATGAGAATGGCATAAAATTCTGCCTTTTGTACAGAAATGTAAGGGCTTTGAACCACTTTACTTATTTTACCTGATTTATATCCTGCCTTACCTGATTTGTTTGCATCAGTGTAGAATGTATGAACTCCAGAGATAGGTGTTTTTCTTACAATGCGTGGAAGGATCCAAATCGTTTTCTTTATGAATTTTATCCTTTCATTTTTGGGATAATTGTTGCTAATTACTCCCAAAAAGTTACTGCATGCTCTCTGCCAATATTCATTATCTTTCCATAAGGAGGAAATTTCCTCATTAGTCAAAGGTACTATGATTTCTGCTGGGTCCATTCCTGTCAGTTGATGAAGTCTTAATTTACCTTTTATAATCAGGTCAGAGATCTTTTCTATATATGTTTTTAGTTTTTTATTCTGTTTATGTGGTAGAAATATCCATTCTAATATGATATCTTCCCTCTGCATCAAAATCCCTGAAGGATATTCTCTAGATGGTAATATAACCAGAATACAGTCTAATTTTGGATCCACACGGTCCACATGTGCTTCTAATATCCTCTTTTCTACCCATTCTAATTCCTTTTCAGCCTCAGCTGATAGTATTCGTGGACTATTCAAGTCTTTGTCCCCTTTTAGGGTCATTTTTAAGTTTTCAAATCATGCCCTTCTACTCCAATAATGGTTTGTAGTTGAGAGATCTCTCCTAGTAATTTTTGAAGATCATTAAGAGTCTGGTAACGATCTCTCCTAATCTGTACTTTTTGTGTTCTAATTTTCTGTAGACCTATTTTGTATCCTAAGTAGTTGATAGAATCTCCTTTTTGTATTTTTTCAGGAGCAATTTGTAATCCCCAACGAGGTAAAACTTCCTTTACTTTCTCAAACATTTTTTCTAATGTTTCTATTTTAGAATCAGCTAACAATATATCATCCATGTAATGATAAATTATGGATTGTGGAAACTGTTCATGAATTATTTCCAGTGGTTTTTGTACAAAATATTGGCATAGAGTGGGGCTATTTAGCATTCCCTGTGGCAAAACCTTTCATTGATGGTCTTGGTTATAACTGGTTAATGATACAAGCAATCTTTTTAAAGGTAAAAAGGGAATTATGTTATAGATATGAATACTTTGCTTTGAAATGGATTTTCTTTTATTGATACAATTTAAGGTCAATTTTGTGATTTGTATATTTCTCCTCTTGTTTAGGTATTGTGTTTATATAGCTCATTTAGAAATGTAATGCATAATTTAGTACAGATTATAGAGAGTTACCTATGATAGTTAAAACTTGGAGTTAAGTTAGTTAGGATTTCTAGATATACAGAAATATATTTGAGATCGATAGGCATTCTTCAAACCATTCAAAGACCTACAGAATATGGCGTTTAAAATAGTTTAGGGTTTTTCTTGACAATGAGGCACAACTGCTCCTGGTAACACCACCTACAGAAGAAAGGAAGATGGACATTGAAGAAAAACATGGAGTTTGCTTCTAATATGGCAAGAGTAGCCATTTGTACAAGGTACTTCTCTTGTCTAGACTGTTTGATTTTATGTTGTAGAAACTGGACATGTAGGACCCACAAAAGTGACTGCTGATTCAAGATGGACATTGCTACAGGATTCCTGCTTCATGGAAGAGGCTGCCAGACAGCCAGACAGTCTACAGGACACAGAGAAAAGTTTCCTGCCTTGTTGAGGAGTCTGGACACACACTATGGCCTATGGGCTGAAGATGGAACATTACAGAAGAACTTCTGGTGAGTGACCAGGCAATGAGTTGTCTCTGTCATTTCTAGAGTTTATATATTATCCTTCTGTGGTCTTTGAAGGAGTTGAAGACAGATAGTTATAGTTATAGTTTTCCTTAATTAGGATTAAAGATAAGTTACATATAGGACTTTAGACTGACAAAGATAGGATAGATGATATTTTCTTTAAGTCTTACAAAATGTTAATGGACTAAATATTGTTAACTGTGATTCTTATTTGATAACTGTTGTATGGTATATTTTGCTATGTTAAGGTTAAACCCCTTCTTTTACTTTAGACAGAAAAGAGGAGATGATGGGAGGTGTTATTCTGTATATATGTTTCTCATACTGGTTAATAAAGCTCTGTGGCCAATGAGATAGCAAGATAGGCGGGGCTAGGAGACAAGGAGGAAAGAGGAAGCAGTAGGGAGAGGTAGAGATGTAGCCCCCGGGGAGGAACGGAGACGCCTGCCGCGGCTCCCTGATAAGACGACCACGTGGAAATACTTAGATAAGTAGAAATGGGTTAATAATTAAGGCAAAGCTAGCCCATAAACAATAATGGTAATTGGCCAACAGGATTGTATCAAATACAGAGTCTCAGAGTGTTATTTGGGGCTGGCGCGGCTGTGGGCCCAGACTGGCGGGCTGGCGGAAACATACATGCTACAGGTTGGCGCCAAACCTGCCCTAACACAGTTTGAAAGTAGCTGGCCTCAATAAGCTCGCAGGGATTGACACAATTAGGAGGTATGGCCTTGTTTACAGAAGTGTATCTCTGTGGGAGCAGGTTTTGAGAACTCTTCGGCTTTAGTTTCCCTCAGTGTCACATACTACTTCTATTGCCTTTTGATCAAGATGTAGCCAGCACCATGTCTGCTGTACAGTATCATCATCTCCATTATGATGATAATGGACTGAGCCTCAGAACTGTAAGTTGCCACCCACAAAAATGTTTTCTTTTCTAAGATTTGCCATGGACATGGCGACTCTTAACAGTAATAGAAACCCTAACTAAGACACACAGAGATACAGAGCCAGATATTTTCAGAGATAGGAGATCTTAGGACACTTAGTCCTAAATGGGTTGTCTCCATCGAATCCCTCCCCTAAGGATTCAAGGAACTCTGAAGAATAGGAGCAGAAAACTGTGTATATGTCAGAGGGGATGGAGCACTCCATGGAATCAAGGCCTTCTACATATAACAGTGTTTACACACAAATGAACTCAAAGACTGAGGCAGCATCCACTGGGCCTGCACAAGTCTGCAGGAGATGAGGTTCTAGCCTGAAATGGAGAAGTGAATATATGCCCTATCCCAGTTGTAATCTCCAATTGACAACCACTCACAAATAATAATTTAGTTTCCTGGAAGGGAGGAGTCTCACTGCAGAAGCACACCAATCTTAAGTGTAGGCTGCATGCCCAGCACTAGATGGATAAAAGAAAATGAACTCAAGAGCAACTTTGGGGTTCCTTGTCTCATAACTGTATGTCACAATTATCCATTCTTTTTTAATGTTTCATTAAATTTTATTTGTATTTTGTTTTGTGCAGTTTCTTCTCTTTTTACACTATAGGTCCATTAGGTATATATTATGGTTTCTAGTTTATTGGTTTAACTGAATTCCTGAATGTGCAAACCAGTGGATCTTTACATCTACATCTACTACTTCTGTCTTTTCTTGATCTTTTTTTCTTCTGGTTTGTTTGTTTTGTTTTAATGCAGTGTGTTAGTTTTTATTTTATCATTTTGATGTAGATGCCTATTCATTTTTTAGTGAGATAAGTAGGGGGTGAACTTGGAGAGGAGGAGAAGTTATGAGGAGCAGAGGAAGGGACACTTAATTTGAATATATTATGCAAGGAAAATATCTATTTTCAATAAAAGGAAAAAAATAAAAGAAACAGTACATAAACCTAAAACCAGCAATAAAAATGGGGATGGATGCACTGGGCATTAGTATCAGCAAATACCTACCCAGATAACAAGGATTAATGGCTACCTACTGGTAACATGAAATCAGGAGAGAATCACAGATTATACACACAGAAGAATAATAAAGGATTATTATAAACACTTTGTATAAAATTCATTACATCTAATGAAATAATGAAAATCTGTACAAGATTATATAAATAACTGAAATATTCATAGTTAATAACTGCACTTTAGCCTGGAAAAGGTGATGGATGCCTTTAACTCCAGCACACAGCCACCAGAGTCTGGTGGATCACTGTGATTACAAGGCCAGTGTTGTCTATAGAGTGCAACAGGACACAGTGAAACCATTTCTTGGAAAATCGAAATAGCAGGAATACATGATATGCAAAAGACACCAAATCCAGTAGTGTCATTCAACAGGAAAACTAAAAGGAAGAGGCTGAAAGATTGCTCCCGTGGTTAGGGATAACTGATGCTCTTCAGAAGAAACCTATATAAGACAGTCTGTTAACTCCAATTCCAGGGAATCTGATGCCTTCTTCTGGCCTTTGTGGGTGCCTGCATATACATACACACATTTAAAAACATTAGATCCTCCCCCAGGCCTTGGCTAGAGGTGAGTCTGTGTCTAATTCTGGTGGAATCTCCCCTACACCCTTCATCCAGAAATCCCTGGGTGGGTCCTGGATCTTGCTGCCCCTGTGTCCTGTCCCCATCAAGAGTGTTCTTGGAGCTCTGGTACACCCCCACCCACCCCTACTGAGAGCCTACCCTCCCCCAACCTCTGCCCTACCCTGCCCACTAACCCACAGGTCTGGTTGAGCACTGAGACAGAGGGTGGAACCAACAATCCAGCCACCTTCAGGGAAATTCCTGGAGCTGATTTGAGCATACTAGACCTGCCCATCCATACAGGACCACCCGTAATTTCCACCTGCCTGGCCTCTGACCCCAACCGCCCTTCTTCTACTGGAGTTCTGGGCCCCTCCCTGATATCTGCCTATTTCTGCTGGACCACACTGAGTTCCTGTGGGCTGGATCCTTGACCACCATAATAGGGCCTTTGCCAAAGAGGCCTCAGCTGTCCTCTGTTGGAGCCTGATCTTTGACCCCCATCACCAGGCCCCTGCCTGCAGAGAGACCTCCTAGAGAGCTTGGACCACCAAGATCTACAGACATGGAATCTCTGACCCACCTAAGCCCATTGAGAGAGAGAGAAAGAGAGAGAGAGAGAGAGAGAGAGAGAGAGAGAGAGAGAGAGAGAGACCCCACCAGCACCTACTGAAAGAAGCAATGGGAAGATGGCAATACAAGAAAACACCTAACAACAGAAAGACAAGCATAACACCGCCAGAATCTAGAGAATGTACAGCAACTAAACTGGAATACAACAAAGCAGATGAAGCAGAAGAGAATGACTTAAAAATTATCAGCATAAAAATGAGAGAGGCCCTCAAAGAAGAGGTGAGAAAATTCCTTAAAGAAATGAAAGAAAAACAAATAATTGGAAGAAATGAAAAAAAACTGGAAGAAATGAACAAATTTCTTAAAGAAAGTACAGAAAGCCAAGAAAAAAAATTAAGCAGGTGAAGGAAACATTTCAAGACTTGAAAACTGAAATAGAGACAATAAACAAAACACAAACCAAAGGAGTGCTGGAAATAGAAAAACTGGGCAAATGATCAGGAACTACAGATGCATGCATGCCCAACAGAATTCAAGAGACGGAAAAGAGAATATCAGGAGCAGAAGATAAACTAGAAGAAATAGATACATCAACCAAAGAAAATCATAAATCCAACAAATCCTTAACAAAAAACATCCAGGAAATGTGGGACACTGTGTAAAGGCCAAACTTAAGAATAATAGGCACAGAGGATGGTTAGGAAGCCAAGCTCAAAGGTGCCGAAAACATATTCAACAAAATCATTAAGGAAAATCTTCCTAATTTGAAGAAGGACATAGCCATGAAAGTACAAGAAGCATACCAAACACCAAATAGCCTGGACTAAAGAAAAAAGCCCCCTTGACATAAAATAACCAAAACACATAACATACAGAATAAAGAAAGAATATTAAGAGCAGCGAAGGAAAAAGGACAGGTAACATATAAAGGCAGACCTAACAAAATTTTGCCTGACTTCTCCATGGAAATCCTCAAGGCCTGAAGGTCCTAGATAGATGTTCTACAAGTACTAAGAGTCCCAGGATGATATACCCCCAAACTCTTAATCACTATAGATGGAGAAAACAAGATATTTAATGAAAAAGCAAGATTTGAACAACACGGATCTACAAAGCTAGCCCTAGAAAAAGTTTTGGAAGGAAAACTCCAACTCAAGGAGATTAACTATGTTCACAAAGACATAGGCAACAGATAATCCCACTTCACCAGAAACCAAAGGTAAAGCAAGACAAATATATTCACAATACCACTGCCAACAACAAATCTAAAACAAACAAGCATTAACAATCAATGGTCCTTACACTCCCTCAACATTAATGGTCTTAACTTGCCTATAAAAAGACACAGCTTAACTGAATGGATACAAAGACAGAATCCATCCTTCTGCTGCATACAAAAAACACATCTAAGCTTCAAAGACAGACATTACCTCAGGGTAAAGGGCTGGGAAATGATTTTCCAATCAAATGGACTCAAGTAGCAAGCAGTTGTGGCTATCCTATTACTCACAAGTTAGACTTCAAACCAAAATTAATCAAAAGAGATGAAGAGAGTCATTCCGTATTCATCACAGGAGAAATCCATCAACACAAAGTCTCGATTCTGAACTTCTATGCCCCAAATACAAAGGCACACACATTCATAAAAGAAACACTACTAAAACTCAAACCTCACTTAAAACCTCATACACTTATTGTGGGAGACATCAACACATGCTCTCACAACTAGACAGGATCACCAATCAGAAACTCAACAAAGAAACAAAGAACTAACAGAAGGTATGTCTCAACTGAGTTTAACAAATATCTACAGAACATTCCATCCAAACACAAAAGAATATACCTTCTTCTCTACTCCACATGAAACCTTCTCTGAAATCAATCACATAATAGGTGGCATAACAAACCTCAACACAAACAAAAGAATTGGAATAGTTCCCTGTATCTTATCAGACCACCATGCTTTAAAATTGTTATTCAACAACAACACAAATTGCAGAAAACCTACAAAATTATGGGAACTGAATAAGGGGCAATTCCACCACACCTGGGTCAAAGAAAAAATAAAAGAAAGAAATTAAGGACTTCCTTAAATTCAACGAGAATGAGGACATGACATACCTGCAATTATGGGACACCTTGAAAGCAGTGTTACAAGGGAACTTCATTGCACTAAATGCCCATATGAAGAAAACACAAGATAGTCACATTAGAGAATTCACAGTGCAACTGAAAGCCTTAAAACAAAAAGAAGCAAACTCACCCCAGAGGAGAAGACACCAGGAAATAATCAATTTAGGGCTGAAATCAATAAAATATAAACCACCAAAACAATACAAAAAAATCAATGAAACAAAGAGTTGTTTTTTTTTTTTGAGAAAATCAACAATTTAGACAAACACTTATCCAAACTAACAAAAAAAAAAAAAAAAAAAAACAGAGAACATGTAAATTAACAAAATCAGAAGTGAAAAGGGGTCATAACAACAGACACAGAGGAAATCCAGACAACTTTCAGGTCATACTTTGACAACCTGTACTCGACAAAATTTGAAAATTCAAAGGAAATGGACTAATTTCTGGATAACCATCACTTACCAAAATTAAATCAAGAATTAGACAACTTAAATAGACCTACTATCCCCAATGAAATAGAATCAATCATCGAAAGCCTTCGAACCAAAAGAAGCCCATGGCAAGATGGCTTCAGTGCAGAATTATACCAGTACTTCAAGGAAGAGCTAATTCCAATACTCCTCAAACTGTGTCACATAATAGAAACAGAAAGCTCATTACCAAACTCTATATGTGAGGCCACAAGCACCTTGATACCCAAGCCTCCCAAAGACACAACTAAGAAAGAATACTACAGATATCAATATCCCTGATGAACATCAATGCAAAAATACTCAATAAAATACTAGGAGACACAATCCAAGAATACATCAGAGAAATCATCCATCATGACCAAGTAGGCTTCATCCCTGGGTTGCAGGGATGGTTTAACATATGAAAATGTGTTAACATGATCCACCATATAAACAAACTGAAAAAGAAAAAACATATGATCATTTCCCTAGATGCTGAAAAAGCCTTTGATGAAATTCAACACCCTTTCATGATGAAGATCTTGGAGAGATCAGGGATAACAAGAACATACCTAAATATAATAAGAGCAATATACAGTAAACCAACAGCCAACATCAAACTGAATGGAGAGAAGCTTAAGGCGATTCCTCTAAAAGCAGGGACAAGACAAGTCTGTCCTCTCACTCCATATCTCTTCAATATTGTACTTGAAGTTCTAGCTAAAGCTTTAAGAAAACCAAAAGAAATCCAGGGAATCCAAATTGGAAAGGAAGAAGTCAAACTGTCTCTATTTGCAGATGATATGATAGCTTACATACGTGACACAATAAACTCTACCAGGGAACTCCTACAGCTGATAAACACCTTCAGCAAACTAGCAGGATACAATATAAACTCAGAAAAATCAGAAGCTCTACTTTATTCAGATGACAAAGAGGCTGAGATAGAAATCAGAGAAACATCACCCTTTACAATAGCCACAAACCACATGAAATATTTTGGGTTATGCTTACCAAACAAGTGAAAGACCTATATAATAAAAACTCTGTGGCATTAATGAAAGAAATTAAAGAAGGTACACAAAAATGGAAAGATCTCCCATGTTCTTGGATAGGAAGGATAAATATAGTAAAAATGGTAATATATCCAAAAGCAATCTACAGATTCAATGCAATCCCTATCTAAATCCCAGCACAATTCTTCACTGACCTTGAAAGGATAATAATCAACTTTACATGGAAAAATAAAAGAGCCAGGATAGCCAAAACTACCCTGTACCATAAAAGAACTTCAGGAAGCATCACCATCCCTGACTTTAAACTCTACTACAGAGCTATAGTTCTGAAACCAGCCTGGTATTGACACAAAAATAGACAGGTAGACCAATGGAATCAAATTGAATAGTCTGATATTAACCAACACACCTATGAACACCTGATTTTTGACAAAGCAACTAAAAGATTACAATGGGGGGGGGAGAAAAGCATCTTCAACAAATGGTGTTGGCACAATTGGATGATGGTGTATAGAAGACTGCAGATAGACCCATGCCTATCGCCATGCAAAAAACTCAAGTCCAAATGGATCAAAGACCTCAACATAAATCCAGCCACACTGAACCTCTTAGAAGAGAAAGTAGGATGTACCCTTGAACAAATTGTTATAGGAGACTGCTTCCTGAAATTATCTCCAGTAGCACAGACGCTGAGATCAACAATCAATAAATGGGACCTCCTCAAATTTAGAAGCTTGTGTAAGGCAAAGGACACAGTGGACAAGACCAAACGGCAGCCAACAAACTGGAAAAAATTTTTTTACCAACCCTACATCTGACAGAGGGCTAATCTCAAAAATATACAAAGAACTCAAGAAACTAGTCAACAAAACAATAAATAACCCTATTAAAAATGGGGCACATAACTGTAGAAAATTCTCAATAGAGGAAATAAAAAAAAGGCTGAAAGACCACTTAAAGTGCTCAACATCCTTAGGTATCAGTGAAATGCAAATGAAAACAACTTTGAGATACCATCTTACTCCTGCCAGAATGGCTAAAATTAGAAACACCAATGACAACTTATGCTGTAGAGGATGTGGAGAAGGGGAACATTCCTCCACTGCTGGTGGGAGTGCAAATTTGTACAGCCATTTTGGAGATCAGTGTAGTCGTTCCTCAGGAAAATGGGAATTAGTTTAATACAGGACCCAGCAATTCACCCTTAGGCATATACTTAAATGATCCACAACTGTGCAACAAAGACATGTGCTAAACTATGTTCATAGCAGCATTATTTTTAATAGCAAAAACCTGGATGTAACCTAGATGCCTCTCAACTGAAGAATGAATAAAGATGTGGCACATCTACACAATGGAATACTACTCTGTCATAAAAAGCAATGGAATCCTGAAATTTGCAGGCAAGTGGATGGAATTTGTAGAAACCATCTTGAATGAGATAACCTTGTCACAAAAAGGGGAACATGGTATGTACTCGCTCATATATGGATTGTAGACCTAGAGCAAAGGATCACCTGCCTATAATTCTCACCACCAGAGGAACTAGGATACAAGGTATACTCTAAGAGATTCATTTATGGTCCCTCACAAAAGGGGGAAGGGAAAAGTCCCCCAGAGCACATGGGTAGTAGGGGGCAGTGAATGGAGAGAGAACTAGGAGAAAGAGAAAGGGAGGAGAGGAAAGCATGTGCGCCTAGGAAGATTGAGTCAGGGTAGGAATAGAAGACAGAAAAGAGAGTTGGAGAGAGAGAACATAAAAGAGGGAGTCATTATTGGTTTGAAGAGATAGCTGAACCTAAAGAAATGTCTAGAGACCTACACGACTGACTCCAACTAACAATGTGTGCAACCGTAAAATGGCTACCATAAATGCCCTTCCCTGATAGTGAGATCATCAACTAAATTATCCACCATCATGGAGTCCTCATGTAGTACCTGTTGGAAACAGAAGCAAACACCCATATCTAAACACTGAGTCAAACTAGAATCCAAATGCAGAGAGAGAGGACAAGACAATACTGCAAAACACATAGAGACAGCTGAACTGAACAAGGAGTAGCTAACGGGTCCCAAGACTGATATCTGGGAATCCTGCCTGGGACTGGCTCATACCTCCTGAACATGGGTCTCAGCTAGAGGCCTAACCAGTCTAAGTGACTTCAGACACCTGCATGGAATTTAACTAGACATTCTGAGTGTGGGTGTCAGTTATGTGACTGCAGTGTTGGCCTGGGTGCTCGCAGTGGCACCAGGACATGTCCCAGGAGAAAGGCCTGGCTTTTTGGACCCCATTCACTATGGTGGGATACCTTGATCAATGGGGGATCAAGGGGAGATAATGGGGGAGATGAAGGGTAGGAAGGGATGGAGGCAGGGTGCAGGAGAAGAGGAGGCAGGGGGGACTGAGAATGTAAAATGAAAAAAAAATAAATTTTTAAATTTAAAAAAATTCCCACAGAAAACCTACATTATGGCTTAAAGAGTAAACTCCTCACACCTTTTCCCCTTCTTTCACTTATCCATAACATACAAATGTCCCAAGATACCACTGTGAAGGGATTAAACAAAAAAAATACCCCGTTGACCAACACAGAATCAATCACAGTATTCCAGTATTGGATTGACAGTCCAACTGCTCAGCAAACTTGAAATTATATATTTGAGGACATATGCATGAAATACACTTTTTCCTTTAATAGCTTCCTTCTTTTTCCCACTGTATTAAGCTAGGCAGAAGACACAACACAATGACAATCATTCCCATATGGATTTATATTCTAGTCAGTTATAACTATATAGTTTGAGGCTGTTGGAGTGTACTGTTAACTCTAAAAGAAGCAAACATCAAAGTTCCAGCTTGCACAGGTACCTTGGTCAGGGATATTTATATCCACAATCTTTAGGTTTGGTCAGGTAAGCAATTCTAAAACACATCAACTCCATATCTTATTTTAAACATTGTAAACTAAGCTAGTACAACTGACTTGAATCACTGCTTTCTTTACTGCTTAGTGGAATTTGGAAAGGCAAGGTAGTGGTGTGCTTTAGTCTCTGAATTGTGTATTTTGCTAAAACCCAGTCCAGTTTTATCTTGAGCAAAACTGAGAAATGTCATAAAGCTGTACATATTGTTTTCAAGGCCAGGGGGAAAAGGAAAAGTTAACCTGACTGTAACTTAGACACTGTGGTGGTTTGAATTAGAATGCCCCCCCCAGGCAGTGCCACTAGTTGACAGTTTAGGAGGTGTGGCCCTGTTTGGTGTGGGTGTGGCCTTGCTGGAAGAACTATGTCTCCAGGGGTGGATTGTGAGGTTTCAAAAACCAAAACCAGACCCAGAGTCTCTCTTTTTATGTTGCCTGGGGATCCATGTAAAGAATTTTCAGCTAGTTTTCTTCCATCATATCTACCTGCATGCTGCCTTGTTTCTCACGATGTAGACAGTGGTCTAAACCTATGAAACGTAAGCAATTCCCAATCAAATGCTTTAGTTTATAAGAGTTGCCATGCCAACTTTCTATGTCTTCAACTTCAGAGATTACCTGTGAAATCACCATTGTTAAACTTAAGTCATAAGAGTGGCTAAACAAACTATAACAATTTGTAATTAATTATTAAAATGCTCTCTGATTCTCTAAAGAAATAAAGTTGCCATGTTCATTGTATCTCTTCACAGAAATAGAACACTAAGACAGACATACTTTGCTAGTACTTAAAACAATGCCTCCCTTGTCATTTCTTAAACTACACAACACAGCTGTACAGAATTCCTTTCTACCAAGCCACCTGGAGTCCCATCAAAAAGATGGCTGGCAGGTGATGAAACAGTGTATTTTCCGTCAGTCTTCTGTTCAAATGTCGTCTTTTTGAAATTTGTATATTCATTTGTGAGTTTAGCATGGGGAATCAATGTCACAGTGTGAATGTGGATGTCAGAGGACAGCTCTCAGGTTTGGTTCTCTCCTACTAAGTGGAATTCTAGAGGCTAAATTCTGGTCATCAGGCTTAGAGGCAAGTGCACTTACTGACTGAATCATCATCATATATTCAGAAGCATCATTTTAATAAACACTTTTTAACATTGTGTTATATATCAAAGTTATCATTTTAGCCACCAGGAAGCAGCTAATGACACAATATTGGACAGTATACTGTTTGATGCATTCCTAAAAACATGTAATGCTATTCACTCTTTGCAAGGAAAAGAAAAAAAAGACAAAAAACAAAATCTACACACAAGTGAGATACTCAAGGATTCAAAATCATGCAAAGAAAACTAAAGATCTGAACTGAAATTTCTATAACTACAAAAGTTTATTTCTGATAAATTGTGCTTTCTGCTAATTACACAATAAAGGACTAAAAAAGGCTATGAATGAATTCTTCATTCAGGAGTTTAATAATCTCAACAAAGGAGTGTGAGGGACAGACCACAAACTGCAATACTTTTTCACAGTGTACCATCTGGACCCCACTTTTCTTCAAGAGCAAATCTACAAATTAAAGAGCTTGTAAAGCTGGGAAAAGATAAACAAACCTGTTATTTGGCTCTAAAGAAACCTACTCAGGTTTCTACCAGCCTACAGAAGGATGTAGAGAATTTTCTAGCAGAGACAGTATATAGCAAAATCCATCCACTTATATTCTTTAAGAAGAAAAAAATGTTTACTAGACACTATTTATATTACATACAGTCTCCATTTAGTGAAGCAAGTCAAAATCCAAGAAACTCTAAAACAAAAGCATGTATTCTCACATGTTATCACAGTCCAGGGAAGGAAAGCAACTGGTATCCTGGTCACCCGATTTTGTAGACAATTATGTAACTCCCTATTAATTCCCACCTTTTGCCAACATCCTGTTCCTCACCACATACAGCCAGGAAAGAAAAATTAAGCAAAAAGATTGTAAGTCCTATATTCCTGTGAATAGTTTCCCTTGGTTTTATTAGAAAAATAAAGCTGGATTTCATGTAAAGAAAAGTCAAACAAACCTGAAAACCCAGACAATACTTCTGCAGGTTATTCACATAGAAAACAAAGCAAAATATCATTTGTATTATTTCCCAAAGAAAACTTTTAACACTAACAGATGACAAAGTAAAACAACTGAAATTAAGTTGAAATGACATGTCTGACATGGTCACTGTGTTTCAGTATGCTTGACAAGATACATAAACTAGTTTCATTTTGGAACTAAAACTAGTTATTATCATAGCATATCTCCAGTCAACCAAATGCAGTGGGGTGAATCCACCCAAAACTTAAGAAGGCAAGTGCTTAATGCAGTTTGTAAATTCCCAAGACATGAAGATGTACACAAGTGACACCAATTTATCTCAGTCCTCTCAACTCATCTGAACCCTTTACAATAACCTTTCAAGAACTGCAGCGCTTTCCTGATCTCGGCAATCCAAAGATTAAAAAAATTAATAGGCGACTTCTGGAAATAAAAGGAGATAAAGGAGTGAGGACAATATTAAACACACACACACACACACACACACACACACACACACACCACACTCACCTGTTTGATGAACTCTCAAAACTACTTTACTGTGGAGTTGAGATGCAAAGACCTAAAATGAAAATGTTGCTCAGTCCAATTTTCATTGTAAATTCCTGAATTCTTAGTAGGGTCCAGCAACTTAATGTGAGACAACCGTTCTATTGAAAGATGGGATGGGAATGGGGTTTACACTTTCTCAACGAGAACAAAATTGAAGGTTTCCCCACCAATAGTTGTACGTGTCTTGCAAGTACTGTTTACTCTCTAGGTCTGCAAGTGCTACTAGCTGCTGTCCGAGGGCTTGGTGGCTGAGGAGCCAGATCCTGGATCATTGCTGCTTCCTGGGAAGTAAGCCTGGAAAAGCCCAGGAAGGCAGCAGGGGCTTGAGGTGTTTACCCTGTTCAACTGTCCCAAGGAGCACATTCCAGGGCAATAGACTGTCCAAGCCTAACAGAATAGTCTTCCTTCAGAGGAAAGCCTCAGCAGGAGACACTGAAGCAGGCAGCAGGAGAATGCGGATCCTAGGAAGATGGGGTCAGCAGCCAGGACACCCATGCCAGATGGCTGATGTTAATGGAGGCAGGTCCCCCATTCTCTTCATGCCCTTGTAACCTCTCCTCAAAATCCCAAACTGCTCTCAGCACTCCCTATGTGTAGGCTTACACATAGCAGCTCTGCTCCTTGAGGGCAGAGAAAGACATATTTGGCTGCTCCGTTGAACGCGATTGGTGAAGAATAAAGCACCGCTATGGGGATGGGAACCAAACAGCAGCTTCTTTTCCTACTCCCCACTGACCTGTACACAGCCCTGCCCACTCTCACTTGTGTAGCCTGAAAACCATTAGTAGTCAGGGCAAGAGCTTAACGCTATTGGACGAATCCACTGCCCATCACACGCTGTGAGCCCAATAGAAAGACTTACAAGTGTTGGTTCAGGTGCTGGGCTGACATTAACGGTGGCCAGGGGCAAAGTGATCAAAGTTAGGTGGCTGGCAACAGCTGCTGGTGAAATGCCCACCCATGTTCTCCTACCCCCACCATCACATGGAGCTGCCCTTCCTCAGTGCTTCTGGCGCTTAACTAAGTGAAGCATTTGCCACACATTAACATAATTTACCCTTGTGTTTCATGTCCAACCAAAAAAATGGATTCTTATTAATGTCCAAGGAGGAGCAATGCCCTCAACTCAAGAAGAGCTTTGGCTGAGTGCCTGGCCCATTGACAGGATGAAGAGTATCACAGTGTTTCTTGTGATTTGAGCTACTCATGACTTAAAGTAGCCATGGATTTCAGAAATTATCTAGTGGCTTCAGAGAAACAAAGTACAGACATGGAGCCAGTGATGATTCAAGAGACTATATTAATTGGTACAAGAATTAACTTCTAATCATTACATATTTTAATGTGTTATTAGGGGAAAACAGGCCTGTCATGCCAAATCATTTTGGGCCGATGTTATTTCTTTAGATAATAGAAAGTAAAAAGATCCTAGGGGTATAAATATCAGGGAATAAACTTAAACTTGAGGTTTTCTGTGCAGCCTAAACTTCATTTATTTTGTTTGAAGTAAGAATGGCAGTTTCCTAGAGGGAGGAGGGTATTGACTTGGAAAGAATAGTTCAGAGTTTCTGAAGTATTGGCTTTGTAATTTGATCTAGGTGATTAAAATTTACATATATGAAAATGTCATGTAGCTGTACCCCTAGATTAATGCCCCTTTGGAGGGCAGAGCTTATGACAGTTGACTGATTTTGAGAATGGGAGAGTCAGGACTTTTTAAGGATTGGACCCCACTGGTCTACAGTGCCTCAGTGAATGGCCTTACACCACTGTGTATATGTGCAACATGAATTAAACACAGAGCATTATAACTTTTAAAGAAGAAGAGATAAGAAGTGGTGGCCAGTGAGATGGTTCATGAGGTAATGATGCACACCAATCCTGGTGGCATGAACTTTATCTAGAAAGGAAGGAATAGGAAATGATAGAGAGAGGAAGGGGATAGAAAAGATAAAAAAAAATACAAAAATAAATCTGTTTCTCCTTTCTGGATGCCCTATATACACTTTCTTGGAGTTAAAAGGTACCGGGTGGGGCTGAATTTAGCAAGTGCATTCCATTGTGTGGCTTTAAGGGTATTTATGTCTTAGTGGCTTGAGTGGGTTGGTGCAATGGCTGTAATTCTAATGACCAGCCCATTCTGTCTCCCTTCAGTGCATTACACTGCTCTTTCTCACCAGGAATCCACTCCAGGTACAGCAGGTGCAGCCAGCTGCTCCTCAGCAAGTACAGGCCTGGAATTAACTTGGCAGGAAGCTTGTTCTGAGACTTCTCTGACTCATAACTGTGGAGATAATTCAGAGCACTAAGCCCAGCCATTCCCTCTTTTGCTTTTTCTTGGAGTTCATTGAGTAAAGGTTGGGATGTTAATTTTCAGCAGTCATACATGTTCATGTGTGAAACTTGGAGTTTAAAGACAATAGAAGGTAAAGCATTGTAGAGAGCTGCAAAGTGCCATGCCTTAAAGATGGTGCTGCCTTCCACCTTCCACCTTCCAGATGGAGAGCTCTCTCTGGCGTAAATAAGTCCTTATTTGGTTATGCCTGTTCAGCTTGTTTGCTTCCGAATTAGAGTAGCCTATCTGCAAGGTTCATGTGGCTCACTGGGGTTGGTCAGCACAAGGGGATTTAAGCCTGCACGGGCCTTTCCCTGGGGGCAGAAGAAGCTTGTTCAAGGATCCTGAATAAACTGCATGAAGAAAATCTTCCCAGAGTTGTGTCTTCCTTGCTGGTCGAGGTTGGGCGTGACAAAGTGTAATGCTTCTATTAGATTTGCAACTCATTGTGTGATTTTCCTTGGCTGAATAAAAAGGCAGGAAGAAAGGCTAGAGAAGAAGTAGAGATGAAGAGAGAAAGAAAGGAAGGAAGAGATAAAGAAGGAAAGAAAGGAAAAAAGAAAAGAAAGGAAGGAAGGAAAGAAGGAAGGAAGGAAGGAAGGAAGAGAGAAAGAAAGAAAAGTATTCTATGGGCCCAAGTTAAAGCCCATTCTCTTCTACCCTTTTACATTTTTTCAAGCTCATGGAAAGGCCTGTCATAGATTAATAATAATAATAGTAATAATAATAATAATAATAGCAACAGAAAGAGAATAGATTTTGGATTCATCATATCTTAATAATTGTGTTTTCATAGGCAAATTGAGACAGGGGCTACATACCCCAGGCTTGCTTAAACTTAGCATGTAGTTATGGAAAACCTGGAACTTCTATTTGTCCTACCCCTACTTCTTGAGTGCTAGGATTTTAAGCAAGAAACATCACAAGTGGATTCTTGGAGTTCCTGGGATTTAACTGAAGGCTTTGTTCATGTTATAAAAGCACTCTACCAAGTGACCTACATTCCCAGCCCCTCACAAGCAAGTTATTTAACCACATTCAGCATATTTAGTCATTACTACTGTAAGAGTACTAATGATATTTACCCATAGGGTTGAAACTATGATTTCAATACAATATGTAGTGCTTGGCACATTAGAAAGTATTTAAAAACAGTAGATATTAGTACAGGCCGTAAACATTACTATCACTTTTATTAAGATTCTTTTTGAAGCAGTGAGAATGTAGCTTCAAAAAGCAGACTGAAGATGAAACACCATGCTTCTGAATGATAGCAGATTCTTCCAGACTCTTCTTGAGATGAGCTTGGGGTCTATCTGGTACCATGGTAGTTGGATGCCAAGGATTCACTTAGGCTAAAAGAATGCACAAATCAGTCAATATAGCAAAGAACTAGGAAATAAACCTGGGTCCTGGGTAAGGAAAAGACACTAGAGATAAGCCCAGCAGCTCACCCATTTACTAAGGGAATCACCTCAAATAAAGAGTGTAAAGAATTGTACTTGGTTCTCCTTTCTGTATCTATGTTTGCTGTGATGATTAACAAAAATCTCAGGAATAAAGTGTCTTTCTCACATAAGTACTTATGAAAATACCACCTCAGGGTTGGATGTTTTGGCTCATGACTGTTACCCCAGAACAAGAATAACTGTGGTAGTATGGTAACACAAAGAGTTCCAGGCTAGCCTAGCCTAAACAGTAAGAACCTCCCTCAAAAATATAACACAAGACAAAATAAACAAAAACAACAAACCAAAACACCCTCTATGTTAAAGAAAGAAAATTGACATTCATCAATTTCAAGTTGAGTATCACATATAATTTTAAGCTGTATTATACTGCCAGTCTCAAGTCTGAGTTCCACTACTGTCTGCCTTGTTTTCTCATCTGCAAAATGGATAGACTACCTTCTATATTAATCTATACTATTACATGAATTTTAAGAGAAATAGATCTGATTACACATGCTTTAGAACATTGAGATGTGATATAGTACACTATTAATATTTGTCATACACAGATGAATAAATCATTGTTGAGACAAGAACAGAGATAAGATGAGAAGTGTACTTGCAGTGAGATCATCTCTAACAGAAAAAAAATCCTGAGAATCTTAATTTAAAAGGAGAAAAGATTTGCATCATTTGATGGTTGTGCAGGTTTCATGGATGGTTACTTGGTCCTGTTGCTATGTTTCTAGGGTGAGACAAGCCAAAATGAAAGGAGAATGTGGTAAAGCAGAGCAGCCCATTCTATGGTGCATGGAAGAAGGAGGTGTTTTGTAACAGAATACCTCTCCTAAGTGTTCCCAACATCCTAATGTTGTACCAACAGCTGAAAGAGTGTAGGCTTGATCTGTGGAGATGTCCCTGAAACACTCAGAAACAGAGCATAAATGGATGAAGTAGCTGTCACAGGAAATAAGGGAAAGAGCAACAAATGGCTACACCAGATGTAATTATCTGGCCTGCAAACAACCCACTAATGAATACATCTAGTCTGTTCTCTCTCTCTCTCTCTCTCTCTCTCTCTCTCTCTCTCTCTCTCTCTCTCTCTCTCTCTCTCTCTCTCTCTCTCTCTCTGTATCTATCTATCTATCTATCTATCTATCTATCTATCTATCACACACAGAGAGAGAGAGAGAAAAAAAAAACCCAAAAATCATATGTCAATAGAAAAAAACAAAGAGGAGATCACAATGAATAAATATTTGAATTTGACTATGTGTATTAGGTGTTTCAACTGAGCTCTATAACAATGCTATGCATCTCCTGGAGACTAAAAATTCATTCCTAGGGTTGCACACAGCTTAGTCAAACTGTATTGAGGTGATTGGAGATAATGTTCTCTTTAAGGCTCAAATCTGTCACCTCAAACTTCATCCTCTCAAAGGCCTCCCACATCCATGGTCATTCAGTCAGCTCTAGACTGGATGTTCCAGGATGGAACAACTATCTATAAAAAAAACAACAGAAAACAAGGCTAACAAGATTAAAAGTTATGTCAGTGTGAACCATGAGCTGATCAGAAGGAGAAGGACATTTTGGGGTGCAAGAATAAAGGATAAGACCACTTGCTCCTAAAATGCTGAAAATAGGAAACAGGCAATAAAACTGGGCTCCAGCCTTTGTGAACTGCTTCCTACCTGTGATCTCACATGGCACCTCCAAAGAAAAAAAGCCACAGTCTACTGTCCTCATCTATGAAAGCTCTGTGCTATTCCCTAGGTAGCTTCTTGCACAGCAGCCCTCCTGATATAATGATATGCAGAAGTGTGACATGTAATCCATCTGTCTCCCTCAATGGACTGTAGCTTCTAGCAGAGCAGGAAGATTTGCTTGCCATTCAACCATTTCCTTACAAGAGGATAACTCTCGAGAGAAACTTGTGAATGATCACAGAAGTGAACAACAGGGTGGTATGTGGGTGGGAGTCTGGATGGGTGGGTAGATGGTTACATGGGCATCTCTATGTTTATTCTTCACATGTGGGCAGTCTGCCCCTGCTGCCTCAGCCTACCTGATTCTGCTCAGCATGGAGGTCACAGATCTTCTCATGGATTTCCTTAAAGAGCCTCTTCACCTCTTCACAGGACTCTTGTAGTGCCATCTGCTCCTCCCACAACATTCTGTTCTCCAGTCCCAATACATGGACATTGTTTTTCAGCTGAGTCAAATATCGTTGGACAATGCTGTGGACGTAACTGAACCAGCACCCAAAAATGGTAAGTCCCATCCAGCCTCCATTTGCCAATTCTATTGTCAATTAGCACCACCCCTGAAAAGTCCCAGGCCCCCAGAGACCCCAAGACTGGACTCAAAGTAGCCAAACCAGCATCACGCAGAGGGAAGGCAATTCCATAGTACAAGCAAATTCCAGAAAGATTCAAACTACTTCTGAAAACTCTGAGCCAAAAGCAAGTTGTGCCCCTGAGAACAGGATGCAGCCTCCAGTTGTGTTTAACTCTTTTTGGTATTGGGAAACCATAAGCAGATAGAGGGAAAAGAGTCTCTGAAGGAGGGCATAAATCACAACTGGAATAAATAATGTCTACATTTCTCATGGAAATGAGTTCTATGAATCGCAGCCAGGGTCCCTGGGCTTCAAGACTCCCCTTCATGGTGCAAATCATTTTTCTATTTAAGTGTTCCTGAGGCTGTCAGGACAATGATGGGAGGACCTTGGTGTTTTTCTTACAATTAGCAAAACTGATTCTAGGAGGTGCAAGTCCTAGAGCAACAAGGCAGGATGCTTGCTATTAGGTAGACAGGTGAGAACCAAACCCCTCACTATGGGCAGAATCACACCCTCCCAGCCCAAGCTCAATCAGGCACTTACATGTAGGATTCATTCTCCTCAATCAGCCCCTCAAACTTGTCCAAGGCGTCACTCATCTCCATGGGTAATTTCTGAAGGTCTGACATCACCTGGTTATGCTGCATTTTGAGCATCTCAAGTTCAAAATTCAGCCTGTGGTAGGGAATAGTGCCAGAAGAAGAGAAGCCCTTGAATGTTGCTGGAGTTCATGTTCTGACAGGTCTCAGTGCCACATTAGCCCACCCAAAACACACAAGCACTTATTTTATTTATTAAAATGATGGCTGATGGCTAGGGCTTCTTACTGGCTAACTCTCTCTGAATTATTAAACAATTTTTATTAATCTAATTATTTCCATGTGGTCGTGTATTACCAGAGTTGGGTTGGGACCTGTTATTCCTTCTTCAGCTACATGGCTTCTCTTCCCAGACTATCTCTGCCTATCTTTCCCAGAATTCTCCTTGTCTCTTACCCTACCTAATTTCCTCCTTCTTTTGATCAGTGTTTTATTCATCAAAATTTTTATTCATCCACCAATATAAGAAACATATATACAGAAGGACATCCCATATCACATGATCACAAGTCTCATGGATAATAACAAATCAGGCTGTGTCCTGGACTGTGACAGTCCAGTGTATGTCACAGCCTGGCACCTTTACTCTGGTGCCTCCTGGCACATAATAAAATTCCTAATCTATGCCCAGATCAGAAAAGGCAGGGTGGCCAAATGCAGTCATTCACAGCTGCATGGACGCCCTCAGAAGGCTTGGGTCTATTAGATTAACTCTCTATGGAGTTCACTGGAGTCTGTGCCACATATCTGGGTGCACCAATAACTCATGATGTATGGTGATATGTGAGTTTTGGTTTATTAAAGCTTGCATGAGAATTCAGAAAGCAAAGTCAGACACAAGCCATAGAAGCCAGACACACACCTTTAAACCCAGCAGCTAGAAGCTAGGAGGTGATGGTACACACTTTTAATCTTAGGACTCATAGTTAAGAGGTAAACAGATCTTTGTGAGTTCAAGGATACCCAGTTCTACAAGATTGATCCAGACCTAAAGAGAAACAGCTCACACAGAGATGATCTCAGCACCTGGAATCTCATTCATTTGATCCCAGCATTAGGGAGGTATATAAGACAGGAACAATGTCTCAGTATCAGGCATTCATTTTTCAGCCACATTGAGAATAAGAATACTCCAGCCCTGTTAGAGGTGAGAGCTCTGTAGTAGCTTGGATGTTTTGCTTCCCTGATTTTCAGTTTGAACCACAATATCTATCTCTGGGTCTTCTGTTATCCATGTTAAAATGTTGACATTTCTCCTCTTTTCAGAACAGAGATTGTCATTCCAGAATGCCTATTGCCACACAGAGGACCAGAACACATTCAGTATTTCCAGGAAGGAGTCGCTTATACACTTCACAGAGGATTCCAATTTTCTACCAAGGTGAGCACAGTGGCCAAGAGCTGTGCTGCTCAAAGTGTGGCTACCTGTCCTCAGCATTGGCAGCCCCTGGAAACTGGGAGAATGGCAAATCAGGCCCTGCCTCAGACCCCAGACTCCAGGCACACAACTCCCACATGTCCTGTACCCCACACACCACATACAATGAGGATGCCCATGAAATACAGGGAGGTGGCACTGTCTCAGACTATAGGGAAGAAACCAGAGAGGGGCAGTGATGAGCTGCAGGCATTCCAGACACAAACTGAGATGATGAATGCGACCAAGTCCCTGCATCTTCTGCTAGGGACTTTCAGCACAGGAGCATTTCATGGTCAAGTACAAAGACTCACCACAAACTCACAGCACCTAGCCTCTCCCACAGGTCAACACCTGTGAAGACCTCTTTAAATGTATGTTGAGAGCTCACACACTACTATCCCTCTCTCCAGAGTGTGATGTAGGCCACAGATGCTGCTTTTCATTTAGAGGAAGCAACACAACCTGGATCCCCATCTCTTTCCTACCAAGGCTATAAGATTGGCCTCTCCAATTAACTCAGGAATATTGGTTTAGGCAGGAAGACTCCATGGATGTTCAGTGTTCTATTCCTCGGGAAACCTCGGCTTGATATTGTTGGGAGTAGATAGATGGTCAGCAGGGAATTGGACATGATGACTACCTGTTGTTCACATCCTTGTTGGTATAATTGGCCAGGATTCCACGCAGCTCATTTCTCTCACATGCCATGTGATGTAACTGAATCATGAGCTTGTCCACCTCTTTTGTCTGCTGCTCTTGCTCAAAGAAGGTAGAGAGTAGGGATGGTGCCTTCTCATTAGTCTCTGCTGCTATATAAAAACAAGACAAGCTCTGTACTTGAAGAGTATAAGACCAGGGAAGTCCCTGCTGAGTCTGAAGAATCCTGAGGAAGAGAAAGTGCTAGGGACCAAGTGAAGCTCCCAAAGAGTAGGGCAGCTATCCTCAAAATGGGGCCCCTGAGCTCCATATCTGTCCTCAAGCACTGTGGATAATCATGTGCCTCATTCACTACTGCAAGTGGCCCTGGAAGTCATAAGCTAGCCCAGGCATGTGGATTTGAACGACAGTGTGAACTGATATCTGATGTGACTTAGGTTAAGTCCTGTTGTTCCTTGAGCTTAGCAGCACTGAGTCCTGATCGTATGTTTCAAAGGCCAAGACATCTGAATGTCTGAGACTTTGGTGCATGGCCACAGGACTTTCCTTCTAATTAGCATCAGATTCCCATGGAAACTAGGATAAAGTTCAGCAACACCTCAACCTTAGAGGGAGGCCTCATTAGTCACTCCTTCACTCCCTCTGGCCATCCTTTCCACTCAGAATGAGATTAAAGATCACCCAGAAAAGCAGCAGGAGGATTGACATTCATGGTCTCCCAAACTAATCATCATGGAACAATTACACTGTGCCTGCTCTTAGGAAACCCATAGAAGCAGAGTTGGCCCATTATCTCCAGAAGTTCCCAGATGCTGAGCCCTGCTACTTGAAAGACAAGTTCAAGCCCCACCTCTTCCAGGAAGTTCCCTTTTCACTGTATAGGACTCACTTTGCCTTCCACAGAACCATTTATTGCTCCATGTTCTATCCTGAGACTGAAGGTCAGCTTCTTTGTGCCTCTCTCTGGTCTCTCCATGTTCTCCATTATTTCTCCCAAGCAGCCTTCTCAGTCTTGCCCACATGTCTATGGGCACTGTAAGAATACCCCACAATCACTGGGTATTCCTGGAATGTGGGTGACATCACAGGGAATGCCAAAGGCTCTCCAGGATACAATAGAATGCCCAGAGAGGGGATTATTAGGGTAACCAGCAGCTCTCATCTCCCTACTGACTAGATCTTCTGAATTCACTGGAAGCCACACTGCTCTTTCTAGGATTCTTCCCACAAACATAAGGGAAGACCTTCATTACCACCTCATTAAAAAGCCAGAGTTCTCTGTCTGCTTCATTAGAATATATTCATTACTTCATGTATGGGATGTTGACTACCCACTTTCAAATACATTCCAGGAAATGATTTATACCTTCTTGAACTCTCTAATCAATTGCATTAGAAACTAATGTTTTCAGGTAATTAAGTCAGGATGGTGAGGTGTACAGTTCAGTCCTGTATAGGCAACTATCATAATGTGGAGGATCCACAAGGCAGTTGCAATATGTTGGGGTGGGAGAGTGTGGGTGTCCTAGCAGAACAAAGACAAGTCTCATAGTTGATGAAAATTATTGAAAAATTTGGAAGAATACATTCTAGCCATGATAAGTTAGCAAATGTGCAACCATAAGTGGGTCTCCCTGTTTGATCACTCAACACAACAGAAAATACTCTCAGGAGGAGTGATGATAAGGATTGGCACTTGAGTTTGAGGAAATCTGAATGGATATTGACAGCACATACACAGATATGCAAAGGCATTTTCAGAAAATCAAATTTGTCATAATAATGGGGATAGGACGTAGTGTGTATCTGTTATGTTGCTTCACCTACAGATACATAAAGGCCACATTCCTGGATTTGGATCTACCTGTGACAGTGCACATGCCTTTAGGAAATGGGACAAAGCATGCTTAAATCACATAACATCAGGGCATGGATAGGTCACAAAAGAAGAGTTAATTGGGGTCCTTTACCCTACAACTTTCCCAGAGCAACACTTCATACTTTTGAATTTAATGAAGGTCATGAAATGAAGACTTAGCACAATGTTCAGTGTACTGAAATTTCACCAATAGACTTGACTGTGGCCTCAGATGCATACTTGGTGGATTCCCTAACAAATGATTGATTTGGGCTAAACTATATGAACTCTTATGTTATATCACACTGACAACCATATTAGACAATCTTAGGTGTTTCAGTAATACAGAATTGTAGATGTCAAAGGAAGACACCTGTACTACACACTACATCATCTCAGTCAAACCTGACACAATGAAAGATGCTAAGGAAGTGACTGACAGGTGAAATTTTGCTTTGGCGGTTTCTGAAAGATCAGACTTGAGTCTTATGCTCACTGTATGTAAGTTCTCTATTATTTCTATAGTGAAATGGATGTCTCAGAAATTACCTGGTTTCCTCTTTCTCCCTGCACAAGGTGACCTAGGGAAGAGAACCCTAAGGCTTATTCATGGCTACAGAGAATTTGGCTTCAGAGCCCTCAGCCTTGTCCTTTCAGAAGCATGAGGTAACTGCTGCTAATGTCACAAACACTCCAGATAGTGTGACGATGTCTAAACAACTTGTATAATGCTTCAGACTCTTATGCTAATGGACGAGTAGAACATAGGCACCAGATTGACAAAGCCATACTCATTCTCATCACAACACAAAGCGATCTCTGGCTGCAGTGGAGACCTGTTTGCCACCGATGGCAGAAAACTCAGATATCTAAGGGGTCACTGGAAGAAGGAGCACTTGCAATCTCAGCCCTGCTGGTGGCTGTGTTGTCAAGCATAACAACCTCAGGTTTTTCCAGAGCACTCTCTTTCCCTATTGTTACTGGCATACAACCTAAAGGACTCCAGTGGGGCAAAGAGCAGTGATAGTACTGAAACCGCATTAATTTAGCTGTGCTTCTTTCCTGACTCAGAATGAAAGCAGAGAGTTCCCAGTTCCCAGCACAAAGTCTGCAGCCTTGCCAATTCATATCAATGTCAAATTAACCGTCATGAATGCTTGATCTCAGTCAGTTCTTTAGGAACCCAAGGAAGCAAGATAGGCCTATTACTTCCCAGAATCTCCAGTTCCTGAGCCATAATACTAGAAGACTCAAGCTTACCACATCCAGAAACTCCACAGCCCCTTTCCCCAACTCACTGCATCTTCCATAGGACCACTTATTACTCCATGTTTTCCAGTAAGTCCTAGGGTCAGCTTCATTTTTTCTCACTGTGGTCTCCCCATTTTCTCTCCCAAGTAGATTCCTCAGTGTGAACAAGATGTCTATAGGTGACCCTTATAGGCACTGAAGAAATATCCTAATGGCACTTGATGCTGCTTCAATATCATAGGGGATACAAAGAACTCTCCATGATACAAAGAATGTCCAGAGAAGGGACTGCTAATGGGACAGGGTACATCTTTTGCCTTCTTGCTACTTAGTTCTCTCTGAACTGACCAGAAGCAGCAATTATTTTTTTTTCTGGGAGTATCTGTAGGGCACAGGGGGAAGACATATTGTACCTCCTCCTTCCAAAGCTAGAGATTTCTCTGATTCATTAAAATAATTTCACTACTTCACACTTAGGGAGTCAAACAGTCACTTTATAAGTACTGCCCAAGAATGACCCTTCCCCTTCTTTATTATCTATGCCCAATAATATGAGAAATAAAGCATGCTAAGGAATTAGGTCAGGATGATACAGAGGATTGTTGAGTCCTCTTAAGTGAACAAGCACCTGGGGAAGGCTAAGTTTAGAAAAGTTGGTCATAAGGAATTTGTTAAGTGAGGTGAGATTGTTATGAGACACAAAGTCTCTATAATGTCATCTCTACTTACTTCGTTCAGTATTGACACCACTATGGAGGAATAGAAGCTATAAAATTATTCTCTATATATTGAATGTGAATTTATTAGAATGGCTTACATGGTGTGGTCTATGTAATCCAACTATGGTTGGGCTATGAATGGTAAGTCAAACATTGAGAAGTTGCTCAGTCACCAATGCTGGATGTCTCAGTATCTGCCATATTGCTGTAATTGGCTTATGAATTTATCTTCCTTGTCTATCTTCCTTGTCATTACAAAAGGGTATTACATTACTGACTTATAAGAGAAGTTATGATCTTAACTTGATTATAAAAGGCTAATAGAATGGATACAAAGACACAATTTATTGTTCTGCAACATAAATAAAATGCATCTAAGCTTAAAAGACAGATATTACTTCAGGGTAAAGTGTTGGGAAAAGATTTTCCAATCAAATGGACCCAAGAAGCAAGCAAGTATAGCTATCTTCTCTAACAAGTTAGCTTTCAAACCAAAATCAATCAAAAGAGATGAAGAAGGTCATTTCCTCTTCATCACAGGAGAAAACCATCAGCACAAAATCTCAGTTCTCAACACCTATGCCCCAAATACAAAGTCTCCCATAAAGAAACACTACTAAAACTCAAAGCACACATAAAACCTTACACACACAAAATGGGAGATTTCAACACCCCATTCTCATCACTACACAGGGACATCAGACAGAAACTTAACAAAGAAACAAAAGAATTAACAGAAGTTATATCCCAATTGGGTTTAACAGACATCTATATAACATTCCATCTAACCACAAAAGAATATAATTTCTTCTCAGCTCCACATGAAACCTTCTCTAATAATGACCACATACTAGACAACATAACAAACAACACAACAGATAAAAAAATAATTGGAATGGTCCCCTTATCTTATTGTACCACCATGCTTTGAAGTTGGAATTCAACAACAACAACAAAAAGCTCAGAAACCCCACAAACTGATGGAAACTGAACAATGCGCAATTGCACCATATCTGGGTCAGAGAAGAAATGAAGAAACAAATTAAATACTTCCTAGAATTCAACAAGAATGAAGACACAACATACCTGAACTTATGGGACACTTTGAATTCAGTGCTATGAGGGAAGTTCATTGCACTAAGTGCCCATATGAAGAAAACAAAGGATAGTCATAGTAAAAATTAACAGCACAACTGAAAGCCTTATACCAAAAAGAGGCAAATTCACCCAGGAGGAGTAATTGCCACAAAATAATAATTTTGAGAGTTGAAACCTATCAAGTAGAAACCAGGAAAACAATACAAAAAATAATCAATGCAAGAAAGAGTTGTTTTTTTTTTTTTTGAGAAAATCAACAAAATAGACAAACCCTTATCCAAACTAACAAAAAATGAGAGATAAAACATGCAAGTTTACAGAATCAGAAACAAACCTGGGGACATAACATTGGACACTGAGGAAATCCAGACAAATTTCAGGTCATATTTGAAAATCTATACTCCATAAAATTTGAAAATGAAAAGGAAATGGAATAATTTCTGGTTAATTAGCACTTACCAAAATTAAATCAAGAACAGATAAGCAACCTAAATATATCTATAACCCTAATGAAATAGAAGTAGTCATCAAAACCCTCCCAACCAAAAAAAGCTCAGGTTCAGAAGGCTTCAGTACAGAATTCTGTCAAAAATTCAAAGAAGAGCTAATACCAATACTCCTCAAATAGTTCCACACAACACATCCAGAAGTTTCATTACCAAACTCTTTTTATGAGGCCACAATTACCTTGGTACCCAAACCACACAAAGATAAAACTAAGAAAAACAACTACAGACCAATATCCCTCATAAACATGGATGCAAAAACACTCAATAAAATACTGGCAAACTGAATCCAAGAACACATCCGATAAATCATCCACCACTGCCAAGTAGACTTCATCCCTGGCTTGCAGGGATGAGTCAACATACAAAAATCTATCAATGTGATCCACCATATAAACAAACTGAAAAATAAACATTTCATGATCATCTCACCAGATGCTGAAAAAGCCTTTGACAAAATTCAACATCCTTTTATGATAAAGGTCTTGGAGAGATCAGGCATAACAGGAACATACCTAAACATAATAAAAACCAATATACAGTAAATCAACAGCCAACATAAAACTGAATGGAGAAAAGCTTAATGCAATTCCTCTAAAATAAAAAACAAGACAAGGCTGCCCTCTCTCTCTCTCTCTCTCTCTCTCTATATATATATATATATATATATATATATATATATATATGTATATATATACATATATATATATGTATATATCTTAAATATTGTACTTGAAATTCTAGCTAAAGCAATAAGAAAACAAAAGCAGAAGAAGGGGATACAAATTGGAAAGGAAGAAGTCAAACTGTCACTGTTTGCAGATATAATAGATTATGTAGGCATCCCAAAAACTCTACAAGGGAATTCTTACAGCTGAGACACACCTTCAGCAAACCAGCACGATACAAGATAAACTAAAAAAAAAAATCAGTTACCCTACTATATCCGGACGAAAAAAGGGCTGTGAAAGAAATAAGAGAAACATTACTCTTTACAATACCCACAGACAACATAAAGTATCTTGGTGTAATGCTTACCAAACAAGTGAAAGACCTATATAGCAAGAACTTTATGTCTTTGAAGAAAGAAATTAAAGAAGATACCATAAAATGAAAAGATTGCCCATGCTCTTGGGTAAGAAGGATAAGCATAATAAAAATGGCAATGTTGCCAAAAGCAATCTACAGATTCAATGCAATCCCCATCAAAATCCCAGCACAATTCTTCACTGACCTTGAGAGGATAATAATCAACTTTATATGAAAAAACAAAAGATCCAGTATAGCCAAAACAACCTTGTACAGTAAATGAACTTCAGGAGGCATCACCATCTCTGGCACTAAGCCCTACTATAGAGCTATAGTCCTGAAAACAGCCTCATATTGGCACAAAAAAAGACATGTAGACCAATGGCATCATATAAAAAAAAATCCTAATACTAACCTACACATCTAAAAACACTTGATTTTTCACAAAACAGTTAAAAGTATAGAATGGGAGGCAGAAAGCATCTTCAAAAAATGGTGCTGGCACAACTGGATGATGGTGTGTAGAAGACGCAGATAGACCCATGTCAATCACTATGCACAAGACTCAAGTACAAATGGATCAAAGACCTCAACATAAATCCAGCCACACTGAACCTCTTAGAAGAGAAATTAGAAGGTACCATTGAACAAGTTGGTACAGGATATGGTTTCCTGAACATAACTGCAGTAGCACTGACACTGAGATTGACAATTAATAAATGGGACTTCCTTAAACTGAGAAGTTTTTGTAAGGACACAGTTGACAAAGCCAAATGGCAACCCAAAGACTGGGAAATGATTTTCACCAACCCTACATCTGACAGAGGTCTGATCTCTAAAATATACAAAGAACTCAAGAAACTAGTTATCAAAACACAAAATAACCCTATTAAAAATGGGGTACAGAGCTGAAGAGACAATGCTCAATAGAGGAAATCAAAAGGGCTGAAAGACATTTAAGAAAGTGCCCAACATCCTTAGCTATCAGGGAAATGCATATCAAAACAACTCTGAGATACCATCTGATTCCTGCTAGAATGGCTAAAATTAGAACCACCAATGACAACATATGCTGGAGAGGAATACTCCTACACTGCTGGTGGGAGTGCAAACTTGTACAGCCATTTTGGAGATCAATATGGCAGTTCCTCAGGAAAATGGGAATCAGTCTAGCACAGGACCTGGCAATCCCACTCTTAGTGATATACCCAAATGATCCAAATCCATGTAACAATACATGTATTCAACTATGTTTGTAGCAGCATTATTTGTAATAGCAAGAACCTGGAAGCAACTTAGAAGCCACTCAGCTGAAGAATGGATAAAGAAGGTGTGGCACATTTATACAATGGAATACTACTCTGGGGTAAAAACAATGGAATATTGAAATTCACAGGCAATTGGATGGAACCATCCTGAATGAAGTAAACCAGGCACCAAAAGAGAAACATGGCATGCACTCACTCATATATGGATTTTAGAAACAGAGCAAAGAATCACCAGCTTATAATTCACATCACCAAGGAGGTTTCTAAGAGATTCATACAAGGTCCTTCTCAGAAGGGCAAAGGGACAAAATCTCCTGAGTATATGGGGAGTGGGGGTGGCACAGTGAGTTGAGAGGGACCTAGGAGAAATTGACGGGAGGAGAGGAAAGCCTGTGGGACTAGAAAAATTGAGTCAGGGGAGGAACAGATGAGAGGAGAGAGAGAGAGAGACAGAGACAGAAACAGAGACAGACACACACACACACAGAGAGAGAGAGAGAGAGAGAGAGAGAGAGAGAGAGAGAGAGAGAGAGCAGCATAAGAGAGGGAGCCATTATAGGTTTAAAGAGTAAAATGACTACAGAAATGTTCAGAGACCTACAAGACTGACCCCCAACTGTCAATTTTAGCAACAGTGGAAAGGATACCATAAATTCCCTTCCCTGATAATGAGATTGATGACTAATATATCCACCATCATAGAGCCCTCATTTAGTAGCTGATGGAAATAGAAGCAGACACCCACAGAAAAACATTTAGCCGAACTGGAATCCAGATGCAGAGAGTCAAGACAAGACCAGGCTACAGAAACCCACAAAGACAGCTGACCTGAACATGGGGGAGCTTATGGACCCCCAGATAATTAGCTGGGAATCCAGCTTTGGACCGACTCAGGAACTCTGAATATGGGTCTTAGTTAGAAGGCCTGGGCAGTCTACGGGATCTCAGATAGTGAAACCACGATGTATCCATGGTGCACAAAAGGATTGTGGTTGCATGTTCCCCATGGAGGGATACTTTCTTAACCTAGAGGCAGGAAGGAGGGCCTAATCCCTTCTCCAAACGACTTGACAGATTTTGTTGACCCCTCCTGGAAGGCATCAACTTCCCTGTGGATTGGTCATGGGGTGTGGGAGGTGGGGTGGGGGTGGGTGGGTGAATGGGATGCTAGGGTAGTAGAGGTTATGGGAAGGTGAAAGAGAGGGTGAGTGAGAGGGAACTGGGATTGATATGTAAAATAAAAAATAAATAAATAAAAGAAAGATAAGAAAGATAAATGAGATTTTTTTTTTTTTTTACAATTTTATGGAATGGTCTGTGGAGTATTAATTGTTCTCTAAATGTCTTCTCAAATTCTACAATGAACCTGTCAGGCCCTGGGTTTCTTTTGATAGGTACATTTTTTTTTTATTTCTGCCTCTATAACATTGGTTAGTAGGAGACTGTTGACATAACTCATGATATCTTGCTTTAATTTTGTTAGAACATATGGATCTGGAAAATATCAAAATTTAAACAAGATTTGCCTAGTATTGGTAGAATATAAACATCTAAAGAATTGAATTCTCCCATGGGTCCTATTTCCTCCTTTATTGTTTTTACTACCCTCTTCCATTTGATTTATTTTGCTTAAGATATGCCCACCTTGTCAATGTTTTCAAAGACAAACTTTTGCTTCATGTATCCTTATATTTTTACTTTTTCACTGATTTCATCCATGATTAATGGAACATGTGTATCACACCTTTTCCACAGGTCTCAAAGGCTAGCATGGAAAGTGGAGCAGAAAGATCATAGGAGCCAGAGGTCAGGGCAGATTAGAGCAAACAGAATCTTTTGGCAATGCCTAATATCAACTGTGGTCACTTGTATAATATCAAGCCAGTCACGCATGGAGTGGGAGGGTGCATGAGCCCTTACTCCTAAATGATGAGGAGTAATGGCTTCAGGAGAGGAAGAGTCAGGTTTTTTTTGTTTGTTTGTTTGTTTTTTGCTTTTTTTTTTCAGAGTGTGCCCTTGGAATTATTAAAAATAATTTACTGAAAAAGACACAAAGCTGGAGTCAGAGATGTAGGGGCAGACTTTGGGAAGAAAAAATGGGAGGAGTTGGGGATGAAAATTATCAAAATGTATTGCATGAAATTCTCAAGGAATACGTAAAAACATTTTGAAGTATGTTCACTTAATTGTTGATGTAAAGATAGTCTGTAACTTGCTTGTTACCACCTGATGCTGTAGACATCTCCTGGGGATTGCCCTTTGATTTTGAGGTGTATAACTTTTGTCAGAAACCCAAGGAACTGTGGTTGTTTTTTCCTCTCATGCTGTGAGAAGCTGTGACTTAGGGTGTTGACAAATGCAGTAGCAATTCAATTTGTAATCCTAGAAGGAGTGGCTTCTGGCAAGGGCAAGTTTGTTTTCCAAGTTCTTTCACATTCTCTAGGCCAGAGCCACACTGCTGGCTAGTGGTGGATAATATTTCCAAGCAGAGTTTGAGAAGTGGTTGCTGCCCTCAATTCATAGTCAGTTCCTGTGCTTCCTGGTCCTATGGGTTTGCATCTGGTTCTCTGTACAGTAGTCCGCATTGGCTCTGGCTTGAATGTTTATAAAAACGAGGCTGTACCACAGAGAGCTGAGTGTGAAGGCTAAGCAAACCCTGGAAAATGTGTGCAGAGTCTTGGGGTTTGTGAGGTTTTTGTTGCAGGGAGTCTTAAGGCTGCTGAGACTGAAGATTGGAGCTTAAGCTGCTTCTCTCCTCACTGAATAGTGAGGCATTTGTGGTCCTACTCTTCTCAGGCAAGGGAGAGACTCTTATGAGATTTCTAACAAAGTGCTTTTGATGTTATTAGAAATTCTGTAACCAAAGATTGAGGATGTGACTTGGTAACAGAATGCTTACCTAGCACACATGAGGCCATGGATTAATCTCTAGCACCACAAAAAAACAAAAACAAACAAACAAACAAAAAACAGATAAACAAATGACCCATAACCTTGAAATTTTGAAGGGCAAGTCTGGTTATGTGTTATGAAGCAGTTGTCTCCAGACAGCTGAGCTTCCTTCTCTTCTTGTAGAGAAGGCTGGTCAAATTTCTGGAATACCTCTGCTCACAGCTCACAGTATGATCTGACAACATAGAAGTCCACTGGAAACATCATATAGTTCATCCCCTGAGGACATGGCTGAGATGCTGTCCCCATGGAAGGCAAAGATGAGCCTCTAGAGTTTAAATGGGGTCTGGACAACATAAAAGTGAGATGCAGCACATTGAGAGCCACAGTCTTCTGAGAGGATTTGTAATAGGTTTGGTACTATTTATAGTATCACATTCCCTAATTAATCATCTCTACCTCACTACTAGATTAGTAGCTTGCTGCTATTAGTTACTCTGTCTGTTTTCATCCGTGAACCTATTGTTAGTTCATAGCAGATAACAATGCATAAAGCTCTAGCTTTTCTTTTCTAGCAGAGTGGACAAGAGACAAGCTTTATATAGAAGGAGTATTAAACACATGGTTCATTTCATATCCTGCAGTCAGGAATATGAATTGGAATCACTCTTTTCAAAAAGTAATCGGACAAGATAATCTGGGTTTCAGTTTAGGGACTCTTGACCCAGATCTTCCAGAAGCAGAAGGTGATTTCATAGAGATGTTTTAGCTGTTTCTTGTAGTTGGAAGCCATCCGTTGTGAATGAGTCAGAAACCACTAACACTTTGAGGAAACCCATGAGCTTGAGGAGTATGGACACACTTCCCCTCTGGAGAAGTTTAATTGCCTGGTTGGTCTTTCTGGTGCTGAAATTGAGGCCTAGGCCAAGATTGTGCTTGGCAAGGGCTCTACTATGAACAAGACCTTGATCCTTTGTTATAAATTCACTTTTAATTTTCAGTCAAGATCTTGCTCTGCTGCCCAAATTGGTCTTGAATATGTTCTGCAGACAAACAAGCTTTGAGCATGTGATCAACATGCCTGGGCCTTCCAAGTAGCTGAGGTTACAGGGTGATCAATGAGGCCTGGCTACAGCAATGAAATTTTTAATACAATTCTAAACTGGAGTTGAGTCAGGAAGCAGTGGAACTATACTCAGTAATTAGAGTGGAACTCTTTGATTAAGGTGGGAATTCCTGAGTGGGATGATAATGCAAGCCTGTAATCCTGTCCCTTGAGAGGGAGGAGAATCAGTAGTTAAAAGCCAACTTCCTCTACATTGTGAGTTTGAAGCCAGCCTGAGCTACTAGAGGCTGCCTCAGACAAACAAAGACAGAGAATAATTTTCTCTGTTTTCATTTTCAAATAAACAGTGGAGTCTACAGTTTGATAGCAAAGAGAGCTAGAAATTGACTGTTGTGATGTCTGGAAAATTCTTCCACTTTGTACTCTCCCTCCTGCCTCACCAGGCCGTGTCTTTTCTGAACTCAGGCAGTCTGCATCCAAGTGTTTTGATGAGGACAAGGTTATTTATGTCTGTATACTTCCAACCCCATCTTTTCTTCTGAGAACTCAGCTAAAAAAAGAGGGAGGCAAACTCACCATCTCCATATCATATGTGGGATTTCTACTGCCTAAGCAGGTATTCCAAAGGTGACTATCTCTTGCTTTTTACTCGTTACAGAGAACTGACATGAATTCACTTCTGGTAACCTGTTTGGCTGGAGCACACACTATCATTCCACATAGAGTTCTCCTTGGTTGTCTCCCTAGTATACATAGGAAGCAAAGGGATAATTCAAGTTCAGCCAGGTGATACAGGGTAGAGCATGTCCTCAAATACCAAGTCGGAAATCCTGATTCAGTAATGTTCCACCAACTCTGTGACTCTAACTCTCTGACTTTGGTCCTGATTGGTTCCAGATGTGTCTGAGTGCATCATCATGTGAATTGCAATGGAAGTTGCATAAGGCCAACAGAGACACAACATGACACAGCAGGCCATGGATTAATAACACAAATGAATTCCACATCCCTCTTGCAACATAGTAATGGTATCGAACACCATCTCTGACTTTGTCTACTTTTCCTGTCCCTTGCTGAGTAGAAGAACTTTGCACTTCTTGGACAGAGGTCTGCTTGACATTTTATGGTGCACAGCATGACACAAAGACCATGACCTGAGCAGGAGCTTCTTAGATGGGGAAATTGTAACCTAACATGCAGGAGCTAAGGATGGCTGCTCAGCCACTATGCACCAATTCCCCTTCACTTAGTCCTTGCAGAAGACCCTGCATCATGCCCACTTCTGTCTATAACCCAGGTGTAGACCTACAGAGGCCAGGATAAAGTCTTGGTTTCAACTCCTTAATTAGGCTCAATTTTCTCATATAAATACATTACTGTTATTAATTTGTTGTGTCCGAGAACTATACAGTGTTTGCTGTGATTTTATTTTGAAACCAGAAGGACTAAACCAAGAAAACTAGCTTTAAAGCATTCTTGGAAAAGTACCTAACATATGAGGTCCAGGGAGAGATGGCTAGTCCCTGGCTAGTCACTTCTATTTGACTTTAACTGCCTTAAAAGCAAAGGAAATAGAAACTTCTAATTTTTTTGTATTATGATGTCTTTTCATAGGCTCTCCCATCAGAAGACTGTCCAGCATCATTAACAGAAATGAAGAAGAAGAGTGGTCCCTTTAAAGACTTATAAGGACAGAGATCCTGGTCAGGGTAGCTCTTATTCATAGCAACACATCTACATTCAGTTCTATAACAGGTGGGCCATGGGCAGTGTACCTCGTAATCATTTGAGAGGTATGTCCATCAACTCGACCCAGAAATGTACTCTAAATGAACAGTATCAGCTGTAGTCAATAGCAAACTAGGATTGAATAAACCTTGATTCACTCTTTGGTGAAGGAAGTGTAGTGTCTCTCAGGGTTTCTGTGTACCCATTGAAGGGATTAGTGGGGTTTGGCCAGAGACCCTGGCACTTCACATTGGGACAGCAAAAGGGAAGTCAGAGTTTGTCTTAGGCACAGTCTTATGATAGCAGCATTGGATATTACAGACAATTTCATGTGGTCTCCATGTGTTCCTGAGTAAAGGCAAGAGAAATGTCCTTAGATTAGAAATATCACCTCACCTTCTGCTCCTTATCCATAAGATGAAAGAGTGGTATGGGAATGGTAAGTGCATTTCATTAGAAAAAAACACAAGGTGAGTTCCTTTAGGTAGGGTGTGTTTCTCTTTCATTTGTTGAAACAGAGTCTCTATCTACAAAGCTGACCTTACTCTGGATTTGCAGGTTCACCTTGAGCTCAGATAATCCTGCTTCCACTTAAGAAGTAAGGTCACCAAGGCCAGTGATTACAGTCCTTGTCATTGAGCCAAGGACTTGCACATAATAGGGAGTTACTCCACCACCTGAAGTATATATACAGCTATTGTTTTTATATTTCCAGTCTCCTTTCTTTTCATGACAAGGCAGAATTTCACTGTGACCCACAGAATTCTGCAGCTATTACTGCTTTTGTGTCTGATGCAGAGTGCTCAGCCCCTCACTCGATCTGAGGGCTTTTTCTCTTGATAAATCCACTATTTCAGTTTCCTCTGTCAATAGGTCATCACACTTTCTCAGCAAATATGAAGGCTGCATTTTCTATCTGCTAAGGAATCCTGGGGCAATTTTCAAAAGCTGCGTACATGGATTCCATGACAGCCACCTTGAACCAATACCCACACTCAGGTTACTTACAGGTTCATCCTGCATGTACTTTCAAATACTTGTTATGAGGAAGTTGATCTCTGTGCAAGTGTATTTATGCCAACATAGCTTCTCATATTGATAAACAGAGAGATTTTGAGTAAGAAATGACACATACTTATTTAATATTTTGAAAGTCTAGCTCAGTTCTCAACAAGGAGTATAATATGGGGCTCCCAACCCAATCAAACTAAGGAACCTCTGGATTTGGAAGGAGGATGTGTTGAATGTCTTACAAAAAGAGAGGATCCTGGAAAGGGAACCTGGGATTTGGTTCATTTATGAAGAGATAATTCACAGAGCTGAAATGGCTATACCCCATGACATCAGCAGGCCCTTCCCCTGGCATTCTATGGTATCATGGAAAGCTCATGGAATTCCATAATATCATCAGTGTTTTAGCAACACCAACTGCCCTTAGGGCAATCCTTCAGTGCCTCTTGGTCATATCAGTAGCCATGTTGTAAATACTGAGATTTCTATTTGGAAGAGAAAATGGGGAACATCCAGAGGCCATAGAAAGATAGAAAGCTGCTGTTAGGTCTCAAAAAAAAAAAAAAAAAAAAAAAAAACAGGCAAAAATAATTGGTTCTGGCAAAGGCACAGTGAGTGCTGGGCAGGAGGCAGGGAGTTTCATGGAGGAGGTAGGTTTGAGCTGGGAATTCCAGTAAAGGGGTAGAAGTTCTGGAGCCTCTGAGAAGCAAATGAACATCCCTGCTTCTCATAATTACTGTCTGTCATTCCAGAATATAAGTTTGTCTCTTCTCCATGTCAGGACCTGGCAAAGCTAGTCTATTGTGCTGGGAGCACCTAGTTTTTACCTTACTGGCCTTTGGGGTTGTAATGCCAGGAAAGGAAGAGACTATCAGTGGAAAGGCAGGGAACAGTGTGCTTCCACCTTAGAGCAGGCATCACTCAACTTTAGTCTCAGCAGGTTCTTTAGATTTAATGACTTTCTGACACTAGTCACATACAGAGAAAAGTGCAACTGTCTAAGATATTATGTCCCATGGGTGTACAGCAGAACTACTGTAAATATCTTTCCCTGACAGTGGCATCCATAGGATTCTGAATCAGCACTTGAGGGTGGTGAGTAATAGTCTAGTTTAGCCTAACAACTATCAGTGGCTTGGGACAGGGAAAAAATAAGCTCCTAAATGTGAGGGATCCTCACAGCACCTGAGTGCTTATGTACTTTGTCATTTCTCCAGGCTTTGGGAACCACAGGCAGGGTTCAGTTCTCTAGAACTTGTTGTGTCTTGTCCCAGTGTAGTGAATCCTGAAAGTTGGTCCTTGTGTTCACTTGAAACATGTGTAGGGAGGTAGAAGAAATCCCTATATGCTTAAATAATCACATCTCTACAGAGTATTGTGAGAGCTGAGATCCAAAGAAGGGGCATCTGAACAAAATTAAGGGCCAAAATTATTATATTGTCACTGGGTTCAAACATGATCTTTCTGATGAGTCCTCTGGGTGGTCTGTCCTTTCTCTATGCCTTTCCCTATATAATTTCACTTGAGTTCATCTACACACAGAGGGTGCTACAGAGCCATCATCCTAGCCAACACTCCTCACCAAGAAACAAGTGAAGAAAGAAATAGAGAGACTGAGCATGGAGTTGCAGCTGATGACCAACCAGAGAAATGAGCTGCGAGTTCACCTCCTCTTCATCTGTGAAGGCACTGTTGACAACAGGTATTCATTCCTTCAGTTTCCACAGGAATGTTTGCACTATCACCCTCTCCTGCTTTCATTTAAGGTCATGTGTTCCACAGAGTCGCCTGACCTTATCACATGGGAATCCATGGACTCTGGACCAACAGTTAAGAAACTTGATGGAATCCATCTTGGCCCTCTGCAGGTGTGTATGACTGTGGTGTAACTTGTTCTCACGTAGGAATACTAGCAGTGATAAGCAGTGATATCACGACCCATCCCTCGAGTTTAGCTGGCTTTTGGGTACCCCTTCCACATACTTCCTTACCTGGAATAGCCTTGATGAAAGTTGAAGAGTTTAGTCCTTTGCTCAAGCCCATTGGAGGCTTGCCCCTTTATGAGCTGAGATCAATGAGTACTAGAAGGGGTTAGATAGGAATTAGGGTGAAGGTGTGGATCATGTGATGAGAGAAAACTGCAGGTTTATGGAAAATAAATAAAATGTGCTATTTAAATAAAATTAACTAATAAATTCTGCTTGTTTTTCAAAAAAAAAATGTCTGAGGTTCTAAAAGGCTGCACCTTCATAGTGACTCTGCAGCCACCTCATGACCTACTTTTTTCTCAGTGGAGGCAAAACTGAAGCTTTGGAGGGAGTGAGATGGGTACACAAACTTCACTACTTTCTCTAAATGAAAACCAGAGGCTATGGTTTCACTCACACATCTCAGGAATAGAGGCAGTAGTGGACAGGTTCCCAGCATGCATTTGGAAAGGCTCTGACAGGTGGTGGCTTGTGGCAGACAATAGTTGCTATGAGTTTGTGGTGAGTCTTTGAACTTGCCTGGCAGGTAACTGTGCTGGAAGCTCTTGGTAGCTGCTGGATAGGCATGGTTCCACTTGGTCCTTCCCAGTGTAATAGTGGAAGTATTGGGACACTTGATTGTTTCTAGTTTTGTGTCTTATACCACAGTGCTTCATACATTATTTAGAATCTGATTGTGGGTTCTTTTCCCTCTCTGTTTCTCCTCAAATTTCACTTCTTCCTTCATTCCTTCCTTCCTTCCTTTCTTCCTTCCTTCCTTCCTTCCTTCCTTCATTCATTCTTTCCATTTTTCCTTCTTTCCATTCTTTTACCCCTCCCCCTCCCTCTCATATGTTCATATGATACTGATGAGGTCTGGGATCCTCACTCAAGCATCAATGCTCTTGTCCTAAGTTTTCATTATGGTGGCAGCTAACAATTCTTTGGGAAGTTTGTATAGCTATACCAATATAGGGTCACAACCCATGAAATATGAGCATTACTTTTCACTAAAAGTCACCTGAGACATAGATTCTATGTTTTAAAACAACAGAAAACTCCTTGCAATATCTGGTATGTTCAAACATTTATAATAGAGAGCTTGTTGAAGGATCTCTGTTATCACAGAGAGCTTGTTGAAGGATCAAGGACTGCTGAGTGAACTTGTGTAGCCAGGACACTCTCCATCTGTATACCCAGAAACTCTTGACCTAGGGAAAGGATAACAACACTCAAAGTACCAGGAGATCTCAGTACTTAGGAGTCAGAATGTGGAATCCACAGGAGTATAGCAGGCCAGAATACAACTTGCATTCACCTGATGCTTGAGGCTCTCTACTCCTGTTTCTAGAACCTACAACAAGTCAAATCCATTCTATGAGAATCTGAAGTTGGATCATAAACAGGTCATGTGGGAACTAAAGGCATAGAGAATGAAAACACCTAGGCATCAGAAAAGTTCATTGAGCTGACAAAAGAGACAGTCTTGTATAGGTAAGTGCCCATCTTGGCATGGACCCCATTTGCTGTGGAATGGCATTCTCTCTGTGGTATGATTTTGCATGACTGAAAATTCCAAAGTTTTGGTTCTAGGATTTCTGCATTTTAGGAAGGAGCCTTAGAAAACTATGTGGGACTTGTGCTCAGGGACTTAGTTAAGTGTGACAGATGCTGTTAGCCACTGCCACCACTATGCTAGAGTCATAGGAGCCTCTACATAGAGCACCAATTTGTTCTGTGAATGAAATGTGAATCAGGCCAAAGACTCAGGCTTTACAAATCTGATAGCATGGAACCTGTAGACACACACCTTGAGTCTCCTGACCTTATTTGGATGGTATTTCCAAAGATTTCTTGATGTTTCACCTTACCATGATCCCTTATGGATAGTGAAGGAAATCTACCTTCTATTGAAATGCATGTATTCTTTTTGGGTATAGGGGTATTCCTTAGTAGTTTGATAATTTTTAGAAGTATATCTTCTCTCATTCTGATCTCCTGAGTACAGCTGTCATGGCTGTATCAGAATCTGGCTATGTATTTTTGGAAACACGAATCTTTTCATGGAGGTGGTTCCTGGAAGCAGGGTGGCAGGAGGAACATTCCAAATGCTTACTATGCAGAGTGTGTCTCCAGAGGTCTGCACAGCCTATTCCTGATGGAAGAGACTCAGCTGAAAAAGAAGGTGGACATGCTGACTCAGGAGAAAAAGAAACTGCAGGAAGATTGGGTCAGGCTGAAACACCACTTGGAGAACTTGAACTTGATCCTTACAAACAAAGAAGAAAAGAGTGACATGAAAATCTAAAAATAACAGGTAGGGGATAGGGTGATGGTACAGATAAAGGTTGGCACCATTTGGACATTTGACTGCATGTACTTTCACACATTATGTTATTCATCCATGCTCCTTGCCAGTCATCTACTAATGCCATCCAGGTTTTCAATTCAGTGTTTATGTACAATTACTTAAGAGAAGTTAGCCTCTTATGAAACTGAGTTTTTGGCAAAGCATTCCAATTGCTCTGCTTGAAGTTGCAGTCCAGTGAAGGAGATAGGTCAATAACATCACAAATGTTCTTATATTCAGGATTCATTTTTTCTTTTCTCCTCCTCCTCATCCTGCTCTTCTTCCTCCTTCTTTTTAAAGGCAGGGTTAGTCTGTCTGTTTAGGAACTCACTTTGTAAATCAGGCTGTACTCAAGTTTACAGATATTTGCCTGCACCTGCCTCCAGATGCTAGGATTACTGGCATAATCCTTCACTGCTCAAGAATAGTTAGGATTCTGAGCACAGAATTCTGAGTGAGTGAGTTCTGGTTTGGGGCTTATTTGCTTGACAAGTCTATTGTGATATCACAGTGAGAAGCAGTTTGTAAGGAAGAAGACCTCATGCAGGTTGAAAATATGTGCTTTTCAGAGACAATAATGGGTGGCTTGTGACTTTCTCCTCTCTTCCTGCTTCCAATTGTGTTTACTTCACTTTGCCCAGATGTTCCTTTAGAGTGATAGAAGCATCAGCAGCACTTATCAGCCTTGCTTTCTGTACATGGTGGTAGACATTTCTCCCTTTCAGGCCAGTGGAGACTGGGGTTGATTAGGTGATCAACTGAGAGCTTTAGACAAGCTGGAGAGAGAGAGAGAGAGAGAGAGAGAGAGAGAGAGAGAGAGAGAGAGAGAGAGAGAGATTGATATATAGACATACATAAATAGATAGATCCATACACAGACTGACAGAGTGAGTGAGTGATTGAGTGAGTGAATGAGTGAGTGAACGAGTGAGTGACAGAGATGGTGGGAGGGAGAGAGTGTATATCTTTGTGTAGTTTAAACCTGTGGGTCTGGTGATACATCATGAATGTGTGCATTGTTCTGAGGACACCACTGGATTTCATGTTAGTCTCACTCTTGAATAAGGGTCTCCTACTTCCCTGAATGCTGATTCTTTTACTAGCCATGGTAACCAGCATGCTCTTGGGATCTTTTGTATGTGTTTACAATTATATGACAATGGGTAACCCTCCTTAAGAACATGATCTTCTAATTAACAGGAGCTCAAGAGATTAGAGAAAAGACTTGAGGTCCTACTGAAGCAGAAAAAGATGGTGATTCAGACAAAGAAACTGTCAGAAAAGCTGCAACATGTCTCCCAGACGAGGTAAGAGCTATGGTTGGGGAGAAAAGGTAGAGCCCAGGGTGCCCCCTATATCTGCAATGTGTATCATTTATGGGCTTCCTCCCAATGCATGGGTCTCAGCCACAACCAGGGAATGGCAACATCAGTCAAATGTGCTAGTGCTTTCAACAAGAACATCCATCCAGAGAACAATATGTTTTATATTATGTGTCTGTAGAATTGAGTCTCCCTTCTGCCTTCTGACTATTTATGTTCTGAACAGTAGTTTCTCGAACTGACAGTGGTGTATCTTCTTCAGCCTCCCAATTTGAGGATTGAATGTATAAATCGCCAGGCATGATAAATTTATTTATGAAACTCCCCTGTAGAGAAGACATACTCAACTTTGAACACTGCTTTCTGAGTCACTGACTCATTTCCTGTGCAAATTGTTCTCTTGGTAGAGTAAGTAAAGGACTTTCCAGGTTGAAAAAGCAGATGCCTCAGCTACAAGCAATATCAGAAAATTCTTGATAATGTTCTCTCATCATCTTTCAAAGAGAGTCTGGGTGTTTATTCCCAGATTTATTACTAAAAACATCACATTTTTCTATTTGGTCCTAACCAGGGCCAGGGTTCATAGGGATACATCTCAGGAAATGCTTCTCTATCATGACAGGCTCTATTTTGTATGCTGTTCATGTTCAAGGTACCTTGTGGATATGACAATTGAGCTAGTTTAATGACACATAATACATGGTGCAGGGATGTATTATGTCTATGTATACAATGATGTGGTCAATCAATTCTCATCACGTGTAACTTGTATATTGCACATATGCTGTGGAATATTATACTCATTTACTGTTGTTATTTATGAAATTCTTATTCTTTTTTAGTAGAAAGTAAACACAGGGCTTAGTTAAAATCAGGACATGTGTTTAGGTCTCAGAAAAGTTACATGTCTAGCTGCTCTGCTATACTTATTTTTTAAGTGTACCAACAATGACATGAGTCAAAACATCAATGTTAACTGTCCAGAAGCACTGAGGTGGAGGGAGGGAGGGGCTTGACAGCTGACACAGAAGGTTCCCACCTGGCCTGAGTCTTAACTGGTCTCCTTTTCCAGGTCTACACAGCTGTAGCCTGACCTGGAACAGGACATAACCCAGAGCCTCTTGCAGAAAGAGGTGCTACAGAAAGAGCCAGTTGCTGAACTACATGTCCAGCAAGTACAGAACTCCTGTGATGCAGGAGAGGAATTGATAGACTCATCTTGAAAAACCTATTAACAATTGTGACTTCCATGCAAGGCCAGCCACAGGCTCTAGGTGTGCTGCTCATCTCAATTTTTCCTTTAGTTTTTGCTTTACATTTTTCTTTTTTGTTATAGTTTTGCTATTTTCATGTTTTTTGTTCTTGTTTCTGCTTTTCATAATTTGTTAAGCTGTTCACTGTTTTTATTGACGCCAAACCCCTTTTGATAAAAAGGTTTTTTTAAATCAATAAAAAAGCAATTTGCCTCTCTTCACACATGACTCCACAATCTGTCTTCAGTTTTGGTGTCACACTCCTATATACCCACAGAACACAACACATGTATAGATGGATCTTTACAAGTTCAACTGCAGCACAGTTGTTCCCTGCCAACCAGCACCCACAGGCAATTGGCGGCCTTGAGTATGGATAACATAACTTACTCCATGAATACACACTTTATGATGGAATCAGTAACCATCCTGCATCCACACTGTCATGACTTTAGCTATACCCAATATATGGTACTCTATAGACATGCTATCATGAGTTTGTGACAAGAACCAAATTATTAAGAAATATACCCATATTGCTCTATGCACTCTTGAGCAATAAAATTATTAAAAGATCATTTCATAAAAGAAATGAAAAATCCTGAACTATCTGCTTCTTTTTTGCTTTCAATACAACATCAATTATGTTGTATTGAAACATAATTCAATACATAAATAAAACATAAATAAAACAACACAAGTTTTATTTCTTATTACTTGGCCCTCTCTGTAACTAGATTCCAGAATATTGACTCAGTGTTTCTCTCTGGGTGTCTGCTTCTGTTTTTATCATTGAGTGGGGGGACAAATAGACGAGAGCAAAAAAAGGGATACCATAATAGAGGGAGCCATTATATTTTTGAAGAGAAAACTAACTCTAGAGGGATATCCACAGGCCAACAAGGATGATGACAAGTAACATTCTGAGCAACAGTGGAGAGACTACCTTAAATGCCCTTCCCCGATAATGCCATCATAGAGCCCTTAGATGGTAGCAGATGGAAAAAGAAGCAGAAACCCACAGCTAAACATAGAGCCAAATTGGAATCCAGATGCAGAGAAGGAGGACAAGTCCAGGCAACAGAACCTGCAGAGACAGCTGACCTGAACAAGGAGGAACTAATGGGCCCCAGAATGATAGCTGAGAAACCAGCATGGAACCAAATTAGACCCCCTGAACATGGCTCTCAGTTATAAGGCCTGGATAGTCTAAGGGAGCTCTGACAATGGAACCAGGATTTATTCCTGATGCACAAAAGGACTTTGGGAGCACATTCCTCATGAAGGGATACTTTCTTGACCTAAAGGCAGGAGGGAGGGGCTAGTCCCTACTCAAATGACTTGACAGATTTTCTAGACCCTTCCTTGAAGGCATCACCCTCCCTGTGGAGTGGGGGGTGGGTGGGATGGGAAGGTGGTCGGGGGCATGGGAGGGAGGAAGGGAGGGAATGAAAGAGGGAGGGAGAGAGGGATGGAGGGACAGAGAAATGGGATCAGTACATAAAATAAGAACAAAAGAAATGGAGTCAAGACCAGGCAGGAGAAACCCACAGAGATAGCTGACCTGAACAAGGCGGAGCTCATGGACCCCCAGACTGCTAGTGGAAAACAAGTATTGGAATGACTCAGAGCTCATGAACATGAGTCTCATTTAGAAGGCCTAGGCAGTATAAGAGACCTCTGATGATTGAACCAGGATGTATCCCTGGTGCAGGAAAGGACTTTGGGAGCACATTTCCCATGGAGTGATACTCCCTAAGCTTAGAGGCAGGAGGGAGGGCCTAGACCCTACTCCAAGTGACTTGACAGATTTTTATGATTCCTCCTGGAAGGCATTCCCCTCCCTGTGGAGTTAGGGAGAAAGTGAGATGGGAGGGCAGGAGAGAGAACTGGGATCAATATGTAAAATAAAGATTTCCTGGATGTTTTGTTTTAAGAATTTGTCAGATTTAAGATTTTCTTTGGTCGATGAATCTATTTCCTCCAGTTTTCTTCAACACCTGAGATTCTCTCTTCAATCTTTTGTATTCTGTTGGTTATACTTGCATCTGTAATTCCTGATCATTTGCCCAGTTTTTCTATTTCCAGCATTCCCTCTGTTTGTGTTTTCTTTATTTTCTCTATTTCAGTTTTCATGTCTTGAACAGTTTGAATTGTTTCCTTCATCTGTTTGATTGTTTTTCTTGGCTTTTCTTACTTTCTTTAATAGATTTGTTCATTTCTTGCATTTTTTTGCTTGGTCTTTTCCTTTATTTCTTACAATTTTTTGTTTGTTTTTTCTTCCATTTCTTTAAGGAATTTTCTCATACCCTTTTTGAAGGCCTCTATCATCTTTACAAAGTTATTTTTTTTTTTGAAGTTGTTCTCTTTGCTTCAACTGCTTTGTTGTGATCAGGTATAGTTGGTGTAGAGACCCTAGATTCTGGTGGTGTCATGCTTGTCTCTCCATTGTTGGTTCTTTCTTGTATTGCCCTCTTCCAATTTCTTCAAGTGAGTGCAGGTAGAGTCTTTCTCTTTCTACCCTAATTTCCTGGTGGGTGTACTTGTGTCAGGAATTCTATGTCTGTAACTCTGGATGGTCTGAAGGCCAGGAATGTGGTTCAAAAATCTTTGATGAAGGGAGGAAAGACTGTCTGGGTGATCCTAGAGAAAGAACCCTGTGCCAGGAAGGCTCCCTGGGGGCTTGGTCTTGAGACACCTGCTGGTTCTTATGACTCCTGCTCTTCTTGCCCACTGAGCCAAGACCCCAAGATCACCTCAATGCCTAGGGACTGCAGAGGGAGAGACATCTGACACAGTGACATCAATGAAGAATGTACAAGCAACAGAGTAAGTCACCCGGGACAACAGGCCCTTGGGAGGGGTTATAAAGGCAGGCCTAACTTACTTAATAAAGAAGATTGTAGGACACTCTGCTACTCACTGACTTCCTGTGCCTGAGTCATTGGTGCTGCATCTTCTCATCCCTAGGCAACAGAAACAATATCAGCCACTCTATGGGTACTATATGGGTACTCTATGGGTACTATAGTCATCTATAGTACTAAAGATGCAGGACTGAGGAGACAGTACTGAGAATGTCAGGTTGTACTGTCATCCAAGTTTCTTTCTCTCCACACATTATCCTCTTGCCATTTCCTACATGAAAAGGGCAAGCTAATCTACCTTAGTTGGATGGGCCTCAGTTACCTGTCTGTAAAGAGGGTACAACCCAGACATCACATTGGTGGACATTTGGCAACTTATAAAATGTAATTTAGATAGGACTAGTCTTAGGTTCCCCACTTTACATCCTCACTGTCTTTCAATCCATTCCCATGGCAACCAGTCGGCTCACATTACATATTCAGTATTACCTCAACACATCAAGATCTAACCCAGCATGAACACTCTGTTCCTTACTTTCTCCATCTGACACAGGACTGGAAGATGACCTCACTGGGCAGTGTAAGTCAGTGAGAATAAACAAGGACAACTGTGAAGTACTGAGTCAAGTCCCTTTGTACCAGTTTGTGCTTAAAAACCACTAACCCAATCTGGCCCTGATGGGCCATTGGTGAAGTAACAAGTGACAGTTGGTGTTTGAGTCACTGGCCTCCCTAACCCCTAGCTGCACTCTGATAGTATCAACAAACTGTTCTGGAGGTTGCAACTGTGAGGGCTTCCATTCGTAGGTTAACAGATGGAGTACAGAGAGTTAAGCAGCTTGCCCAAGGTCAAAGAGAAAGGACCTTATCTGTTGCTCTGTTTGGTTGGGAAGAGTGAGGATTCTTAGAAGTACACTAACATAGGGCATTCTGGGGAAGAAAAATATCCAGATATGGTTCATGGATAGCCCTGATGTACAGAGCTAACTTCCCCTTTTTCCACACTCCACAGCACGTACAGGTCTAGGTGTGCCAGAGGGCCCAGTCCAGCTTAGGCAAAATTGAAGTCTGAAATGAGGGCTCAGAAAGCCATAGCAACACCAGGTAGAAGTGCCACATCCCATCTGTGGACTTATGTTTGCCAGTGGTGTAGGCCGACTGCATTCTCATAGCCATTCTAATTGTTCTGCAACTGAATTAACAACCTTGGAATGAGCTGCCTTGTACCTGGTTTCATTCTCCATGCACAACCAAAGACTTTGTGAGGAACACTTGCTTTTGCTCTTGTAAAATGAGGAAATTTCCAGCTTTAGGCACCTAGGTGTGAGAGTTCCTCCTGGATAGACACCAGATTGTGATCCATGACATACTGGATAAGGTTTTTTCTGTTTATGTCTCCTTATTGGCTCATCTCAGTGCCAGTGCTAGAGTTCCTAAGAGCAGGGTTCATCCCATTGCTGTAACATGCATCTGGGAATAATGGTGCCTCCAGCCCTAGAGAAGCATGGAGCACCTACAGTAGGATGGGTGCTGAGCCCTGGTAGAGCTGTCTCCACTGTCCTGAAGGGTGGCTCTGCTCATGATATACCACCACCACAGCATTGTTTCCCAGCATAAATTCAAGGTCTACATGTCATAGCATGTGCCTACCACTGAGAGCCTTAGCCCTGTTTGTGGGAAGTTGAATCTAGAGTTAGCACCACTAAATTACACCTAGGAAACCTATCTCATTTCCTCTTCCTGGGGATGTCACCCCTGTACCCCTGGCTGGAGATGGAGTCCCTCCTTTCCAGATCTCAGAGGCCAATGTGGCAGTACTCTATTTGACTGTTAGCTTTTCATTCCACCCACAACACAGTGCTCTGGCACAACTACCTTCTCCACACATAATGTCTCTGGGCCTCATCATTTCATTTGCTTTCATGCCTTTCTTAGGAACAACTATGGTTCTTCAGTTTTGCATTTTCCTGCACCCAGGAACTACAGGCAAAATCCTGAGGCTCCTGCATGCTAGAATGATGCCTGACTATTAGAGGCACAAAAGCATAGATCCTCAAGGAACCATTTATGCTGTATGCACATTGACCTGGTACTTTGGCAGTCATGTCATCAATGGTATAGGGGAACACACACAGAGAGCAGATGGTGGAAGATGGATGAGAGATTAGAAGGGGAAAAACAAAGAGGACAAAAACCTGGGGGAATGGCTCAGTCAACAACATGATTGCACAGGCTGGAGGACTGAGTTTGAGAATCAGCATCTCTAGGTTTGCTTATTATAATCTCAACACTGGGAAGGTTAATGCAGGTGTGACCATGGGGTTCACTAGCTATCCAGACTAGCCAGATTGATTCAGCCCTAGATAAGGAAGGACTTCCAAGGTTGTTCTTTGACCACCATGCATGAAAGGCACATCCACACCCACAGGTACACACAAACACATGCACATGCACATATGCAGGCAGGAACCCATATATGTATACATGCAACCATGTAGTACAGTTTTTCAAGACAGGGTTACTCTGTCTGATTTACACTCACTTTGAAAACCAGGCTGTCTTTAGATTCACAGGCATCTGCCTGCCTCTGCCTGCAGATGCTATCATTAAAGGCATGAGCCATCACTGCCCCAGGATAGTTAGGATTCTAAGCACAGAGTTCTGAGTGAGTTCTAATACTTCAGCTCATTTGCTTGGCAAGGTTATTGTGATATCACAGTGAGAAGCAGTTTGCAAGGAGGAGAACCTCACACAAGTTCAAATGTTTGCTTTTCAGGGTCAATGATTTGGGTGGCATGTGACTTTCTCCCTTCTCCCTACTTCCAAATATTTTCTATTCACTTTTCCTAGGTGTTCCTTCAAGAGTGACAGAAGCCTCAGTAGCAGGTGTCAGCTCTATTTCCTGTAATAGGTGCTGGACATTTCTTCCATCCAGAACATTATAGTCTGGGGTTGACTGGTGATCACGTGGGAGCTTTAGACAAGTGGGGATTTTAGTCTTTGTTGAAAAGACTAAGTAGCTTAAGTAGCTTAAGATAATCAAGCCAAGAAAATCACAATAGTTTTTCACAAAAGAATTTGGCCCCATTGATGTATGGCTGAGTTGTGAGATCATTCTAAAATAGCTGGTATTGTTTGTCTAAACTCAGCATATCATTTGCCATGATATTTCTTTCACCTAGCTCCTTTTTCTCCTATTTTATTCCCCTTGTTTTCTTTCTCTTCCTTTCTGTCTGTCTGTCTGTCTGTCTGTCTCTCTCTCTCTCTCTCTCTCTCTCTCTCTCTCTCTGTGTGTGTGTGTGTATGTGATAAAGATAGATAGATAGATAGATAGATAGATAGATAGATAGATAGAAGATAGACAGGAAGGAAGATAGACAGAAAGACAGAGTGAGTGAGCGGAGGAGGCAAGAGGGCGAGAATGTATATCTTTGTGTAGTTTATGCCTGTGGGTTGGTGGTACTTCTTGAATGTGTGAATTGTTATAATGACGCCACTGTATTTAATGTCAGTCTCTCCCTTGAATAATATTTCTTACTTCCCTAGATCCTGACTCTTTTACTAGCATTCCTAATCTGCAAGCTATTGGGATCTTTTGTATGTGCTTACTTTTGTATGATAGTGTGTAACCTTTTATCCATAAATCACAATCTTCTATTGAACAGGAGAACAAAAAATTGGAAGAAAGACTTGAGGTCCTATTGAAGCAGAAGGAGATGGTCATTCAGACAAAGGATTCATCAGAAAAGCTGAAACATCACTTTGATGTCTCCTAGATGAGGTACGAGCCCCGTGGATACCAAAAGTTAGAGCCACCAGTGTCCTTTGTACCTGGGATCATTATGTTTTGTGAGATTTCTCTCACATACATGGGTCTCAGCCACAACCTGGGAATGAGAACCTCAGAGAAACGTGCTAGGTCATTCAATAGCAACATTAATCCACAAAACAATACATTTGATATCACTGTGTCTGTAGAATTGAATCTTCCTTCCTGCCTCCTGACCTCTTTATGTTCTGTGCAGGAGTTTCTTGAACTATCAGAGACTTGTCTTCCTCAGCCTCCATGTTATGGAATTTGAGTTTGTGCATCACCAGGCCTCATTAAAATAGCAAATTTATTTATGAACTTTCCTTGTAGAGAATAGATTCCAATCTTTGAACACTGCTGTCTGCAACATTTACCCATTTCCTGTGCAAATTTTTCTCTTGATAGAGTCAGTTAAGGATAGGAACCTGATTGAAACTAGCAGGTGCCTCACCTGCAGGTGAGATCACAATCTTCTTGGGAGTAATTAGTCAAATCTTCAGAAAGCCAGTCTGGATGTAGATTCCCAGGTCTACTTCTAAGACCATCACACGTTTCTGTTTGGTCCCAGGCAGGGCCAGTGTTCACAGGGACACATCTCAGGAAATGCTTCTCTGTCATGACAGGCTCCATCTTGTGTGCTTTTCATGTTCAAGGTGCCTCATGGATGTGAGAATTGAACTAGTTTAGTGACCTTGTTCAGATTCCCATGATGCAGAACTGTATTATGGATATGTTTAAAATGATGTGGTCAGTCCATTCGCATCATGGGTAACTTGCATATTTGTCATATATTGTTGGATATTGTATTAATATGCTGTTGCCATTTACAAAATGATGTGCCTCAAGTATAGGAGAAGGTCCTCTACTTTTTAGTAGATGGTACATCTAGTGCTTAGTAAGTCAATGTGTGTTTACTCCTGAGAAAGTTTACATGTCCAGCTATTCTGTGACTCTTATTCTTTGGGGATAGACATGACATCAGTCAAAAGATCTGTGTTGATCATCCAGCACAGCTAAGGTGGAGGGAGGGAGAAGCTTGACAGTTTACATAGCAGGTTCCTACCTGGTCTGTGTCTTAACTGCTTTCTTTTCTCAGGTCCAAACCACTATAGCCTTAACTGGAACAGGACATAACCCAGGATGAGAGTCAGTTGCAAAATGAGCTGCTACAGCAAGGGCCACCTCCTGAGCCCCATCCCCACCAAGTACTAAACTCCTGTGATTCAAGGGAGGTATTGCAGCACTCATCTTGAAAAAAATTTTTACCACCAAGGACTTCCTTGCAGGTCAGCTACAGGCTGTACATCTTTGGATTTCAAATTGTAGAAAGAAAATATTGGTTAGCTCAATTTTTCTTTGGTTTTTGGTTAACTTTTTTCTTTTTGTTGTTTTGTTGTACTTTTGCTATTTTGATGGTATTTTTGTTCTTGTTACTTTTTTCATAATTGGACAAGCTTATTCACTCTGTGTATTTATTGCTATATTAAACTCCCTTTGGAAAAAAAGTGAGTTCCCAGCCAGCCAGGTTCACACAGGTGTTTGGTGGCCTTGAGTATGGATAGCATACCTTTGTCCATGAATACACACTTTATGATGGAATGAACATCCATTATGTATCCACACTGTTATGTGTTTAGCCAAAGCCTATCCTATGGCTAAAATCAAAAACATCAATGACAGTTACTCTGGAGATGATGTAGAGAAAGAGTAACACTCCTCCACTGTTGGCTGGAGTGCAAATTTGTATAGTCATTTGGAGATCAGTAGGGCAATTCCTCAGGAAAGGGGGAATCATTCTACAACAAAATCCAGCAATTCCTCTCTTGGCATATATCCAAAATATGCACATTCATAGGACAAGGATATCTGTTCAACTGTGTTCATAGCACCATAATTTATACTAGCCAGAACATGGAAGCAACCTAAATGCCCCTCAACAGAAGTATGGTTGGAGAAAATGTGGTACATATACACAGTGGAGTACTACACAATGGAAAAATGGAATATAGAAATTTGCAGGCAAATGTGTGGAACTAGAAAAACCTTCCTGAATGAGTTATCCCAGTCACACAATGTCAAACATGCTATGTACTCATTCATACATGGATTTTCGACATAGAACAAAGGATTTCCATCCTACAAGCCACACTGCCAGCAAAGCTAGCAAACAAGGAGGGCCCTAAGAGAGACATACATGGTCCCCTGGTGAAGGGGAAAGGGACAAGGTATCCTGAACAAATTGGGGGCATGGGGAGGAGGGGAGAGAGTGTTAAGAGAAAGAAAAAGGGAGAAGAGGAGTGTAGAGGAGAACATGAGGGAGCAGGAAGATCAAGTCAAGGGAAAATAGGGGAGAGCAAGAAAAGAGATACCATAATAGAAGGAGCCATTATAGCTTTTAAGAGAAACCTGGCACTAGGGAAATGTCCAGAGTTCTACAAGAATGACCACAACTAACATTTTAAGCAATAGTGGAGAGGCTACCTTAAATGCCCTTCCCTGATGATGAGATTGATGGCTACCTTATATATAATCCAAGAGCCTCCATCTAGTAGCTGATAGAAGTAGAAACAGACACCCACGACTAAACACTAAGCCAAACTCCTGGTATCCAGTTGCAGAGAGGGAGGAGTGATGAACAAAGGGGTCAAGGCCTGGCTTGAGAGAACAACAGAAACAGCTAACCTGAAAAAGTGGAATATATGGACCCTATTCTGATAGCTGGGAAACCAGCATAGGACCAACCCAGACTTCCTGAACATAGCTGTCAGTTAGGAGGAATGGACAGTCTATGGGGCCTGTGGTAGTGTTTCAATATTTATCCCTAGTTTACAAGTGGACTTTTCGAGCTCATTCCACATAGAGGGATACAGGGGGAGGTCTTAGAAACTGCTCTAAATGATAGGACAAACTTTGAAGATCCCCCATGGAAGGACTCACCCTTCCTGGGGAGTTGAAAAAAGATGAGAATTGTGGAGGGACAGGGGAAGAGTGGAGGTAACTGGGTTGAAATGCAAAACAAGTTTGTTTCAAATTTAAACAAAAATAATATCATTAAAATACAAAAAAATGGACAAAACATTGGCTTTTATTTTTTAAATCAAATATTCTCCATTTGTATTCTAATATTTATTACTGAGTGTGTGGGGTAACCTTCATTGTCAACTTGACCAGCTTGGCAGATGAAATTTTATTGAAGAATTGCTTACACAATATTGGCCCATAGGCATGACTATAGGGAATTATCTTGACTTATAATTGGCACTGGAGTTCTCAGTCCACTGTGGGTGTGCCATCCCTAGGAAAGTCAGCCTGGTCTGTTGTATAAGAAAGGTAACTGAATAAGAATAAGAACACCAGTCTCTAAGCAGCACCCCTCCATGGCCTTTGTTTTAGTTCCTGACATGTGTTCCTGCCCTGAATATTCACCCAGGGACTGTGATCTGGGAATTGTGAGATGAAATAAATCATTTCTATTCCAATTTGCTTTATGTGCTGGGGGAGTGTGTGTGTGTGTGTGTGTGTGTGTGTGTGTGTGTGTGTGTGTGTGTGTGTATGTGTATGTGTGTAAACAACAGTTTGCTTGTTGTGCTTGCTAATTTTATGGTGACACAAGTTAGAATCACCAGAGAGAAGGGAATCTCAACTGAAAAAATTCTTCATAAAAGCAGGATATTGGCCGAGTTTAGATAATTTTTCTAATTATTGGTTGATAAAAGACGATCTGAGCAAGTTGTGGGAAGTGAGCCTGTAAGCAGCACCCTCCATGGGCTCTACATGAGCTCCTGACTCCAGGTTTCTGCCCTGTTGGAGTTTCTGTCCTGACTTCCTTCACTGATAAACTGGATATGGAAGTACAAGCCAAATAAGCCCTGTCATCCTCAACTTGCTTTCAGTCATGTTGTTTCAATTCATCAATACAACCCTAACCAGGACAACTGGGGATGTCACAAGACATCTTTCAGGAGTTGGCTTACCCTTCTATTATGCCATAGCAGGTTTCTGGGATGTACTGTGTATTCTAGTAAAGCTAGCATTTCAGATTCCAGGCAATTTCCAGTGTTTGCCATACATTTCTCTCCTGGGTTTGAAGGGATCCCAGATGTGTGCCAGTGTTCTGGGTTTTTAGTTGATGTTTGGGGGTTGAATTCATTGGACTTGTATAGTCAGTGTCTTTCTCCTTTCTCCACTAAGGCATATCTTCCCGGTTCTTACTGTTTTCTTTTTTTTCTTTTTTTGTTTTTTTTTTTGTTTTGTTTTGTTTTGTTTTTTTTTTTTTTTTTTTTTTAAGGAAATAGATAAAATACTGTAGAGAGCTGCAAAGTGCTGCGCCTTAAAGATGGCACTGGCTTCTGCCTTCCACTTTCCCGATGGTGAGCACTCTCTGTCATAAACAAGTCCTTATTTGGCTAAGCTTGTTCAGCTTGTTTGCTTCTGCATAGGAGCAGCCTATCTGCAGGGTTCATGTGGCTCAATGGGGTTGGTCAGCACAAGGGGATTTAAGCCTGTGTAGGGAAGCCCCAGGGAAGTAGAAACTTGTTCAAGAATTCTGAATAAACTGCTTGAAGAAGATCTTCCCTGAGTTGCGTCTTCCTTGCTTGTCGAGGTTGGGTGTGACAACTGGTGGCCCATATGGTGAGCCTCCTCTTCAGATCAGAACTTCTTGCAGTCAGGGCAGTGCTGGTAAGTTCCCAAGGTAAGGTGGGACCATAAAGTCCATGGGAAAAAAAGTGGCAATAAAGTCTCAGGCATTGAGCGAGAGGTTCTAACAAACTGAACGTAAAATTTTTAAAATGGGGACTTCTCTGTCTCATCCAATTTTTCTGGCTCTTTAAGAGCTACTTTTGTCAAAAAAAAATTAAAATAAAGAAAAGTACACTAGAAAGATTCCTGAGCGAGTTTGATGCCATTGCACCTTGGTTTGAGGTTTCGGGAGACCTCATGGTAGTGTGGTGGGAAAAGTTAGGCAGAGATCTTGACTTTGCTTGGGAACAAGGGACGCTAAAGTCTGGAGTCCGACCTGTTTGGAAGTTAGTGTGTAGCTGTATTGAAGACCAGAGGTACTATAAAACTGTGATGGAAAAAGGGAAAGCTGCCCTAGAAATGCTACAAGAAGAAATATCAGAAGAGGTTAAGAGCACAGGAGAGTCAGGTACGGACAAAACAGACTCTGAGGAAGAATTGCAAGCCCTCATAGAAAAGATTCCGAAACAGTCCCTTAAAGAACGAAGAGGGAAGGAAAGGAGAAATGGTGATGTAAGGAGCAGGAGAACCCTCTTGGAACAATGCTGTAGGCACCTCCTTCTTATCAGAGTGAGGAAGGGTGGGGCCGAGGTACAGGGCGTTCCTTTTGCCCTGAGGTCTGGAGAGCTGTATGAACTGACTTGTGTCTCCCCCATCCAGTTTTCCAGGATGCCCAAGGCAATAGATATGAGGAGCCTTTAGACTTCAAAGTCATCAAGGCTTTGGCTGAGTTTGTGAGAACATTTGGAATTTTGGTCCTTTTACTGTAGCCAAGGTTGAAGCCCAGGTTGAGACATTGTATGATTCCTAGTGACTGGAGTGGGTTAGCTCCAGCATGCCTAAGCCCCGGGCAGTATCTGGATTGGAAAGCCTTTTTAATTGAGTATCCCAATGAACAGGCTGCAGCTAACCTGGCAGCCAGAGATGCAGCATGGGACAGGGACATGTTACTAGTGAGAAGCCAGCACCCCATCAGCCTAAGTGGGCCCCTCATTGTTTGGGTAAACGAGGAGGTGGTTTCCTTCCTTGGATGGGATGTCAATCAAAAGAGGTTGTTTGGGTGAACAAGGGATATGTTACCAATTTTAATAAAACCTTTGCAGGGATAAACTTTAATAATCAGGATCCACATCAGTTGGATATTTCCAATCTTTTGATCTTTGGCTTTTGTGCTGTGTTAATGGCAGCTGCACAGATTTGTCCTCTTTCCTTATGATAGGGAGCAGAGTTCATGGGGTGGCCAGATTTGCTTGGTCTAACTCTGAGTGTTTTTGGTGATTGGTTTAACCCTAATCCTCCTCAAACTAGTGGCACAGTTAGCACCAATTCTTCCTCTCGAAGGGTAGGTCCACTTAATATCAATGCTACTTTTTCCTCTAGCCCCATATGTGTGTGGCCACCTTTTGTGTTTATTGTGAGTAATAGTAGTATATTGGATAGTGAAAGGTTAGCATGTGATAAGATGACCTGTTTTTTTGCCCAATGCTGGGATGCTATGAATTTTCCCCTTGCATGCTTGCCTAGATGGATCCCTGTGCCTATTGATGCCCCAAGTACTATGACAGTGCTTAAATGACAGAGAGATTTTGGCATTACAGCAGCCATAGTTGCAGCTATTTCTTTTGCAGTTGTGGGTTCAGTCACGGCTGTCATGGCTATGAGCACATCTGTGCAGACAGCCTCTAAGTTAAATGTGTTGTCCAAGAATGTGGCTACCGACTTGGATGCTTAGTCCATAATTGGTGCTCAGTTAAAAGGAGGTTTCATGATTGTAAACCAAAGAATTGATCTGGTGCAGGAGTAAATAGATACCTTGTGGCAGCTGGCCCAATTGGGACGTGAAATGAAGTATCCAGGTTTGTGTGTATCCAGCGTTCAGTATGAGAATCTTACATGTGCTGCTAATTTGTCACGAAAATTGTCCAAGCTTCTCTTAGGAAATTGGTCTGCTGACTTTGATGACTTAATGGTACAGTTGCGAGTGGCCATTGTCGATGTGAATTCGAAACGTGTGGATGCGGGATTGGCTACTGGATTGTCATCGTGGCTCACTGTTGCCATGGATCATCTGAAAGAGTGGGTGGGAATTGGAGCCATGGCTGTCCTCTTGTTGCTTATCTCCTTCGTGGGCCTGTGGTGCCTTTGCAAGATGAGGTTTGCTCAGAGGCGGCATGCAGCTATGGTTGTCCAGGCATTTACAGCCATTGAGGCAGGGCAGTCCCCCCAGGCATGGCTTGCAGTCATGAACAAGAATTGTTCCTTCATGCTCAGGTTGTATGGTTTAGCACTGTACTCTGAGTTAGCTCTGGAAGTGAGCAACTCCAAGAAGGGCCACTCTGGTTGCATGTGGGTTGGTGTCTGAGGCCCCACCTCCAGGAAAAAGATACCAGATTGGTGTGGCACTGACTTGGCTGACTACCAGGATTCAGGGTCATTACAATGTGCACTGCATTACTGGAGACCAGACCACTACCCTTGCCTACTGTGTTATTAAAACAAAAAGGGGGAACTGTAGACAGCCACAAAGTGCTGGGCCTTTAAGATGGTGCTGGCTTCCCCTTCCACCTTCCCAATGGTGAGCGCTCTCTGTCATAAACAAGTCCTTATTTGGCTAAGCCTGTTCAGCTTGTTTGCTTCTGCATAGGAGCAGCCTATCTGCAGGGTCCACGTGGCTCACTGGGGTTGGTCAGAGCAAGGGGATCTAAGCCTATGCGGGGAAACCCCAGGGAAGAAGAAGCTTGTTCAAGGATCCTGAATAAACTGCTTGAAGATCTTCCCAGAGTTGCTTCTTCCTTGCTGGTCAAGGTTGGGCGCAACAAAATACCACCCAAAAATGCAGAATTTAGTAACTCATGATAAATAATGTCTCATAGTCAACAGGCACTTTGAATCCTCAGAAGCCCCCTAGGTACTTCATCCAATGGAAATGTTCACTCTTCCACCATTAGCAAAGTCTACACCAAGTCATTTAATCTCTTATATGTCTTTATTGTTACCCAGCAACATACCCCAAGTTACTTTCTTATTCTTGAAGGTTATTGTTTTTAATGTCATGATCCTCAGAACCCACAGATTTCTCTTCCTTCTTTTTTGTTTGTCCTTGACAGTTTATCTGTGGTGTGGGAGAAGGTTTTGGCATGTTGTTCTTCATGGTTTGGATTTTGTGACTGCATGCTCATGATGAAGTAACATGTTTATCATATATCCTGAGTACTGGTAGCTGAATGTGGCGCCGAGTTGACATGTTGTTATAACTTAAGCCCATACCTCCAGCTAGAGTATGGCCTAGAACTTTGTTGTTTTATTAGATTTCCCTGTTATTGCCTTTGGTGATTGTATTCAAAATTCAAATGACTCAGGGAAAAATAATTTAAATATGTAAACATTTAACTGAAATGTGACTTTTGTTGCTTGGCAATATTAAGGGCTTATAATGTTTTTACATTTGAGGATATTTTATATCAAGAAAATAAAATATGCCATGAATTCATGTTGCTACTTGGAGTGCAAAGTCAGTGCTTTGAATTTTAAATTCCTGTTTCTCAGGAACACAATTAATAATAGAATCAACAATAGTCAAACATGCACAAATAGTAGCAGAGGTAATTCAAAATGTATCTGTGTGGTATATTTAAAACAATCTATGTGCTATATTTAATGAAATAGTATTGTGTGATTAAAATGATGTAAGATTGTATATTTTGGAACCTTAGGATGATGTTGGTCCATGTGCTTTGTGAACTGAGAGAGTGGTACTGACAGTCAGCCTTTATCTAGATGGATACAGAAGATGTTGATTATCATTTGCCAGACCCTCTAAGATAAATCCATTACTCTGCATCTTATCATAGTCTTGAATATAAGCCATCCAAGTCTGTTTACTAAGCTGAGCAAAGTGCTTCCTCTCATATGGGACATTGTTATTAACAGTTTCATGATTATTCAACAGTGGGTATTTGATGATAGCATTTGAAATATGTGCTATAGGGAAGTGGGCATGTTCATGGAAAACTGTAAACTATGTCTGACATGTGATGCTGTTCTTGCTGTGGATGAATTTTCCCAAAGCAATGAGGTGTCAAATGGAGAAAACTTCAAAGCATTAACAAAAAGATGGTTGTCTACTATCTCCATTTCTGTTTAATATAGTACTTGAATTCTCAGCTGGACAAATAAGAAACTGAAGGAGAAAAAGAAATATGAATCACACAGGGAAAGTAAAAGTTTCCTTATTGCAGGTGACATGTTTCTAAACAAGTAAAACTAAAAATGTCAGAAGTTCCATAAATCCAATAAATGCAGTCATAATAGTAGAAGGACAGAAAACTAACACATAAATGTCAGTAGCCTTCCTGTATATAAATGACAAATATAAAGAAAGAAAGAATATTAATAGCAGCAAAGGAAAAAGGATAGGTTACATATAAAGGTAAACCTATCAAAATTAGGCCTGATTTCTCCATGGAAACCCTCAAGGCCATAAGGTACAGGATAGATGTTCTACAAGTACTAAGAGTACACTGATGCCAGCCCAGGCTACTATACCCAGAAAATTCTCACTATAAATAGAGAAAACAAGATATTAGAGACAAAGCCAGATTTTCACAATATGTGTCTTCAAATCCAGCCCTACAGAAAGTTTTGGAAAAAAAACTCCAACCCAAGAAAGTTAACTATGCTCACAAAGACGTAGCCAATAGATAATCCCACTTCACCAGAAACCAAGGGTAAAGAAGGACAAAAAATTTCACAATACCACTGCCAAAAGCAAATCTAAAACAAACATTAATAATCAATGGTCCTTACTTTCCTTCAGCATTAATGGTCTAAACTTGCCTATAAAAAGACACAGGCTAACAGTGGATACAAAGACAGAATTCATTCTTCTGCTGCATACAAGAAACACACCTAAGCTATGAAGATAGACATTACCTCAGGGTAAAGGACTGAAAAAAGATCTTCCAATCAAATGGACTCAAGAAGCAAGCAGGTGTGGCTATCCTAATATCTAAGAAGTTAGACTTCCAACCAAAATTAATCAAAAGAGATGAATATGGTATTTCATATTCGTCACAGGAGAAATCCATCAACAAAATATCTCTATTCTGAACATCTATGCCCCAAATACAAAGTCACACACATTCAGAAAAGAAACACTACTAAAACTCAAAGCTCACATAAAATCTCACACACTTATAGTGGGAGACTTCAACATACCACTCTCACTACTAGACAGCACCCCCTATCAGAAACTCAACAAAGAAACAAAAGAACTAACAGAGTTATGTCTCAACTGGGTTTAACAGACATCTATAGAACATTCCATCCAAACACAAAAGAATATACCTTCATCTCTGCTCCACATGAAACATTCTCTAAAATTGACCACATACTAGGTGGCATAACAAACTTCAACAGATACAGAAGAATTGGAATTGTTCCCTGTATCTTATCAGACCACCATGCTATAAATTGGAATTCAACAACAACACAAATCACAGAAACTCTACAAATGCATGAAAACTGAACAATATACAATTGCACCACACCTGGGACAAAGAAGAAATAAAGGAATTAAGCACTTCCTAAAATTGAAGGAGAATGGGGACACGGCATATCCAAACTTATGGGACACTTTGAAAGCAGTGTTATGAGGGAAGTTCATTGCACTGGGTGCCCATATAAAAAAAACTAGGATAGTAACATAACAGAATTAACAGTACAACTGAAAGCCTCAGACCAAAAAGAAGCAAACTCACCCCAGAGGAGTACATACCAGGAAATAACCAATTTGAGGGCTAAAATAAATAAAATAGAAACCAGGAAAACAATACAAAAATCAATGCAACAAAGAGTTGGTTTTTCAAGAAAATCAACAAGATAGACAAACCTTTATCCAAACTAACGAAAACGCAGAGAGATCATGCAAATTAACAAAATCAGAAATGAAAAGGGGGACATAACAATGGAGACATAGGATATCCAGACAACTTTCAGGTCATACTTTGAAAACCTGTACTCTACAAAATTTGAAAATTCAAAGGAAATGGACACATTTCTGGACAACTATCACTTACAAAATTTAAACAAAGTACACACAAACAACTGAAATAGACCTAAGACCTAAAACCCCCAATGAAATCGAAACAGTCATCAAAAGCCTTCCAAACAAAAAAAGCCCAGGGCCAGATGGTTTCAGTGCAGAATTCTACCAGAAATTCAAGGAAGAGCTAATTCCAATACTCCTCAAATTTTTCCACACAATAGATACAGAAGGCACATTACCAAATGCTTTCTACGAGGCCACAATAACCTTGGTACCAAAGACTCACAAAGATACAACTAAGAAAGAAAACTACAGACCAATATCCCTTATGAGCATTAACACAAAAATACTCAATAAAATACTGGCAAACTGAATCCAAGAATACATCAGAGAAATCATCCACCATGACCAAGTAGGCTTTATCCCTGGTTTGCAGAAATTGTTTAACATAAGAAAATCTATCAACGTGATCCACCATATACACAAACTGAAAAAGAAAAACCATATGATTATCTCCCTAGATGCTGAAAAATCCTTCAACAAAATTCAACACCCTTTCATGATAAAGGTCTTGGAGAGATCAGGGGTAGCAGGACCATATCTAAATATAATAAAAGCAAAATACAGTTTATCAACAACCAACATCAAACTGAATGGAGAGAAGCTTAAGGCAATTCCTCTAAAATCAGGAACAAGACAAGACTATCCTCTCTCTTCATATCTCTTCAATATTGTACTTGAAGTTCTAGCTGAAGCTATAAGACAACAAAAGGAGATCAAGGGGATACAAATTAGAAAGCAAGAATTTAAACTGTCTCTATTTGCAGATGATAGGATAGTTTACATAAGAGACCCAATAAACTCTACTAGGGAACACCTACAGCTGATAAACACCTTCAGGAAACTAGCAGAATACAAGATAATCTCAAAAAATTCAGTAGCTGTATTTTATTCAGATAACAAAAAGGCTGAGAAAGAAATCAGAGAAAGATCACCCTTTACAATAGCCACAAACAACACAAAATATCTCAGGGTAACACCAAATATGTGAACAACCTATACAATAAGAACTTTGTGACTTTAAAGAAATAAATTAAAGAAGATACCAGAAAATGGAAAGATCTCCCATGCTTTTGAATTGGAAGGATAATTATAGTAAAAATGGCAATCTTGCCAAAAGCAATCTATAGATTCAATGCAATCTCCATTAATATACCTGCACAATTCTTCACTGACCTTGAAAGGATAATAATCAACTTTGTATGGAAAAACAAAAGACCCAGGATAGCCAAAACAACCCTGTACAAGAAAAGTACTTATGGAGGCATCACCATCCCTGACTGTAAGCTCTACTACAGAGCTATAGTACTGAAACCAGCCTGGTATTGGCACAAAAATAGACAGACCAATGGAATCGATTTGAAAATCCCAATATTAATCCACACACCTATGAACACATGGTTTTCGACAAAACAGCGAAAAATATACAATGGGGGGAGGAAAGCTTCTTCAACAAATGGTGCTGGCACAATTGGATAATGGTGTGTAGAAGACTGCAGATAGACCCATGTCTATCACCATGCAAAAAACTCAAGTCTGAATGGATCAAAGACCTCAACATAAATCCACCCACACTGAAACTCTTAGAAGAGAAAGTAGGGGGTCCCCTTGAACAAATTGGTATAGGAAACTGTTCCTGAACATAACTCCAATAGCACAGACACTGAAATCAACAATTAATAAGTGGGATTTCCTCAAGCTTAGAAGCTTCTATAAGGCAAAGGACACAGTTTACAAGACCAAATGGCAGCCCACAGACTGGAAAAATTTTTTTTACCAATCCTATATTTGACAAAGAGCTGATCTCCAAAATATACATAGAACTCAAGAAACTAGTCAACAAAACACCAAATAGCCCTATAAAAAATGGGGTACAGAATTGAAGAAAGAATTCTCTATAGAGGAAATCAAAGAGGCTGAAAGACATTGAAGAAAATTTTCAACATCCTTAGCTATCAGGGAAATGTAAATGAATCCAACTTTGAGATACCATCTTACTCCTGCCAGAATGGCTAAAATTAGAAACACCAATGACACCTTATACTATAGAGGATGAGGAGAAAGGAGAACACTCCCTTCACTGCTGGTGGGAGTGCAAACTCGTACAGATATTTTGGAGATCAGTATGGTGGTTCCTCAGGAAAATGGGAATTAGCTTACCACAGGGCCCAACAATCCCCCTCTTAGGCATATACCCAATTGACCCATATCCATGCAACAAAGACATATGCTCAACTATGTCCATAGCAGCATTATTTGTAATAGAAAAAACCTGAAGGCAACCTAGATGCCCCTCAACTGAAGAATGGATAAAGAAGATGTGGTACATCTGCACAATGGACTACTACTCTGCAGAAAAAAAAATAAAGGAATCTTGAAATTCGCAGGCAAGTGGATGGAACTTGAAAAAACCATCCTGAATGAGGTAACCCAGTCACAAAAAGAGGAACAGGGTATGTATTCGCTCATATATGGATTTTAGACGTAGAGCAAAGGATCACCAGCCTATAATACACACCACCAGATGAATTGGAATACAATGTGTAATCTAAGGGTTCCTCTCTCCAAATCCTGCCTTTTGACCCTCAGAGAAACTCTAAATCCTAATGAAATGTTTTTTTCTCATAAAGCTAAGCAACAGTGGAGTGGTTACCTAAAGTACTCTTCCCCTACAATGAGAATGATGACTTCCTTAAATGCCATCATAGAGCCTTCATCCAGTAGCTGATGGAAGCAGAAGCAGTGATTCGCACCCAAGCACTAAGCCAAATTCCTGGAATCCAGTTGTAGAGAGGAAGGAGTGGTGAACAAAGTGGTCAAGACCATGCTGGGGAAGCCCACAGAAACAGCTGACCTGAGCAAGTGGAAACTCACAGACCCCAGTCTGATAGCTGGGGAAGCAGCATAGGACAAAACAGAACCAGTGTGCTTGCACATGGGTATCACTTGAGAGGCCTGGGCAGTCTATGGGGACTCTGACAGTGGAGCCAGTATTTATCCCTAGTGCACAAATGTGTTTTGGGAGCCCATTCCCTATAGAGGGATATATTCTCAGCTTAGACAGATGGGGAGTAGCCTAGTTCCTGCCCCAAATGATATGACAAACTTTGATGGTCCCCCATAGGAAGCATCACCCTCCATGGGGAGTAGATGAGGGTGGAATGGGGTTGGTGGGGGGTACGGGAGGGCAGGAGGGCAAGGAAATAGGATTGATATGTAAAATACAGTTGTTTTAAATTTAAATAAAATTTATTTTAAAAATGGCTTGGGATTCTTATTGGCTATCTCAGTCTTAATTATTTACCCATAACTACTTATAGGGCCTTATAATGCCAGAGAATGCTTGGCATTTTTTTATCCTCTGATCTCTACATGGCATCTTTCATGGCACCTCTCTGCCTTCCTTTTCCAGAATTATTCTTATTTCCTAGACCTGGTCTTCCTGCCTCTATTGTCCACACACTGTTTTATTCATCAACCAATAAGAGAAATACAGATCCCCCATCAGTAAGTCATTCTAACAAATCCCCTTTCAATTTATAGAGACACTCATTCATAATTTCTATTACTCTTAGTAGTCGTGACTAATGTACCAGGCACATAGACAAGTCATAGAGCCCTTTGGGTCTAACAAAAGCTGAACTCAGTAATAAATTCCCAATGTTTAACTTCCCTTAACATTCCACAGGTGTTTGTTCACTTCAGAGGACTCAACACTCCTCATCCACATCATGCTGACCTATTTCCTCGACGTGTTTTATTTCTCATCTTACTGGTTATGGATATTATGTTTGGGAAAATACAATTTTTGACAGTGTTTGGAAAGTGGGTATTCATCTCCCCATGTGTGATGTAGTGAAATGATTCTAATGAAGCAGAGAGTAATCTCTCTTTGGAAGGAGAAGGAGCTGAATGTCTTCCCCTAAGTCACAAGAGAGACTCCTGGGAAAGGAAACCTAAACTTCTGTTCATTTCAGGGAGAATTAATTAGCAAGGAGGCAAAGGCTGTGCATCATGACATCATCAGTCTCTTCTCTGGACATTCTATTCTTTCCTGGAAAGCTCTGGGAATCACATGATGTTACTGGTGTTGTGTCAATTTCAACTACCTTAGGACATTTCTTCAGTGTCTATAAGTTTTACCTATAGACATGATTTCAAGGCTGAGAAGTCTACTTGGGAGAGCAAGTAAACAGCATGGTGAGACCAAAGTGCATGAGGTCTCATTGGAAAAATTGGAGAAATCAATGGTCCTGGAAGAGAGGAAGTGAGTTCAGGAAAGGGACTGGGAAGGTTTCTGGTGTGGTGGCCTAGAGACTTTCAGGTCTAGGGTTCAGGAACTAGGAACTTCTGGAGACCAATAAGCCTATGCTGTTTTTTTGGGTTCCTAGAGAACAGTCCAAGATATAGGATTCATGATGATTACTTTGGCAGAATCAAGAATTCAGAAGGCTATAGCAGCTTTGTTGAAGACCCTCTAGTTTTCCCTCTGAGAGTGAAAGAGGAACAGAGAAATTAATGAGATTTCAGTACCATCACTGCACTTCACCCCCACTGCAGTCTGTAGGTGTGTACTATTAATGGTAGGGAAAACAGAGTACCCTGTGTAAGCATGAGGTTCTCATATTGTACATCACAGTCATTAGCAAGGCAGGATCCACCAAGTCCTGTTGTCTTCCAGTAACCGCTAAGATTCCGTGGTTCCAAGTTGTTGATGGCCTGATTGCTGTTGGAGCCAGTGAACCAGGGCAGACACTGTTCCCATCCTGCCAACTCTGGGTATCCTTCCTGAACTGTCAATGAGAACCTGGTAACTATGTTCTGCCCCTGCAATGGCTTCCCCATTAACATTTGAATCTGAAGCATAAAGCAAGTGACTTTGGCATTCATATACCACCTGAGTGAGTGATTGTGATAGTAGCAATTTTATCCTGGTTTCTCAAAGAACATGACTGAGGGCTCTGAAGTCAAGGTACATCCTCTCCAGCTGTGAATAAACCTGCCTATACTCTCTGCTTTGTCACCACTTGTATGGACACAGAGAAACCCTCTGAAAATGAGATATCTATCTTTTTAAGAAAGATGGGAGACATTCACAAAGGAGAAACTCAAGTCTGGTCTTGCAGTACCTTCTAGGACAAATTCTCATCTGTCAGGCACTTCCTAAGAAAGCTAAAGTGTGTCTAATCTGACTGAGATGAAGCAATGTGTAGAGCAAGTGCTGTTCCTGGATTTGTAGAGTTAGGTATTATTGTGATACCTAAACTTGTCTAGCATGGCCTGTCAGTATGATATAACATCAGAAAGGACAAAGTTTGCCCTACAGCACTCATTGTTTCTGGGAAAATACACTTCTGAAACCACAGTCCAGATTTCTGGAGAACTTGCCTTCCAGGCTGAACTTAGTGCTACCTCTTTGTTTCAGGACTGTCTAAATTCAAGAGTGTACAGTAGGGCTCTGTGAAAGCTCTGAGTCAAAGACCCTTGATGGTCTGCCCTCTTGTGCCCTTTGCCTGACTTTCTCATGAACCAAAGACTATTGTTGCTTAAGCTAGATATGCCACTTTACCTAATGACATGTATATTGTCAAGGAATCTGTCTTTTATAGCTCTAAATGAAGCACCATACCAGTGACACACTACATACTTTTCCCATTACTGAGACTCATTTGACTTTCCAAAACTGCCTTTACATATCTGTTTCTGTTCTCTCCATAGCCATTTATCTTTTCTCAAACTTGAGCACAGGAATGGACCATTCCTTTTCTTGGGAGTGTTTGTATCTGAGAGCCCACCTGACAAGCCCCAGTTCTTAGTATGTCTAGTCTGACATGTCACTAGATGATCACACATTTGCTAACTTCATGATGGCTGGAATGTATTCTGCTGAGGATTTGGAAAATTATCATCATTAACTATCAGTCTTTTCTTTGTTCTGAGAGGACACCCACAATCTCCCACCACACTCATATATGGTAACAGCCTTCCCTTATGTTTGTGCAAAAACCCCTGTTAAGGGAAATATGACTTCTAATATAGCTAGCGGGTCCTTTTCCCATTCATACACAGTGAATAGATGGAAGACACATAGCCATTCACTCTTCTCTTTGGTCTTCTTCCTTATACTCTGAAAAAATGCCGCCTCTTTGTATTTCTTGGGCATCCTGATTGCATGGTGTGTGTGTGTGTGTGTGTGTGTGTGTGTGTGTGTGTGTGTGTGTGTGTGCGTGTGTGTGTGTTGCTATGTGTTCCTGTGTGTCTGGGGTCAGGGTGTGAGGATTTTACATTCTCACAGTTACTAGGTGATGACACTGCTGTTGCCAAGCAAGCCCACTTTGAGCAGCACAGCCCCTGGACACTATGCTCACCTTGGGAAAATACTGAAATGCCCTGTGCAGTTTATAAAGCTTTTCTGAAATTGGGACTCCTCCCTGGAAATCTGACTGTGTGCTGGGGTCCTCTGTGAAGCAACAGGCACATAAAAATTAAATCTCTGTTCTGAAGATAGGAGAAATGTCATCTACATTTGGTCTACATATGTAACACAGACTCCAGCGAAATTCTTACTTAGTGAATCTATAGCTCTAGGCCCCCAGAGGAACCACATGGAATCCTGTCTTTGCATCTTTAGATCTCCTGACTTTTCTGGCCTGGGTATAGGACAGAAAGTTGAATAAGCATCAGGAGTTCCAAGCAAATAAATGCCAGGCTGTGGCAAACATTGGGATGGCATAATCCATTAAACAGCCTTATTAATGTGATACATGCTGCCTGTGTTCATGGGGATATCTTTTCCTTGGGCCATACCCTACCACAGCCTCAATTTTGAGCTTGAGATGCTCAATATGGAGCACAGTCAGGTGATGTCTGACCTTCAAAAATCGACCTAGGAGATGAGTGATGCCTTGGACAAATGCAAGGTGCTGATTGAGGAGAATGTATATTCAGGTAAGTGATTAATTTATCTTGGGAGAGACTGTTACTGCTGTCCTATAACCTAAAACCGAAGTGAAGGCTCTGTTCTAGTCGTATTGCCTCTTATAAGCAGCAGCCAGCCTTCTGTCCCTTGGACTTGTGCCTCCTTTACTCAGTTTTCATCATTGTGAAAAAAAACCACAGATATTCTCCCATAATTGTCCAGCCAGCATCAGAAGTCTTTAGGTAGAAAAATGGTTGCACCATGAAGGGGATATCTGTCAGCCCCAGGGATTTCACAGAGTTGGTTTCCATAAGACACTTAGATATGATTTATTCTGGTTCAGACTTCTGTCCTTCTTCGGATACTCTTTGCCCTCTAGTTGCAGATGTTTTCCCTATACCATGAAGAGATAAGCACAGGTGGGGACTACACCCTGCTCCCATAATCACAGGGTCCCTTTTTGGTAACAGGGTTTCAGAAATTGTTTGAATATTTTTGAAAGGTGATGAGTGTCTGAGTTATGCAATTTTATTAGTCTCTGGATTAGACATGCCTCTGAGTGATGCTGGCTTGGCTACTGAGAGTTCCATTCCTGGGCTGTTTAAGGACACATGACTTTTCAGCACTGGAGGTATTTGGAGGTAGGAACATCAAAAGGAGACTGTGTGGAACTCATCACTTTTTGTTGGTGGTTCAGTTACTCCCATGGCCAGGTCTTACAAGAATGGATTCAGTTGAAGAAAAATGTGCACATGTCAAGAATGAAGAACAGATGGCTGAGGAAGGAGCAGATAGAACTGCAAGAGTCCCATGAGGAGGTAAGAGGCTCTTTAAGGAAGTCCACTGGAAGATCTGTGACCTCCATGCTGAGCAGCATCAGGTGGGGTGAGACAGCAAGGGCAGGCTACTCACCTGTCAAGCATAAAGGGAGACACATATGTAACCATCTACCCACCCATCCAGACTCCCACCCCATTCCATCCAATTGTTCACTTCTGTGCCCATTCACAAGTTTCTCTGGAAGATATTTTCTTGTAAGATACTGGGTGATTGGAAAGCCAACACTCCTGCTCTGCTAGATGCTGCAGTCCATTGAGAGATATGGGTCAATCACATATCACACATTATGATAGGAAGCCTGCCATGCAGGGAGCTATTAGGGAATACCACAGAGATTTCAGTGATGAGGTCTGTGGTCTGTGTCTAATGTGATTTGTGTGGATTATGTGAGATCACATGTAGGAAACTGATTTTATTAAAGACAGCCAAGTGCTAAAGCCAAGTGAGCCATTCTCAATGTCTTCTTCTTCCTGCTCCTTCTCTTCTCCTTCTCTTTCTCCTTCCCCTTGACCTTGCCCTTCCCCTTCTCCTCCTTCTCCTCCTTCTCTTTCTTCTCCTTGTCTTTGTCCTACTTCTTCTCTTCCTTCTCAGTAGCTTTGGTGCAGCCTGTCCTAGAACTCACTCTCTAGTTCAGGCTGGCCTGAAACTTGCAGAGATCCACCTGTCTCTGTCTCCCACATACTGGGATTAATGGCTTGTGCTCTCCCACCCAGCATGTTCTCTTCCTTTTGCTGAGATCTTTGTTCACACTGGCAGAAACCTGAGTTGTTAGCCCTTTTTGCTGTGAGTTTGGCGGCCATTTCTCACAATCTGCAGCTGAATGGATGACCATATATGTGGGAAGATTTTAACACACTGAGGTTTAGGGTGACAGATTTGATGCTACAAAAGAACATTAGTTACCTCAACATACTCTGACTAAGCTGTGTGTTCCCCTAAGGAAGAATAGCAGCATTGTGGGTCTAAATTCAACTGTGGGTCTAAATTTATCCTGTAGTCCTGTGCTGAGGAACATTCCTACCCTGCACATCCAGGGTAGCTAAAGGACAAGACCCCAGAGGTCCATCTCTTTGTGCATTAGGTTTACAGGATAGGCACCTAAATGACTAATCTGTCTCTCATGCCCATTGTGTTCTCCTACCTTCCAACGAAAGTTAATCTTCTCAATAGTATCCCTGATGATTTTTTATTATATTAGCATTAAGTAGAACATGAAATGAATTATTGCATTATAAAGTGCTTGTATGTATGAATACATGTGTTTGTGTGTGTTCATGAGATTATGGGTGTGCAACCATCCATTGAGAACACAATCTTCTCATGAACAGGAGGAAGACAACATGAATGAAAGACTGAAGACCCTGCTGAAGCAAAAGAGCTGGTCTTCCAGCAAAGAGACTTGGCAGAAAAGCTGCAACATCACTTCAATATCTCCAGAATGAGGTAAGAGCCCAAGCTCAGAGGAGCAGTTAAAACCATGTAAGTCTCCTGTAACTGGATTCAGTTCTTCTCAGGATTCTTGCCATCTGGAAGGCTCTCAGCCACAGCCAGGGAAAGAATAACTCAGGGTATTGTGCTTGCCCAGTCATCAAGAACTTCATCAGGAAACACTGTATTGATTCTAAGTGTTTCTGGGGATTGTGTACCCCTTATTCCCTTCTGAACTCTCTAGTATCTTGTTAGTACCTAGTTGGATGTGTCTCCCCACAAATCTCCCTATGTAGTCCTAAACCTAGCAGGAAAGGCAAAGTTGTGGAGGACAGTGTATGTTCAGCCAGTTTACTTCCTTCCAGAAAATAACATTAGAGATAAGTTCCTGCCTGTGAGCAGACCTGGAAGCAGCTCACAACTACTGATTACAGGCTCTCTGTAGTGTGCATCCCTTTCCTGTGAAAGGATTTTCTGGCTATAAGATTTAGTGCTTGAGCCAAGGAGGTTTCTATGCTGTGGGAATAATCAGAGCCTAAACTTCCATGCTGTGTGGGCTCCCTAGATGGCATAAATTCAGTTTCCCCATTTGCTCACATTCACCTGGTGAATTCACATTCACAAGGCCATCCATAGCTGTCTTGGCCTCTTACACAATCATTGCTACAGTGTTTTTCCCCCAAAATAGTCTATCTGGACAATTGGAGAAATGTGCTGTTCTTTTCTTGTCAACAGTGTAGTTCTCAGTTCAACATCTAGCAGATTTTTAAAAATCTGAGAAAAAAAATTCAGGCCCAGATGCACCCTGACCCTTCTCCTTTGTAGGATGCAGAGAATGACTGCAGCTGAAAGACTGGTCGGTCATGCTGCACTATCCATTTAAATAGAGCAGCTTCAGGCTCAATAACCGACATAGCAGGTCCCCACCAGGCCTCTTTCCTAACTGCCTTCCTTCTCTAGGTCAGAAAATATCCAATCTGAGTTGGCAGAGATTACAGCCCAAGAAGACAGCCTTCTGAACACAGAACTGCTGCAGCCAGTAAACTAAGTCTCACAAGTCAGTGAGCCACATTTCCATTGCACTATGCAACCATGGCATTTGTGGGGTTGTGGTGCTTTTGACTTTAGCTTCCTCTGTGTGAATAGCCCTTGGTTTTGTCTAGTGTATGGCCCAACCTGGCTGATTCTCAGACTGATTGCCTTTCCTTCTCACACAAATCTAAAGGCAACTAAGGAAGCTAAAGAAGTAACAAACAACTTGGGCCCATGGCAATGGCACCTTGTGACCAAGGCTTAATCAGAAGAAGACACCCTACAAAGCCCCAAGGTGGCATGACTATACTAACTTTGAACACAATTCATTTTTTGTCTTTGTATAGTATTATGACCCCTGCTTCCATTTATGCTTTGGAATTCTGTTCCATGAGACGACAGAGCCAAGGAGTCTTCCCAGATACAAAGCTTTTACCTTAACTTTTAACCTCTAAACTCAGCTAACAAAACTCTTTTATTTAGACCTATCCAATATTCCATTAGAGTAATGAAAACGGACCACTACATTCCACATCCACCCCTTAAAAAAGGGAGAAGAGGAAAACCAATGAAATTCCTAGTGAATCTGCCTGCATATATGTGGATATTTATCAGACAATACCTAGCTAAGATGATAGCTCCATTGTGAGCAGAATGACTCTTTTTCCCTTTGGTCTGCTTGCTCCTTTTCTGGAATTTAGATTTTCCAGCTCCATTTCAGTGAAGTTATGGTTGATTTTGTAAACCCCATTGAGGTTTGAAAATGTTACAGTGATGTGGTTCCATGGAAGGTATTGTATTACCTCTCAAATAAGAAACCAGATGTTGCAGTTCCAAAGTAGGCTTGGGACAGAACACTGCTTTTGTAAGGCTAACCTGAGTGTTTTTTGACTTTTCAAAAGTATGAGTTCAAGACCCAAATGGGTTGGGCTGGACATATTCATTGTGCTTGAGGAGACAAGTGTGAGTATCAGCTTTCAAAGTGATGTGTTATTAGTCTCCACTAATGTATTTTATTAGGATTTTGTTGTAATTGAACAAAGTAGCTTTGAACTTCCCCAGAATGACTAGTGTGACTAAGTCTGCTTTTCTTTGTATTTATTTAGGTGTGGTTTTCATGTATGTTAGCTTTAAGCTTGATATTTTTTAAGTTGCAAGGTGAAAGTATAAAGAGATAAATATTTGACTGGTGTGTAGTAGCTATGTTACTCAGAAGTTGAAGTCTACTGTAGGTATATTGAGTTTCATTGAAATTCATATGCAAACTCTTGGATTTGGTGCCAGTTATAGATTCGCAATTTGGATGTTATAACCCAATCTCTAGAGAATGACTTCCCATTTATATTATTCTATAATTAAAACACTGGTTATAGAACCTGGAAAATTTATGAAAACATATACCTGATATGCCTGATTGACTTTTGTTACATATTACATCAAATGTTTGCATTGTTGTGTATTGCTATTATTTTAACCTATGTTGTAAAGTAAAGATGAGGCACATGGTGTTAGAATTGAGTCTGTGTACAATTACTGACATTTTTGATTTATTATCTGATGTTCTCGAGGCCAATGACCACTCAAATCTAAATTTCCTTAAATGGAAAACATAATTACAGTGATACTAATCTCAGAGTTATTAGGATTAAAGGATGCTACTGATACCTAGTTTGTTACTAAGCATCTAATGTTGTGTGTTAATGTCATCCTTTGTGTTTTGTTTTTGTTTTGTTTTGTTTTTGTCAACCTTCTCAGTGTTTTGTCACCAGTATTAAGAATAAAGTCCTATTTTCCATCAAGACTCACACTGCTCTCACATACAACTCTCAGACCTTATCCCATAGTCATTTTACCTATTCCCATTGCTTTCTCTGCAAAGCTACCCCGGCCCAGGTCTCACCAGCCAGCTCATTGCCACCTCAGGTATTTTACTCAGTGCTGGTTCCCTGAAATTATCTGTTCATGGACTTATTTGCTGACTCCTCATCATTAAGGCAGTTTTCATCTTTGCCTCTAAGAGCTGTTACTGACTACTTACATGAGGAATCTAAATTGTATCCCTCAATAAAGCTGTTTCAGGAGAACCCTTCTATGTCTTAATTCTTCATCAATATATAATTAGTATCTAGACTCATAGTATAGTAAATACTGAAGAACAGTTTTATTTTGGAGTAAATATGTAGTAAAGTATCTAGTAATGTACTTTTTTGAGGTATCTAAAGGTTTGAATTTGAAAGTAGTACAAAGAAGAGATAGGCTTCAGGCACAGTCCATTTATACATAATGAAATGGCATGCTCTTTGGTGTTACTGTTTCAACAAGATTTGGGAATTTATCCATAGGAGGAAAAGAGGAGTGTGAACATTTGAAACAATTACACATATTAAAACCTAATACATTTTCAAATACTGAGAAATAGTAATAGTTTCCCCTGTTGACACAGCCCCCTCCTGCTACATAAGATTTATATTTGCATTTTATGGCTCAAAGAGTGCAAATCAATATTTTCCATGAATATCTTCTGGAGCATTTCTTTTAGGGCACATATTCTTTTGAAAATGTTTCAATTGCACACCTACAATATTGTATCATTTTACTCATGTTACAATTTTAAACTGTAGTCTAAAACCATTTACATATGAACCATTGTGGTTCATATTGTTCTGTGGTCTTTGTCTTCAGTAAGCCCCCATATAGTCTGTGTTTGTTTCTCTATTTCTGTAGTGATTTTCTCATTACAATACTGATCTTGTCACCCTTGCCAGTTTTCCTAGAGAATAACGCATACTATTATTTTAGCTCTGTCTCCCATTATTTGCTTAGTGAAACTACATGTGAAAAGCACTGGGCTTTTTGCTTCTATATCTAACTGAAGCAGAAGTCTCTGAACTGTACACATAGACATGAGAGCCCTGGGTTGTAATATTCGTGATTCATGTGCCTAAAAAGGATACTATAGCTTCCTTTAGATTCCTGACAGTCTTGACACTCAAAAGGCTATGAACTGACTTTTTAACCCTCTTGCTAATAATATTTTTTTTCTCCCATTATATACCTTAATTATGGTTTTCCCTGACCTCTGTTCCTCCCAGCTCCACCCCACCCCACCACACTCCCTTTTGTATCCATCACTTTATGTTTCTCATTGGGCTTCTAAGGGATAATAAAATAAAATATAATACAAAACAACAAAATGTAAAACATCAAAATGTACAAATCAAAGAAACAGAAAAACGTTCAAAAAAATACACAAGAAATAAATATAGATGCAGAAACCCTCTTGATCACACTTGCAGGAATTCCATGAAAGACAAGACTGGAAGCCATAATGCATATGCAAAGATCCTGTAGAGTAAAAACAGAAAAGAAAAGATGTAAAGAAAAGTAAAGTAAAATATCAGTATGATTAAACAACAATAGAGGGCATATGCCTTTAATCCCAGCACTCAGGACTCAGAGTACAGGGTATCCCAGTGAGTTTAAGACCAGCCTGATATAAAAAGGGAGTTCCAGGACCACCAGGGCTGTTACACAGAGGACACTTGCCTAGAAATTCAAAAATAAAAAGGAGTAGTTTGTTGGTGCAGTGAGATTCCCTTGGAGAAAACCGAATTTTCATTTGCGAGTGGTTGTAAGTTGGATTAGGGACTGGGTAGTATATCCATTTTTTTCTCCTGCAGGGCCCCATCTGGTGCAGACCCTGTGATGCTGTCTCAGTTTCTGTGAGCTATGATGTGTCATAACGGTTTTGCTCATAGTTTTTTTGACATGTGGCTCAGATTACAGACTGCTGTGTGCTCTCATTTGAGTGCTAGAAATAGTAGGTATAGTGGACATGGCTTTCCTTTTAGGTTATTGCTTTCTTAATTTCAGAAAAACTAATATCCCACAGTTCTGTAGCTTCTAGGTTAGTGTGTATAATCTCTGTGTCAGCACAACTGCTATACTGTGTACGTACGTGCATATCTGTCTGTCTTAAATAAAACAATTTAACTTGACCATTCAAGATATTTAGGGATAGAAATTTTGAACACAATAACTCACATTGTTTTGGTCAGTGTATGGTGGTTACTTAACAGGATGTTGAGGCAAGCTTATTGACCACAGTGACGACTTCTCACAGCTCTCTGAGGACAAGGCCTTAAATACATTTTTAATATTTGGCATACTGCTTGACATGAAAGGTGTTCAGTATCTTTTAGGGAAAAGAAGAAATAATAAAGCTACCTATGATGAGTATCTGTTAGTACCTTTTTTTTTTTTTTTAAGAAAGTAGCAAAATAAAAAGATAGTCTCTATTTCATAAAAAAAAATCATGCTTCAGGAGAGAAGCAAAGCCACACCTGTTATGATAAAACAAAAATCACAGATAAGAACAAAAATGTTGGCAAAAATGTGGCAAAATTGCCAAATGGTTTAGCCACTTTGGAAAACAACAAATATTCTCCAAATTGAAATCTAAGTTACTGGGTGAATAATTCAGCATTTCCCTTATAGAATTTCCTCAACAGAAATAAAAATGTATGTCCCTAAAAAAGTTGTATAAATATTTGTGTAAAATATTCATAGTAATATTCATAGCAGCTGGTAAGTCAAGACACCTCAAATGTACATTACTTGATGAATAGATAAGTAAAATGTAGTTATATCCATACAATGAAACATTTTTAAACATTAATAAAACAATGATGCTACAACATCGATTTATCCAGAAAATATTTTGCTAAGTGAAAGAAATATCACAGAAGACTAAAGCTAAATTTGTAACAAAACTTTACTGTAGGCAGATGAATTAGTGTTTGTCTAGGACAAGCATAGGAAGATCTGGATGTTGGGATTCTTTTTATTGACATGGATGATGGGAGATGTTATTCTGTGAATATGTTTCTCATACTGGTTAATGAATAAAGCACTGTTGGCCAATAGGAAAGCAAGATAGTCATGGTGGTGGGACCAGGCGGGCTGGCGGAAAACAACTAGCTACATATGGCACCCAATGTGGCTAATAAGAACTTTCACTTAAAACTAAGAAAAGCTTAAGAAATGTTTGAGAAACAAAGGAACAAAGACAAACAAGACATCTTGGCAGCAACATTTTTCTTGGTTGAACTTTGTTTTGACAGAGACAGAGATTTGTGCAGCTCCTTCAATGGAGGTTTCCAAAATTAGAATAAGCAGCAAAAAACCACAGGGCTTTTAAACCACTAAAGGTTTACAGTATGTTTTAAAATATCTGTTGGCTTGGGAGAGAAAAAGAAAAAGAATAAAATGGTTTTAAAAAGACAGAGTGTGGCTGGCTGTAGTGGCACAAGCCTTTAATTCCAGCACTAGGAGACAGAGGCAAGCAGATCTCTGTGATTTCAAAGTAAACCTGGTATGCTGAGAGAATTCCAGGACAGATAAAAGTTACACAGAGAAATCCTGCCTCCAAATATATAAAAATAGAAGTAAAAGAAATAGAGTAATAAAAAAAGCCACGTAAAAATAAAAAGCACATAGAAACCCAAATTCCCAAATATTGTTTATAAATGTCTGTTTTCATTTAAGTGGGCTTGGTTATAAATGGTTAATTACCACAACTAATCTTTTTAAAGGTAAAAATAGGATTAAGGTATAGAAATATATACTTTGTTTTGGAATGAATTTTCAATTATTAATATAAATTTAAGGTCAATTTTGTATATATATATATATATGTATATATATATTTCTCCTTTTGTTTAGGTATTGTGTTTATATAGATAATTTAGAAATGTAATGTATAATTTAATACAGATTATAGAGAGTTACCTAAGATAGTCAAAACTTGGAGTTAAGTTAGGATTTCTAGAAATACAGAGATATATTTGAGATGGATAGTCATTCTTCAAACCTTTTAAAGACCTACAGAATATGGCATTTAACATGGTTTAGGGATTTTCTTGACAGTGAGACATAACTGCTCCTGGCAATACCACCTGCATCAGAAAGTAATATGGACATAGAAGAAACATGTGATGAAGTTTGCTTTTATTATGGCAAGACTAGCCATTTGAACATAACACTGCTCTTGTATGGACTGTTTGACTTTATGCTGTATAAACTGGACATGCAGGACCCACAGGAAAGTGACTTCTAAAACAAGATGGACACTGCTACAGGATTCCTGTTTCATGGAAGAGTCTGCCAGACATTCTGTAGTGTCGCAGCCTGCACAGTCATCTCGCCAGCAAGAACGCATTCGGACAACAGGATCCTTCTGCAGCAAGCTTTATTGCAGTTAAGCCATGAAAGGAGGAAGACCCCAAGCCCCAGAGTGGTGCTGTATTTATAAGCTCTAGCCACACCAGGATGGTATGAGGTGGCATATCACCCTCTGGTTGGCTGCTCACTCATCACCCTATGTGAAGCCCCAGGCTGGGCAGAGACTTGGCGTGTTCTCGCAATCGGCACATGCGCTCCAGAACTTGTTTACTGACTTTAATGTTCCCTGTGTCCAGGCAAAACCTAGAACCTTCCCAAGTTTGTCCCAGCAGCTGGTAGTTACATTGCCGGAGATGGCAAACCAGGGAGCAACTGTCTCAACTTCCCTAAGAAATAACCAAGCCCACTTAAATGAAAACAAACATTTATAAACAATATTTGGGAATTCCTGCTGCTAGGGGGTGCTGTCATGGGGGATCCTAAGAAGATGCACAAATCTTGGCTGTAGACATTGCTTCAGGGGGTCTTGCTTGATCAAACCACATTAGTCTGGAAGTAATCCACAGCTTTTCATTTTCTGTGGAAACAAAAATAGAAATTCTTTTCCCCAGTAACTTGTTCTTAAGCTTAAATTTTTGAGTCAAAGCATTTTTAAAATATATAAATTGGATTAGTCCAGCAGCATTTCTTTTATCAGTAGTTGTTATTTTCTCAGCAATCAAATAATTTAAAGACAGCAGAATCGCGTATAGTATCCAAAATTTCTCTGTGCTTTCCATCTTTACATGGCTTTTTTATTATTCTATTTCTTCTACTTCTAGTTTTACATATTTTGAGACAGGGTTTCTCTGTATAACTTTTATTTATCCTGGAATTCCCTCTGTATACCAGGTTTACTTTGAAATCACAGAGATCTGTTTGCCTGTGCCTCCCGAGTGCTGGGATTAATGGCGTGCGCCACCACACCCATCCATTCTACTTCATTTTTTCTTTTTTAAACCTTAGTCCAAACCTGGAACTTCATCGCTCCTTACCAGAGACCTTATCACCTCTTTACCAAGGGCCTTAGCTTGGTCCCAACCTACCTGGGGCTTTCCAGTTGATTGCCCTGACTGCAGGAAGTTCTGAGCCATTCACCCAAGGAGAGGTTCCCCGTACGGGCCACCACTTGTTGCACGCCTACCTCGACTGGCAAGGAAACATGCAACCATGACTCTTCTTCAAACAGTTTATTCAGGATCCTTGTACATCAGCTTCCTCTGCTCCCATCAGCTTCTGTTTCTCCCATCAGCTTCCACTGCTTCTCTCATCAGCTTACCCTGCTTCTCTCATCAGCTTACTCTGTTTCTCTCATCAGCTTACCCTGCTTCTCTCATCAGCTTACTCTGCTTCTCTCATCAGCTTACTCTGCTTCTCTCATCAGCTTACTCTGCTTCTCTCATCAGCTTACACCTCTCCCAGCCCCAGCAAGCCCTTAAATGTGCTCACAGCCCAATCAGCTCATGACACCTGATGATCCCGGATAGGCCACAGAAGAAGGAAGCACACCAGATCCATCAAGCACTTCCAAATAAGGCTTGTTTACAGCTAAGCATGAAATACCTGGCATCCAGCCAGGCGCCATCTTGGGGCTGTGGCTTCCCACACTGCGGGACACAGAGAAAAGTGACTGACAAACTGACAATACAAAAAGACAATTTGAAGTTTCCTGCTTTGCTGAGGAGTCTGCCAGATACACTATGGCCTATGGGCTGAAGATAGAAGATTACAGAAGAACTTTGGGTGACTGATCAGGCAGTGAGTTGTCTCTGTCATTTCTAGAGTTCATATATTATCCTTCTGTGGTCTTTGAAAGAGTTGAAGACAGATAGTTATGGTTATAGTTTTCCTTAGTTAGGATTAAAGATAAGTTACATATAGGACTTTAGACTCACAAAGATAGGATAGATGATGGAATATTTTCTTAAATCTTGCTAAATGTTAATGAACTAAATATTGCTAACTGTGATTCTTATTTGATAACTGTTGTGTGATATATTTTGCTATGCTAAGGTTAAAACCCTTTTTTTATTTGTAACAGAAAAGAGGAGATGATAGGAGATGTTATTCAGTAAATATGTTTCTCATACTGGTTAATGAATAAAGCCCTGTAGGCCAATATAAAAGCAAGATAAGTGGGGCTGGGAGGCAAGGAGGAAAGAGAAAGGAGTAAGAAGGAGTCAATATGTAGAGCCTGGAGAGAGCAGCATGAGAGCCCATCGCTCTTCGATAAGATGACTACATGGAAATACTTAGATAAGTAGAAATGGGTTAATCATTAAGACAGAGCTAGCCGATAAGAAATGATAGTAACTGGCCAACATCATTGTATCAAATACAGGGTCTCTGTGTGTTATTGGGGGCTAGTGAGGCAACGGGACCAGACCAGCGGAGGGAAACACTTAGCTCATAACACATGGTTGCATAGCTCTGTAAATAGTCTAAAACCTGGAATAATAATGTCTAAATGACCTAGTATTGTCAGAGTAGAATATAAATAAAGAGGTCAAATGCAAAGTTTTACTGATGTACATGCTCAGTTGCATACATGTTCTCATGGACACATACACACAAATACACAAATAAGCACAGTCTATGTCCTGAGTTATCCTTGGAAGAGGAAAAGAACATGAGTGGATGGGTAAGTAAATCTAGATAACTGGTTTTTTTTTCTTTAAAAATATTTTTCATGGAATAATATTTTGATCATGTTTTTCCCTCCACCAACTTCTCCCAGACTTTTGTCACTTCCCTACCCACCCAAATTTAATTTTCTTTGTATTTTGTACTAAAAAAAAAAAGTAAGAAAAAAATGCCCCCTCACCTCAAAATCAAACAAACAAAAAATCAGCAACAATGGTAAGGAAAAGGTAGAGCAAATTTTGTGTTGGACAGCTGCTTCTGCACATGGTTGTCTGCCCTGGTTTTTATACGCAGTGACACTTATTTGAAGAAAATAACTTTCCGTTTGCCAGCAGCTATCAATTGCAAATAGCTTCCATGTCCACTTGCCCTCTCATTACTGGGACTGGACTGGTTGAATCTGAGAAGATCTTGTTCATGCTCCCGCAGTCTCCATGAGTCCACAGGTATTGAGAAAACACTGGTTCTTTTGAGTCACCCACCACCACTGGCTCTTATATTCTTACCACCTCTTCTTCCTGGTACATCCCCAATCTTAAGGGATGGGTTGGATGAAATTAGTATATTTACGGCTAACTGTTCCAACATCTCTCAGTCTTCTGCATATTGTACTGTTTGGGTCTCTGTGTTAATTCCTGTCTTCTGTAAGAATCTTCTCTGAAGAAGGCTGAATGGGACACTGACCTATAGGTACAATTGTTTGCCACTAGTTGCTTTGTTGCTATGTTCCTTTAACAAAATAATAATAGTAGACTTTCCCCTAATCTCTGACTTACCTAGTCCTGTGTTCTTGACCCTACAGCACTGTCAGATATAGGATCCATCTCATAGAGTGAATCATAAATCCAGTCAAGCCTTAGGTCACTGTTATACCATTACATCTTTCAGGCAGTTAACTGTTGTAAGACTCAATGTTGTGAGTGGGTGATACTGATGATTGCCTTTATCCTCTGGTAGCTTGCAGAGTACCTTTTAGTACCCTGAATGCTACTCAGTAGGTACACAATTTTATCTGGAGTTTCACTAAAACACTGTATCAGTGCTGGTTTCTTAATACTGACTAATGTACCGTAGTAATATCAGATGCTGATAACAGGAAAGAGAGGGAGAGAAGTGTACAGAAACTTCCTGTGTTATCTTTGCAATTCATCACATTATAGTAACATGCCGCTTCCTGTCAAGTACTGTAAGTATACAATAGTTATTAATAAGCAGAATATAACCATAAAAAAGTTGAAAATAATATTAGTTCATGATCATTCAAGCATAATAGCTCACTTAAAATTCATTCAGGCTAAGATATTTTTATTTTTTGCCACATTGAGATATTTCAGATACCCATATGTTTTTAAACTTAATAATGTATACTGACTGTTAAAAAATGTGGTGGTTCTGGGAGTTTAGCTTGCAAAAGCTAGTTAGTTAACTAAATTGTGTATATTTGACACACACTCAGCCTTTGAGTCTAGAACAAAAGTTCAGTCACCAGACATGCAGACATGCCTGAGGTTTCTGGACGAATGTTTCCTAACACTAGTATGGCATTGCCTAATGTAATCTCTTTTTAAAAATGTTTTATTTTAATCTTCTTTTCATTTTCATATATTTTTGAAAAAGAGAGTGTTCACTAAATGTAACATATCAGGGTCTAAAATGAGAAAAAGGTAGTATGTAGTTAAGACCTACTTAATGTAAACAATGTTTTTTATTACATTATAGGCCACAGAGCAACAAGGATGGTAGTGAAAGGGTTTAATGTTTTAGACCCACTGGGTTAGCTGTTCTAAAATGTTGACTGAGGAGAACATTGTGGGTCCTGGAGAAGGAAGAGCAGCATCATAGTTAGGGAGGTTTGTTTTCATGTTCTTCACGCATATTTGAGAATCCCGTAAGATTTCTTTTCTGTTAAGTTTATTTCAGTGTTTATGCAACCTCTTTATGTTATAATAATAATAATAATAATAATAATAATAATGATCATCATAATCATAATCATAATGAAGAAGGTGAAAAAGAAGAAGAAGAAGGAGAAGGGGGAGAAGAAGAAGAAGAAGAAGAAGAAGAAGAAGAAGAAGAAGAAGAAGAAGAAGAAGAAGAAGAAGAAGAAGAAGAAGAAGAAGAAGAAGAAGAAGAAGAAGAAGAAGAAGAAGAAGAAGAAGAAGAAGAAGAAGAAGAAGAAGAAGAAGAAGAAGGAGGAGAAGAAGGCATTTTTCCTTTTCCCACTTCAAGATACACATATTGAAGTATGTATATTTTGATTTGTAGGGGAGAAAAGTCTAACAGTAAAAAGGAAATGCAGGATAAAAATCAGAAAATTCTCTGAGCCCCAGTTTTTATTTATTTAAGTTAGGCTTTATATATTTTGTCTGTCTATTTCTTGGTTGTTTGTTTGACTTAGTTTAAAAAAATCTGCCAGGGCTGGAGAAATAGCACTGCAACTAAGAGCCCACAGTGATTTGCAGAGTTGGTTCCAAGCACCAAGGTCACACTGGAGCTGTATGGGATGCAGCACCCCTGCCTTCTACAGGCACTTTCATTTTCATGTATACACACACACACACACACACACACACACACACACACACACACACACACACACTGTAATCCTAATCTTTATAAATGTTTATTTGGTTCTTTAAAAGATGTGCATAAAGTTTGTGAAGTCAATGACTTTGGTTACTGCCAGTTCCACAATCAGATTACCTCCCTGGACATGATATTCTGTATAATGCTAGGTAAGCCAGTTGTTGAAGATGCCTACATAATTCTAGTGTATAAGTTTTAGCTGTTTTGTCAAAAATCAAGTGTTCATAGGAGGATAGGTTAATATCAGGATTTTCAATTTTATTCCATTAGTCTACCTGTTTAATTTTGTGACAATTCCAAGCTGTTTTCTGGACTATAGTTCAAGGCAAGGATGGTGATGCCTCCTGAAGTTCTTTCACTGTACAGGGTTGTTTTTGCTATCCTGGGTCTTTTGTTTTTCCATATAAAGTTGAGTATTATCCTTTCAAGGTCAGTGAAGAATTGTGCTGGGATTTTGATGGGTATTGCATTGAATCTGTAGATTGCTTTTGGCAAGATTGCCATTTTTACTTTGTTGATCCTGACTATCCATGAACATGGGAGTTCTTTTATTTTCTGGTATCTTCTTTAATTTCTATCATGAGATAATTAAAGTTGTTGCTAAGCAGATCTTTCATTTGTTTAGTTACCATTCCCCCAGGTATTCTATGTTGTTTGTGGCTATTGTAAAGGGTGATGCTTCTATAATTCCTTTCTCAGCACCTTTAGCATCTGTATATAGTAGGGCTACTAATTTTTTGAGTTAATCTTATAACCTGTCACTTTGCCACTTTATCAGATGTAGGCATTCCTTGGTAGAGTTTTGGGGGTCCCTTCTGTAAAAACTATCTTATCATCTGCAAATAGTGACAATGTGACTTCTTTCTTTTTAAGTTGTATCTCCTTGATCGCTTTTTGTTGTCTTATTGCTCTAGCTAAAACTTTGAGTACAATACTGAAGAGATATGGAGAGAGTGGCAACCTTGTTCTGATTTTAGAGGAATTGCTTTGGAGTTTCTCTCCAATTAGTTTGATGTGGCTGTTTCTTTTCAGTACATAACTTTTATTATGTTTAGGTATGTTCCTTTCATCCCTGATCTCTCCAAGACCTTTAACATTAAGGGGTGTTGGATTTTGTCAAAGTGTTTTTTAGCATCGAGTGAAAAGATCATATAGTTTTTCTTTTTAGTTGTTTATATGGTGGATTGCATTGATATATGTTCATATGTTGAACCATCCCTGCATCCCAAGAAAGAAGTCTAATTGCTCATGGTGAATGATTTCTCTGATGTGTTTTTGGATTTGGTTTGCCAGTAGTTTATTGAGTATTTTTGCATCACTATTCATGAGGAATATTGGTCTGTAGTTATGTTTCATAGTTGTGTGTTTGTGTGACTTGTGTACTAAGTAATTGTAGCCACATAAAAAGAGTTTGGTAATGAACATTCTACTTCTATTGTGTGTACACTTTTAGGAGTATTGGTATCAGTTTTTCTTTGAATTTCTGAAATAATTCTGCATTTAAACCATCTGTTTGTTGGTTGGAAGACTTTTGATGACTACTTCTATTTCGTTCCAGCTTATACTTCTATTTAAATTGCTTATCTGTTCTTGATTTTATTTTATTAAGTAATACATATCCAGAAATTTGTCCCTTTCTTTTGAGTTTTCAAAGTATCTGGAGTACCAGTCTTCATATTGTGACCAGAAGACTCTCTGTATTTCCTCTACAAATCCTTTGAATTTCCCCCTTTTTATTCCTGATTTTGTTCGTTTGCATGTTATCTCCCTGTCCTTTGGTTAGTTTCGATAAAAATTTGTCAATCTTGTTGATTTTCACAAAGAACCAACTCTTTGTTACATTAATTCTTTGTATTGTTTTCTTTGTTTCTACTTTATTGAATCAGCCCTCAGTTTTAATATTTCATGGTGTCTATTCTTCCTTGGTGAGTTTGCTCCTTTTTGTTCTCTTTCAGTTGTGCTGTTTGTATGTTTTCTAATGTGACTATCCTCCACACTTTCTTCATGTAGTTATTAGTGCAGTGAACTTTCCTCTTAGCACTGATTTCAAAGTACCCCATAAATTTCAATATGTTGTGTGCTCATTCTTGCTGAATGCAAGGAAGTCTTTAATTTCTTTATTTCTTATTTGACCCAGGAATGGCACAATTGCCCATTGTTCAGTTTTCATGAGTTTTTAGGGTTTCTTCAATTTGTGTTGTTGTTGAATTCTATCTTTAAATCATGGTGGTCTGATAAGATACAGAAGGCTAATTATTTTTGCTATGTTGCCAAATAAGTTGGTGATTTTAGAGAAGTTTGCATGTGGAGCTAAGAAGGTATATTCTTCTGTGTTTAGATGGAACTCTGTAGATATTTGTTAAACCCAATTGGGATATAACTTGTGTTAGTATTATTGTTTTTTTGTTATTTTTATGTCTGATACTCCTGTCTAGTAGAGAAATGTGGGGTATTTAAGTCTCCCACTATGAGTGTGTGAGGTCTTCTTTGAGATGAGTTTTAGTAATAGGTTTTGTTGTTTTGTTTTGTTTTGTTTTTTAATGAATGCGGTTGCTTTTGTATTTGGGGCATAGATGTTCAGAACTGAGACTTTGTCCTAATGATTTGTTTTTTCTGGTGAAATGACTTTCTTCATCTCTTTTGGTTGATTTTAGAAGTCTAATTTGTTAGATATTAGGATAGCTACACCTGCTCTTTTCTTGGGTTCAATTGATTGGAAAAAATTTCCCAACCTTTTACTTTGAGGTAATATCTGTTTTTGAAGCTGAGATATGTTTCTTGTATGCAGCAGAAGGATAGGTACTGTCTTTGTATCCATTCTGTTAACCTGTGTCTTTTTCTAGGTGAGTTAAGACCTAGAAACATTGAAGGAAATTAAGGACAGTTAATTGTTAATTCTCATTCATTTTGCATATGGTGGTGGTGGTATTGTGAGTAGATTTTCCCTGCTTCTCTCTTGACTTTTGGTAAGGTGGGATTATCTATTGGCTATGTTTTTGTGAGTGTAGTCAATTTCCTTGGGTATGAGTTTTACTTCCAGTACTTTCTATAGGGCTGGAGTTGTGGATATGTGTTGTGTAAATCTGGTTTTTGTCATGAAATACCTAGTTTTCTCCATCTATAGTCATTGAGAGTTATGCTGTGTATAGTAATTTTAGGCTGGCATCTGGGAACTGTTAGCATTTGTAGAACATCTACCCAGAACCTTCTGATTTTCAAAGTTTCCTTAGAGAACTCAGGTGTAATACTGATAGATCTACTTTTTATGTTACTTGACCATTTTCCTTCTCTGCAGTTAATATTTTTTTTCTTTATTCTGTATGTTTGGTGCTTTGGTTATTATGTGACAAAAGGACTTTTTTTTTGGTCCAGTCTATTAGGTGTTTGGAATGCATCCTGTAATTCATAGACATGTCCTTCTTCGAGCTGGGAAAGAGTTCTTCAATGATTTTTGTCAAATATGTTTTCTGTACCTTTGAGCTAGGCTTCTTCGAAGTTTTCTATATTTACTATTCTTAGGTTTAATCTTTTCACGGTGTCCCTCATTTCCCTGATATTTTCTGATATGGATTTGTTGGATTTAAGATTTTCTTTGGTCAATGAATCTATTTCCTCTAGTTTCTCTTCAGCACCTGAGATTCTCTCTCAGTGTATCTGCTTTAAGGGACTTCTGACAACTTTTTATTTTTATTGTGTTTAAATTGTATCATCTACAATAAGAAAACTTGAGTTCTCCCTTTTCAATTTGTAACCCCTTTATCTTCTTCAATTGTCTCTTTACTCCAGCAAAAACTTCAAATACTGTCTTAAATAAAAATAAAATGAGTGAACATTCTGTCCTTATCATGCCCCCAATGTTACTGGAATTGCTTTGTGTTTTTCTCTATTTGACAGTGTATTGCTTTGGTCTTGTAAAATGGCTTTATTATGTTAGATTGTGTCCTTTATATCCCTAAATTCTCCATTATTTTGTCAATATTTTTACAATGTTTTTTTCTCATGTTTCTTTTCTTTTTCTTATTTTCCATCTGGTCAGCTGGTCTCCTGGCATCTGTTCTTTGTGCATTTTGCTGGAATATATTTGTTGATGTATGTATGCTGAATCATCCTTGCAGGTCTAAAGAGGAAAACTTGATCATGGTGGATGATTTTTAAAAGATATCGTGAATTTGTTTTTGCAAGAATTTTATTGATAATTTGTGTGTATATGTTCATCCTTGTGCCTGGTCTATCGATCACTCTGTATGATTGTCTCCCTCTCTTAAAAAAAAAAAAAAAGATTTTGATGAGATTTTTCTTTTTCTATTTTATGGGATAGATTTTCTCAGAGTGTTCATTGTTCTTCAAATGTGTGTTTAAATTCTATACTGAATCCTTCTGGCTCTGGAAATCTTATATTGGGAGATTTTAATGCCTGCTTCTAAATCATTGGTCAGCATAATACTATTTAAATTATTCATATTATCTTGACTTAATTTTGGTTGAACATATAGATATAGAAATTCATTAATTTTTTAAAATGTGTTTCCATTAGAGGAGTGGAAATTTTGAATGAATGATTTTCTACATGTCTCTTTTTCCCCTATTTGCTTTATTAATTTCATAATCCTCTTCATTTTGGTTAATTTAGTTAAAGGTGTCCCCGTCTTGCTAATGATTTCAAAGAACCAACTTCTTGATTCATGTATGTTTATATTTTTGTTTTTCTTTCACTGATTTCATCCATGATAAATGGGACATTTATATTATACCCTTCTCTTGAGTGTCAAAGGCCATCATAAAATATGGAGCAAAAATATTATAGGAGCCATAGGTCAGGGAGGATTAGAGCAAAGAGATTTTTCTAGCCATGACAAGGTGACTGTTCTCATGACTCATCAGCTGTGGTCACTAGTACAGTATCTAGCATGAAGTCAGAAGTGGGAATGAGACCCTCTTCCTAACAGATGAGTTAAAAAGGGATAATGGCTTCTGGCAGAGGGAGAGTCAATTTCCTTCAAAATTTTGTTCCTGGGATTATTAAAAAGTAATTGAATGAAGAAGATACAAAGTGTGTATCACAGATGCGGGGACATATTTGGAGAAAATAAATGGGTTGAAATGGAGGGTGTTGAATATGATCAAATTGCATCCTACGAAATACTCAAGAAGTAAGTAAATCATTGTGAAGAATATTTATTTAATTATTGATGTAAAGAATGTTTTATTATATAGGGATCTTATTAAATAAATGTAATGAATTCTATTATCTTCAATGTGTCTGCCAATGTTGCACCGTAACCCATAGAGCATAACAAATTTGAAACTAATAGTGTTTTATATCAAATGACAGCCTACAAGATGGAAAAGATTTTTACCAACTGTATATCCAATAGAGGGCTAGTATCAAAAATATATAAAAAAATAAAAAACTGAAAGTCAAGAAAACAAATAGTTGCCTGGCAGTTGTGTTACATGGCTTCAATCCCAGTACATGGGATGCAGAAACAGGTAGATGTCTGTGCAATAGAGGCCAGCATTGTGTACAGAGCTAGTTACAGAAGAGCCTTCAAACCTTCAGAGAAACTGAGTGTTTAAAATAAGAAGGAAGGAAAACAGAAAGAGAAACAGAAACAGAGAGAGAAAGAGAAAGAGAAAGAAAAGAAAGAGGCAGAGGAGGAAGAATTAATTTTCAAGAATGTATGCGCCTGCCCTCACCAGCAAGGAAGACGTGACTCCGGGTAGATCTTCTTCATGCAGTTTTAATCAGGATCCTTTAAACATGTTGCTTCTGGCCCACAGGGAGAGAGAGAGAGAGAGAGAGAGAGAGAGAGAGAGAGAGAGAGAGAGAGAGAGAGAGAGAGAGAGAGAGAGAGAGAGAAGAGAGAGAGAGAGAGAGAGAGAGAGAGAGAGAGAGAGAGAGAGAGAGAGAGAGCAAGGGACCCTGCACAGGCTTAAATACCCTTGAGCTAACCAACCCCAGTGAGCCACGTGAACCCGGCAGATAGGCTACTCTAATGCAGAAGCAGACAGGCTGAACAGACTTAACCAATTAAGGGCTTGTTTACCCAGAGAGTCTTTACCAGTGGGAAGGTGTAAGGTAGAAGCCAGTGCCACTTTAAGGTGTGGCACTACACGGCTCTCTACAGTTCCCCCTTTTTGTTTTAATAACGCAACAGGCAAGGGTAGTGGTCTGGTCTTCACTAAAGCAGTGGACATTGTAATGACCCTGAATCCTGGTAATCATCCAAGTCAGTGCCACACCCGTCCGGCATCTTTTTCCTGGAGGTGGGGCCTTGGACACCAACCCACATGCAACCAGACTTGCCCTTCTCTGAGTTGCTCACTTCCAGAGCTAAGTCGGAGTACAGTGCTAAGCCATACAACCTGAGCCTGAAGGATCAATACTTGTTCATGACTGAGAGCCATGCTTGGGGAGATTGTCCTGCCCCAATGGCTGTAAATGCCTGGACAATCATAGCTGCATACTGCTTATGAGCAAACCTCATCTTGCAAAGACACCACAGACCCATGAAGGAGACAAGCAACAAGAGGACAGCCATGGCTCCCATACCCACCCACTCTTTCAGATGATCCATGGCAAGGGGAACCACAATGACAACCGCATCCATACGTGTTGAATTCACTGCAACAATGGCCATTCACAGCTGTGCCATCAGGTCATCAAAGTCAGCAGACCAATTTCCTAAAAGATAGCTAGACAACTGTGGTGACAAATTAGTAGCACGTGTAAAGTTCTTATATTGAATGCTGGTAACATACAAGCCTGGATATTTCATTTCACATCCCAATTGGGCCAGCTGCCACAAGGTATCTATTTGCTCCTGCATCAGATCAATTCTTTGGTTTACAATCATTAAACCTCCTTTTTGTTGAGCACCAATTGTGGATTGAGTATCCAAGGCAGTAGCCATATTCTTGAACAACTCATTTAGCTTAGAGGCTGTCTGCCCCGATGTATTCATAGCCACAGCAGCCGTGACTGAACCCACAACTGCAAAATTGATAGCTGCAACTATGGCTGCTATAATGCCAAAATCTCTCTCTGTAGCCTCTACCAAACAGGCCACAAAATCTGAAAATGGTTTTATTGGGCCTTGTAGTATCTTAGTGAAGTTACCATACACCTCTCCCTTATTGGGTAATGACTTCCATGCTTTTATGGCAATCTGATTTACTTGTTCAAGACTTAAGTCATTTTGTAAGGCTTTCCAGACCTCAGGGCAAAAGGAACGTCCTGTACCTTGGCCCTGTTCTTCCTCATTATGATAAAGAGAAGGCCCCGAAGGCATTGTTCCAGGAGGGTCCCTCCCCTACCCACATCTCCTTTTCTTCTCTCCCTTCCCCCTCTGCCCCTTAGGGGATTGTTTCTGAACTCCTTTTACAAGGGCTTGCAATTCTTCCTCAGCCCAGCACACTACCTTGATGTCTCCTGAGACTGCGAACCAAGTTGCAATGGCATTGCATTCCCTCAGGAATCTTCTAGTGTGCTTTTCTTTATTTTAAGTTTCTTTGACAAAAGTAGCTCCTGAAGAGCTAGAAAACTTGGACTAGGAAGTCCCATCTTAAATATTTCACTTTTGGTTTGTTACAACTGCTCGCTCAATGCCTGAGACTTTATTGCCACTTTTTCTGTGGTCTTTAACTTGGTCCCAAATTACCTGGGACTTTATAGCTCCTAACTGGAGACCTCATTGCCTCATTACCGAGGGCCTTAATTTTGTTTAAACCCGGAACTTTATTGTTCCTTACTGGAGACCTTAAATTGCCTCTTTACCGAGGGCCTTAATTTTGTCCCAACTTACCTTGGGAACCTTCCAGAGCTGCCCTGACTGCAAGAAGTTCTGATCTGAAATATTCCCGGTACAGGCCACCATCTGTACGCGCCTGTCCTAGCCAGCAAGGAAGACGCAACTCTGGATAGATCTTCTTCATGCAGTTTTAATCAGGATCCTTTAAACATGTTGCTTCTGGCCCTCAGGGAGGGAGAGAGAGAGAGAGGACCCCTGCACAGGCTTAAATACCCTTGAGCTAACCAACCCCAGTGAGCCACGTGGACCCTGCAGATAGGCTACTCTAATAAGGAAGCAGACAGGCTGAACAGACTTACCCAGAGAGTCTTTACCAGTGGGAAGGTGTAAGGTAGAAGCCAGTCCCACTTTAAGGCGTGGCACTACATGGTTCTCTACACAAGTGGAGAAACTCAAATGTCTGGGAAACACTTTAAAAATGTTCATTATACTATGTAATCAGGTCAATGTAAATCAAAACTATGTTGAGATTTCACCTAACAAGGGTCAGAATAGAAAAGATTAATAAAACAAATGACAGGAAATATTGGCAAGCATGTGGCAAAAGGGAAACAGTCATCCATTGCTGGTGAGAATGCAAACTGTACAGCCACTATGGAAATAGGTGGGTGTGTTCATGTGGAAGCTGGGAATAAAATATAACCCAGCTATACCAGTCTTGGAATATACTTAAAGTGAGGTTGGGGACTGCGAGAGTGGAGAGGGCATTAGGACAAAGAAAAAATGATTATAGGAGAACGAGTGGACCAGGAATATTGAGTTGGGGGATGAATAGATAAGAGAAAAAAGGGGGGTAATACCCAGTGGAGTGGTTACCTTAAATTCCCTTCCCTGATAATGAGATTGATAACTAACTTATAAGCCATCATAGAGCCCTCAGCTTGTAACTGATAGAAACAGACATCCACAGCTAAACACTGAGCTAAACACATGGAATCCTATTGCAAAGAGAGAAGAGTGATAAGAAAAGGAGTCAAGATCAGGCTGCAGAAACACACAAAGACAGCTTACTGGAAGAAAGGAGAGCTCATGGACCCTCGGACTGGTACTGGGAAACCAGTATTTGACTGACTCAGACCCCCTGAACCTGGGTCTTAGTTAAAAGGCCTGGACAGACTAAGGGACCTGTTACACTGGAATCAGGTATCCCTGGGGCATGGGAGCACATTTCCCATGGAGAGATTCTCTCTTAGTCTAGAGGCAGGAGAGAGGGCCTAGACCCTACTCAAATTACTTCACTGATTTTGATGACCCCTGCTGGAAGGTATCACAATCCACATGGAGTGTGGGGAATGGGACAGGATGGAGTTAGGCAGCCATGGAGAAAGGGAGAGGGAACAGGGATCAATATAGAAAATAAGAAATATAATAAAATATACACATGTTTTAAAAAGCTGTTTCCCAGGTGACTTGTGTGTTTATAATTGATATGTATTGAAGAAAAACAGAAGCAGATAGCTCAGGATTATCACATTTCTTTTATGAAATGATTTTTTCAATTATTTTATTGATAGAGTGCATAGAGCAATATGGGTATATTTCTTAAAAAATTAGTTCATGTGACCAATTCCTGACAGCATGTCTATAGAGTACCATAGAGTAGGTGTAGCTAAAATCACAGCAGCATGGATACAGAATGAAATACTGATTTCATTATGAAGTGTGTATCCATGGACTAAGTTATGTAGTTCACAGTTAAGGCCATCAACCGCCTGTATGGTCATGCCTGATAGGGAACTGTGTATGTGGCTCATGTTGCATGGAGTTTGCAGAGACCCATGTATACATGTGATCTGTGGGTATACAAGAATGTGACACCACACCTGAATAAAGAGTGTGGAATCATGTATGAAGAGAAGCAATTTGCACTCATAAAAATACATTTTCATCAAAAGAGGCTTTAAAATGGCAATAAAGAGTGAATAGCCTTAACAAATTATGAAAAGAAATAACAAGAAGAAAAACCATGAAAATACCAAAACTATAATAAAAAACCAAGGATGTAAATAAAAAACTAAAGGAAAAAATGTGATGAACAGCACTCACTTGCAAATTATGAAAAACAATAACAAGAACAAAAAAAACATCAAAATAGCAAAATTATAACAAAAAAGCAAAAATGTTAAGCAAAAACTGATGAAAAGATTGAGATGAGCAGCATTCTCTTGCTACAGTTTGCAAAGCACAGACATGCAGCGTGTGTATGGCCCTACAAAGAAGACAGCGATGTTAACAGGGTTTTCAAGATGAGTGCATTAATTCCTCCCTTGAATCTCAGGAGTTCAGTACATGGTGCTTATGGCTGTCAGCAGGTTGTTCTTGCTGTAGCAGCTGCATCTGCAGTGACTCACACCCTGTGTCCTATTCTAGCTCAGGCTGTAGCTGTGTGGATCTGGAAAAGAAAATCAGTTAAGACCCAAGCCAGGACTGAACCTGCTGTGTCATGTTCAAGCTCCTCCCTCCCTCTGCTGCAGCTCTTCATCAGTCAAAATTCAACTTTTGCATAATGCCATTGTTAGTACTGCTAAAGAATAAGGATCACAGAGTAGTTAGACATGTAACTTCTCTGAGGTCTAAATACATTTCATGACTTAAACTAAGCCCTGTATGTTTTACTTTCTACTAGAAAGAATAGGAATTTCTACTGCAGTTCAGGCATATCATTGTTAGAAATACAACAATATATTAATACAACAGTCCACAGCATAATAGCTGTTACAAGCTACACATGATGAAAATTTATTGACCACATCATTTTATACATAGACATAACACAGCCTTGCATCATTGAAATCAGAACAAGGTCATTATATTAGCTCAATTGTCCTATTTAGGAGGCAAATTGAACATAAACAGCACATAAGATAGATCCTGTCATGATAGAGAAGCATTTCTGAGATGTGTCCCTGTGAACCCTGGCCTTGGCTGGGACCAAACAGAAATTTTTGATGGTTTTAGTACCAGATCTGAGAATTAACACCAGATTCCCTTTGGAGGATGGTGTGAGAACAGTACCAAGAAGGTTCTGATGTTGCCTGTAGCTGAGGCATAGCTGGTTTCAACCTGGAAAGTCCTTAACCATGTCTATCAAGAAAACAATGTAAGAGAAAATGGGTCAGTGATGCAGAGAACAGTGTTCAAAGTTGAGTATGTCTTGTCTACATGGGAGGTTTCTAAATAAATTTATCAATCCTGGTGATAGACACACTCAATCCCAAAACTTGACAGGTGAAGGAAGCAAATAACTGTCAGTTCAAGAAAATACTACTCAGAACATAGAGAGGTCAGAACACAGGAAGGGAGACTCAATTCTACAGACACAATGATATCAAACAATTTGTTTTTTGGATGGAAGCTCTTGTTAAATGAATAGCACATTCATCTGAGATTGCATTTCTGTGGTTGTGGCTGAGAGCCATGCATGTGAGAGGAAGCCCAAAACTGATACAAATCCCAGGTACAGGGGACACCCAAGGCTCTACCTGTTCTCCCCAGCCAGGGCTCTTAACTCATATGGGAGACTTCAAAGTGATGTTGTAGCTTTTCTGACAGTTCTTTATCTGAGTCACAATCTCCTTCTGCTTCAGTAGGACCTCAAGTCTTTCTTCCAATCTCTTGAGTTCCTGTTCATTAGAAGATTGTGTTCTTAAGGAGGGTTACACAATGTCATATAACTGTAAACACATACAAATGATCCCAAGAGCTTGCTGATCAGCAGGGCTAGTAAAAACGTCAGCATTCAGGGAAGGAGGAAAGCCTGATTCAAGAGGAAGACTGACATGAAATCCAGTGATATCCTCAGAACAGTGCACACATGCATGATGTACCACCTCACCCACAGGTTTCAAGTAGACTAAGATAAAAACTCTCTCCCTACCATTGCCTCTCTCTCTCGCTATCTGTCATCTATCTATCTATCTATCTATCTATCTATCTATCTATCTATCTATCTATCTCAGAAAAAGACAAAGAAATAACTAGGAGAAAAGAGAGCTAGGAGAAAGAAATTTCATGGCAAATTGCCTGTTGAGTTTACACAAACCATACCAATGCTTTTAGAATAGTCTCAAAACTCAGCTGTCAGTCCATGGGGCCTGATTCTTCTGTGAAAAACTATGTTTCTTTTCTTGGCTAGATTATGTTGAAATACAGAGAATTTTTTCAGAACAGGCCCCAATCCCCAACTTTCATAACGAGCTTGTCTAAAGCTCCCAGATGATCACCAAATCATTAACTCTGAAAACACATTTTGAACTTGGATGAGGTTCTCCTCCTTGTAAACGGCTTTTCACTTTATATCACAATAGCCTTGCCAAGCAAATAGCCCCAGGATCTAGAACTCACACACTCAGAACCATGTGCTTAGAATCCTAACTATCCTGAGGCTGTGATGGATTCTGCTATTTAACCTAGCATCTGTAGGCAGAGGCAGGCAGATGTCTGTGAATTTGAGGTCAGCCTGGATTACAAAGTGAGTTCCAAAACAGACAGACTAACCCTGTTTTGAGAAAGAAAGAAAGAAAGAAAGAAAGAAAGAAAGAAAGAAAGAAAGAAAGAAAGAAAAAGAACCCTTACTATCATCATAAAAAGTACATGTGTGATATGTTACTGACCTATCTTCTTCACTGGAGTGTAGCTTCAAGCAGAGCTTCAGAAATGGTTTACCAATAATTTAGTTTCAGAACAGGCTAACTTACCTGAAATAATTAGTATCTAGACAATGAATTGAATACCTGGATGGCATGAGTAGGTGACTGGCAAGGAGCTTGGAAGAGTAATTTAATGTGTGAAAGTATAGATGGGTGGATGGGAAGACAGGCAGTCAAATGAACAAATGGTGCCAACCTTCATCTGTACCATCATCCTATCCTCTAACTGTTGTTGCTGGATATTCATGTCACTGTTTTCTTCTTGGTTTGTGTAAATTAAGTTCAAGTCCTCAAAGTGGTATTTCAGCAGCACCCATTTCTCCTGAATTTCTTATTCTTCTGCCTCAGCATGTCCACCTTCCTTTTCAGCAGAGTCTCTTCCATCAATAGTCAGTTGTGAAGATCTCTGAAGACACACTCTGAATAGTAAGGGCCTGCCAGCTTTCTTCTGTCACCCCTGAGTCCAGGAACCCACTCCCCAAAAGGACTCATGCTTCCAGAAAGACATAGCCAGATTCTGATACAGCCATGGCAGCTCTACTCAGGAGGTTAAAATATGAGAAGACATACTTCTACAAATGCTCAAACTACTAAGGAGAACACCTATACCCAAAAAAAAGAATCCATGTACTCTCAGTAGCAGGTAGAGTCCCCTCATTGTCCTTAATGGATCATCCTAAGGGGATATATTAGGAGATATACAGGAGAACCAAGGTGAGTATCTACGGGTGCCACATCTGCCAGATCTGTAAAGCCTGGGTGAGCTCCAGAATCCCAGGGATGATTGGCATTCCATTCACAGTGTAAATCCCTATTATATATAGAGACTCTTATGACACTAGCACAGTGGTGGTAGAGGCTAACAATATATGTCACACTTAGCTAAATGAGTCTAAGAGGCAAAAGGCCAAGAGCAGATTGCTACAGCTCCTAACTGAGGGGCAAAAAGTCTAGAACCAGAGCTTAAGACTTTTCTGTCAAGGGAAATCATAACTCAGATGGAATGCTATTCCATAGCGAATGGGGTCCATGCTAAGATGGGCACTTATCGATAGAAGACTGTCTCCTTAGTCAGTTCATCAAACTTTTGTGATGCCTCAGTTTTCTCATTTTCAAAGAAGTTTAGTTCATGCATGACCTATTTATGTTCCTTCTTCAGTATCTCATAGAATGGATTTGGCTAGTGATAGGGTCTAGAAAAAGAAGGAAAGAACCCCATGAACACAGGCCTCAAGGATCAGGTGAACTCAAGTTGTCTTTTGTTCTGCCATAAGCCTGTGGATGCCTCATTCTGGATGCTAAGTGTTTGGATCTCCTGGTGCTTTGAAACCTATTATACTATCCCTGGGTCAGCTGTTTCTGTGTGTTCAGATGGAGGGTGTCCTGGCTGCATGAGTTCACTCAGCAGTCCTAGATGTTCCATCAAGCTCTCTGTGTTACCAGGAGACTGTTCCAAATGTCTGAACATACCCGATATTGCAATAACTTTTCTCCTGTTTTAAAACATAGATTCTATGACCAAGGTGACTTTTAATGAAAAGTAACTGCACATAATTAATGGGTTGTGACTCTTTATCAGTCCAGCAACACAAACTTCCCAAGGAATTGCTAGATGTCACCATGACGAGAACTTTAGACAAGAGCATTGATGCTTAAAGTAAGGCTCAGAAACCTCAGCAGTATCATAGCCTGGGAAGTAAAGCAGTCGAACCCTAAGGCCCCACCACATAACCCTGTCTCCCAGATTGTTTGGAAACACACAAACTTGCAAATGCATGTATGAACATGTGAGGGAGAAAGGGAGAAAGAGAGACAGACAGACAGACAGACAGACAGAGAGAGAGAGAGAGAGAGAGAGAGAGAGAGAGAGAGAGAGAGAATCAAAGAAGAAAGAATTGAGAAAACACAGATAGAAGAGAGCACCCACAATCAGATTCTAAAGGAATGCTTGGAGCACTGTGGTTTTATGCACAAAACTAGAAAGAAAGAGTCAAGTATCCCAATACTCCAAGTATTATACTGGGAAGGACCAAGTGGAAACTTGCCTGTCCAGATGCTTCAAAGAGCTTCCAGGACACAATCATCTGCCAGGCAAGATCAAATATTCATCACAAACTCACAGCATTTATTATCTCCCAAATACCACCACCTGTCAGGGTCTTTCAAAATGCATGTTGGGAACTTGTACGTTATTGCCACAATTCCTGTGTTATGTGACTTATAGCACAGCCTCTGGTTTTCATTTAGAGAAAGCAGTGAAGTTAGACTAAACATTTGACTCCCTCCAAAACTTCAGGTCTGCCTATCCACTGAGAAGAAACTAGGTCACAAGGTTGCTACTGAGTCAATATGGAGGTTCAGCTTTCTAGAACCTCAGACTTAAAAAAAAATAAGCAGAATTTATAGGTTTATTTTATTTAAAGAGCATATTTGTTTGTCCTTAAGCATGCATCCTCCGTAGCCCCAAATCTACACGTTAATTCCTATCTAACCCCTTCTAGTACACCAGCATCTCAGCTCAGAAGTTGACAAGCCTCCAATGTGCTTGACCAAAGGACTGAGCTCCTTAACTTTCTTCCAGGCTATATTAGGTAATCCAGTACAGGGAAGGGGTTCCCAAAAGCCAGCTAAGCTCAACACAGGTCATGATATCACTGCTAGTATCCCTACATTGAAAACAATTTACACCAAAGTCTCACAAACAGGCAGAGGCTCTGTAACTGTTCTTCCAGAGTCCATGAGTTCCCATGAATTAAGGTCAGATGTCTCTGTGAAACACAAGACCTTAAAAGAAAGCAGGAGAGTGTGATAGTGCAGACAGTCCTGTGGAGTCTGAAAGGATGGATACTAGTTGTCAACAGTTCCTTCACTGATGAAAAGCAGGCAATCTCACAGCACATCTCTATGGTTGGTCATCAACTGCACCTCCATGCTCAGCCTCTCCATTTCCTTCTTCACTTGTTTCTTGGTGAGGAGAGTTGGCTGGGATGATGGCTCTGTAGCAGCATCTGTGAGTAGATGAACTCAAGTGAAATTATATGGTGACATAGGGAAAGGCATAGAGACATGGCAGACCACTTGGAGGACCCATCAGAAAGGTCATATTTAAACCCAGTGACAATATATCAATTTTGCCCCCGGTTCAGATGCCCTTTCTATGGATCTCAGCTCTCACAACACTCTGTTAAAGATGTGGTTATGTAAGCAGTTAAGGATTTCCTCTACCTCCCTACATATGTTTCAAGTGAATACAAAGATAACCTTTCAGGAATAATTATATTGGTGCAGGATGAAGCATGTTCCAGAGCCCTGAATCCTGCCTGTGCTTTCAGATGCCAGAAGAAATAACAAAGTGCACAAACACTCAGCTGCTGTGAGGATCCCAGTTCTCCTGCCTATTCATTCCAGGCCCATGGATGTAGACAAAGAAATCATGCAGGATTTCCTGCCCCACCATACTGACAGCCCAGAAACATGGAATCTATTATTTAGAAGCTTATTGTTGCCCTGGTCACATGATCTGACAGTTGTTAGGCTACACTAAAATATTGCTTGCCACCCTCAACTGCTAATTCAAACTCTGTTGATGCCACTGTCAGGAAAAGATAGTTACAGGAATTCTGTTGTACAGCCAGGGGATATAAAATCTTTGGAAGGTATACTTTTCCTTGCATATGACTAGTGTCAGCAATTCACCTAAAGGAACCTAAAGGAGCCTGCTGAAACTGAAGTTCAGTGATGCCTGTCCTAAGCTGGAAAAACACTGTTTCCTGCCAACCCACTGCTAGTTTCCTCCTCTTCACACATTACAAGTCCAAACCCAGGTAAGGTAAAAACTAGATGCTCCCAACACTATAGATTTATTTTGCCAGGTCCTGGCTTAGAGAAGAAATAAACCAATGTTATCACAGACTCCAGTAATTATGAGAAGCAAGGATGGTCATTTGCTTCGCAGAGTTTCAAGAAAATCTACCCCTTTACTGAAAATCTCAGCTCAAGTCCACATTCTCCAGGAACCTCCCCACCTCCTCCAAGCACTCACTGTGCCTAGGCCAGAACCACTTATTTTTGCTCATTTTATTTTGAGACCTAACAGCAGCTTCTTTCTGCCTCTCTCTGGCTACTGGATGTTCTCCATTTTCTCTTCCAAACAGAAACCTCTGTCTTGACAACATAGCTACTGATATAACCATGAGGCACTGATGGCAGTTGGTGTTGCTACAACACTGGTGACATCACAGAATGCCATGACTCTCCAGGATACCATAGAATACCATGGGAAGCGACTGCTGATGTCATGGGGAATATCCTTTTCAGCCCTGCTAATTATTTCTGAAAAAATGAACCAGAATCTCAGGTTTACCTTCCAAGATTCTCTCTTGGAATATGTGGTAAGACATTCAGCACCTCCTCCTTACAAATCCAGAGATTCCTTAGCTTTATTGGAAGCCCCATAGTATACTCCTTGTTGATAACTGAGCTAAACTTTCTAAACATTAAAGAAGAATGTCTCATTCCTTCCTTGAAATCCCTCTATTCATCAGTATGAGAAACCATGTTGCCATAAAAATAGTTGCAGAGAGATCACCTTCCTCAAAGCAAGTGTTTAAAAGCACATTCAGGATGAACCTGCATGACTGGTTACAGTTAGGTATTTGTTCAAGGTTACAGTCATGGAATCCATCTGCTTAGCTGCTGTAAGTTGCCCCATGGGTCCTTAGCAGATACAAAATTGAGCCATATGTTGTTGAGAAAGTGTGATGACCTATTGAGAGAGGAACCTGACATAGTGGATCCATCAAGAATGTGAGCCCTCAGGCTGAGTGTGGGGGCTGTGCACTCTGCATCAGGCACCAAAACAGTATGAGCTGTAGGCCTCTGTGAGTCACAGTGAGATTCTCAGTGATCAGGAAAAGAAAGGAGACTAGAAAATTCAAAATAATAGCTGTAGATATACTTCAGGAGATGGAGTAGCTGCCTAGCTTATACGAGTCCTGGGGTTCAGTGACTAGGACTGTCATCACTGGAAATTTGAAGGGGAACCAGGATGATCTCAGCTCAAAGTGAACCTGAACAGTATTTGCCATTCCCATACCACTCTTTCATCTTATGGAGAAGGAGCAGAAAGTGAGGTGATCTTTCTAATCTAAGGACATTTCTCTTGTCATACCTGAGTCCACATGGAGACCACAGATAAGAGGTCTTATGTAATATCCAATGCTGTTAGTATAGGACTATGCCTATGACAAAATCTGACTTTCCCTTGTGCTGTCCCAGTATGAAGTGTCAGGGTCTCTGGCCAAACCCCACTGATCCCTTCAAGAGATACACAGAAACCATGAGAGACACTAAACTTCCTTCACCAAAATTAAATCAAGATGGCCCATTCCAATCCTGGTTTGCTATTGAGTACAGGTGATACCCCTTCTTTTAGCAGCCATTTCAGGGTAGAGTTGATAGAAATGCCTCACAAATGAGTACCAGGTCACTGCCCAAGGCCCAGCTGTTACAGAACTGGAGGTAGATGTGTTGCTGTGAATAAGAGCTACCCTGACCAGGATATCTGTCCTTAAAAGGCTTCAGAGGGACCACTCCTCTTCTTCCTCAGGTCTGTTAATAATGTTGGATGTAACGCGCCTAACCTCAACCAGCTAGGAAGATGCAACTCAGGGAAGATCGTCTTCATGCAGTTTTAATCAGGATCCTTGAACATGCTTCTTTTGACCTGGGGAAACACCCACACAGACTTAAATCTCCTTGTGCTGACCAACCCCAGTGAGCTACGTGGACCCTGCAGATAGGCTGCTCTAATGCGGAAGCAAACAAGCTGAACAAGCTTAACGAAATAAGGACTTGTTTATGCCAGAGAGCACTCATCATCGGGAAGGTGGAAGTGCCATCTTTAAGGCGCGGCACTTCACAGCTCTCTACATTTGGACAGTCTTCACTTGGGAATTAAAGGTTAGAGAGCCTTTGAGAAGAGATCTTAACACTAGGAAATTAGATGTTTCTCTTTTGTTTGCTTTAAAGGCAGTTAAAGTCACATAGACAGTGACATTGCACCCTGGACTTCATATCTTAGCTTTTCCAGGAATGTTTTGATACTGGTATTCTTGGTTGTACTGCTTCTGGTTCCAAAGTAAAATCACCAAAAAACTAAAAAACAAAACAAACAAACAAAAAACTACTGTATATCTCTAAGACAGAACAATAAAGGTAATGTATTTATATGAATAAGTCAGTCGAAAATTCAGCCTAATTGAAGATTGAGAACCAGGACTGCCTCCTCCACAGGGATAAAGTGAGAGGGATTTGGGACCCAGCAGGTTGTACAGCCATCCTTACCGCTGAAAGATGGGGAACAACCAAACTTTAATTTTCCCATCCAAGGAGCTTTTGCTGAGGGTGGAGTCTTTGTGTGATGCTGTGCATGATAAAAGTCAACCATGTCTCTCCAAGGGATGCAAAGTTCTTTTTTTAATTATATGAATTTTTTATTTTAAAATTGAAACTAAATTGTTTTACATGTAAATTTCAGTGTCTGCACCCTCCCATCCTCCACTGTCTTTCTACCAACCCTTATTGCATCCCATTCCTGCTCACAGGGACTCCAGAGGAAATCTTCAAAGTCTGTCATATCATTTGGAGAAGGGCCTAGGCCCTCCTCCCCCATGTGTCTAGGCAAATAAAGTATCCTTCTATGTGGAATGGGCTCACAAAGTCCACTAATATACTAGAGATACATATGGATCCACTACAAGAGGCCCCATAGAATGCCCAGTCCCTGCAATGAACACCCACATTCAGGGGTCCTGTGTCATTCCTATGCTGATATCCCAGCTATCAGTCTGGGGTCCTTAACTCTCACTAATTCAGTTCAGCTGTTTATTTGGGTTTCTCCAGGATGAATTTACCCCTTTACTGAACATTCCTCCCTCTCTGCAACTGATTTCAAGGAGCTTAGTTCAGTATTTAGCTGTGAGTGTCTGCTTCTGGTTTCATTAGATATTGAATAAAGGCTCTAGGATACCTCTAGAATAAGGTAGTCATAAATCTCATTATCAGGGAAGGGCATTTATCATAGCCTCTCCACTATTTCTTAAATTGATAGTGTGGATCATCCTTGCAGATCTTTACACACTTCCCTAGTGCCAGATTTATCTTTAAACCTATAATGGCTCTGTCTTTTATGGTATCTTTTTTTTTCTCTTCTCTATTCTTCACTGACTGAATCTCACTACTCCCTTATGCCCTCTTCTCTCCTTCTCTTCTCCCTTTCTCTTTCTCCTAACTCTCTATCCTTGCCTCCTGTCCTCCCAGTTTGCTCAGGAGATGTTGTAACATTCCTTATCTCCCTGGGAACATGTATGTCTGTCTAAGGGCCCTCCTTATTTCCTAGCTTTTATGTCAGTGTGGATTGCAGGCTGGTGGTAATCATTTACTCTATGTCTAATATATATGAAGGAGTACATACCATGTTTGCCTTTTTTGATTGGGTTTTTCTAGTTTGATTCATTTGGCTATGAATTTCAAGAATCATTTCTTTTTTATTTTTTCTCTGGAGGAGTACTCTATTGTAGAAATGTACCACATTTTCTCCATCTATTCTTCAGTCGAGCTGCATGTAGGATGCTTCCAGGTTCTGGCTGTTACAAATAATGCTGTGATACAAAGTTCTTCTGTTTCACAAGAGACAGGAGAAGGAGCCAAGGTCAGGAACGGTGACCTCCTACCACAAAATTGTTACAAGTGGAATGTGGAATCCATTTGCCTTACCAATTGGGGGCTTCCTGTGTCATGTGCATCCCTGTGGCATTGTGTAATAGCTTGAAGAGCCCAGTTCTCCCATTATTATGCATGCGGACATAACAGGAAGCAATCAGAATCAAAGACAAAGAGCTGGATTCACAGATATGGGGGATCATTACTGAGTCAGAATTTCAGACTTGGGATCTGAGGACCAGCTCTAACCCATATTCCCTGGCTGAAATTGGACCATCACTTTCCTTTCCTTGTATATTATGTCAACATCTGAGGAGCACTGTCTCTAGAATGACTGTGTCTGCTTTTGGCCAACAAGTCAAAACAAGTCAACTCAGCTTTCTGCAACAGAAGTAAAATCAGGATAGACAGCCTTTAGAATCTGCTTAGACATCAGGAATCCTATACATGATTAGGAAATGGTGAGTTTGTCACCTGCCTTCCTTATCTTAGTGCCCTGTAGAAAAAATGACAATGGTGATGGAAGCACAGGGACAGGGACAGGGATAACAGTGTCCTTATCAGACCCCTTGGAGGCAGACTTCCACTGACTTCTATAATGTATAGGGATTCCTTCATCTCCTCAGTCTCCCTATCTCCCTTATCCTCATGCTGTCTCTCACTCTTTCACTCTCCTTCTCCCTCTCACTCATCCTGTCCCTGCCTCATCACTCTTACCCTCCCTCTCTGTCTCTTTCTGCTTTTAGGAGACAGTGTTCTCTATGTAGCCCAAACTGCCCCAGAACTGCCTCTGTAGACCACAATCACCTGGAAATTAGAGATCTGCCCATCATTGAGCACTCTTCCTCCAGAGTGTGAGGGTTAAAGTTTTGTGAAACTACCACACAGGTGTAATTTATGTCTCAAAATTTCTAAGGCTTTTTGCTAGGACTCTGACTCTTCAAAGAGGAGCAGGGTATAGATGCATTCTATGTTTGTGCCAAAGAAAAATCCAGAACAGAAAGCCAAATAGCCAACCTAACCCAACAAACAGTGACAGCTATTGTTGGCCTAGAGTGCTCCCAGTTAGAGCCAGGGAACATTTAAAAGTATGGTGTGGGATAGAGGCTGTTCCTAGACTGTGAAGGTATGGTGGTGTGTTCTTGGTTTCAGACAGCTCTTCAATCACCAAGCCCTATGGCACCCCCTAGCACTTTCAGACCTAGTGGGTAAATAAGACCTGCAAAGTATGTGAAACTATTGATGGTGATTCCCTCAATTTTCTTCTCATTGAGAATATGTAACCCCCATTTTCCTCCCATCTTGCAACAGGAAGGTTGCCTCACATTGCTGGACCCCATAGAGAATTCAGAAGTTCACAATGAAATCTGGACTGAGTAATACTTTACTGTTTGGTCTTTGCTTCTCCACTCCACAGTGAAGTAGTTTTGAGAGTTCATTGGCAAGGAGGTGTGCCTCTGTTGTTTACCACCCTCACTCCCTTATCCCCTTTTGTTTACAGAACACTCTGTAGTGATGTGGATAAGTTTTTAAACCTCTGGATTGCCCAGGTCAGTATAGGCGCTCCAGTACTTGAAAGGTTATTGTCTGTAAAGAGTTCAGAAGAGTTGAGTGGACTGAGATGAATCAGTGTCATCTTTGCACACCTTCAAATCTTCGTGATTTGCTAACAGCAGTAGGCCCTTGCCTTCTTAATTTTTGGGTGGATTCAATCCACTGCATTTGCTTGACTGTACTTATGCTATGATGATAATTCTCTTTTAGTTCCCAATTGAAACTAGCTTATATATCCTATCATTCATATTGAAACAAAATAATGATGCCAACCATGTTATTTTATGTTCATATAAGTTGTTCTCTTTGGCATCTCTTAAAGTTAAAAGTTTTCATTGGGAAATAGTACAAATGTTATCTTGCTTTGTTTTCTGTGTGAATAACCTGCAGAAGCATTGCCTGGGTTTTCTGGTTTGTTTGACTCTTCTTTATTTGAAATCCAGCTTTATTTACCTGATAAAACCAGGGAAAACTATTCTTAAGTCAAAGGAAACCAAGTCCCACAATTCCTTTGCTTTCCTTTTCTCTCCTTTCCTGGGTTTGTGTGGTATGGGACAAGAGGACAAGAGAATTTGAAAATTAAAAGAGAGTTATATAGTTGCCTTCAAAATCCAGAGAGTAGCACACCAGTTGATTTTCTTCCCTGGACTGTGATAACATGTAACAACACATGCTTTTGTTTTAGGGTCTATTATAATTTAACTTGCTGCACTGAATGGAAACAGTATGTAGTGTAAAAGTGTTTCCTAGACATTTTCCTCCCTAAGGACTATAATGGGCAGTATCTTGCTATGTACTGTCTTTGCTAGAAAAGTCTCTACATCCTTGTGTAGGCTGGCTTTGAACTCAAGGCTTACCTGCCTAGATTTTTTGGGGGGCTAGATTATAGGTTTCTATCACTTTTCCCCACTTTAAAACTCTGCAATTTGTTGATTTTTTTTCTTGAATATAAGTGGTGTTCTGATGGTACAATGTGAATATCCAAAATGGATGGTAGTTTACAATCTGTCCCTCAAACTACCCCTGGTTAACCTCATGAATGAATAATTCATTCATAGCTGTTCTCAGTCCTTTATTATGAAGATGGAAGGGAAATCAATTTAGAAGTACTTTTGTACTTATATAAAATTGAATTCTGGTCATTACTTTTTCTTTGTCTGGTTTTGAAGCCTTTAGCATCTTAGTTAACCTCTGAGCTCTTTTTGTTTGTTCGTGTCTTTATTTTTTTTTTATTTCTTGTAAGGGTTAATAGCATTGCATGTATTTAGAAATTCATCAAACAGTAAAGAACTTAGTAAACTGTTTGATACTGTGTAGGTATCTTCTTCCTGGTGACCTAATGATAATTTTGATGCATGATACATGGCTTTTAAAAGTTTTTGTTAAAAAAATGATGTTTCTGTAGATATGATGACTCAGTCAATAAATACACTTGTCCCCAAACCTGATGACTCAAGTTCAGCTTCCAAAAACACACATAATAGAAGGAGAAAACCAGCTCCTAAAAGCTGTCCTCTGACCTCCATATTCACATTGTAACACTGATTCCCCATGCTAAACTCTCATATGAATATAAGAATTTCAAAAGATATCATTTGGACAGAAAGATGCTGGAAGCTATACTGTTTCATCACCTATCAGGTGTCTTCTTGGTGGGACTCCAGTTGCACAGTGGTATAGTATTTCTCACTGAGATCACAAATACAATGAATATATACTGTATTCTAGAGGCTACTAAATAAAATTATAGCTTCTGTCTTCTGGCATTCTTATTTTCACCTGTGTGAGACGTTGTTTGTATTATTTAGAATTTCAGTTCAATTTTAATGAGATTAGAAAATTGATGTGTTGTAAAACCATTTTAAATTTTACACTTTCATTGAGGGTCTAATTTATATGCAATCTATTCAGTGGTTTGTGCATATAGTTAAGTGGTAGAACATTTGCCTATGGAACACAAAGCCCATGGTTTGATAGTCTGCTTCAAAACACATAGGTATGTCAGTACATATGCACACAGTCAGCTTTGCATCTTGGCGGTTTTACCAAATATTAAATTGGATAGTCATTATTCCATACTGGGAGTATGTTGATTCAGCTCAACATTCCTCTTTCTTGTCTTCCCTTCTTCCTTTCAATCACTAACATGATTTCTGGCACTGAAGCAATGCCTTTTCTAAAGTAACATACAGGTTAAAACTTATAATAGGTACATTGCTAGGTCTGGACTTTGCCTTCCCCCTCTAAGCATGATGTTATTGAAATCTGTCCCTTTTTAATTTAGTCAATTGTCTATTCCTTAGGAGAATTGCATTATATGGATATATGTTATGTTAATCAGAGCCTATTATGAGTTAAGGTGCTGTTAAAAAGTCTTAGTGTGTGTAGGAATGTGTTTGGGGCTAGCAAGATTATTCATCAGGTAAAGGTGATTTGTACCAAGTCTGATGATTTGAGTTTGATAACATTTGATATTGTCGAGTGAGAGAACCATTTGCCTCAAGATGTTCTCTGACCTCCACACATTCACAGTGGCTTGAGTGTACACACACACACACACACACACACACACACACACACCACGTGACAGAATTTTCCTTTTTACCTTTTTTATAAATTTTTATATAAATGAGAAACAATCCCCCTCCCTTCTATACTCCCATGTCCACTACTGAACCCCCTTCACACCCCCTGTCCTCTCCCTATGAAGGATGAGTCCTTCCTTAGGGAATCATCAAAGTCTGTCACATGATTTAGGGCAGGGCCTGTGTCCATACTGGTGTATCTAGGCTGAAAGAATATACTTTTGTTGAGAATGAGCTCCCAAAGCCCATTCTGTACTAGGAATAAATACTGGTTCCATTGCCAGTGGCTCCATAGACTGCCCAGGACACCCATCTGACACACATGCTCATGGGGATCTCGGAAAGTCCTATGCTGGTTTCTCAGATATCAGACTGGGGTTTGTGAGCTCCCACTTGCTCAGGTCAACTGTTTCTTTGGGTTTCCACAGATTGTTCTTGACCTCTGTGCTCATCACTCCTCCCTGTCTAAAACTGCATTCCAGGACTCCGGCTCAATGCATTGCTTTGAATTTTCTTCCATCAGTTACTGGATCAAGACTTTATGAAGGCATTTTACGTAGTCATCAATCTCACTTTATGGGAAGGGCCTTTAAGGTGGCCTGGCCACTATTGTTTAGATTCTTTGGTGGATTCATCCTTTTATATCTATGAACATTTCCATAGTGCCAGATTTCTGTTTAAACCTATCATAGCTCCCTCTATTAAGGTATGTCTTTGCTGACTCTCCTTTATTATTCCCCCTGCTCAACCTTCCTTATTCCTCATGTTTGCTCTCCCTTCCTCTTCTCCCCTTCTCTTTCTCCAAAATCCTCCCCTCTCCTCTCCATGATCTCAATTTGCTCAGGAGATCTGGGAAATAAAAAAGAAAGATCTTGCTTGAATTAATAACCTAGTCCATTGCTATGTGGAATATATGTATGTGACTGACATCACAGGAACTGCTATCCTAGTTTCCAAAATTTGAATTTCCTTTCCACTGACATCAGCAGTATGTCCCTGTTTCCATTAGTTTACATTTCAGCCTACACTCTGTAATATTTGCGTTAACTTTAGCTATTCTAGGGTACAGTTATTTATATGCCTTTCAATTTAATGTTTTTAAAAATATATGTGTGCCTGAGCTGAACTGGAATCCAGATGTAGAGAGGGAAGACTAGACCAGGCTACAGAAACCCACAGAGAAAGCTGACCTGAACAAGGAGGAGCTAATGGGCCCCCAGACTAATAACTGGGTATCCAGCATTGGACCTACTCAGTCCTCCTGAACATGGGTCTCAGTTAGCAGGCCTGGAGAGTTTAAGGGAACTCTGAGAGTTGGGAGTACATTCCCCATGTACATCCCTTAACCTAGAGGCAGGAGAGAAGACCTAGTCACTACTACAAATGACTTGACAGATTTTGTTGACCCCTCCTGGAATGCATCACCCTCCCTGTGATTTGGAAGGGGGATGGGATGGTGTTTGGGGGGCATGGAAGTGTTGGGGAGAGGGAAAGAGGGAGGGAGGGAGGGAAGGAAAGAGAGGGAACTGGGATTGATATGTAAAATAAGAAAAATAAATAAATAAAAAATATTTTTTAAAAATGTGTCTGTGCATGGCATGTATATGCTGAAACCCACAAGGCAAGAAAATGACATCAGATTCCCTGGGGATGGAGTTAACAGGTGTTCTGAGCTGCCTTATGTTGGTTTCTTCTGAAGAGCAGTAGGCACCAGTAACCAGGGAAGCAATCTTTCCAGCCTCTTCCTTTATACTTTTTCTGTTGAATGACACTGCTGGGCCTGCTATTTTATGCATATTTTGTATTCCTGCTGTTTGTTTTTTGAGACATGGTTTCACTGTGCACTGTAGCCCTGGCTGTCCTGGATCTCACAATGTAGAGCAAGCTGGTCTGAAACTCACAGAGATCCATCAGCTTTTGGTTACTGAGTGCTGGAATTCAAGGCATCCACAAACTTCATCAGCCTAAAGGAAACTTTTTAACATCGTGGGTCTGAAAAACAAATGCACCGAGTGGTGCTAGGGCACAAAATCTGAAAACCTCATTCTTAGGGATAAATGAAAAACTCTCAGAGTATCTTGAGCAGATGCTGAGCCACCGTAGCCCGCTCTATGTCACTGGCATCTGCTCTGAGAAGAAACAAAGGAGAAAGGCACCAGACAAGACAAATAAGAATGAAGCATTTGAACAGAAGCATAAGATACCTAGCAGAACAGGTTCCCGCCCTGAGACAGGCTGCAGCTGTGGGAGGTAGGAGAGTTTTAGCATGGCTGGAAGAGATTAGAAACAAACAAGTTTAGGGAAAAAGATTGTTTAACAGAGGTAGAAATAACTCCTTCCATCTACCTGTTCGCTGGCAGTAATTGTGACCAGTTTAACTTATTATCTAGGCTGGTTTATTTCCCACGGGTGAAGTATAAACTGGCCAATAATTTTTGGAACTCATCAGTCCAAGAATGTGGCCAAGGGTCAGGTAGGTGCCAGATAAGGACTAACCAGTCCAAAGGCAGGAAGACTTGAAGCCAGAGGGCAGTATCTTAACTCACGCGTGGGAAATATCCCAGACCCTAAGGAAACGAGTAACAATGAAAAAGGTACCTTACTGAATTGTAGCTGGTGTGGGATTGTATTTCCAGAGAAGGGGTTCACAAATGCCTCAGGCTCCCATCCAACAGTAGGGGGCCCTGGATACTCGAGGAGGGCCTGACTGAGTCCCTGTACCAATGTTGATCTTTTGCAATAATTGCTGCCTATGAAACACAAACATGAGACTCACCACCCATGTGGAGTTTACTGGTATGGAGGAGAGAAAGGGAGAGAGGATGGGGGGAAGAGAGAGCAAGGCAATAGAAGAGAGCAAGGGGAATGGAGCAAGAGAAAGAGAGGAAGGGGAGCAAGAAAGGAGAGAGTGAAAGAGAGGAGGGGTGCACTTGGTGTGCTTGCTTTAAAAGGGAAATTTGCACAAGCATAACTGAGTCCCCTGCACAGCCAGGTAATGGCAGCCAGGTAATGCACATGAGCAGCCAGGTAAGTCGTGACATAGAGATGAAATGGCCATGAGCATCTCGCCCATTGTCAGAGGGTGGGGTTAGCAGACTGCTGGGTTCCAACACCACAAAATGAGAGAACTTTCAATAGAGAAAATTCAAATGTCTTGGAAACACTTAAAAAATATTCAGTATCCTTAGTCATTAGGGCAACGCAAATCAAAACTGTATTGAGATCTCCTCTTACAAGAGTCAGACTAGAAAATATTAATAAAACTAATGACAGCTAATGTTGGCAATAATGTAGAGTAAAGAACTCATGCATTGCTCAAAGGAATGTAATCTTGTACAACCACTATGGAAATAAGTGGGTCTGTTCCCTTGGGAGTTAAGAATCTATTAAGACCCAGCTATACCACACTCTTGGCATATACCCAAAAGATCCTTCACCGACCACTTACATGCTCAACCATGTCCATTGTGCTCTATTTAGAATTGCCAGAAGTTGTAGACATTCTAGATGTTTCTCAACAGATAAATATATAAAGAAAATATGGTACATTTACCCAATGGGCTATTACTTAAGAGTTAAAAAAGAAATCATGAAATTCACAGGTAAATGGGTGAAGCTATAAAAAGTCATCCTGAGATAACCCAGACCCAGAAAAACAAATATGGTATACTTTCACCTGAAAATGGCTGTTAGCTGTTAAGTCAAAGGGAAGTAAGCTACAATCTGTATAACTGCTGTTAGGTATAGACTAAGGGACTAGGGGGAGGGACATGACTCCATAAAGGAGTAATAGCATAGATTGTATGTATGGATAAGTGATGGAGTCAAACAGGGTGGACAAATGAGGAGGGAGAGAGAAGAGAGAGGCAAGTGAAGAAATATAGAGAGGGACAGCTAAAATGAAAGATCTTATGGAAACCTAATAGAATAGAAACACTCAAAATTATGTGCATACATGAAGGGACCTAGATAAATGGCAATACTGAAACCAAAACAATCAAACAAAACCCCCAAACAGAAAACCAACCTAACAGTTAAGCTAAGCAGCATTTTCTCACTGCAGATTGAGCAACATATACCCAGAGCTTGTGTTTGACATGGACATAAGATTGCAAGGCAGTCATGATTGTTACAGCCTTTTCAACACCACTGTAGCCATGCCTTTGGGAGGCTTTATATGTCATGTTCTCTCCAAGGCTATAGATGAATCAGGTTACAGGCTTTGGCTCTAAATATTGGAATAATTGACTCATCTCCACTTAAGTATCCTTGATGGTGCATCAGAAAAAGTGCTAATTTACACTCCCAGCCTCCTCCGAATGCCCAGCCCCTCTGAATGTGCTTCAGCACTTTTCTGAAGCCCTCCTCTGGCATTTCCTTGGCTCATATTGTTCCCCACCTACAGAGATAAATATTTTGAAAGTTTAATCTTCCTAGTGTGTACAAATACTTTTGTAGCATTCTGTTTCTAGCAGCCTAGGGCTCTCTGGTGCTTTGTCCATGAACCCCACAGTTTCAGCTGCACTACAGCATCTTGCACGTGGTCATGTTTATCTGGATACAGTGTAACTTCCTCAGGTCTGAACTGGCTGCTGAGCCTAATGCACTTAATGATTTGTCCATTCACCAGACTGTGTTATGTTCACAGTAACTCATGCTTTTTGTTCATAGTACCTCCTGCTCCATGAACATACATCTTCAACGATAATGTCAGGTCCTCTCTCTATCAAATATGTACATTTTATACACCTCCTCTCCCCCAAAATTACACCATCCTCAGTCGCCTTGGTATTAAGACAATTTCTTATTCCATTATGATTCTTTCTGCTGGGAATCAAGGTGGCATGGTGAATAAATTTTAGGGTCTTGAGGGCATATTTTCCCCAAATTTTAGAATGTGGGAGTTGTCCTAAAATTCAAGCCTGAGACTTATGCCTGAACCTTATCAGTTTCAGAAACATTGGCAGCAAGCTCAGGCCAGGATCCCTGTAGCCTTCTTTAATGTTTCTATAGTTGCTGTGTTTTCATATGATGCATAGATAGTTCCCATATATCATTCCTTTATACTCATCAGGATCTCATCATAAAGCAGGGGCTGGAAGTTGACATCGTTGCACTGGATATAGGGTGCCCTGATGCCTCTGGGTAATTTCAGTATGGCACATTCTACACACATGTCTTTCAGCTGATGTTCACATGATCTTTGAACATCCAACACAGCTTTTGAGCATCAGAACATTACATGAATTTTCCCAGCTGAATAACTGCTAGCCCCTCCTAGTGATAGGCCCTTGGCTTATTCATGGAGCATTCTTTGCGGCACTAAGGGAAGTTTTCATATGAATTACAGCCCATGCTGGGATAATATACAGAGACTTGGCTAGCTGACCTATGAAGAAGGTAAAGCAGAATTCTTAGGACTGATGGCTACAGTCCCTATCTGCTAAGGAATCCTGGGGGTAATTCTCTAAGTTAAGGGCATGTTTTCCATGACTGTACCTTTAATCCAAATCCTATACTATGAAAAGCCTTTGGATTCTTCCATAATGTGTTTTCAAACATTTGTACTTGAGGAAAGTGATCTTCCCTCATTTATGTTCATCTGAACATGGCTTCTTAGTAGTATTAAATTGCTCCTATTGATGAATAGACAGACTATTGAGGTAGGAATGAGATATTCATGGACAGTTTTTGGAAAGTATAGCTCATCACTTAACATGGGAATTAAGATGAGGCTTCCATTCAAGGGAAAGAAACTCGGGCTTTGACAGGAGGAGGTACTGATTGGTTTCCTCTATTTTCCAAGAGAGGCTCCTGGATTTCTGGTTAGTTCAGGGAAAATCAGCAGAGGCAATGGCTGTTTCCCATGACATCTTCAAGCCCTTCTCAGGACATTCTACTGTATCCTGGAGAGCTCATGGCATTCCATGATGTCACCAGTGTTGTAGCAATACCAACTGCCCTTAGGGAAATCCTTCAGTGCCTCTCGCTTGTATCAGTAGACATGTTGTCCAGACTGAGGCGACTACTTGGAAGAGAAAATGGAGAACACCAAGAGACTATAGAGAGGCAGAAGGAAGCAGGTGTTCAATCTCAGGGCAAAACAGGATCAAAAGAAATGTTTTTGGCATAGGCAGTGAGTGCTGGGCAGGAGATGGGGAGGCTCCTGGAGGAGGTTGACTTGAGCTGAGACTTCCAGTAATGGGGTAGAGGATCTGGAACCTCTGAGAAGCAAATGAACATACTTGCTTTTTATAATCCTGAAAGTCAAGGGTTCCCCAAGATTAGTTTGTCCATCCCTCTAAGGGAAGAGCTGGCCACACCAAGGCTGTGTGCAGAGGGGCTTTTACTTTACTGGTGTTTGGGGGTGTAATGTGAAACCAGAATGAGACAAGCAGGAGGCAGGGAAGGACTAATGTGTCCCCAGCATAGGGCAGGCACCACTGCATTTTCATGCCCCAGTGGTTTCCTTTAGGTTCAATGGCTGTCCAACACCAGTCACAGGGAGACAAAAGTGCTTCTGGCCAAGACATTATGTCCTCAGGTGGTACAGCAGAACTCCTCTGTCCAACTCTTCCTATCAGTGGCCCTCTTAGAGTTCTAATTCAGCAGTTAAGGATGCTGGCAGTTCTCTAGTGTAGCCAACAAACTGTGAGAGGCATGGGTCCAGGAAAGAGATTGACTCCTTTATTCCAGTTGCAGTGTCCTGGTCTGTCTGTGGGGAAGGTGACTTAGTGCGTCTTTTGACAATGGTGTGCCCCTGCATGACTTTTCAATCCACAACCATGGGCTTGTATGACCACGCAGGGGATCTTTTCTCCCCACAGCAGCTGAGTGCCTATGCACTTTGTCCTTTCTCCTGACTTCTGAAACCAAAGGCAGGCTTGAGGGCTCTAGACTATTTTTCATCTTGTGCCTCTGTGAATAATCCTGAAGAGGTGGTCTCTGTGTTCTCCTGAAGCATGTGTAGTGAGGCAGAGGAAACCCCTGACTGCTACATAGCCACATCTCTACATAGTGATGGGAGAGCTGAGGTCCACAGAGGGGGTGTCTCAACCCAGCCTAAAATAATTGGGGTGTCACTAGGTTCCAGACATGATCCTTCTGTTTGGACCTCAGAATGGTCTGTCCATTCTCTATGCTTTGTCACCATGCAATTTTACTTGTGCTCATATTCCCACAGAGGCTGCTATGGAGCCACCATCCCAGCCAATGCTCCTCACCAAGAAACAAGTGAAGAAGGAAATGGAGAGGCTGAACAGGGAGCTACAGCTTATAACCAACCGCAGAAATGATTTGCAAGATCCCCTGATCTTCATCACTGAGGGAAACGTGGAAAATAGGTATCCATTGTTTCAACCTCTATAGTGTCTGTCTTGCCTCTGCAATGTCACCCTCATCTTCATATTAAGATCTTGGATTCTAGGAGCCTGATACCTCAGAGTTTTCCTGTGCCCTATTTCATGTCCCTAAAGGCCTCTCAGAGGAGGGGAAAGACCTGAAACCTGAGCAGGATAAGATACAGAAACCAACTATTCTGCTTGTTACTAATGAGAAACAGAGTTTGTAGTCTGAGTCACACAAGTAGAGGATTGAGGAGTAATATGTGAATTCCCAGCACACGTATGGACAGGTCCAGACAGGCAGTGGCTTCCATGACATATTAGCTGCTATGAGTATGTAGTGAATCCTGTACTTGCCAGGTAGATGATTGTGTACAAGAAGCTTCAGGGAGCAGCTCTACAGGCCTGATCACACACGGTCCATCTTAATGTATGGCTGTAAGCCCTGGGGTAGTCAGTGTTTCTCTCTTATTGTGCCTCTAACTTTTAGAAAATTCTGAGCCCTGCCTTTCTTCCCCCCCCCCTCTCTCTCTCTCTCTCTCTCTCTCTCTCTCTCTCTCTTTTTCTTCTCTCTCTCCTTCTGACTGTCTCTCTCTGTCTCTCTCCCTCCCTCTCTCTCACTCTCTCTTTTTCTCTCTCCCTCTCTCTTTTTCTCGAGCTGTCTGCCTCTCTCTCTGTCTCTGTCTCTGTCTGTCTCTCTCTCTTTCGTGTGTGTGTGTGTGTGTGTGAGTGTGTGGTGTGTGTGGTGTGTGTGTGTGGTGTGTGTGTGTGTGGTGTGTGTGTGTGTGGTATGTATGTGTGCGGTGTGTGTGTTTGTGCGTGTGCGTGTGCATATGTGTTTGGTGTGTGTGTGTGTGTGTGTGTGTGTGTGTGTGTGTGTGTGTGTGTGTGTTTCCATGCATTTACATGTTTGCATGTCTGGGAGTCTGTGGTGGATCCTAAGAATTTGCCTGTCTCACACTTTCCAGTTGATGCTAATGGTGATGTAAGTCTGGATCACTTTAAGTATCACTGTTCTTGGCCTATGTGCTCACCTTGGTGGGACACAGGTATTCCTTGGGAAGTATATGTAGTAGCTGTCTTGATGTTGGGTCTCAAACCCAGATTTATGTGCTCTGTCTAACTGTTCAGTAATAGTCACCCAGGATCTAGAATCTTTGTTCTGAAACAAGAGAAACATCAGAGCAGGTTTCTGGTGAGTCAAGACCTGTAACATAGACTCCAGAGGAGCATAGAAGGCTAGACTGATCCGCCAGGCCTACTGAGTTGGTTCATGCAGCATTCCACTCTCCATATAAACACCCAAGCTCTGTTCACCCTGGCCAGGATGACAAGTTCATTGAGCATCAGGACGACCTAGCCCATACATAGGAACTAAAATGTGGCATCCACTTAGCTACGGTAGACCAAGACACCAGCCTGAGTTTACTTCGGACCTGCATTCATAGGCTTCTTTGCTCTTGGGATTAGTCCCAATTATAGGCCAAATCCTTTCTATGAGAAGCTGAAGATGGAGCATAAGGAGGCCATGGAAAAACTACAGAGCTTACAGAATAAGAACACAGGCTTCAGGGAAGTTAGATGACCTTGCCAAGGAGACAGGCTTCTATCAGTAAGTGCCTACTTTGGAATGGACCTTAACAGTTGTGGAATGGCCATCTCTTCCTTTTTTTTGTCTCAGGACACGGAGAGGCCACAGCTCTGGTTCTGTCCTTTCTTTAACTTAGCAATCATCTCTTTGACGTGTGCCTCTTGCACTTAGTTTTACTAAGTGTGAAAGAGAGAGACTATTAGTTACTCCCATCACTGTCCTGGTGTTTCATTAGCCTCTAGGTAGAAAAGCAAGCTGGGCTGTGGTAGTGTTTTCCCAGCACTGTGGAGGCAGAGGTAGGTGGATCACTGTGATTTCAAGTATAGGCTGGTTTACAGAATGATTTCTAGGACAGATAGGATTATTACATAAAGAAACTGAGTGTCAAAAAACATGCAGGGAGACAGCCAGACAGAAAGAGAAAGACAGAAACAGAATCAGAGAGAGAAAGAAAGAGGGAGAGAGGGAGAGAGAGGGGGGGAAGAGAGAGAGGAAAGGAAGAAGAAAGCTATAAGAAACAAAAGAAATTTTCACTGTTAGGAGAATGCCAGGCAGAGGCAGACCTGGGTATCTTAAATCAGGCCCACCCAGGCTTTACAGATCTGGTAGCTGTGGAAACTTTAGATAGAATATACTTGCCAAGATTTCCTATCCTCACTCAGAGAGTGTGTGCCCACTACCTGATGATATTTCCAATTACTAGGGACAATTAAGGACAGTTGGGGGAATCCTTCTATTGAAGGGACATGAACCCCTTTCAGTGTTATGTATTTTTTAATTGGCTGTTCTCTAATTTGGCCTTCTGAGTGTAGTTATCATGGTTATACTGAAAACTTGGGTATATCTTTCTTAGAACCTTTGGTCATTTGGGATTGATGTGCCTGGAGGCAGGGATGGGAAAAGTAGCCTTACAGTACCACACTATACAGAGGGTCTTTCCAGAGGTCTGCACAGCCGGCTCCTGATGGAACAAAGTACACTGAAGAAGAAAGTAGACATATTGAGGCAGGAGAACAAGAAACAGATGGAGGATTGGTTCCTACTGAAGTACCACTTGAGGGAATTAAAATTGATCTTCAAGAATCAAGAGGAAACGTCCATCCACCTCCAGACCAAGCAAAAGGTAAGGGAAGCTAGGTGGGTCAGGCTAAGGTAAGGCACCAATTGTCCATTTGAATGCCTATTTTTGCCCATCAACCCACCTGTGCTTTCACTCATCACCTTACTCATGCCTTCTCCATCCAGCCATTTACCTCATGCCATCCCGGTACCCATTCAGTGTCCATGCACAAGTGCTTCTGGAAATTTAGCCTCTTATGAGACTGAATTATTGGGCAGCCATCCCTACAGCTCTGCTTGTAGCTGCAGTCCAGTGAAGGAGATAAGTCAGTAACATATCACACACTTACGTGGCATTATTCTATGCACAAAGTTTTGAGTGATTGAGTTCTAGGTCCTGGAGCACATTTGCATTGCAGGGTGAGATCCCACATGTGAGATCACAGGTGGGAAAGCAGTTGGCAAGGTGGAGATCCCTGTGCAAGTGACAAGTGAGTGCTCCTCATAGTCATGGATTTGGGTGGAATGTGGCCTCCCCCTTTCTTCCTGTATCCCGATCTGCTCTCTTCCCTTACCCAGCACTTGGTTCACAGTGACAGAAGCATCTGTGGCAACTTCTCAGCCCTACTTTCTGTGAGTGGTCCTGGAGAGTTCTCCCACCCTGGGGAATACTATCTGTAGTTTATTGGCTTAGCATGTGGGAACTTTTGACAAAATGGGGACCAGATATGTGAGCATTGAGGTTTCAGGGGTAAATTTTGTCTAGCCACCTCAATGAATTCTGGCCAATAGAGCACACTCCCCACAGCAGTTTAGTCCCCAAGGAATGATGGCTGAGTTGTGAGACTCCACTGAAAAAGTTTATACTTAGCCTAAATCATGTGTTCATTTTGCATGATGTTGTATTTTGCTCCCTCTCTCTCTCTCTCTCTCTCTCTCTCTCTCTCTCTCTCTCTCTCTCTCTCTCTCTGTGTGTGTGTGTGTGTGTGTGTGTGTGTGTTCCTTCTCTCTCTCTCTTCTCTCTCTCTCTCTCTCTCTCTCTCTCTCTCTCTCTCTCTCTCTCTCTGTGTGTGTGTGTGTGTGTGTGTGTGTGTGTATAGTGTAGTGTAAGCCCTTTTGGCTAGCCTTACCTACCAGCAAGCTATTGGGATCCTTTCTATGTTTTTCTTTTGTATGACAATATGTGCATGCCTGTATAAGACTCTCCACTAAGAACACAATCTTAATGACAGTAGTGACAAAGATTGGAGGAAAACCTGCAGATCCTGGCTCCCATTCTCGCCCACTCTTTCAGATGATCCATGTCAAAGGGAACCATGATGACAATCCGGCAGCCAGTCCTGCATCCACACATGTCGAATTTACTGCAACAATGGCCACTCACAGCTGTGCCATCAGGTCATCAAAGTCAGCAGACAAATTTCCTAAAAGATAGCTAGACAACTGTTGTGATAAATTAGCAGCACACATAAAGTTCTCACACTGAATGCTGGTAACATACAAACCTGGATACTTCATTTCACATCCCAATTGGGCCAACTGCCATAAGGTATCTATTTGCTCCTGCACCAGATCAATTCTTTGGTTTACAAACATTAAACCTCCTTGTAGTTGAGCACCAATTGTGGATTGAGCATCCAAGGTGGTAGCCACATTCTTGGACAACTCATTTAGTTACTGGCTGTCTGCACCTATGTGCTCATAGCCATGGTAGCTATGACTGAACCCACAACTGCAAAAATGATGGTTGCAACTATGGCTGCTATAATGCCAAAATCTCTCCCTGCAGCCTCTACCAAACAAACCATAAAATCTGAAAATGGTTCCATTGGGCCTTGCAGTATCTTAGTGAGATTACCACTCACCTTCCCCCCCCCCCAATTGGGTAATGACTTCCATGCTTTTATGGCACTCTGATTTACTTGTTCAAGACTTAAGTCATTTTGTAATGCTTTCCAGACCTCGGGGCAAAAGGAACGCCCTGTACCTTGGCCCTGCCCTTCCTCACTCTGATAAGGAGAAGGTTCAGAAGGAATTGTTCCAGGAGGGTCCCTCTCCTCCCCACATTGCCATTTCTCCTCTCCCTTCCCCCTCTGCGCCTTAAGGGATTGTTTCTGAACCTTTTCTACAAGGGCTTGCAATTCTTCCTCAGAATCTGTTTCGTCCATACCTGACTCTCCTGTGCTCTCAACCTCTTCTGATCTTTCTTTTTGTAACATTTCTAGTGCAGCTTTCCCTTTTTCCATCCCCTCTTTACAGTAAATCTGGTCTTCGATACAGCTACGCACTAACTTCCAAACAGGTCGGACTCCGGACTTTAGTGTCCCTTGTTCCCAAGCAAAATCAAGACCTCTGCCTAACTTGTCCCAGCACGCTACCATGAGGTCTCCTGAAACTGCAAACCAAGGTGCAATGGCATCGCATTCGCTCAGGAATCTTTCTAGTGTGCTTTTCTTTATTTTAAGTTTCATTGACAAAAGTAGCTCCTGAAGAGCCAGAAAAATTGGATGAGACTGAGAAGTCCCCATTTTGAAAATTTTACTTTCAGTTCGTTAGAACCTCTTGCTCAATGCCTGAGACGTTATTGCCACTTATTTCTGTGGTCTATAACTTGGTCCCAATTTACCTGGAACTTTATAGCTCCTTACCGGAGACCTTATCACCTTTTTATCGAGGGCCTTAGCTTACTCCAAACTCAGAACTTTATTGCTCTTTACCAGAGATCTTATTGCCTCTTTACCAAGGGCCTTAATTTGGTCCCAACTTACCTTTGTAACTTTACCAGCGCTGCCCTGACTACAAGAAGTTCTGATCTGAATATTCCCTGTATGGGCCACCGTTTGTGCCTTGCCTACCCCTGCCAGCAAGGAGTTCTGATCTGAAGATTCCCCGTACAGGCCACCATTTGTATGGGCCTGAGCCTAGCCAGCAAGGAAGACGCTACTCCTGGAAGATCTTCTTCATGCAGTTTTAATCAGGATCCTTGAAACATGTTCTTCTGACCTGCATGAGCCCAGGGGACCCCTGCAAGGCTTAAATACCCTTGTACTAACCAACCCCAGTGAGCTATGTGGACCCTGCAGATAGGTTACTCTAAAGTGGAAGCAAACAGGCTGAACAGACTTAACCAAGTAAGGGCTTGTTTACACCAGAGAGTGCTCACCCTTGGGGAGGTGGAAGGTGGAAGCCAGTGTCATCTTTAAGGCATGGCACTTCGCAGCTCTCTACACTTCTGGTGGAGAGCATGCCTGTGCAAAATTGGGACATGAGAGGGACAGTTGCAGCTGCAAGAAGGGTTTCTTTTAGGTGATGGCTGAATACTTGTAGAGCTCCTGGGAATAGATGTGACTCCTGAGATTGGAGGTGAGTCAGAGAGTTCAAGTATGGAGGACTTAATCATGTGGATCCCCAGACAAAGGCTGAGAAACCAAGACTTTTAAAAGCTCAGTCTCAGAGAAGTGGGTAGAAGATTTGATTATTCTCTGCCATAGCTGACTTTCTCTTTCTGAGCTGACCCTGACACAGAAGGGCCATCTATAGACACACTGGAAACTAGGTCAGCCTTGGTTCAGGCCACACTACCAAGTTACTACTTTATTGAGTGGATCTTCTTGTCCATCTTCCCAGTGTCTAGAAAGACCTGGAGCCAGCTACACTTTACCCACCTGTGGGTCTTAAGCATCGTTTTAGCTGGTTTGATATATGCCACCAGATGTGTAGAAAACCTGACTTCTACTGGCATCTGAATATTTTCATATCAGCATTTCTCATTCTAAACTGTCACTATTTTGCAGTGTATACTGTGTGTCTTTCTTTTATCTGAGATAACTAAACATTTCCAGTCTTGAAAGCATTCTGTCAGCCATTCTTAGGGACAAGTCTTGGCATAGACACACTGAAAACTGAGTCTCTTCATGAAGCCTGCCCTGTAATTTTTATAAATAATGAATGGAGTTCCAGACCTGGAACTTAGTGGCAGAGTAGGTACTTGGGATACACAATGCCCTTGGTTCAATCCTATCTCAAGTGATGAGAGGGAAAGAAACATTAAGGGCTGAATTTCATCTAGAGGTGTATTTGACAACCAAAGGGGAGGTTTCATAGAGGTTTCATCTCTCTATACTCTTGCCTCCCCACAACTCCTTCCATGTACTGCAGTTGTTGAACATATTTTAACCAGGGCAATCATTCATTCTTGAGGTGAAAAAAACCTACTCTATATGAAAAAAGCACAGATATAGACATACCCAGCATGAATATGATACAAATACATAGCTTATTAATTTCTATGGTTGGGGAGATTGGCTGGAGAGATGGCTCAGTGAAAAATGGTACTTGAAGACAAGCCTACAGATCTCATTTCTTCTTTGGGACCCACACAGTAGAAAGAGAAAACAAATCTTTCTCAACCTGTACTCTGATTGTCATGTGTGTGTGCATGTGAAGTCTCACACCCACCAGAACTCTCTTTAGTATCACTCAGAATATAAGGGTGCACACAGTGTCAAGGACAATGCAGACCTCTGTCAGCAATGTCTCCTGGTGCACTTTGGGTACACACTGAAATGGTGAGCTACTTTATCTACACTAAAATGTGTCTATGTGGCTATACTCAGCAATGCTGTGGTGTAACACCATGAATGAAAAAGACCCAGAGACAGATAAGGAGTTCAAGCTTCAAGCTGAAAACCAGGAAAGCAAAGCAGATGGTCGCTAGCTCTTGTCTCTACTTCAGCATGGACTAAAGGGGCGATCCTCAAATTGCTCCCAACTTCACTCTTCCTCAGATTCACTCAGACTGCTATGCTCTCTGAAATGTGGCTAGACCCTCTCAGAGTGCCGCCCTCTTCTTAATGACATAGGAAAATGAACATAAATCCTTAAGGCAAGCTTTAACAAATCATATAAAATATGTTACCATACTGAGGTATGCATAACCACCATGGGGGAAAGCAAGAGCTCTGTGTATTGCTTGCTGCAGTGCCCAACAAGAAGAAAAACCTCTTCTCCTGGAGAGAAAGCCAGGAGTAGTGATTACCATTGAGAGAAAGGACAACTTTCATAACCACATCTCCCAATGTTCAGGCATGTTTATGTGCTAGTTCTCACACCCCAATATGGTCCATTATATTTCCTACTTTTATCTCATCAAATACTTGTACATGGCCTACAGTTCCCTAAAAGGGCTTTTTCCTTGGCCCAGACAGCACGCAAGCACTCCTAGGTTAAGTGGTGACTGCTAGTAATGAACCAAAGCACAATTTCCCCAATTCTGTAGACATCCAAACCCACCCAGGAGCCTCATAGTTCAATGTATCATTGCTGGCCTTGGCATCAAGCCCTGTCTGCAGCTCAATATAAAGGTACTTAGTGTTCCTGAGACAGAAGCCTGGAGAGCCTCACCTGTGCCCATGTCCCTGGCTTCCCTAGGAACAGCTCTTCAGGTGCACAGCAGCTCCTGGCTACCTGTGCCCGCACCATACTGTGTGAGACCTGTGCAATGATTGTTATTTCACAGTGCCAGCACCATTGCTTCTGGACTGGATCAGGACGTAGCTGGGTGACTTGGTTCATCCATGTATCAGCTGCCATGGCATCGCCATATTCTCCACCTGATGAACTCACATAAGTATATAATCATTTCTTCCAGTAGAGGGATTTGGGCTTGTGTTATTTTCTTTTTTCCCAGAAGCAATAGAAACCATGAAAGCCATTGTCAAAGCATCACCTGAAAAACAGGTTGAGCAAATGTGGCCCTCAGGAATTTGTAACTGATCAGACATTTGTAAGGCCCAATCTCGTCCTTCAAAAGACAGTCTCATACACCAAAGACAAGCCAGGCAGGACCATGGCAAGTGTTCATCTACTTGGATCTGTGCACAGATGTGTTCCTGTGAACTTTGGGTGCAGGTCAGTGTGTGACATTAAAGTATGGAGCTAGCAGGGGTCAGTGTGATTGGGAAAAGGAACAAATCACACAGACACAAGTCACCCCTAAGTACCTTCCTGGTACCACTGCCCTTAGCCCTGCTGCAACATTCCACTCCCAGCCCCATTATAACCAATATGGTGTGTTGCTATAATCCCTGGGTGTCATTCCCTCAGTTCTGGTGCTGTCACATCAAGCTGCATTCAGCATCTGGTTCCTGTAGACTGGCTCTACATGGCAGCAAGCCTCATTAAACAGGAGAGAGATTCTCCCAACACTGGTGGAGTGGTCTTCTAGCTTTTAAGCTCTCCCTCGAGGGCCTCCTTCTCTTATGCTCAATGGCAGAGTATGTGCCCTGAGCAGAACACACAGGATGTGCGTACTTGCAAGGGACATGACTCCCATCCCACTTGCTAATTTTCTCAGCTGTGTCCCTAGTGAAGTCCCTCCATAGGTGGAACTTGTAAAATGGCTGGACATCTTAGAAATTTGGATTCCACAAACATTGTGAGGACTGAAGTCCAATCTGCTCTTTTGTCGGGTGAACAAGGAATGTGAAGCCTTTCCTTCCTTTACCAGCCTCATGTGTTAGAGAAAGAAGTCAGTGTGACTCCATTCTACAGTCATGGTGAACATTAAGACCACTTTACTTCAGATGAGTTGAATAAGAGTTGTTTTTTTCTCTCAGATGAGCAATGATGTCATTAACAAATTTATTACATAACACAGCATCTCACTAGGGGTGTTTAGTGAATCATACATCTGAAGGTCTTTGCATGCCTGGTACATGGTTCCCATCAAAATGTTCGCAGCTAGTGACACACACACTTATCTTAACTGAAAACACAGTCTGATATCAAAACTAAATACCAACACTTTAGCTTTTATGTTTCTTTTCTTGGAACAGGTACCTCGCTTGTCCTTTGTGGCCTTGAGGAGCTGATGTTACTACAACACCTGTCCCAGATGTCTGCCTAATCTGCAGTTATAGGTAGCATTTTACACCAGGAAGGGGAAAGATAAGGATAAGAGGAGAGGGCAATAGACTGAAAGCTTCAAGTTTAATATGAACCATAATATCCATGTGATTCCAATGGTGCTGATCATTGAGACCAGATGAATAAATGAATTTCAGAAAATAGACAAGACTTGTTGATTTGATGTATATCTATATGTATATATGTATATGTATATATATATATATATATATATATATATAGAGAGAGAGAGAGAGAGAGAGAGGTGCATCTCTTCACTCCATTAAGGGATATATTAAGGTGCTGGGAGTAATGGCAGCCTCTGAGGACAACTGTGTAATGGAGCAACAAGGCAGGAAGTATATAATTTTACCCAGCTCTGCAGAACCGTTCTAAACTGGTGTCCTTTGATGGATTGAAAAGAAACATCACGCAGGGGCACATGCCTTTAATACCAGCTCTGGGAAGGCAGAGGCAGAAGAAGATCTCTGACAGCCAGGTCTACACTGAGGAAACCTTGTCTCAAAAAACCAGCAACTAATTATAATAATTAATAATGATGAGGATAATAATAATTTAATGAGAACAGTAAAGAGTAACTAAATAGAAAACCCAATGTATTTTATTTAATGTGATAGCTTCTAACTGTCATTTAAACAGCAGTCAACATAAATTCTACAAAAGAGACATTGTATTATTTGTCCTGGTTTCAGAAATACAGTATGTGTCTTATTTCTAATAACAGCTCAAATTCAGGAGTTGGATACCCCATAACTTATTGTTGGGCATTCAGCCTCTCTATTGCCCAAATAAGTTCCCATTTAATTCCCACTTGGGACATACACTGACCATATGTCCTTTCCTGTGTCAATCACCCTGACTCCAAAGCCAAGTTCAGGGCAGTGGTTCTCAATCTATAGACCTGACTAGTTTGTGGCTCAAGCAGCCTTTTTGTGGGGTGCCTAACACAAAAGGAAAACACTGATTTTTACACACAATTCATAACAGTAGCAAAAATACAGTTATGAAGTAGCAATGAACATAATTTTATGTTTGGGGGTCACCATGACATGAGTAACTGTATTAAAGAGTCACAGCATTTGGAATGTTGAGAAATACTGGTCTAGTGGGAGGTCAATAATACTCAGTCCTAAAAGCCAGACACTCAGGTGTGGACAGATTCTATTATCACCCTTCTTTGAAAGCTCAAGTCAGTCATTCTGAGCCTCTCTTTCCAAGAAGAGCCTAGTGGATGTAGGAAGAGTAAGGGTATAGGAACCATACTCCCAGCTGGCTGAGTAGCTAAGAGCATTTGATGCTCTTCTTAGTTTGAGTACTGGCACATGAGTTGGGTGACTTACAACTGCCTCCAATCCTAATTCCAGAAATATCTGACAGAGTCTTCTGGTCAGGACAGTCTCACAAATGTAGTATACACACAAATATTCACCTCTCACACAGACATACATAAAGAAAAGTGTACCTTAAGCAACAATGTTCCCAATCCATTCAGAATGTCCCATTCCAAACATGCCTGCTGACTTGTTCAGCACACACATTAGACGTGATTGGACTATGATAAAGTTTTAAGTCTGAGCTGGATATCATTACCTGGGTTGACATTAAAGATAAACCAGGGAATAGAGAGATGGCTCAATGGTTAAGATCACTACTGGCTGCTTTTCCAGAGGATCAAGATTTAATTTCTTAGCACCCACACTTCAGCTAAATACTATCTGTAAATTCAGCTCTCATGTATCTGGGACTCTCACACAAACATTCATACAGGCAAAATGCCAATGCAAATAAAAATAAATAAATATTAAAAACTAAAGCTGGGTATTGGTGGTACACACTTTTCATTCCAGTACTCAGGAGGCAGAGTTAGGAAGATCTCAGTGAGTTCAAACCAGCCTGGTCTATAGAACAGTTTTAAGGACAGACAGGGCAATACAGAGTAACCATGTCTTATAAACTATAGAAGAGGAGAGGTAGGAATTAACCCAGATGGCGAAATGGCTCACTAGGTAAAACACTTTCCACATAATATTGAAAGCTGCATTTGAATCCCAGAACCCACGAACAGCCAAGTAAGGAAGTTGTTGCATCTCTAATCCTAGTTTTCTCATGGTAAGCTGGGAGACAGAGACAAGAGAACCAAAAGAAACACCAAGTTCAGATTTCCAGGCTAACCTGGTAAAAGAAATCACTATGGGGGCCCAGAGATGTGGCTCAGAGCACTGGATGTTCTTCCAGAGGTCCTGACTTCAATTCACAACAACCACATGGTGGCTCAAGACTGTCTATAATGAAATCTGGTACCCACTTTGGTTGAGCAGGCTTACATGCAAGCCAAACACTATATACAGAATGAATAAATAATTTTTAAAACAAAGAACTTTCCCTAAAGCCTGTTCAAGCCCTGAACAACCTAGGCTTGTTCCTTGGAGCTGGTGTAAAGGTGGAATGAGAGAATAGACACACAAAGTTCTCCTCTGATCTCCATATGCAAGAAATGGCATGCACACACAATAAAATCCCAAGAGACAGTAGTATCCCAGGTAGAAGGTCAGGACCAACACCTGAGGCCATCTGATTTCCGCAACACCCATATTCACACTCACACAATCATACACCCCCCCACACCCTACATTTTACAAAACATCAACAAAATTTCCAAGCTAGGTTGCACTGTCTCACAACTCATCTAGCCATATTTAAAATACTACAAGATTGATATATGAATTTTCAAGTTGACACTAAACCCACTGACCCAGTAGAAATGGATCTAGACAAGATGTACACATCTCAAGTTCTAGTCACCCATCTACATACCCTGGGTGTCATTCAGAGGTAGAAATATGCACACTTTAGCAAAACACATACTGGACATCACTGCTAGAATCAATTAAAACTCATGTCTCTTCCTCCTCCCTTCCTGGAATTGTATGAGACACATGACCATGACTGTGGCAATGCACAGGCCTCTCAGTACTGGTGTCATTGTGGGCTGCAGCTGATCTGGCCATCTTCACCCTCCTGACACTGGAGCCTCCATCTAAGCTGGGTGTGTTACATTTTTCTAGCTGCTTCCCCAGGGAGATGGAAGCAATGTGAGGTTTGACCTGTTTTATGGTGCCCATCCTCAATGCCAGCACAGGGCCTGCTATACAGTAAGAACTTTAAACATACAGGTCAGAAGTAGGACATGGTGGCCCATGCCTTTAATCCCAGCACTCAGAAGGCAAGGACAGGTAGATATGAATTTGAAGCCAGCTTGGTCTACCAGAGTGAGTTCCAGAACAGCCAGACATACATGGTAAGACACGTCTCCCAAAACCAACAATCAAATAAAAAGAGGGCTTAGGAATGGACTCAGCACTTAACAGCACTGGCTGCTATTATAGAGGATCATGGTTCAGTTCCCAGCAACCATGTGGAGAATCAAACACTGTCTTCCAGCCTCCTCAGGCACCTCGAACACATGTTATTCACAAAATACCTGAAGGCAAAAGCCCATAAACATAAAATAATGAAATAAATGTTAATGAGAAAAGAAGGGGAAAAAATAAAAAAAAATTAAATCATATCTAAATAAAAGTCAAGGCTTTTGAAATGGCTAGGCAAGTAAAGCCTCCCTTCATAAACCTAGAGATCTCAGTCCAATACCCAGAATTTTCTTAAACCTGAGAAAAAATATGAGACCTCACAAAATTGTCTTCTGTCCTCCAGATGTGCTTATACACAAAATAATAATTTGTAAAAATAAGAACAACAAGAGAAATTTTGAAAATGGAAGAGCCAAAGAACTGTCAAATTAGCTAGGCTGGAGGTATGGCTCTGATATAGCACATGGAATGACCTGGTTCTATCCTTAGCGCCACAAATAAAACATTCAACTTCCAATTCCCTCTGAATTTATCATGAAGGAATGAGGGTTCTGGAGCCCAGCAGAACTGCCTCAAATCTCTGTCTAATCATTTGAGGGAGCTGGGCTCAGGTGGTCACTTTATTAAAGAATCTTCCTATTCAAGGGCTACACAAGCCAGAGGTCTCTTATTCTTGAGCTATTTCACCAAGGCCCCATTATAATTTTGCCATAAAAGGTGCTTCATAGAGCTAGATGCAGGGTAACAGGCTGTGACTGTTCCTCCATTTGTTCCCCCATATCAGCCTGCAAACCTGGGACCCAATCCTGCCCCAACACAAGAACCAGAGCCAAATATTCCTAGCATAAACCAATATGTGTGAGTTGTTTAGGGGTCTCCAAATAATCACAGGCAGAAAATGTCCCCATGGAGACACTTGGGAGACTCTATAGGAAATCATTCCAAGTGGAATGTCTGGGAGAGGGGGGATGAGTGAACACACAGAGAGTCCTGTGGTCTGTTCTCTACCATGAGGAGGGAGGGGCAGGGGCAGAGTGAAAGTCGCCAGCTTTGATAGGCAGGGAACTTCATAATTTGACTAGTACCATAACCACATGATGAAAAGCTGCTAGAGGAAGCTTGAGGAGCTCAGAAAGGAAAGAAAAAACATGGTGGCAGCAGTGGTCCCTCTGGAAGGGTTGAGGGTTTATTGTATGTGGTTTGTCTTGTATTTGGATTTATTTTCCACAGTGTGCAACTATTAACTGATCTCACAATTGTGATTGTTGCCCATTTCTCATATTGACTATGTTGTCTCCTCAAACTAACCTCACATGGCAGGAATCACCTCTATGACATGGGTGAGGAAACAATGTCACTCCATGACCATAGTCATCTCAAAGATTGGAAGAACCAAACTCAGGCTTCTGAGACATCCTTAGCAAGTCTGCATATATTAGTAACAAAGTTCAAACCCTAGCATGGTCACACATGACATGACTTTGAACTTAGCCTTCTGTGATCAATTCCCTTCTTCGGGGGGAAGAGAGCATCCTTGGGAGATGTAGGGGAACCTGTAGCTTCTGGAACTGTAGCCGTATTACTCCCACCCACTCTGTTTTCACTTCTACTCCATCCTTCACCAGGCCCTGCTCCACAACCCCCACCCTTGCTTTAAAGCCTGGAGATGTTCACAGCACAGAGAGCCAACATGATAAGGGGATTAAGACAGGAGCTCCAGAGCCACCAGAGCAAACCTGGCTTTCCCTTTTCCTCCAGCCCTGAGTGTAAGACTTGAGCACACAGCTCTGGTGACCCACCTGTGCTGCCCCAGACATTCCACACCCAGATGGTGCCAAGCTAATCTGGGAAGAAAGGAAAGGTATTAAGACAGAATTGAGGCAAGGAAGTGACTCAGCCCAGCACTGGCCTGCAGGCATCCAGGAGAAACTCTCCAGAGACAGGGGCTATGGGAGGCTCAGTTTGCAAGCTGCTCTTGAAGAAGTGCTCCATAGATGAGTACAAGGGGTACAAGGAAAGAGTTGGCCAAGCCCCTGCCCTGGACCTGGCCCCAGAGCATCTCAGTCAGGCTAGTATGTGTAGGACCACTGGGTTTACATTCAAACAGGCCTCATTCTGATTTGTTTGCCATGTGGGGAGTGCAATCAGGCTAGGGAGGTGACTCTAAGCAGGAGGTGTTTTCAAACTTGGAAGATGCTGCTCATTCTGAGGACTGAGCATCTGGTGGGTGAAAACAAATCCCTTCATGTTCAGAGGAAAATGATAGGAGAAGCAGCTTTGTTATCTGACAGATCAACTAAAGTTCATTCTTTATTTTCTTTTTTTCAAGACAGGGATTAATTTGTATCCCAGGCTGTCCTGAAACATGATGTGTAGATCAGGCTGGACTCAAACTCATTGATTCACCTGCCCCTGCTCTCCAAGCTGGAATTAAATGCATAGGCCATCACAAACTGTCCAAATTCATATTCCTGACTTTTGACAAGACACCAACCTCTCAGAGTCTATTTCTTTATTGAATAAATACTGGGAAGCAAAGCCAGTTTAACTATGGAGCCTTTCACTCTAACATTCACAGTAAAAATGATCTGTTATACAGGATCTAGATTCCGTGGAGAATGAATTTTAGGAAGTACTTCTCCTTACTTCCATTAAAATGACTGCTATGGGGAAGCTTGTCAACGTTTCCTTTGAGGGGTTAAGCCAAGAGACTCTCAAGCTAAAGGTTACATCAGGCTGAGTTCAGGCATGCTTCAGGAGCTGGATGCCTTTGGGCAGGTCCCAGGCAGTAGGGAAGTATCAGGTGGATCTCCAACACTCCAAGTCATTTACCTCCTAAAAGATTCATCCTTAGAATTATTATACCAATTCACAAATAAGAGAACATATCTACCCAGTAATTAGATCTCTGTGATGTACAAAAATGAATTTTTGCCCCCACTCTTGGACTGCCAGGTCCACTGCTCAGGGTGAGGGTTGGGCCAGAGTAAGGGTCCAACACCCTGCCCACCTGGGTTGGCTCTGAGCATTCTGGGCCTGCCTATCCACTAGCAACCACCTTGATCTTTGGGCCCCATTACCTGCTCTCTGCCAGAGGTGAGTCTGGGACCAGTGTAGGCCAAATTCCCCCACATCCTTCCCTGGGAACTCCCTGGAATATCTCCGCATCCCCCCTATAACCTTGGCCTGAGTGGTACAGTCCTGGTATGCTGGTCCATATACTACCTACCACCAAGAGTCTGGATTCCCATAACCCTTGGTCCTGCCAGGCCACTGCTCAGGCTGAGCATTAGGCCAAAGAGTGGGTCTAATACCCCTCCACCTCCATGGAACTTCCTGGGTCTCTTATAAGCACACTGGACCCACCTATCCACGAGGGACCACCTTGAACCCACACCCACCTCCCTGGATCTTTAAGCACCATGGACTGCCTTCTGCCAGAGAAGAGACCTCCAAAAGAGCTCGGATCATCCAGAGTTACAAGACATCAAACTACTGACCCACATACACACAAAAGGAGAACAAGGCAAAGAGAGAGAGACCCCGACTCTTCCCACCGGAAGAAGCAATGTGAAGAGGGTATTACAAAAACACGTAACAATGGACAGAACAGTATGATAACACCAGAATCTAGGGATTCTACACCACCTAGACCTGAATACAAAAAAGCAGCTAAAACAAATGAGAAAGACTTAAAAAATAACTTCATAAAAATGATAGTGGCCCTCAAAGATGGTATGAAAAACCCCTTAATGAAATGGAAGAAAAAACACACAAAAAAATGGAAGAAATAGAGGAAAAGAGCAAACAAAAAAATACCAGAAATGAAAAAAATCTCTTAAAGAAAGTAAGGAAAGCCAAGATAAAACAATAAAACACATAAATGAAACAAATTGAAACAGTTCAACACCTCATAACTGAAATAAAGACAATAAAGAAACCACAAACTGAGGGAATTCTGGAAATAAAAAAGCTGGATCAATGATCAGGATCTACAGATGCAAGAATAACTAACAGAATACAAGATATTGAAGAGAGAATCTCGGATGCTGAAGATAAACTAGAGAAAATAGATTCATCCACCACAAAAGATCTTAAATCCAACAAATCCTTAACAAAAACTTCCAGAATATGTGGGACACTGTGAAAAGGCCAAGCCAGTCCAGACTACTATACCCAGCAAAACTCACTATAGACAGAGAAAACAAAATATTAAATGACAAAGACAGATTTACAAAATACATATCCACAAATCAAGCCCTACAGAAAGTTTTGGAAGGAAAACTACAAACCAAGAAAGTTAATTCACAAAGACATAGGCAATAGGTAATCCCACTTTACCAAAGACAAAAGAAAAATCAGGGCAAGCTTATTCCAAATACCACCGCCAACCGCAAATCTAAAACAAATAAGAATCAACAATCAATGATCCTTACTTTCCCTCAACATTAATGGTCTTAACTCACCTATAAAAAGACACAGGCTAACAGAATGGATACGAAGACAAAGTCTATCCTTCTGCTGCAATACAAGAAACACATCTAAGCTTCAAAGACAGACATTACTTCAGGGTAAAGGGTTGTGAAAAGATCTTCCAATCACATGGACCAAAGAAGCAAGCAGGTGTAGCTATCCTAATATCTAACAGGTTAGACTTCAAACCAAAATCAGTCAAAAGAGATGAAGAAGGTCATTTCATATTCATCACAGTAGAAATCCATCAGTACAAAATTTCAATTTTGAACATCTATACCCCAAATACAAAGGCACCCACATTTGTAAAAGAAACACTGCTAAAACTCAAAGCTCACATAAAACCTCACACACTCATAGTGGTAGACCTCAAGACCCCACTCTCACTACTAGACAGGACAAACAGACAAAAACTTAACAAAGAAGCAAAGGGCTAATGGAACTTATGTCCCAATTTGGGTTTAACACATATTTATAGAACATTCCATCCAATCACAAGTGTATATATTTGCATTAGCAATATAGAAGCTACACATGATGAGAATTCATTGACATCATTTTATACATAGACATAATTCATCCCAGCATCATGGAAATCTGACCAAAGTTATAATACTAGCTTAATTTTCATATACAAGAGGCAAATTGAAAATGACCAGGATACAAGTTAGAGCCTGTCATGATAGAGAAGCATTTCAACATGTGTCCTTAAGCACCCTGGCCCTGGCTGAGACCAAACAGAAACATGTGCCATTTGGAAGATGGTGAGAGAACTATACCAGGAAGGTTCTGATATTGCCTATAGCTGAGCCACCAGCTGGTTTCAACATGGAAAGCCCTTATGCCAGTCTACCAAGAAAACAATTTCCACAGGAATTGGGTTTAGGATACAGAGAGCAGTGTTCAAAAGTGAGTATCTCTTCTCTACTGGGGAGGTTTCTAAATAAACACTCATTCTCAAAATTTGGCAGGCTGAGGAAGACAAATCACTGTCAGTTCATGAAACTACTGCTCAAAACATAGGTCAGAAGGCAGGAAGGGAGACTAAATTCTACAATCACACTGATATCAAAGATGTTGTTTTCTGGATGGATACTCTTGTTGAATGCACTAGCACGTTAGTCTACGGTTGCCTTTCCCTTGTTGTGGCTGAGACCTATACATGTGAGAGGAAGCCCATAATTGATAAAGATTCCAGGTGCAGGGGACTCTCTAGGCTCTACCTGTTTTCCCCAGCCAGGGTTCCTACCTCATCTAGGAGATATCAAAGTGATGTTGCAATTTTTCTGACAAATCCTTTGTCTGAATAACCATCTACTTCTGCTTCAGTAGGACCTCAAGTCTTTCTTCCAATCCCTTGAGCTCCTGTTCATTAGAAAAATGTCATCTTAGTAGGGATACACACTGTCATCCAATTGTAAATACATACAAAGAATGCCAATAGATTGCTTGCTGGTCAGCATGGCTAATAGAAGAATCAGCATCTAGGGAAGTAAACAGCCCTGATTCAAGGGAGAGACTGACATGAAATCTAGTGGTGTCCTCAGAAAAATGTACACATGCATGATATACAACCAAACCCACAGGCATAAAATACACTGCTTCTCTCTGCCTGTCTGTCTGTCTGTCTATCTATCTATCTATCTATCTATCTATCTATCTATCAGTATCACACAAACACACACACACACACAGGGAGAGAGAGATAAAGAGGGGGAAGAGTGAAAGAGAGATGCACACATACACAAAGGAAAAGAAGGAAAACAAGGAAAAAGAGAGGAGAAAGGGAAGCTAGCAGAAATAAATATTATGGCAAATGAGCTGTTGAGTTTAGACAAACTGTACCTACTAGTTTAGAATAATCTCACAACTCAGCCATCAGTCCATGAGGCTAAAGTCTTCTGTAGAAAATGATTATGATTTTCTTGGCTTGATTATGTTGAGCTACTAAGAGAATTTTTCCACCAAAAGCCCAAATCTCCACCTCCACTAGAGTGTGTCTAAAGCTCCCAATCAAACCTGGAGTATACTGTCCTAGATGGGACAAATGTAGAGCACTACATCGAGAAACAGGGCTGACACCTGCTGCTGAGGCTTCTGTCACTCTGAAGCAACAACTTCACAGTGAAGAGAACACATTTGGAAGCAGTAAGAGAGGAGATGGCCACATGCCAACCAAATCATTGATTCTGAAAAGCCCACATTTTGAACCTGCATGAAGTTCTCCTCCTGGCCATAGACTTCCCATGAAAATGATCCCCAGGACCCAGAACTCACTCATTCAGAACTCTGTGATTAGAATCCTAACTACCCTAGGACAGTGATGAATAGTGCCTTTAAATCTAGCATCTGGAGGCAGAGGCAAGCAGATGTCTGTGTATTTGTGGCCAGCCTGATTTACAAAGTGAGACCCAAGACATATAGAGTAACTTTGTCTTGAAAACAAGGGAAAAAAAGAATCCTAACATACTGACATGTATGTATGTGTACATGTTTGATAGGTTACTGACCTATCTTCTTCAGTGTACTACAGCTTCAAGCAGAGCAACAAAAATTATTTCCCAATAATTCAATTTAACAAGAGGCTAACTGCCCTGAAATTATTGTACATAGACTCTGAATTGAAAACCGGGATGGCATGAGTAGGTGACTGGCATGGAGCATAGATAAATAACAGAATGTGTGAAAGTACAGATAGGTGGATGGGCAGACAGGCAGACAAATGTCCAAATGGTGCAAATCTTTACCTATAGCATCTCCCTATGCCCTACCTGTTGTTGCTGGATTTTCATATCCCTTGTCTTTTCCTGATGTGCATAGAAAATTTTAATTCCTCCAAGTGGTGTTTCATCAGGACCCAATCCTCCTGCAGTTTATTTTTCTCCTGCCTCAGCATGTCCAACTTCTTGTTCATCTGAGTCTCTTCCATCAGGAGTCGGCTGTGCAGACCTCTGGAGACACACTCTGCATAGTAAGGCCCTACCAACTTCCTCCTGCCACCATGCCAGGAACAATCTCCCCAAAGGGACTCATATTTCCAGAAATGCATAGCCATATTCTGATATACTGATACAGCAATGACAGCTGGACTCAGGAGTCAAAATGGGAGATGATCTACTTCCATACATAAAAAAAAAGTTACTTAGGAACACCACAATGCCCAAAAAGGATCCATGTCCTTTCAATAGAAAGTGGATTACCCCAACTATTTTTAATTGACCATGGTAAGGGGAAATATCAGCAAGGCTTGGACAAATACCCTTCAAGTGAGGACAGGTGATGCAAGGTGAGTTATCACAGGTTCCACAGCCACCAGATCTGTAAAGCATGGATATGAGCTCCAGAATCCATGGGCTAGTTGACATTCCATCCACTATACAAATTGCTGTTCCATGTAGAAGCACCTATGACTCTAGCACCATGGTGGCTAACAGTATCTGTCACACTTGGCACAAAGTCCAAAGGGCCCAAGGCCAGGAGTAGCTTGATAAGGCTCCTTCAAGAGGGGCAAAAAGCCTAGAAACACAGCATTAGACTTTTTACTCAAAGGAACTCATAAGATAGACTGTCATTCCACAGCTAATGGGATCTATGCCAAAATGGGCACTTACCGATAGAAGACTGTCTCCTTGGTCAGCTCACTGAACTTTTCTCATGCCTCGGTGTTTTCATTCTGAAAGATCTTCAATTCCCACATGACCTGCTTATGTTGCAACTTCAGTTTCTCATAGAATGGTTTTGGCTTGTGGTAGGATCTAGAAACAGAAGGAAAGAGTCTCAAGGATCATGTGAACATAAGTTGTATCCTGGTCTTCTACAGCCTGGTGGATGCCACATTCTAGCTCCTACGTACTGGTACTGCCTAGTGCTTTGAAACTTGTTATCTGATCCCTGGGTCTGAAGTTTCTGGGTGTTCACATGTGTAGGGTTATTTGGCTACATGAGTTCTCTCAAAAGTCCTAGATGGTATATCAAGCTTGTTATGATACTAGGAGCCTATTCTGAATGTCTGAACATACTTTATATTGCAATGAGTTTTCTCCTGTTTTTGAACATAGATCCTATGTCCCAGGTGACTTTTATTGAAAAGTAACAGCACATAATTCATAGGTTGAGACCCTACATCAAGACAGTAATACAAACTTTTCAAGGGATTGCTAGGTGCCACCATTGGCAAGAGCATTGATTCTTAAAGTGAGGCTTCCAGATCTCAAAGTACCATGGCATGGAAAGTGATACAGGCAAATTCTCAGGTCACACAAACTTCCCTGGTTCTCAGATTGTTTGGGGACACAGAATCTTGCAAATTCATGTGTGAACATAGGAGGGGGAGAGAGAAAGACAGATAGAGTGAGCAAAAGTGAGAGTGAGAAACAGAGAAAGAAATGAAAGAAATAAAGAAAGAAGGGAAGAAGGGACAAATGGAGGGAGGGAAGAAAGGAAAAAAGGATGGAGGGAAGGAAAAAAGGAAGGAAGGAAGAAAGGAAGGAAGGAAGGAAGGAAGGAAGGAAAGAAGGAAGAGGAATTGAGAAGACACGGGGTGGAAAGAGTATCACCAATCGAATTCTAAAGAAATGCAAGATCTAAGGAACAAATCTAGAAAGAAACAACCAAGTCTTCCAATATTTCCTGTACCAGACTTGGAAGGACCAAGTGGAAACACGCCTATCCAGCTGCTACCAAGTCCTTCTAGCACAGAATATCTTGCCAGGCAAGTTCAAAGACTCACCACAAACTCATGGCACATAATATCTCCCACAAGCCACCACCTGTCAGGGCCTTTCCAAATGCATGCTGGGAATCTGTACATTACTGCCTCTATTCTTCAGTTGTGTGAGGGATACCACAGCCTCTGGTTTTCATTTGGAGAAAGTAGTAAAGTTAGATCCCCATCTCACTCCCTCCAAAACTTCAGGTTTGCCCTTCTACTGAGAAGAAGTCAGGTCATGAGGTGACTACAGAGTCACTGTGGAGGTGCAGCCTTCTAGAACCTCAGACCTTTTTTTTAGAAAATAAGACAAGTTATTGTGTTATTAATTCACATAGCATATTTTATCTCTTGTTCACAAACCTGCAGTTTTCGCTCCTCCAATGCTCCATACCTATACCCTATATCCTATCGAAAACCCTCTACTACTCCTGCATCTCAGCTTTGACAGGGGCCAGCCTCCAATGGGCTTGTGTAAAAGACTGAGGTCCTAAAATTTTATAAAGGGTATTACATCCAGGTAATCCAGTATGTGGAAGTGGTACCCAAAAGCTAGCTATCTCTAGGGACATGTCTTGATAGCACTGCCACTATCCCTACATTGATAACAATTTACACCACAGTCATACACACATGCACAGGGCTTAGATGAGTTCCATGGAGGCTCCCTAACTGTTTGTCCAGAGTCTGTGAGTTCCTATGAGGAAAGGTCAAATGTCTCTGTGGAACAAAAGACCTTAAAACAAAGCAGGAGAGTGTGATAGTGTAGACATTCCTGTGGAGTCTGAAAGGATGGATACCTGTTGTCAACAGTTCCTTCACTGATAAAGAGCAGATGATCTTGAAGCTCATTTCTGTGGTTGTCATCAGCTGTAACTCCGAGCTCAGCCTCTCCATTACCTTCTTCACTTGTTTCTTGGTAAGGAGCATTGGCTGGGATGATGGCTCTGTAGCAGCCTCTGTGTGTAGGTGAACTCAAGTGAAATTATATGGTGACATAAGTAAAGGCATAGAGAAAGAGCAGACTGATCAGAAAAATCATGTTTGAACCCAGTGACAATATATCAATTTTGCCTCAGGTTCAGATGCCCCTTCTTTGGAACTCTGCTCTCACAATACTCTGTAGAGATGTGGTTATTTAATCATATAAGGATTTCTTCTACCTCCATACACATGTTTCAAGTGAACATAAAGACCACCTTTCAGGATTAATTACAGTGGTGCAGGATGCAACATGTTCCAGAGCCCTGTACCCTGCCTGTGGTTTCACATGCCAGGAGAAATAACCAAGTCAAAAACCACTTAGGTGCTGTGAGGAGGCTAGATCACCTGCCTGTTCATTCCAGGCCCAATGGATAGAGACAGAAAATTCATGTAGGATGCCAGTGTGGTCGAAAACCTTACCGAGTCATCCCAAACCACTGTCAGCCCAGAAACATGGAACCTGGCAATTAGGAGCTTATTGCTGCCCTGGTCTCATGACTCTGACAGTTGTTAGTCTATACTAGAGGATTGCTTGCCACCCTAAACTGCTGATTCAGACCCCAATGGATGTCACTCTTAGCCAAAGATAATTACAGGAGTCTGCTGTACAGACCAAGGACAAAATAACTTAGGCAGATGCTCTTTTCTCTGCATGTGATTAGTGTCAGGAATTCATTAAACCTAAATAAACCTGCTGAAAATGAAGTTCAGTGATGCCTGCCCTAAGCATGTTTGAGACCAGCCTGTGATACATGAGAAGATAGGGTCAAAAAAAAAAGGAAGGAAGAAAAAGAAGATAGAAGTTTTCTCCAGTGCAGTTCCAATAGATGTATCAATCACACATCACAGCAGTCCCCATGCTTAGGAGTAATTGGTGAACAAAAAATTGTCTCAATTGTAATTTTTGGACTTTTTCTTGCTTCATATTGATTTGCTTTGGCTCTTTTGGGGGGAATCTTATTTGTGCTTTGATTGTTTGATTTCCAATTTTGTGTTTCTTTATTTGTAAAAATTTTTGAAAGAGAAAGGAGAAGATAAATTTGGGTGGGAAGAGAGGTGGGGAAGATACAGGAGGGATTGAGGAGAGGAAAACATGATAAAAATATCTTGTATGATGTTTTTTCTTTTCAATTAGAAAATTGTTTAAAAGGAAAGCACCATTTAAGAAGAGAAATGCCTGGTACAATCATGGATTACTCAAAATATCCTTTGTAGTTATAAGGATGATGGAGGGTAGTGAGTTTGCGTGAATTAAAACTTCCCAAATGATAGTGGTTTTCCTTTTTGCAGTTTTTTTTTGCAGTACCATGTATTGTATTAGTATTAAAAAAAACAACTGACCTTAGTAATGATATTAATCTTTTCATGTAATTGGAAATTTCACAGATTCATGTATGTTTTCTCCATATTACCCACCGCATCCCTCTCAATATCAACTTAATTTCTTTGTTCTTTAAAAAATTATAATTTACTTAGCTTTGTTTATGCTGCCCATATACATGCAGGTGTGGGTCAATCCACTGAGGCAGTGTAGACCAATAGCGATCCAATCCTAAAAGGAATCTGACCCTCCCATCCCTGACAGCAATCAACTGTCAATAGCTCCTCATGAGCCTGGCCCTCAGAGCAGGCATTTATCAAGGGTACAGCTGTATGACATTTTCATTAAGTTTTTACCACCTACACCTCAATACAGACCCAGAGACTGAACTGTTCATTCCCAGTCAATACCCTTTCCCACTTCCCCCAGGAAGCCACTGTTCTTACTTCAATCAAGATAAATTAATTTTGAGCTGCACAGAAAATCTCATGTTTCTGACTTAAGATTTATACTCCCGAGGTTAATTTCAGCTTTCTATTCAGTGATGAAATATCATCTGTCAAAATTATTTGGCATTATAAGCCTATTTTCCCTTGTCACATTGCAGTAAGTAATGATATGTTCCTTCTTGTGCCAATTAATATAACCTCTTGGGTACAGTAGGCCACATATCCATACTTTGTTTCTCTGAAGCTACTAGATGATTTCGGGAGTCCATGGACACTTAAAGACAATGGTTTTGCGGTTATCCAGTAGCTCAAAGTTACAAGATACACTGCAATAGTCTTCATCCTGTCAATGGGTCATCCACACATCCATTGGGTGCCTCTCATTGCTCTACCTTGGACACTAAGAAGACCACATTTCTTGGTTGGACATGAAACACAAGGGTAAATTTAATCAATGTGTTGTAAGTGCACAGAATTAGTTAAGCAACAGAGGCACTGAGGAAGGGTGGCCCCAGGAGATGTTGGGGGTAGGAGAACATGGGTGTGCATTTCCCGATCACTTTTCACCTGGCAACAGTTGATGTCAACCTAGCACCTGAGCCAACATTTGCAAGCCTTTCTATTGGGCTCACCCGGGGTTGTCCAATAGTAATTCTTAGCATTGACCCATTGTCCCACCTACTACCAGTACCCAGGCAGCACATGCTGTGGTGTGCAGGGCTGTGTACAGGTCTGTGTGGGACTCAGAGGAGAAGCTGCTGTTTGGTTCCCATCCACACAGGGATGCTATTTTCAGCTCCAGCTACATCCAAGGTAGTGGCCACCTGTGTCCTTCTCAGCCCTCAAGGAGCAGAGCTGCTTTGGATAACCCCACGGGGAGCCCTGGGAGTCACAAGGTGAAAGAGCAACTTAGTTGAGGCAGTTGAGGGCAGTTTGGGATTCTGAGTAGGGGTAGCCCTGGTGGGAAATAGATGAGAGACCCTCCTGCTTGGAGCCCCTTGGGATGGTTTCATGCACTGATCCCATCCTCCTCAGATCCACATTATCATGCTGCTTCCTCAGTGTCTCCTGCTGAGGCTTTCCTTGAGGGAAGACTGTTCAGTGATACTTGCCTCCTGACATTCTGTGGCCCTGAAATGAGCTCCCTGGGGCAGTAGAACAGGGTAAACACTGTGAGCCTTCATGGGCTTTTCCAAGCTTTCTCTCCTGGGAGGCAGCAAAAATCCAGTAACTGAGTATCTGGCTGCTGAGCCACAAGTCATGGGGCACCAGCTAGCACTTGCAGACCTATTGAGTAAATAGGACCTGCAAGACAGGTAAAACTATTGATGGTGAACCCCTAAGTTTTCTTCTCATTGAGAATGTGTAACCCCCATTCACATCTCATCTTGCAACAGGAAGGTTGCCTCACATTAATTGCTGGACCCCAATGAGAATTCAGGAGTTCACAATGAAATCTGGACTGAGAAACACTTTAGTGTTAGGTCTTTGCTTCTGCACTTTACAGTGAAGTAATTTTGAGAGTTCATTGCAAAGAGGTGTGCCTGTTTTGGTTACCACCCCTCTATCATCCCCTTTTATTTCCAGAAGTTGCTTAGTCGCTTAGCATTTTTTTTAAACCTCTTGATTGCCCAGGTCAGGATAGGTATTCCAGTTCTTGAAAGGCCATTGTCTGTAAAGAGTTCAGATGAGTTGAGTGGACTAAGATAAATCAGTGTCATTTTTGTGCATCTTCATGTCTTCGGGATTTGCTAACAGCATTAAGTCCTTGCATTCTTAAGATTTGGGTGGATTCAATCCACTGTATTTGGTTGACTATACTTATGCTATGATGATAATTCTGTTTTTGTTCCTAAATGAAACTAGCTTATGTATCCTATCATTGCTTTTGAAACAGAATGACTGTGCCAAACATGTTATTTCATGTTAATATTAGTTTTTTCTTTTTTGGCGTCTCTTAAAGTTAAAAGTTTCCTTTGGGAAATACTACAAATGTTATTTTTGCTTTGTTTTCTGTGTGAATAACCTGCAGAAGCATTGCCTGGGTTTTCTGGTTTGTTTGAATTTTCTTTATTTGAAATCTGGCTTTGTTTATCTGACGAAACAACAGGAAACTATTCTTAAGTCACAGAAATCCAGGACCTACAATTTGTTTATTTAATTTTCCTTTCCTGAGTTTGTGTGGTATGGGACAGGAGGTTGACAGGAGTTGGAAGTTAATAGGGAGTTACATAATTGCCTACAAAATCCGGTGACCAGCACAGCAGTTGCTTTCCTCAGCTGGACTATGATAACATGTGACAATACATTCTCCCTTTTTAGGATTTCTTAAAATTTAACTAAATGGGAACTGTATGTCCTGTAAATGGTCTTTCCTAGACTTTTTCCTCCTTAAGGTCCGTAATGGGCAATATGTTGCTGTATACTATCTTTCCTAGAAAAGTCTCTACATCCTTCTGTAGGCTGTTTTGAACTCAAGGCTTACCTGCCCAGGTTTCTTTTGGGCTTGATTATTTGTTTGTATCATTTTCCCTGCTTTAAACATTCTTTAATTTGTTGATTTGTTTTTGAAGATAAGTGGTTTTCAGACGGTACAATGTTAACTTTCTAAAACCAATGGTAGTTTACAATCTGTCCCTCACATACCCCGTTGTTGAGATCATCAAACTCATGAATGAATAATTCCTTTATAGCTGTTCTCAGTCCTTTATTATGAAGTTGGAAAGAAAAACAATTTAAAAGAAATATACTTTTGTATTTATATAAATTTATATAACTTTTTCTTTGTCTGATTTTGAAGCCTTGAGCTTCTCACTTAACCACTGAATCATTTTTTGGTTTTTTGGGGGGTCTTTTTTTGGTTTGTTTGTTTTGTTTTTTTTTTTTTTTTGTTTGTTTCTTTGTTTTTTTTTTTATTTCTTGTAAGGGTTAACAACATTACTTTTTTATTTTAGAAATGCATCAAACAGTAAGGGATTTAGTAAACTGCTTCCTGGTAGCCTACATGATAATTTTGATGCATGATACATGGCTTTTTAAAGTGTTTAAAAATGATGTTTCTTTAGATATGATGACTCAGTCAATAAAGACATATGCCCCCAAGACTGATGACCCAAGTTCAGCCTCCATAACCCCACATAGTAGAAGGAGAGAACCAACTGCTGAAAGCTGTCCTCTGACCTCTACATTACCACTGTGACAATGATTCCCCATGCTAAACTCACAAATGAATAAAAATATTTCAAAAGATGTCATTTGAACAGAAGGATGATGGAAAGTATACTTTTCCATCACCTGTCAGTTGTCTTCTCAATGGGACTCTGCATGGCTTGGTAGAAAGGAATTCTCTACAGCTGTGTACTTTGGAAAATGGCATGAGATGGATTGTTTATTGTACTAGCAATATTGTGTGTGTGTCAGTCAGTCTTCCATTGCTGTGCATAGACACCATGATCATGGAAACAGGAAAAGAGAGACTCTATGTCTGGCTTTGGTTTCTGAAAACTCAGAGTCCACATGAAATGACAAACTTCTACCAATGAGGCCACACCTCCTAACATTTCAACTAGTTCTACTGCCTGGAGACCAAACATTCAAATGCATTAGTCTAGGGAGAAGAGGAAAGTCAATGAAATTCTTAGTGAATCTGCATATATGTGGATATTTATCAGACAATAGCTAGCTAAGATGATAGCTCCATTGTGAGCAGAATCACTCTTTTTTCCTTGGTCTCTTTGCCCTAGTCTAGAATGCAGATTTTCAACTACCATTTCAGTGAAGTTATGGTTGATTTTGTAATTCCCATTGAGGTTTGAAAATGTTACAGTGATGTAGTTTCATGGAAGATATTGTATTACCTCTCAAATAAGAAACCAGATGTTGATGTTCCAAAGTAGGCTCAGGGCAGAACATTGAATTTTTGAAGGCTAACCTGGGTGTTTTTTACTTTTCTTATAGTGATAGTATGAGTTCAGGCCCCAAATAGAATGGGCTGGAGGTGTTCATGCTTGAGCAGACAAGTGTGAATATCAGCTTTCAAACTGATATGTTATTAGTTCACTAATGTTTTTACTAGGATTTTGTTGTGAATAAACAAGAAGTATTTTAGGACCTCCCCTGAATGACTAGTGTTACTAAGTCTAGAGAAGTGCTTTTCTTTATAGTGAATTAGTTGGGGATTTCATGTATGTTAGCTTTAAGCCTGATTTTTTTTAAGTTGCAAGTTGAAGGTGTAAAGAGATAAATAATTTACTGATGTGTAGCAGTTATGTTACTGAAAGTTGAAGTCTACTGTAGACATATTGAATTTCATTGAAATGCATATGCAAACTCTTGGATTTGATGCCAGTTATACACTCTCATTCTGGATGCTACAACCCTATCTCCAAAGAATGACTTGCTATTTATATTATTCTATAATTAATACATGTGTTATAAAGCATGTAAAATTTATGTAAACAAATACCTGATATATCTGATTGCCTTTTGTTACATATTACACCAAATGTGTTTCTAATTTGTGTATTGCTATTATTTTAAATTATGTTTTGAAATAAAGATGAAGCACTTGATTTTAGAGTTAATCCATGAACTTTGAGAAAGAGAAGGGGAGAAGAATAAAGCACATGAGACTAAGACAATTGTGTCAGGGGAGGAATAGATGAGAGAAAGACAGAGAGAGAGAGAGAGAGAGAGAGAGAGAGAGAGAGAGAGAGAGAGAGAGAGAGAGAGAGAGAGAGAGAGAGAGAGAGAGAGAGAGAGAGAGAGACCATAAAAGAGGGAGCCATTACAGGTTTGAAGACAAAACTGAAACTAAAAAAAAAAGATAGAAGATTATCACACACACACACACACACACACACACACACACACACACACACACAGTAGCCCTACTATATAGAGACAATAAAGGAGAAAGAAATTATAGAAACATCACCCATTGCAATAGCAAAAACAACATAAAATATCTTGGGATAATGCTTATCAAACAAATGACAGACCTATATTGCAAGAACTTTGAGTCATTAAAAAAGCAAATAAAGAAAACACCAGAAAATGGAAAGATCTTCCTTGGTCTAGGATAGATAAGATAAACACAATACAATGGCAATTTTGTCAAATGCAATCTACAGAGTCAATGCAATCCAAATCAAATCCCAGCTAATTCTTCCCTGATGTTGAAAGGTTAATACACAGCTTTTTATGGAAAAACAAAAGTCTCATGATAGACAAAACAAACCTGAACAATAATGGAACTTCTTGAGGCATCACCATGTCCAACTTCAAGCCCTGCTATAGAGTTAGAGTCCAGAAAACAGCTTGGTATTGGCACAAAAAATAAAAAGGTAGGTGAATGGAATTGAATCAAAAATCTTGATATTAACTCACACACCTATGAACACATAATTTTTGACAAAACAGCTAAAAGAGTAAAATGGGAGGAGAAAAGCATCTTCAAAAAATTGTGCTGGAACAACTGGATGGTCTATCACCATGCACAAAACTCAAGTCTAAATGGATCAAAGACATCAACTTAAATTCAGCCACACTAAACCTCTTAGAAGAGAAAGTTGGAGGTACCCTTGAACACATTCCTACAGGAGACCACTTCTAGGCAATAACAGTAGAAGCACAGACACTGAGATCGACAATTAATATATGGGACTGCCTCAAACTGAGAAGCTTCTTTAAGGCAAATGACAAAGCTCACAATATCAAAGGACAACACACAGACTTGGAAAAGATCTTCACCAACCCCACATCTGTCAGTGGGCTGATATTTAAAATATACAAATAACTCAAGAAACTAGACACCAAAACACCAAATGACCATACTAAAAAATTGTGATAAAGAACAGAATAGAGAATTCTCAATAGAGGAATCCAAAATGAATGACTGACTCTTAAGAAAGTGTTCAACATCCTTAGACTTCAGAGAAATGCAAATCAAAACAACTCTGAGGTGCCATGTTACTGCTTCAGAGTGGCTAAAATTAGAAACACCAATGATAGCTCATGCTGGAGAGAATGTGGGAGTGCAAACTTGTACAACCATTTTGGAGACCAGAATGGTGGTTCCTCAGGAAAATGGGAATCAGTCTATCAAAGGACATGACAATTCCACTCTTAGCCATATACATAATGATCCACATCCATGAAACAAAGACATCTGTTCAATTATGTTCACAGCATCATGATGTGTAACAGCAAGAACCTGAAATAAACCTAGATGCCCATAACTGAAGAATACATTAAGAAGATGTGGTACATTTACAAAATGGAATACTACTCAGTGAGGAAAAAACAATGAAATCTTGAAATTCACAGGCAAGTGGATGGAACATGAAGAAACCATCATGAGTGATATAACCCAGTCACAATAAAGATGAACAAGGTATGTCCTAAAACATATTTGGATTTTAGACATAGAGCAAAGGAACACCAGCCTATAATTCACACCATCAAAGTAACTAGGATACAAGGAGTAACCTAAGTGATTCACACAAGGTTCCTCACAAAAGAGGAAAAGAACAAAATCTCCTGAGCTTTTTGGTAGTGGGGGAGAGGGGCAGTGAGTGGAGAGGGAGTTGGGAGAAAGACAATGGGAAAGGAAAACTTGTGGTGCAAGAAAGATTTTGTAAGGGGGATGAATAGAAGAGAGCAAAAGAAAAAAAGGAGGATACCATAATAGAGAGAGCCATTATTGATTTGAAGAGTAAACTGAATGTACAGATACTTCCAGAGACCTGCAAGGATGACCTGAACTAATATTCTCAGCATCAGTGGAGAGGATTTCTTAATTGTTCTGCCCTGATAAGGAGACATAACACTATAGAGTACCATATGTTGTATGTAGCAAAAGTCATAGCAGCGTAAATACAGAATAGATACTGATTTCCTCATAAAGTGTATATCCATGGACTAGGATTTGCTAGCCACACTGAAATACACCAATTGCCTGTGTTTCCTGGCTGGAAGAGAACTATGTACGTCTCCCATGCTGACTGGAACTTGCAGAGATCCTTGTGATTGGTTGGTATATAGGAGTGTGACACAATACTTGAATAAAGATTGTGGAGTCAAGTGTGAAGAGTGGCAAAAGCTTGTGTATTGATAAAAATTCATTTTTATCAAAAACAAAATTAAATTGGCAATCAATAAAACAGTGAATAGCCTTAACAAATTTACTTTCTACTAGAAAGAATAGGATCTTCTCCCACAGTTTAGGCATATCATTGTGTAAATAACAACAGTACATTAATACAATAGTACACAGCATAAGAGCAGTATTCAAGTTACACATGACAGAACTGATTGACCACATCATTTTATACATAGACATAATTCAGCCCTGCATCAATTGTCTTATCCAGGAGGTACTTTGAACATGAATGGAATAAAAGATAGAGCCTGTCATGATAGAGAAGCATTTCCTGAGATGTGTCGCTATGAACTCTGGCTCTGGCTGGGATCAAACAGAAACTTGTGATAGATTTAGTATCAGATCTAGGAATCAACATCCAGACTACACTTGAAAGAAAGTGAGAGAACAGTACCAAGGAGGTAGCTGAGGCAACTGTGGTTTAAACCTTTAAAGTCCAAAAATTACTCTACCAAGAGAACAATTTGCACAGGAAATGGCTCAGTGATGCAGAAAGCAATCTTCAAAGTTGAGTATGTCTTTTCTATAGGGGAGGTTTCTAAATAAATTTATCATGCCTTGTGATACACACACTCAATCCCAAAATTTGGGAGGCTGAGGAAAACAAATCACTGACAGTTCAAAGGAATACATTTCAGAATATATAGAGGTCAGAAGGAAGAAAGGAAGGGAGACTCAAATCTATAGACACACTGATATCAAACATATTGTTTGCTGGATGGATGCTCTTGTTGAATGAATAACACATTTCTGTGAGGTAACTTTTTCCTGGTTGTGGCTTACACTTATGCATGAGAAAGCAAGCCCATAAATAGTACAGATCCCAGGTACAAAGGCCACTCTAGGCTCTAACTTTTGGCCCCGACAGGGCTCTTACCTCATCTGAGAGACGTCAAAGTGATGGTGGTGCAGCTTTTCTGAGAGTTCCTTTGTCTGAATGACCGTCTCCTTCTGTCTCAGTATTACTTCAAGTGTTTCACCAATCTCTTGAGATCCTGCTTATTAGAAGATTGTGTTCTTAAAGAAGGGTACACACTGTCATACAATTGTAAACACATACAAAGGATCCCAAGAGCTTTCTGGTCAGCATGGCTAGTAAAACAGTCAGAATTCAGGGAAGTAGGAAACCCTGATTTAAGAGGGATACTGACATGAACTCAAGTGCTGTCTTCAGAAATATGCACATATGCATGATACACCATCACACACAGTCTTAAACTACATAGAGATATACACTCTCCTCCTGTCACCACCTCACTCACTCACTCCCTCAATCACTCACTCACCCACTGCCTATTTATCGATCTATTTTTGTATTTTTGTATCTATCTATGAATATGTATTTCTCTCTCTCTCACACACAGAGAGAGAGAGAGAGAGAGAGAGAGAGAGAGAGAGAGAGAAGGAGGAGGAGAAGAAGAAGAAAGAAAGGAAGGAGAAGGAAACAAGAAAATAGAGTTAGGAGAAAAAATATCATGGCAAATTGACTATAGAGTTTAGACAAATTCATCATTTTCAGTATAGTCTTACAACTCAGCCTTCAGCCCATGGGGCCTACTTCTTTGGTGGAAAATAGTTTATATTCATGGGTATATTATTTTGAGATACTGAGAGAAATTTTTCCTTGAAGGCACGAATCCCCACCTCCCAAAACAAGCTTATCTAAAGATGCCAGGTGATCACTCAGTAAACCCCATAATATACTGACCTAGATGGGAGAAATGTCTAGCACCACTTAAAGAATACAGGGCTGAAACCTGCTACTGAGACTTCTGTCACTCTGAAGCCACAGCTGGGCAACGTGAAGAGAAAACTTTTGAAAGCAGGAGGAGAGGGAAAAGTCACATGCCACCCAAATCATTGACTATGAAAAGCAGATGTTTTGAACTTGGATGAGTTTCTCTTCCTTGCAAACTGCTTCTTACTGTGATGTCACAAGAGCCTTATTATTCAAATAAGTCCCAGGATCCAGAAACTCACTCAAACTCTGTGCTTAGAATCCTAACTATCCTGGGGTAAAGATGGCTCATGCCACTAATCCTAGCATCTTGAGGCAAAGTCAGGCAAATGTCTGTGAATTTGAGGTCAGCTTGGTTTACAATGTAATTTCCTAAAAGGATAGACTAACCTTGTCTTGAAAAAAAGAAGGATGAGGAGGAGGATGAGGAGAGGAAAAAGAAAAAGAATCCTAACTATCATAATGACAAGTACATGTGTGATATATTACTGACCTATCCCCTTCACTGAACTGCATATACAAACAAAGCAACAGGAATGGTTTCTCAACCATTCATAAGAGGCTGACATCCCTGAAGGTATTGAAAATACACACTTAATTGAATACCTGGATGGCATGAGTAGATAACTTGCAAGGATCATGAATGAATAACATAATGTGTGACAGTACAGGCAGTCAAATGTCCAATTGGTGCCAACCTTCATCTATACCATCTCCCTATCCCTTACCTGTTGTTGCTGAATTTTCACATCACTCATCTCTTCTTGGTTTGTTTAGATCAAGTTCAAGACCTGTTTCAGCAGGTCACATTCCTCCTGGAATTTTTTTTCTCCTGCCTCAGCATGTCTACCTTCTTTGTCAGCTAAGTGTCTTCCATCAGGAGTCGACTGTGCAGACGACTAGAGACACAATCTGCATAGTAAGATTCTGCAAGATTCCTCCTGCTACCCCTACCTCCAGGAACCACCTAGCCAAAAGGACCCATGTTTCCAGGAAGTAATAGCCAGATTCTGATACAGCTATGACAGCTGTACTCAGGAGATCAGAATGAGAGAAGATCTACTTCTACAAATTATCCAACTACAAAGAAACACCCCCATATCCAATAAAGATCCACGTACTTTCAATAGAAGGTGAATTCCCCTCACTGTCCATAACAGACCATGGTAAGGGGAAACATTAATAAGTCTTGGGCAAATACCCTCAAAGTGTGGACAGGTTTACCCAAGATAAGTATCTACTGGTTCTGCATTCAGGAGATCTTTAATGCCTGAATTGAGCTCCAGAAGCCCAGGGCTGACTGGCATTCCATTCACAGTGCAAGTCACTGTTCTACATAGAAGCTCCTATGACTCTAGCACAGTGGTGGCAGTGGCTAACAGTATCAGTCACACTTAGCTAACTGAGTCCAAGTGGTACAAGTCCAATTGTAGCTTGGTAAAACTCCTTCCTGAGGAGCAGAAGGACTAGAACCAAAGAATTAGACTTTTCAGTCAAGGGAAATCATAACACAGAGAACGTCCCATTCCACAGCTAATAATGTCTATGCCAAGATGAGCACTTATCAATAGAAGTCTGTATCCTTGGTCAGCTGAAAACTTTTCAGATTCCTCGGTGTTAATATTCTCAAAGATCTTTAGTTCCCACATGACCTGTTTATGTTCTAACTTCAGTTTCTCATAGAGATTATAATTCATGGGTTGTGACCCTACATCAGGACAGCTATAGAAACTTCCCAAGGGATTTCTAGGTGCAACTATAGTGAGACCTAAGGACAAGAGCATTGATGCATAAAGTGGGGCTCCCATATCTCAGCAGTATCATATCCTAGAAAGTGATACAGGCAAACCCTTAGAATCCATCACATAGCCCTGGCTCCCAGATTGTTTGGGTACTCATAAAATTGCATAAGTATGTATGAAAATGTGTGGGAGAGAGAGAGAGAGAGATGGAAACATGGAGAGAGAGACAGAGAGAGAGATACAAAGAGAGAGAGAGATGGAGAGAAAGAGACAGAAAGGAGGAAGAAAGAAAAAGTAAAGGAAGGAAAGCAGAAGGAAGAAAGGAAGGAAAAAAGGAAGGAAGGAAAAAAGGAAGGAAGAAAGAAATAAAATTGAGGAGACACAAAGAGGGGAGAAAACCCATAATCAGAGTCTAAAGAAATTCATGGAACACTGTGGTCTAATGCACAAAACTAGAAAGGAACTATCAAGTGTCCCAATACTTCCTGTACCACACTGGCAAGGAGCAAGTGAAACGATGCCTTTCCAACTCCTACTAAGTGCTACCAGCACAAAAGCATTTGCCAGGCAAGTTCAAAGACTCACCACAAACTCACCATGGCACATATTCTCTCCCACAAGTCACCACCTTCCAGGGCCTTTCCAAATGCATGTATGGAACCTGTACATTACTGCCTCTAATCCTCAGTTGTATGACTGATACCACAGCATCTTGTTGGGAGCCAGCCTTGAGTCACATCATCTTGCAGAGTTGCTCACACCTTAAAATACTAATTGAGCCCTATCTTAGTAAAACAGGAAAGTGCTTAATAAGAAGGCTGTTCCACCCACACCAGGAACTGGGATAAACCAGGTGCCTGGAACTGAGATGAACCAGGTGTCAGGAACTAAGATAAGCAGATGTTATGGTCTGGGAACCCCAGAGTCAGCAGAAGCTACCCCTCCCCATTTCCTCCCTGCTTTGCTTTAAAAACTCCTCTTTATGCCTAATAAAGTTAAACATTGACAAATGCATTGCTTGGTCTTGTTCCTTCGTTCTCTTCCATTATTTTCAGGTTCTAGCCCATCTTGACACACGAATAAATATCTTCCACCCTGCTGGTCAGGGCAAGTGGCGCCCAACGTGGGGCTCAAGGGAGGGCTTTTGTGGAATGGAGCCTGCAACCTTAAAGAGGAAACATTGGTAGCACGCACTGAGAAGACAGCCGGGCCTGCAGACCTGCAAGCTGCAGCAAGTCGAGTTGGAATCCATGTTCACTGCTCATAAACACACCAATTCCTGGTGAGTCCCTAACCCCCTTGCTTTCCATTCAATAATAATGGGTCAATCCTTGCCAAGGAGGTGAAGTTCATTAGGGACTTCCAAGTACTCATTTCGAGAAAGAGGAATTTGAGTTTCATGTAAAGAGTTTAGATATCAGCCACAATACAAGAAATTTCAGTTAAGGATGTTTTATTTCAACACACTAATCTTCACCTAGAAAAAAGAGGGCCAATGTGTATGTATGTTCTGTATGTGCAGGGTGGCCACACAAATGCATGTATGGGGTATGATTATGAATGTGTAAATCTTAACAAAAAATACTTTTTGCATTGCTTGAAATACGGTAAAAACAGACAGCAGTCCGCAGGAAATGGCCAAAGTCAAAATGGCCTGAGAGCCAGAGAAATCTGTATGGATGATTTAAAAAAAGTTTAACAGAGGAGAGAATACAAAAATCTTCTTAAATTTTGATGGTTAAAAAAGAATTTGAAAGAATAGACATCAATATAAGCTTTGAGAAAAGCTATTGAAAAAAAGCCTCAGGGAATTGCAGCCCTGACAGGCACCACACCTAGAAAGGTGTCAGTGAAAATGCAAATGAGACCTTGTCAGTTACAGAAAGCTTCACAGGTCAGAGTACAAAAAATTTCAAAAGTATCTTGGACTTACATTACATCCTAAAGAAATAAAGCCTCAAATATTAAAAATTAAAGATAGCTTGTGATCATTAAATGAATTTCAGAAATTATTGGGAAAGATCCAATGATTAAGACCTTTTTAAAAGCATCTACTGGCAATTTAAAACCTTTAAGCCATATCCTTAAAGGAGATAGTGATCCCAAGTCACCAGGACAGCTAACTAAAGAGGGTAGACAAGTTCTCCTACAATTGGAGAATACAATCCAACATCAACAGATCTGCTATATTGAGTGTGCAAAACTATGGGAGGCTTATGTGCTTTTCACAAAACATAGTCTGACTTCTTTCTTATGGCAAGGCACTATTGTTATGGTTCCATTTACATTCCTTTGGTTTCCTCAACCAAAGTGTTAAATACTTATTTTAAAATAGTAGCTTGTATGGTACAAAATGATGTATGGAGTCTAAGAGATATTTTGCCAGAGAACCAAGCATAATACATGTTTCCTATCCCAAATAAAAAGTTAATGGTTATTTCAAAACCTTTACAACCACCAATTAACAGGCAAAGAAATATTTACTTAGATGGTCAGGGGGTTAACTGCCCTTATCTGCAAGTGGGCTCAGGCACCAGCCATGGCATTCCTGACTTAAGGAGTTAACCTTCTTTTATCATTAGAAGTTCCCTCTGTCTAGATTTACGGCCTAAGTTTTCAAGCATTTATTAATTATAATTTTGGGTCCATCAGCTTTTGCTAAGTTTTTAGAAAAAATGACAATAATTTTCCAGTTTATAAACCGTTACAATTTGTACTAATACATCCTTTTGTATTTCCTGTAATTGTAAAGGGGTAATCCTGTAAAAATTGCTGTTAGTTTCACCTAATGATTTTTCTAATGGAAAAACAGCTTATGTTATTGATGGAAAACAATATGTAGTACAGACAGATTCACCTTCAGCTCAGATAGTTGAGTTACAAGCTGTTGCAATGTTTTTCAGCTTCTAATAAATGATTCATTTAACTTATATATTGATGGTCATTATGTTTCCAGAGCTCTTCAAGTTTTATAGATAGTTTCATTTAGGAACTAATAACAATCAGGTTATTAGTTTTGAGCAAACTCAAAGTGCCCTTCATTTTAAAGAGAGTCCCTGTGCCTTGTTGGACATAAAAAAGATCATTCAAACTTTCTCAACCCACTGGCTGAAGTTAATGAGTCAGCTGATAGGAAAAGTAAATCAGCAGTCACAAAGCTTTCATCATCAAAATAGTAATAGTCTAAGAAAGCAGTTTGGTTTAACTACAGAGACTGCTTAACAAATTGTCAAACAATGTGATGTGTGCCCACAATATTTACCTGTAACTAATATAGGAGTTATGGGTAACTCAGCCATGTTTCCTAATCATTTATGGCAAATGGATGATACTCATATTACAGAATTTGGCAGATTAAAGTATGTGCATGTGACAGTCAATACATATTCAGTCTTCTTAATGGCCACTGCACAAACTGTAGAAGCCAATGAGCCTGTGATAATTCACTGTTTAAAATGTCTTGCTTACAAGGGAGTTCCAAAAAAATTATAAAGTCAGACAATGGATCTGGGTATACTAGTAAAGCATTTCACCATTTTGTGCACAATAAAAAATTAAATACATAACAATCATTCTTTATAACCCTCAAGGGCAAGAAATTGTGGAGCATGCTCATAGTTCCTTAATAATACAACTTATAAGGATAAGGGAATCATGTTCCCAGTCTCCACATGATGCTTTAAATCATGCACTCTTCATTTTAAAATTTTTAAATGTGGATGTCCATGAGCAATCTATGGCGGACAGATTCTGATATGATGGAACTCAAGAGACTTTTACTCAAGTCAAATGAAAAACTTCATTCACGAGACTATGAAAAAAGATCCAACCCTGTCCTAATATGGGGTTGAACGGGGTCGAGGGCATGTTTGTGTTTTCTTCCAGGAAGAAAATGAGGCCAAGTGGCTGCAAGACCTTTTGGTGAGATGCGTGGAACAGAGGAAAATTGTACCTGAGACTTCGGGAGCATAATTACTCTCTCTCTCTCTCTCTCTCTCTCTCTCTCTCTCTCTCTCTCTCTCTCTCTCTCTCCCCCACTCTCTCCCTCAGTTTCTCTCAGAGGTCATTCTCTAGAACAGGCAAAGCCTAAACCTATTATTTTCACAACAAGGAGGAATTTATGCAACACTCAAGAAGGAATGTTGCTTCTATACAGATCACAGAGGAGTGACAAGAGACAGTATGGCCTAGGTCAGAGAAGGGCTAGAAAAAAAAAGGGGGGAGCAGAGAGAATAGGAACCAGGCTGAACCAGGCTAATTAACACCCTACTCCCTTATCCTTTGCTGGCTTCTTAAGTCTGTTTGCTTAGGCACTTAGGCTATTAAGAGGTTAACGTTAACTGGCTTTATCTGCCAACAGATCAGCTACCTGATGACAAAGCCTATCAAAGTACACTGTCACAGGCTTGACCTCTAGGTATGCCCACCTTCTTACTTAAAAAAAAAAAAAAAAAAAAAAAAAAAATTGGAGGAATTTCCAGAACTGATGATTATAAGCCTTAGAGATTGGCAGCTTTTTTTTTTTTTTTTTTTTAGATTAACCCATAGACTTAAAAGATAGCTACTTTCAGTCCTGATCTACCTTCTCCCCTCCCCAACATCCTGAGAAGTAGAGTTTAGGGCTTACAAGATTGCAGTCAGGTTACTTAGTACTACTCCTTATACAGTTATTTAGAAACTCCTGAGACCCATCCCCTGCTAATAACCTGCTTATCTCTACCTGCATTTTGCCTTAGCAGATATCCTGCTCACCTTCAGTGACCTATAATTTAGAACATCAGGAGGTCCAGATACCAGACAATGACTTCCCCAGAGCTCATGGAGGATTTTTGCCTATGCTGTTATTCTTCTCCTCCTTTATATGAAGGGATAGCCATTTTGGGAGTTTTTGGCTTATTCCAACAATTCCCATTATTACGGATGGCATACAGATTCCACTCATGGAATCTCTGTGACTCAGGTGTCTGGCCTCAGGCTATGCATTTCTACTTCTGAAGCTCCACAATATAGCCATCTTTGTAACACAACTGTTTTTCCCAACTTACCTCACTTATATTGTCCCTCCCATGCTTGGTGGTCAAGTATTCATGGCCACACCCCCTGCCTGGCCACAGCTGCCTTTTGTATTTTAATCATGTGCCTTGCCTAATTAACTATCACCCTAATAATTTCCTTCCCTTATGGGAGGAAAGTTATTGCTCTCTGATCCCTAGGCATCTCAGAGAGCCTATTTCTGTCCTCACAATCTCTCTCCTCCTTGGTCTTGGTGTGCTGGAATGGGGACAGGCATTTCCTCCTTTGTTCTATCCAGCAACAGGTATTCTGAGCTATGCTCAACTATTGTCAAATATGTCCAGCGACATCAGAAGGGGATAGATGACCCCGCAGACTCCCTTGTCTCCCTGGCAGAAGTCGTCCTCCAAAATAGGAGTGACTTAATCTCCTGTTCTTGTAGCAGGAAAGTCTCTGTGCTGCCGTTAAGGAGAAATGTTGCTTTTATACTAGCAAGACAGGAGTAGTAAAGGACAGTATGAAAAAAATTAGAGAAGGATTAGAAAAAAAAAGAGAGAGAGGAGAAACAACAAGAAAGATGGTACAAAAATTGGTTTTCCACCTCCCCTTGGCTTTCTACCCTCCTTCCTTCTCTCCTGGGACCATTTGTGGGATTATTGCTGCTGCTGACTTGTGGGCCTTGGGCATTCTAGAAATTAACTCAAAACTCAAATTAATTCCATGCTTGAAATACCTATTTCTGTACGCAACCATCAGCTTTTAGAAAGGAACTCCTCTAAGTAACCTGTTGAGGATGGTGACAGTGCCATTTCTAATCCCCCCAAGCAAGGACTTGATTCTACAGGACTCCAACAAAAGAGGACCTGGTTTTCTCTAGTATGGAGATGTCAATGACGGGACTATCTTGGTGCCACAAATTAGATGCAGGCCCTCCTATTTGGCTGTAGGTTCCTCAATGACGGGAGTAGCATAGGGCAGTATCTCAGGAGCCCACTCTTCTTGCCTTAGTGTTTTGCCCAACTTTTGATCATGTCCTTGAGTGCTGAGGGTGGATACACCCTATTTAGCTTAAGCCAGAGGCCCTACCCATTTGTCACATAGTGACAAGCCCATCCTCAGGGTTTCGATTGTGGGAGCCCACCACATAGCCTAAGACAGACCCTCTGTAAAATATAATAATATAGGGGGAGAAGTGGGAGCCGTCCTCGATACACATACTCTTGCAGAATTGCTCACACCTTAAAACTCTAATTGAGCCCTATCTTGGTAAAACAGGAAAGTGCTTAATAAGCAGTCTGTTCCACCCACACCAGGAACTGAGAAAAACCAGGTGCCTGGAACTGAGATGAACCAGGTATCAGGAACTTAGATAAGCAGATGCTTATGGTCTGATGTTTATGGTCTGGGACAATTACCAGACCGGCAGAGTCAGCAGAAGCTACCCCTCCCTATTTCCTCCCTGCTTTCCTTTTAAAACTAGTCTTTATACCTAATAAAGTTAGACCTTGAAAAATCTTGTTCCTTCTTTCTCACCCATTATTTTCAGGTACTAGCCCACCCCGACCCACGAATAACTGGGCCCTTTGGGTCAGGGCAGCATCTGGTTATGTTTAGAGAAAGAAGTGACATCAGAGGACCCATCTCATTCCATCCAAAGCATCAGTTCTACCTCTCCATTGAGAAGAAACTAGGTCATGAGGTGGCTACAGAATCATTAAGGAGTGGGATCTTTCTAGAACCTAAGATCTCCTTTAAAAACAGCAGAATTTACTAATTTATTTTATTTATTGTCCATAAACCTGCAGTTTCCTCTCCTCCCATGCTGCACACCTACACCCTACCTCATATCTAACCCCTCCTAGTACTCCTGCATCACAGCATCACAGCTCAGAAAGGGGCAAGCCTCCAATGGGCTAGAGTAGAGGACTTAGCTCCTGTACTTTTATCAAGGCTATTCCAGTTAATCCAGTATGTGGAAAAGGTTCCCAAAAGCCAGCTAAGCTCCAGGGACAGGTCTTGATATAACTGAAACATTAAGAACAAGTTACACCACAGTTATACCCAAATGCAGAGTGCATAGATGGGTTCCATGGACTCTCCCTAACAGTTGGTCCAGTGTCAATTAATTCCCACGAGATAATGTCAGAAGCATCTGTGGAACACAAGACCTTAAAAGAAAGCAGGGGAGCATGATAGTGCAGACAGTCCTGTGGAGTCTGAATGGATGGATACATGTTGTTAACAGTGCATTCACTGAGGAAGAGCAGGTGATCTTGCAGCTCATTTCTATTGTTGGTTATCAGGTGCATCTCCTTGCTCAGCCTCTTCATTTTCTTCTTCCCTTTTTTATTGGTGAGGAGATTTAGTTCTGATGATGGCTGCATAGCAGCCTCTGTGATTAGATGAACTGAAGTGAAATTGCATGGTGACATAGAGAAAGGCATAGAGAAAGGACAAACCACTCTGATATGCAAACAGAAATATCATGTTTGGAACCCAAGGGTAATACAGTAAGTTTAGCCTAGCTTGAGACTCCCCATTTGTGGATCTCAGCTCTCACAACACTCTGTAGAGATGTGGTTATGTAAGCAGTCAGGAATTTCCTCTACCTCCCTACATGTTTCAAGTGAACACAAGGACCACATTTCAGAATTAATTACAGTGGAACAAGACTCAACATGATCTAGAATTCTGAACCCTGCTTGTGATTCCAGTAGCCCACTGGAATCAAATGAAAAATCCTGATATTAACCCATGCATTTACAAACACCTGATTTTTGACAAAACAGCTAAAAGCATTCAGTGGGAAAAAGAAATCATCTTCACCAAATCGTGCAGGCACAACTGGGTGATGGTGTGCAGAAGACAGCAGATAGATCCATGTCTACGGCCCGCACAAAATGAAAGTCCATATTGGATCAAAGACCTCAACATAAATCCAGCCAAACTGAACCAATTAGAATAGAATGTGTGTGGTACCCTTGAACAAATTGGTACAGGAGACAGCTTCCTGAACATAACTCTAGTAGCCCAGACTCTAGATCAACAACTAATAAATGGGAACTCCTCTAACTTAGAACTTCTGTAAGTTCTGACAAGACCAAACATCAGTCCAGGGACTGGAAAAAGATCTTCACCAATCCTACATCAGACAGTGGTCTGATCCTCAAAATATACAAAGAATCTGAGAGACTAGTCACCAAAACACTAAATAATCTTATTTTAAAAATGGGGTACAGAATGGAATAGAGAAATCTCAATAGAGGAAATCAAAAAGGTTAAAAGCCACTTAAGAAAGTGCTCAGCATCCTTAGCTATCATGGAAAAGCAAATCAAAACAACTTTGAGATGCCATCTTACTCCTGCCTGAATGGCTAAAATTAGAAACACCAAAGACAGCTTATGCTGGAAAGGATGTGGAGAAACAAGAACACTCCTCCACGGCTGGTGGGAGTGCAAACTTGTACAGCCATTTTGGAGATCAGTATGAAAAATGGGAATCAAGTTTATGATATGACCCAGAAATTCTGCTCTTAGGCATATACCCAAATGGTCCAAATCCATGCAACAAAGACATGTGCTCAACTATGTTCATTCAGCATTATTTGTAATAGCAAAAACCTGGAAGCAACGTTGATGCCCCTCAACTGAAGAATGGATAAAGAACATGTGGCATGTTTACACAATGACTTTCAACTCTGTGGAAAACAATAATGGAATTTTGAAATTCGCAGGCAAGTGGATGGAATTTGTAGTGGTTTTTATTAGGGGTCATGTAGGATGGGAGGCAGAGGAAACTGGGATTCATAATCAAAAAAGTATTTTCTAATTTAAATATATTAACAATAATAATAATAATAAAAGAAAGCCTGACAGAGTGCTTTAAATTCCATGAATTTAGCTTTGCAGTGGAGGCACACACCTTTAATCCCAGTTCTAGGGAGTTTGCAACAGTAGACAACTGTGAGATAAAGGCTACCCTGGTCTACAGTGAGAAATCTTTCTATCATAGCCAGGACTTTCACGCATTGAAACATTGAAACCGTATGTCAGAAAAATATAAATCAAATCAACCAGGTGGAAGGATTAGTGCACACTGGGCACTAAGGACAGTTTAGCCTGATATGAAAATATTATCTCCTTGCTCAAATGCAAGCAGAAGAAACCAGGTTAATCTATCCAACTAGCAGCATTTACAAAACTAGCCAAACACTACTGAGCACCCACATGTAAGTAAGGAATAGCTGACCCAGGCACCTTCCAGATACTGAGAAGATGGACAAAGAGAATCATTCAGTATAGATATTAATAATTTGGTAGTGTAGTCTAAACCAAGGCTGACCTAGATTACTTGGGTCTATAGATGGTCCTTTTGAGTCAGTGACAACTCAAAAAGAAAATATGAACTAAGACACATTGTAACCAAACCGTTTGCCTTGTTTCTCTCACTGCTGACCTTGTAGAAGTCCTGGTTTCTAGGCACCTGTCTGGGGAACCATTGTACTGACTGTATATCAAGGTTCTATGTGAATCATGTCCTTCTAGAAGTCTGAATGACTCCCAGAAGCTCTACATTTATAAACAATCACCAGGAAGAAATGCTTTCTTAATTTACTCTGAGATCTGCCATGGGAAATGGCAGGTTTAACTGTCCCCTCTCATGTCCCTGGCTTGCACTGACAGGCTCTCCATCAGAAGCATGTGCCTTCTGTTGCAGATTCCATGCACTGTGCCTGCTCTGCAGCTTCTTCCTAACACTGCTTAGCTGGGATCTTTCTTGTACTCATGATCACTTACCTCACATCCAGCCATATCATGGGGGGGGTCATATAACTAACTTATATGCCATCATAGAGCCCTCAGCTGGTAGCTGATGGAAAAATAAACAGATATCCACAGATAAACACTAAGCTGAACTCCTTGAATCCAGTTGCTGAGAGGGAGGAGTTATAAGAAAAGGGGTCAAGACCATGCTTCAGAAACACACGGTCAGCTGACATGAACAAGGGGGAGCTCATGAATCCCCAGACTGATAGTTGGGAAACCAGTATGGACCTGACTCAGACCCCCTGAGCATAGGTCTCAGTAGGAAGGCCTGGGAAGTCTAAGGGACCTCTTACAGTGGAATCAGGGATCCCTGGTGCATGAATAGTCTTTGGGAACACATTTCCCATGAAGGGATACTCCCTTAGCCTAGAGGCAGGAGAGAGGGCCTGGACCATACTCCAAATGACTTCATTGATTTTGATGATCCATGCTGGAAAGTATCACCATCCCCATGGAGTATGGAGAATGGGACAGGAGGGGGTTTAGCGGGTATGGAGGGAGGGAGAGGAAACTGGGATCAATATGGAAAATAAGGAAAAATTATAAAATATACACATTTAAAAAAAGCTAGTTCCCTGGTGACTTGTATGTTTATAATTGATGTTGTATTGAAAGAAAAACAGAAGCAGATAGCTAAGGATTTTCACATATCTTTTATGAAATAATTTTTTAAATTATTTTATTGCTCAAGTGCATAGAGCAATATGGGTATATTTCTTAATATCTTGGTCCATGTGACCAATTCATACAATTCATATATTAGGTGTAGCTAAAATCACAGAACCATGGATACAGAATATATATTGATTTCATTATAAGTGCGTGTCCATGGACTAAGTTATGCTGTCCATACTCAAAGCCACCAAATGCCTGTGTGGTCCTGCCTGGCTGGGAACTGTCTATGTGGCCCATACTGCATAGAACTTGCACACTTATACATGTGATATGTGTGTGTATAGAAGTGTGACACCACACCTAAATGAAGAACATGGAGTCAAGTGTGAAGAAAGGCAATTTGCTCATTTATTCATGAAAATACATTTTTATCAAAAGAGACTTTAAAATGGCAGTCAATAAAGAGTGAATAGCCTTAACACATTATGAAAAACAATAACAAGAAGAAAAACATTAAAATAACATAACTATAATAAAAAAGGAAAAATGTAAATCAAAAACTAAAGGAAAATTGTGATGAACAGGATTCTTTTGCAAATTATGAAAAAACAATAACAAGAAAAAGAAGATATTAAATTAGCAAAACTATACCAAAAAAGCAAAATGTTAAGCAAAAGCTAAAGGAAAAATTGAGATGAGGAGTTCTCTCTTGCTACAGTTTGAAGGCACAGACCTACAGCCTGTGTATGAACTTACAAGGAAGTCACCAATGTTAACAGGGTTTTTCAATAGGAGTGCATCAATTCCTCCCTTGAATATCAGGAGTTCAGTACATGGTGGGGCTGGGGCTCAACAGGTGGTTCTTGCTGTAGCAGCTCCTTCTGCAAGTGATTCTCATCCTGGGCTGTGTCCTGTTACAGCTCAAGCTGTAGCTGTGTGGAACTGGAAAAGAAAATCAGTTAAGACCCAGGCCAGGACTGAACATGCTGTGTCATGTTCAAGCTCCTCCCTCTTTCTGCTGCAGCTCTTCATCAGTCAAAATTGAACATTTGTCTGATGGCATTGTTGGTTCTGCTAAAGAATAAGGATCACAGAGTAGCTGGACATGTAATTTTTCCCAGGTCTATACACATTTCACAATTTAAACTAAGCCCTGTGTGTTTTACTTTCAACTAGAAATAATAGGAAATTCTGCAGTTCAGGCATACCATTGTGTAAATAAAAACAGCATAGTAATTCAATAGTCCACAGAATAAGAACAATATACTAGTTACACATAATAAGAATTAATTGAGCCCATTATTGTATACATAGACATAACAGAGCCCTGTATTGTGGAAATCAGAATAAGGTCATTAAATTAGCTCGATTGTCATATTCAGGAGGCAAAATGAACATGAACAGCACAAAAGATAAATCCTGTCAAGACAGAGAAGCATTTCTGAGAAGTATGTCTGTGAACCCTGGCCCTGGCTGGGACTAAACAGAAACTTGTGATAGTCTTAGTACCAAATCTGAGAAGCAACATCCAGACTCCCTTGGAAGATGGTGAGAGAACTATACCAAGAATGATCTGATGTTGCCTGTAGCTGAGGCACAGCTGCTTTTAACCTGGAAAGTCCTTAACTGTCTCTACCAAGAGAACAATTTGAAAAGGAAATGGGACAGTAATGCAGAGAGTAGTGTTCAAAGTTGAATATCTATTCCCTATAGCTGAGTTTCATAAATAAATTTATCATGCCTGGAAATGTACACACTAAGTCCCAAAACTTGACAGGCCGAGGAAGTTCAGAACACAGGAAGGGAGACTCAATTCTATGGACACACTGATACCAAACATATTGTTTTCTGGATGGATGCTCTTGTTGAATGAATAGCACATTTATCTGATATTGCATTCCTGTAGTTGTGGCTGAGAACCATGCATGTGAGAGGAAGCCCATAAATGATACAGATCCACGGTGCAGGGAGCACCAAAGGCTCTACCTGTTCTCCCCAGTCAGAGCTCTTACGTCATCTGGGAAACAACAAAGTTATGTTGCAGCTTTTCTGACAGATCCTTTATCTGAATCACCATCTCCTTTGCTTCAGTAGGACATCAAGTCTTTCCTCCAATCTCTTGAGTTCCTGTTTATTAGAAGACTGTGTTTTTAAGGAGTGTTACACACTGTCATATAATTTAAACACATACAAATTATCCCAAGAGCTTGGTGGTCAGCATGTCTAGTAAAAAAATGTCAGCATTCAGGGAAATAGGAAAGCCTGATTCAAGAGGAAGACTGACATGAAATCCAGTGGTGTCCTCAACAATGCATGATGTACCACCACACCCACAGGCTTAAACTAGACTAACATATAAACTCTCTCCCTCACCCTGCCTCTCTCACTCACTGTATGTATGTGTATGTGTATACATATATATGTATATATATATAAATGTATGCATGTATGTATGTATGTATGTATCTATCTATCTGTCTTAGGAAAAGTCTATCTGTCTTACGAAATAACTAGGAGAAGAGAGAACTATGAGAAAGAAATTTCATGGCAAACTGGATGTTGATTTTAAACAAACCATACCAATATTTTAGAATACTTTCACAACTGAACTGTCAATCCATGGGGCCTAATTCTTATGTGGAAAACTATGTTCCTTTTCCTGGCTTGATTATGTTGAGATATGGAGAGAATTTTTCCTGAACAGGCCCAAATCCCTCCCTTCCACCACAAGCTTATATAAAGCTCCCAGATGATCACCCAAATCATTGATGCTGAAAAGCACACATTTTGAACTAGGATGAGGTTCTCCTCCTTTTAAACTGCTTCTCATTGTATATCACATTAGCCTTGTAAATCACATGATCCCTAGGAAACAGAACTCACACACTCAGAACTCTGTGCTTAGATTCCTAACTATCCTTGGGCTGTGATAGATTATGCCATTTAACGGGCAGACGTCTGTGGAATTGAGGCTAGCCTGGTTTACAAAGTGAGTTCCAAAACAGGCAGACTAACCCTGTCTTGAAAAAGAAAAAGGAAAAGAAAGAATCATAACTATCACAATGAAAAGTACATGTGTGATATGTTGATGACCTATCTTATTCATTGGACTACAGCTTCAAGCAGATCATCAGAAGTAGATTGCCAATAATTTAGTTTCAGAACAAGCTAACTTCCCAGAAGTAATTGTATATAGACAATGAATTGAATACCTGGATGGCATGAGTAGGTAACTGGCAATGAGCATGGATGAATATCATAATGTGTGAAAGTATAAATGGCTGGACAGGCAGACAGGCTTCAAATGTCCAAATGGTACCAACCTTCTCTGTACCATTATCCAATCCCTACCTGTTGTTGCTGGATTTTTTGGTTACTGCTTCCTTCTTGATTTGTTTGGATCAAGTTCAAGTCTTCAATGTGATATTTCATTTCAGCTGGACCCACTCCTCCTTCAGTTTCTTATTTTCATGCCACAGCATGCCCACCATCCTTTTCTGCTGAGTTCTTTCCATCAGCAGTTGGCTGTGCAGACCTCTCGAGACACACTATGCATAGTAAGGTTCTTCCAGCTTCCTCCTGCCACCCCTGAGTCCAGGAACCAACTCCCCAAAGGACTCATGCTTCCAGAAAGACATAGCCAGATTCTGATACATCCATGGCAGCTCCACTCGGGAGGTTAAAATATGAGAAGACATACTTCTACAAATGGTCAAAATACTAAGGAGAAGTGCTATACCTAAAAATGATTCATGTACTTTCAATATAAGGTGGATTATCCTCATTATCCTTAAGGTAAATGGTAAAGGGAAACATCAGGAATCTTAGAAAAATAACCTCCTAGTAAGGACAGAAAACCCAAGGTGAGTATCTACAGGTTCCATATCTACCAGATCTCTAAAGCTTGAGTGAGCTCCAGCAGCCCAGGGCTGACTGGCATTCCATTCATAATGTAAATCCCTATTCTTTAAAGAGGCTCCTATGACCTAGCATAGTGTTGGCAGTGGCTAACACTATCTGTCACACTTATCTAACTGAGTACAAGAGGCACAAGTCCAAGAGCAGCTTGCTAAGGCTCCTTACTAAGGGGCAAAAAGCCTAGAACTACTGCTTAGGATTTTTCTGTCAAGGGAAATCATAACACAGATAGAATGCCATTCCACAGCTAATGGGGTCCATGTCAAATGGGCACTTACCTATAGAAGACTATCTCCTTGGTAAGCTCACTAAACTTTTCTGATGCCTCGGTTTTCTCTTTTTCAAAGATCTTTAGTTCCCGCATGACTTGTTTATGTTCAATCTTCAATTTTTCATATAATTTATTTGGCTTGTGGTAGGGTCTAGAAACAGGAGGAAAGAACCCCATGAACACAGGCCTCAAGAATCAGGTGACCTCAATTTGTATCCTGGTCTTTCATAAACCTGTGGATGCCACATTCTGGCTGCTAAGTGTTGGGATCTCTTGGTGCTTTGAAACCTATTATCGTGTCCCTGGGTGATTTGCTTCTGTGTGTTCAGATGGAGGTTTCCATGGGTGCATGAGTTCACTCAGCAGTCCTAGGTACTCTGTCAGCTCTCTGTGTTACCAGTAGTCTATTCCAAATGTTGGAACATACTAGATATTGCAGTGAGTTTTCTCCTGGTTTAGGACATAGATTAAACGTACAAGGTTTTTATGAAAAGTAACAGCACATAATTCATGGGTTAAGACCCTATATCAGGCCAGCTATACAAACTTCCCAAGGGATTGCTAGGTGCCTCCATGTTGATAACTAGGAGCATTGATGTTTAAAGTAGGGCTCAATGACTTCAGCAGTATCATAGCTTAGAAAGTAATGCAGTTTAACCCTAAGGCCCCACCACATAGCCCTGTCCCCCAGATTGTTTGGAGACACACAAATCTGCAAATGCATGTATGAATGTATAAGGGAGAGAGATGGAGAAAGAGAAAGAGAGGGAGATAGGGAGAAGGAGACAGACAGAGAGAGAGAGAGAGAGAGAGAGAGAGAGAGAGGGAGAGAGAGAGAGTGAGTAGATAGATAGAGAAACAAAGAAGAAAGAATTGAGAAAACAGAGAAAGGAGAAGCACCCACAATCAGATTCTAAAGAAATGCAGGGAGCAATGTGGTTTAAGGCACAAAACTAGAAAGAAACAATCAAGTGTCCCAATACTTGCTGTACTACACTGGGAAGGACCAAGTGGAAACATGCCTGGCCAGCTGATACCAAGTGCTTCAAGCACACAATCATCTGCCAGGCAATATCAAACACTCATCACACACTCACAGCACCTATTATCTCCCAAAAGTCACCACCTGTCAGGGCTTTTCCAAATGCATGTTGGGAACCTGTAAGTTGCTGCCACAATTCCTGAGTTAAGTGATTAATACCACTGCTTCTCGTTTTCATTTAGAGAATGCAGTGACATTAGAGTAACCATCTGACTCACTCCAAATTGTCAGTCTGCCTCTCCACTGAGAAGAAATTAGGTCATGAGGAGGCTACAGTCTCTATGGAGGTTCAGTTTTCTAGAACCACAGAACTTTAAAAAAAAAAAAAAACAAACAGAATTTATTGGTTAATTTTATTTAAATAGCATATTTTATTATCCATAAGCATGCAGTTTTAATTCCTTCCTATCCCCACACCTACCCCCTACTTCCAATCTAACCACTTCTAGTACTCCTGAATCTCACTCGGAAAGGGGAAAGCCTCCAAAGGACTCGAGCAAAGGACTGAAATCCTCAACTTTCATCAAGGATATTCCAGGTAATCCAGTATGTGGAAGGGGTTCCCAAAAGCCAGCTAAGCTCCAGGGACAAATCTTGATATCACTGGTAATATCCCAACATTGAGAACAATTTACACTGCAGTCACACACACACAGGCAGAGGGCCTAGGTGGGCTCCATGGAGGTTCTCTAACTGTTGTTCCAGAGTCCATAAGATCCCAAGAGGTAATGTCAGATGTCTCTGTGGAACACAAGACCTTAAAAGATAGCAGGAGTGGGTGATAGTGCAGAGAGTCCTGTAGAGACTGAAAGAATGGATACCTGTTGTCAACAGTGCCTTCACTGATGAAGAGCAGGCGATCTTGCAGCTCATTTCTTTGGTTTGTCATCAGCTGCAACTCCATGCTCAGCCTATCCATTTCCTTCTTCACTTGTTTCTTGGTGAGGGAAGTTGGGTGGGATGATGACTCTGTAGCAGCCTCTGTGAGTAGATTAACTCAAGTGAAATTATATGGTGACATAAGGAAAGGCATAGAGAAAGGATAGACCTCCTGGAGGCTGAAACAGAAAGATGATGTTTGAACCCAGTGACAATATATCAATTTTGAGCCAGGGTGAGATACCCCATTGGTGGATCTCAGATTTCACAACACTCTGTTGAGATGTAGTTATTTAACCATTTAGGGATTTCATCTACCTCCCTACACATTTTTCAAGTGAACACAAAGACGACCTTTCAGTATTAATTATAGTGGTACAGGATGCAACATGTTCCAGAGCCCTGTACCCTGCCTGTGGTTTCAGATATCAGGATGCCAAGAGAAATGCAAAGTGCACAAAAAACAGGTGTTGTGAGGAGCCAGTTCTCCTGCCTGTTCATTCCAGGCCCATGTATGTAGATAGAAAAATCATGCAGGAAGTTGACAAGGTCAAAACCTCACAAAGTCACCCGGCCATGCTTACAGCCCAGAAACATGGAACCTACTATTTGGAAGGGGGCTTATTGCTGCACTGATCATATGACTCTGACGTTTGTTAGGCTACACTAGAATATTGCTTGCACTCTCAACTGCTAATTCAAACCCTATGGATGCCTCTCAGAGAAAGATAGTTACTGGAGTTTTGCTGTACAGCCCAGGACATAATATCCTTGGAAAGTGTTCTTTTCTCTGCATGTGACTAGTGTCAGGAATTCATTACACCTAAAAGAACCTGCTGAGACTGAAGTTCAGTGATGCCTATCCTAAGCTGGAAGAACACTGATCCCTGCCTGCCGCCTGCTAGACTCCTCCTCTTCCCAAATTACAAATCCAAACCCCAATAAGGTAAAAACTAGGTGTTCCCAGCATAACAGACCTGCTCTGACAGGTTCTGGCTTAGAAAGAGACAAACTAATGTTATGGAATCAGAGTCTATCAGTACTTATCAGAAGCAGGGATGTTCAGCTGCTTCTCCGAAGCTCCAGAAACTACCATTTTACTGGAAGCCTAAGCTCAAGCCCACCTCCTCTACAAACTTCTCCATCTCCCAGTACTCACTGTGCCTATGCCAAGACCACTTATTTGTTCCTGTTTTATTTGAGACCTCAGAGCAGCTTCTTTCTGTCTATCTCTGGCCTCTAGATGACCTCCATTTTCTCTTCCAAACAGAGACCTCAGTCTTGACAACATGGCTACTGATATAACCAAGAGGCACTGAAGGACTGCCCTAATGGCAGTTGGTGTTGCTACAACACTGGTGATAGCATGGAATTCCATGATCTCTCCAGGATACCATAGAATTTCATGGGAAGAAACTGATGATGTCATGGGGAATAGCCTTTTCAGTCCTGCTAATTATTTCTCTGAAAATGAACCAGAATCCTAGATTTCCTTTCCAAGATACTCCCTTGAAATATGTGCTAAGGCATTCAGCACCTCATCCTTATAAATCTAGAATTTTCCTGGCTTGATTGGATGCCCCATAGTACATTCCTTGTTATGCAAACTGAGCTAGACTTTATAAATAGTATATAATAATGCCTCATTCCTTCCTCAAATTCCCTCTATTCGTCAGTATGAGAAGCCATGTTGGCATAAAAATTATTGCAGAGAGATCATCTTCTTCATAACAAGTGTTTGAAAGCACATTTATGAACAACCTGTATGACTACAGTGTGGGTATTGGTTCCAGGATGCAGCCATAGAATCCATGTGCTTAATTTCTGAAAATTGCCCCAGGGGTCCTACGCTGATAGAAAATAGAGCCATCATGTTACTGGGAAAGTGTGATGACCTATTGAGACAGGAACCTGACATAGGGGATCCATCAAGAATGTGAGCCATCAGGCTGAGTGTGGGGCAGTGCTCTCTGCATCAGACCCCAAAGCAGTATTAACTGTAGGGCACTGTGAGTGACAGTGAGATTTTCAGTAATCAGGAAAAAAGAAATGAGACAGAAAACATAAAAACAATAGCTGTAGACATACTTCAGGAGGTGGAGTGACTGCCTATCATAGACAAGCCCTGGGTTCAGTGACTAGGACTGTCATCACTGGAACTTTGAAGTAAAACCAGGATGATCTCAGCTCAAAATGAACATGAAAACATTTGCCATTACCATACCACTCTTTCATCTTATGGAGAAGGAATAGAAGTTAAGGTGATCTTTCTGATCTGAGGACATTTCTCTTGTCTTCCCTCAGGTCAACAATAAGACCACAGGTAAGTGGTCATGTGTAATATCCAATGCTGTTAGCATAGGTCTGTGCCTATGAGAAACTCTGACTTCTTTTGTGCTGTGCCAATGTGTAGTGTCTGGGTGTCTGGCCAAACCCCACTGATCCCTTCAAGGGGTAGACAGAAACCATGAGAGACACTACACATCCTTCACCAAAGATTAAGTCAAGATGACTCATTCCAATCCTGGTTTGCTATTGACTAGAGCTGAAACCCATTCATTTAGAGTCCATTTCAGGGTATAGATGATGGTCCTCCCTTTCAAATGACTACCTTTGTACACTGCCCAAGGTCCAGCTGAAACAGGACTGGATGTAGATGTGTTGCTGTGAATAAGTGCTACTCTGACCAGGATCTCTATCCTTAAAAGTCTTTAGAAGGACCACTAGTTTTCTTACTCAGGTCTGTTAATGATTCTGGACAGTCTTCACTTGGGAGTTACAGGTTATAGAGCCCAAGAAAAGATATCATAATACTAGGAAATTAGAAGTTTCTGTTTCCTTTGTTTTTAATGCAGTTAAAGTCACATAGACAGTGATGATCCAGAGCCTAGCCATCTCGCCCCTGGCTTCATTTCTTAGGTGCTTTTCCAGAAGTGTTTTAAAGCTGGTTCTCTTGGCTCTACTGTTTCTTGTTTCAAAGTAAATTCACACCCACACCCACACCCACCCACATTCACCCACCCACACACACACACACACACACACACACACACACACACACACACACACGCAAATGCAGTATATCTTTCAGAGAGAACAAATAACAGTAATGTATGTATATGAATAAGTCAGTAGAAAATTGAGCCTAATTGAGGATTGAGAACCAATTATGTCTCCTCTGCATAGAAATAGTGAGTGAAAATTGGTACACAGCAGGCTGAGCATCAATCTTACCCTGAAATTTGGGAAAGAAGCAGAATCCAATTTCCCCATTCAAGGAGGTTCTGCTGAGGGTATGGTCTCTGTGTGATGCTCTGCACCATAAATGTCACCCAGGCCTCTGACCAAGGCATGCAAAATATTCTATTTTTATTTTATTTAATTTTTTTAATTTAAATTTGAAGCAAGCATGTTTTTCATGTCAATCTTAGTTCTTGCACACTCCTTTCCTCTCCTGACTCCCCAACAACCCCTATCCTGTCCACTTTCTGCTCCCCAGGGAGTGTGAGGCCACCATGGGAGTCTTTACAACAGGGCCTAAGCCCTGCCCCATGTGTCTAGTATCCCTCTATGTGGAATGGGCTCCCAAAGTTCATTCATATACTAGGGATAAATACTGTTCCACTGCCAGAGGCCTTATAGACTACCCAGTCCTTCTATAACACCCATATTCAGGGAGTCTGTGTTAGCCTATGCTGATTTCCCAGCTATCAGTCTGGGATCCCCTAGTTTACTCTTGTTCAAGTCAGGTGTTTCTTTGGGATTTTCCAGCTTGGTCTTTAAATGTTTGCTGATCACTCCTCCCTCTCTGCAACTGGATTCCAGAACTTCAGCTCAGTATTTAGCTGTGGGTGTCTGCTTCTGTTTCCATCGTATACTTGATGAAGGCTCCAGGATGGTATATAAGGTAGTCATCAATCTCATTATAGGGAAAGAGCATTTAAGGCAGCCTCTACACTATTGCTTTTATTGTTAGTATGGATCATCCTTGTAGGCTTTTGAACATTTCCTTAGTGCAAGATTATTCTTTAAACCTATAATGGCTCTGTTTTTATGGTGTCTATTTTCTTACTCTCCTCTATTCTTCCCTACTCAACAGGATGCTCCCTCATGCCCTATTTCTACTTCTTTTCTCCCCTTCTCTTTCTCTTTCTCCTAACTCTCTCTCCCTGCCTCTTGTCCTCCCAGTTTGCTCAGGAGATCTTGTTACTTTCCCCCTTTACCTGGGAACATATATTTCTCTCCTAGGATCCTCCTTGTTTCCCAGCTTTTCTTGCAGTGTTGATTGAAGGTTGGTAATCTTTTCTTCTATGTATATAATCCGTATATGAATGAGCACATTCCATGATTGTCTTTTTGTGTCTGGGTTACCACACTCAAGATGGCTTCTTCTAGTAACATCTATATGCATGGAAATTTCAATAATCTATATTTTCCCACGCAGAGAAGTACCCCATTGTGTAAATGTACCACATTTCCTCCATCAATTTATCACTTGAGTTGCATTTATGTTGCTCCCAGGATCTGGATGTTACAAATTATGCTGGAATGCAAAGTTCCTCTATTTCACAAGAGATAGGAGAATGAGCCAAATCAGGAATGGTGACCACCTACCACAACATTGTTACAAGAGCAATATAGAATGCATTTGCATTATCAATTTGGGTCTTCCTCTGTCATGTTGGATCTATGTTGGCTTTATGCAATGGCTTGAAGAGCCCAGTTCTGATGGTCATTACAATTCCCATTATGATGCATGAAGACATACCAGGAACCAATCAGAATCGAAGTCAGAGAGTGGGATTCACAGAGTTGTGGGAACATTACTGAATCAGGATTTCAACTTGGGATACAGGTCTACCCTGTATCACCTTTCCTTCCCATGTGTTTATGGGAACATCTGAGAAGCACTGTCTCTGAAAAGACTGTGTCTGCTTTCAGCAAAAAACTCAACAGAAGTCAGTTAAGGCCAGCTATCTGCTTCAGGAGTAAAAAGCAGGATAGATAGCCTTTGAGAATCTGCTTAGACATCAGAAATCCTACACATGATCAGGTATGGTGAGTTTGCCACCAGCCTTCCCTAGGTTAGTGCCCTGTAGATAAGATAACAATGGTGATAAATGCACAGGGACAGGGATAAAATTGTCTTCATCAGAACCCTTGGAGACAGGCTGCTACTGACTTCCAGAATGGATAGGGATTGTTTCCTCTCCTAACTCTTCCTATCTTTCTCATCCCTACCCTCTCTCTGACTCTCTCATTCTTCTTCTCCCTCTCCCACACTCTGTCCCTGCCTCTCTCACTCTAACCCTCCCTCTCTGTCTCTGTCTGGTTTTAGGACACTGGATTTCTTTATGTGGCCCAAATTTCCCTATAACTTCCTCTGTAGACCACAATCACCTGGAAATCAGAGATCTGCCCATCACTGAGCACTCTTCCTCCAGGTTGCTGGGGTCAAAGTTTTGTGAAAACACCACCCAGGTATAATTCATGTCTTAAAACTTCTAAGGCTTTTTGCTAGGACTCATGACTCTGACTCTACTGGGAGAGTCTAGAGTTCTCCAAGCATAGCCAGGGAAAGTTTCCGAGTATGGTGTGGGATATAGGCTGTGCTTGGCAATAAATGTATGGTCGTGCGTTCTTTGTTTCAGACAGCTATACTGTGTCTAATACACAGGCTTCTTCCATTCTAACCTTTCCAACTTTTCTTTCACTTCACTTTGATGTTGTTTTTAAGACAGGGTTTTACTGTCTAAATGTAACTGGCCTTGAACTTGTTATAGAAAACAAGGTGTCATTCAACTCAAAGAGAGCTCGGCTTGCTTCTACCCCTAGAGCCCTGGGATGAATATCATGAACCCTCATGCATGTATTTCCTATAACTTTCCTTCCTTCCTTCCTTCCTTCCTTCCTTCCTTCCTTCCTTCCTTCCTTCCTCTCTCTCTCTCTCTCTCTCTCTCTCTCTCTCTCTCTATTTCTCTCTCTCTCTCTCTTCATATTCAATCTCTTCATCTTCAACCATGTCATTTCACATTCATATAGTTGTTTCCCTTTGTCATCTGTTAAATTAAAATTTTTCTTTGAGAAATACTACAAATGATAATTTGCTTTGTTTTATGTGTGAATAACCTGCAGAAACACTGCCCGGGTTTCCTGGTTTGTTTGACTTTTCTTTCCTTGAAATCTAGCTTTGTTTACCTGATGAAAACAAGGGAAACAATTCTTAAATCAAAGAAATGCAGGACCCACAATGTTTGCTTAATTTTATTTACTTGGGTTTGTGTGGAATGGTACACGAGGTTGACAGATTTGGAAGTTAATAGAGAGTTATATATTTACATACAAAATAGGATGACCAACATACCAGTTGCTTTTCTTCTTTGAACTATGATAAAATGTGACAATACATTTTTTTAGGATTTCTTAAAATTTAACTTGCTGCACTAAATGAAAACAAACTGTATGTAGTGGAAATGGACTTTCCTAGATTTTTTATCATAATGGGCAATATTTTGCTATATTATGTCTTTGCTAGAAAAGTCTCTACATTCTTGTGTTTTCTGGCTTTGAACTTAAGGCTTACCTGCCTAAGTTTCTTTTGGGCTTGATTATAAGTTTGTAGTACTTTACCCTGCTTTAAAAACTCTTTAAGTTGTTGAATTCTTTTTGAAGATAAGTAATGTTCAGATAGTAAGATGTGAACATCTAAAACAGATGGTAGTTTACAATCTGTCCCTCACACACCCACTAGTGGAGATCATTAAACTCATGAATGAATAATTCCTTTATAACTGTTCTCATTCCTGTATTATGAAGTTGGAATGGGAAACAATTTGGAAGAAACGTGCTATATAAATTTGAGTTCAGGTACTTACACTGGTTTTGAAGCCTTGAGCACCTCACTTAACCTCTGATTTCATTTTTTTAATTTATTTTCCTTATTTTACATATCAATTCCTGTTCCCTCTCCCTCCTTTTCTCCCTCCCTATCTCTCACCATTCCATGCCCTCCCTCAACCACCCTCCCCTACCATTCCACACATCCACTCCACATGTAGGGTGTTGCCTTCCAGGAGGGGTCATCTAAATCTGTAAAGTCATTTGATGTAGGGGATAGTCCTTCACCTCTAGGTTAATGGAGTATCTCTCTATGGGGAATGTGCTCCCTAAGTCATTTCCTGCACCAGGGATACATCCTGGTTCCACTGTCAAAGGTCCCTTAGACTGCTCAGGTTTTTTAACAGAGACCCATGTTCAAGGGAACCTGAGTCAGCCCAATGGTGGATTCACAGCTATAATTCTGGGAGCCCATTAGCTCCTCCTAGTTCAAGTAAGCTGTCTCTGTGGGTTTCTGTAGCCTGGTCTTGTCCTACCTCTCTGCGTTTGGAGTTTGGATTCCAGTTTGGCTCAGTGTTTAGTTGTGGGTGTCAGGTTCTGTTTTCATCAGGTACTATATGAGGGCTCTATGATGGTGGATCAGTTAGACATCTATCTCATTAACAGGGTAGGGCATTTATGGTGTTCTTTCCACTGTTGCTCAAAATGGTAGTTGGAGTCAGACTTGTAGGTTGCTGGACATTTCTCTTGAGTCAGTGCCTCTTCAAACATATAATGGCTCCCTCTTTTATGCTCTCTCTCTCTCTCTCTCTCTCTCTCTCTCTCTCTCTCTCTCTCTCCTTTCTTTCCTTTCTCTTGTCTATTTCTTCCCTGACTCAATCTTCCTAGTCCCACAAACTTCCTTTTTCTTCACTTTTCTTTCTCCACTGACTGCTCCCCCCTCCCCACTCCAAAATATGCTCAGAAGAACTTGTCCATTTCCCCTTCTGTGAGGGACCTCTTGTATCCTAGTTTCTCTGGCTGTGTGAATTCTGGGCTGGTGATACTTTGATCTATGTTTAAAATCCATATATGAGTGAGTACATACCATGTTCCTCTTTTGTGACTGGGTTACCTCATTCAGGATGGTTTCTTCAAGACCATTCATTTACCTGTGAATTTCAATATCCAGTGTTTTTTTTTTCTGCAGAGTAATATTCCATTGTGCAAATGTGCCACATCTTCTTTATCCATTGTTCAGTTGAGGGATATGTAGATTGCTTCCAGATTCTTGCTATTCCAAATAATGCTGCTACGAGCACAGTTGCAAACATGTCTTTGTGCATGGATGTGGATCATATGGGTTTATGTCTAAGAGGGAGATTGCTGGATCCTATGGTAGACTGATTCCCATTTTCCTGAGAACTGCTACATTATTCTCCAAGATGGCTGTACAAGTTTGCACTCTGACTAGGACTGTAGGAGTGTTCCTCTTTCTCCACATCTTCTCCAGCATAAGTTCTCATTGGTGTTTCTAATTTTAGCCATTCAGGCAGGAGTAAGGTGGTATCTCAAAGTTGTTTTTATTAGCATTTCCATGATAGCTAAGGAAGCTGAGCACTTTCTTAAGTGTCTTTTGGCCTTTTTAATTTTCTCTATTGAGAGTTCTCTATTCAGTTCTGTATCACATTTTTAATAGGACTATTTGGTGTTTTGGTGACTAGATTCTTTAGTTCTTTGTATATTTTGTGGATCAGCCTTCTGTCAGATTTTGGATTAGCACAGTCCCCGTGCTGACGTTTGGTCTTGTCAACTGTGTCCTTTGCCTTACAGAAGCTTCTAAATTTGAGGAGGTCCCATTTGTTAATTCTCAATCTGTGTCTGTGCTACTGGAGTTATGTTCAGGAAGCAGACTCTTGTACCAATTTGGTCAAGGGTACCACCCACTTTCTGTTCTAAGAGGTTCAGTTTGGCTGGATTTTGGCTGGATTTGATCCATTTGGTCTGGAGTTTTGTGCATGGCAATAAACACCTCTGGGGTGAGTTTGCTTCTTTTTTTCTAAGGCTTTCAGTTGTACTGTTTTTTCTCTAGTGGGACTATCCTCCATTTTTTTATGTGGGCACTTAATGCAATGAACTTCCCTCGCAGCACTGCTTTCAAGATGTTCCATAAGTTTGGGTATGTTGTGTTCATTCTCTTTGAATTCTAGGAAGTGTATAATTTCGTTCTTTCTTTCTTTTTTTGACCGAGAAATATGATGCAACTCTCCTTATTCAGTTTCCATGAGTTTGTAGGGTTTCTGCTATTTGTTTTGTTGTTGAATTTCAACTTTAATGCATGGTGGTCTGATAAAATACAGGGGACTATTCCAATTTTTTTAATCTGTTAATGTTTCTTATATTGCCGAGCATATGGTCAATTTTAGAGAATGTTCCATGTGGAGCAGAGAAGAATGTATATTCTTTTGTTTTTAGTTGGAATATTCTATACATGTCTATTAAACCCAATTGAAACATAACTTCTGTTAGTTCTTTTGTTTCTTAGTTAATTTTCTGTCCGGTGGTCCTGTCTAGTGGTGAGAGTGGGGTGTTGAAGCCTCCCACTATGAGTTTTTGAGGTTTTATGTGAGCTTGGAGTTTTAGTAGTGTTTCATTACGAATGTGGATGCCTTTGTATTTGGGACATAGATGTTCAGAATGGAGACTTTGTGCTGATGGATTTCTCCTGAGAAGAATATGAAATGACTTTCTTTATTTCTTTTGATTGATTTTAGTTTGAAGTATAACTTGTTAGATCTTAGGATATCTACGCCTTCCTGCTTCTTGGATCCCTATGATTGGAAGATCTTTTCCTAACCATTTACACTGAGAAAATGTCTGTCTTTGAAGATTAGATGTGTTTCTTGTATGCAGCAGAAGGATGGATTCTGTCTTTGTATCCATTCTGTTAGCCTGTGTCTTTTTATAGGTGAGTTAATACCATTAGTGTTGAGGGAAAGTAAGGATCATTGATTGTTAATGCTTGTTTGTTTTAGATGTGTTGTTGGTGGTGGTATTGTGAATATATTTGCCCTACTTTTAAACTTGGGTTCTGGTAAACTGGGATTATCTATTGATTAGGTCTTTGTGAGAATAGTTAACTTCTTTGGGTTGGAGTTTTCCTTCCAGAACATTCCGTAGGGCTGGATTTGTAGATACTTAATTGTGAAAATCTGGAGTTGTCATTAAATATCTTGTTTCTCAGTCTATAGTGATTCAGAGTTTTGCTTGGTATAGTAGCGTGGGCTGACATCTGTGGATTCTTAATACTTGTAGAACATCTATCCAGGACTTTCTTGCCTTGAGAGTTTCCATGGAGAAGTCAGGTGAAATTTTGATAGTTCTGCTTTTATATATTACTTGGCCTTTTTCTTCGCTTCTCTTTATATTCTTAGGTGGTTTTATTTTTATGTCTTGAGGGGTCCTTTTTCTTTGGTTCAGTCTATATGGTGTTCAGTATGTTTCTTGTTCTTTCATGGGCATGTTCTTCTTCAGATTGGGAAAATTTCCTCCAGTGATTTTGTTTAACATGTTTTCTGCACCTTTTAACTGGGCTTCTTCACTGTATTCTGTGCCTATTATTCTTAGGTTTGGCCTTTTCACAGTGTCCCACATTTCTTGAATGTTTTGTGTTAAGGATCTGTTGGTCTTTGAATCTATTTACTCTAGTTTATCTTCAGTGCCTGAGATTCTTTCTTCCATCTCTTGTATTCTGTTGGTTATGCTTGCATCTGTAGTTCCAGATCATTGCCCAGTTTTTCTATTTCTAGCATTATCTCAGTTTGTGTTTTCTTTATTGTCTCAATTTCTGTTTCAAGTCTTGAACTGTTTTCTTTACTGTTTGATTGTTTTTCCTTTGCTATCCTTACTTTATTTAATGATTTGTTCATTTCTTGCATTTCTTGCATTGTTGCATTGTCTTTTCCTCTATTTTTCCAATTTTTTGTTTGTTTTTCTTCTATTTCTTTAAGGGATTTTCTCATATAGTCTTTACACACCTCTATCATGTATATGAAGATACTATTTAAGTTGTTCTCTTCTGCTTCATCTGCTTTGGTGTGTTCAGGTCTAGTTGTTTTAGAGTCCCTAGATTCTAGTGGTGTCATGCTTGTCTTTCTATTGTTAGGTGTTTTCTTGTATTGCTGTCTTCCTTTCACTTTTTCCAATGGGTGCAGGTGGTGGTCTCTCTGTCTCTATGCTTCTCCCTGGTGGGCTTATGTGGGTCAAGAGTTTGATGTCTGTAGTTCTGAATGGTTCAAACTCTCTAGGAGTTCTCTACTCAGGCAGGGCTTCTGAGATGAGAGTCAAAGATCAGGCAGGTAGAGACTCAGGGTGGTCCCGTGGGCATAGACGGATCTCTGGTAGAGGCCTGGCCTTTTTGCAGAAGCTTCGCTATGGGTTCTCTGGCAAAGGCCCTGCGATGGGGGTCAAAGAGCAGGCAGGCCATTTTGTTTTCTTTTTTAATTCTAAAAGAAAACTGATTCCACTTACATGTCTGCTTTTTAGACCAACGTGGTTCACATTCTTCTTCTGTGGTCTTTTTCTTCAGTATGCCCCCACATAGTATGTGTTTGTTTCTATATTTCTGTAGTGATGTTCTCAGTAAAATACTGATCTTGTCACCCTTACCAACTGCCATAGATTAAAGCACACTTTCATTTTAGTCCTGTCAGTAGTGCCAATCCATATCAGCTTATGGGGGCCAGCTACTTTCAAACTACCACACTATATTTGTTCCTATTTTCAAAAGGAGGAAGTCTCTCCAATGATGGGTGAATAAGGCACCAATCTATGGATATAGCGGAATACCATTAGAAGCCATCTTAGTGTTACTTTATTTTTTGGACCAATGGAGTTTGGTTTTACCCTACGTCCTTGGGCTACCTAATGTCAGCTTTTGTTCATCTCACCTGTATCAGATATAGGTTCCAGTCCATGAAATAAGCCTTCATCACATGAGTGCATCAGATGGAGAGATTCAAGAGTGAGTGAGGAATGGAAAGCCAAATATCTTAGGTTTTGTGTTCTATGACTGCACACCACCACCCACATGAAATCAGTGGGCAAACATCTTTGGGAAACTTGTAATAAAATGGAGTCAATGTGGTTTGGATGTATTTCCATATAGAACATGACAAAAGCTTAAAAAGAGTTAAAAATCAAAGAGCAAAGAGAGCCTTGGATTCTTGGTAGCAGTTCTTTCTCTGGTGGTCTCTGTTTTGCTAAACACAAGCAGAGGCTCAAGCAACTCTTCTAACACCAGGTTGGCTTCCTGCCTCAGCATAAGGGGCAAAAACTGCCTCATGGCACTTTTTGCCATGCTATTTAGCAGATAAATAAAAGTCTCCAGGATAGAAAAATGTAGAGATACACAGTAAAGACAGATTCAGATGTAGTAAACCCTCTAAAGGATTTAGAGTGTGTTTAAATATATATGTAGGCTTGTTAGAGGAAAAGAAAAGGGTTAAGAAGAAATAGAGTAGCTGAATGTGGTGGTGCATGCCTTTTATCTGAGCACTCTAAAAGCAGAGGCAAGTAGATCTCTGTGATTTCAAGATCTGCCTGGTTTACAGAGTGAATTCCAAGTCAGGCTAGAGTACACAGACAAACCCTGTCTGAATAAAATGAAAAAAATAAAAGTAAATTGGGTAATAAAAATATTACATAAAGATGAAAATATACAGAAATTCTGGATACTACATGTTATTTTGTTGGCTTTGAATTTTTGGATTGATAAGGAAGGAGCAACAACCGCTAAAATATATTTGATCATAAATGCTGCTGGATTAATCTAACTTTTGTATTTTGAGAATGCCTTAAAGTCTAAATTTAAGATATGTTACTTTGAAAAAAGATGTTCTTCATGTTTCCACAGAAAATGAAAAGTTATGTGTTCCTTCCAGACTAATAGGTTTTGATTAAGAAGAACCCCTCAAGCTGTGGCCCAGATGATCCAACACTCAATATAGCTGGGACAGTGAAGTCTTGCAGACTATTACAGCCAGGATTTGACCAGGATTTTGTGTTTAATCCCATGGTATTGACACAGCCCCCAACAGGTAGAAAGTAGTTTGGAATGAACAATGTCCAAATTCCCAAGTATATGTTTTATTAATGTTTGCTTTCATTAAAATGGGGTTGAGTATAAATGGTTAATGATCAAAACCAATCTCTTTCTAAAGAAAAATGGGGTAATATGATATAGGAATGAATACTTTTTATTAATATACATTTTTATTTATTGATACATATTTAAGGTCAATTTGTTATACATATATTTCTCCTCGTGTTTAGGAGGCTACTAGGTGATATCACAACCTGCCTGATGTTTTTATATGAATCACAACACTGAATTATCAGTTTGTTAGGCAGTTTTACCTCAGTAGAAAGTCTGTTATCTCCTATAATAATCTAGGATACTTTTTTCTGGATCTGGAGAGTGAAAACAATTTTCTGTTTATATCAGGTCACACAAACTTTATCACTAAGTCTGTTGACAATTTGAGCCCTCTAAGTAGCTGTGGAAAGAGGAAACTTAACTCCAGACAGCTATTGGAATGAGGCAGTCAATGTGACTTTTGATGCATATGTTAATAATCTTGCTGCCATTCTCAGGTTCTCCAAGTTGCAGTGTGTATGTGTTTCTTACAAGAAAAGTGTTTTAGATGTAATGATAAAACAGAGTCTCCTAAAGGAGCATCCTTCTTATCTCTGCCCTGGGTATCCAGTCCACCACCTTATCACACCACCCATGATCACTATATTTACCAAAATTATTTTTATTTTATTAGGCTATAAATTTAATCTCCACAATGTTCTATTTATAATTCATTTATGTTATGGAAGGATCGAGGTCAGATAGGCTCATATCTAATTTTTCAGGGACCTGTCAGGGAAATGTCAGGCATGCTAGAGGCCTGAGTATATGTCTGGTCTTAGGTTTCCATACTAGTTTCTCCCCAGTCCTCTATCACTCTGTACCTGACAGTCCTCTCTATAGGAAATTTTCTATGTTCAGTGGCATAAAGAATTTCAAAATCAGAAGTATTTATAAAACTCCCTCATCCAATTCCACTACAAGGATGAAACAATGTGCAAACTTCCATTATAAAATTATTAGATAAGGATCTGAGAAGATAACTCAGTAGTCAAGAAAACTGGCTGTTCTTCTAGAGGACAAGAGTTTAATTCCCAGAATGCACATGCCATCTCACAACAGTTGTAACTACAGTTCCAGGGAAAGAGACACCCTCATACAGACATACATACAGACAAAAAATCAATGCCTGTGAAATAAAATAAACTAAAAAACAAAACAAAACAAAAAACAAATAGATGATGAATGAATATGAATAGAAAAACCCCATTTCTCCCCTAGCATTGTGTCTGCATCTTATTCTTGCAGAAGCAGTCTCCTCATAGAAAATTAAACATTTCAATTTTGCATGGTGCATCTGGAAGGACACAGTAGAATTTATCTGATAGAAACAAGAGCTCAAAAAGCTGGGCCATTTTGAGCAAGAAATGCTCAGGTTGACCCACTGCTATTCCTCTTGTTTCTTCTTCTTTTTTTAATTGAAAATAGAATTATTTCATGTGTAATATTGGAATAACTGTTTCCCTTACCACATCTCCTTCAATATCCACCCCAAGTCCTCAAATATCTAACTTCACAACTATTTTCTCATTCTTTGTAGAAAACAAAGGAGTAAATAAACAAACCAAACAGAATAGAATGAACAAATAAGGAAAAACTTAAATGCATGAGCAGCACATATACATAGAAAGATACATGCACACCCAAAAATACATAAAAATGCAATAAGAGAAACCATTATATATATGGCGGCAACCAATATGTTAAATAATTCACAGATAAAGCATATAAGACAAACAGATCTCTAAGTTGGGTGTTGGTGGTGCATGCCATTACTACCAGCACATGGGAGGCAAAGGCAGGGAATTAGTGGCACAAGGATCTCTGTGAGTTTGAGGCCAGCCAGATCTAAAGGGCTAGTTGCAGGATAGCTGCCAAGCAATAGCAATACAGACAGAGAAACTATGTCTGAACACCCCACCCCCAAAAGATCTCTAAATATATGATCAAGTTTGTTTGAGTTGTCCATCTACTGCTGGCATAAGACTTGCCCTTAAAGCATGGTTTCTATACCCAGTGAAACTCTGTTGGCAGAAACTAAATTTTCCTTTGTCAGAGATTATCAGTTGGTGGTAGTTTCTTAGTTGGGAATAAAGATCATGTCTACTTTCCACTCTTATCACTAGGACCCTAAATGTATTGGATTTCTACAGGCCCTATACCTCTTGCCATCATCTTGATGAGTTCATATGTGAGCCAGTGTTCTTGTATCTGGAGGGCATTATTTTCTTATTTTCTTTTATCTCCACTGGCTTTTATAATCTTTCTGCTTCCTGTTTTATAACATTCTCTGAGCTCCTCAGAGAGAAGTTGGGTAAATACATTTTTTCATTTGGAACTAGGTGTTCCAAGGTCTCTCATTCTCTCTGTGCCCTCCAGATGTTGAGTTGTGGGTCTATGTGTTTGTTCCAATTCTCCTGCAAGTGGAGACTTTCCTGGTGACAGCTGAACAAGACATTGATCTATGGGTATATCAGAAAGGCATTAGAAGTCATTAGATTGCCACATATCTTTAGGAGAATAATAATATGTGGGTTTCCCTAAGGCCCACGGCCTATCTAGTCTCAGGTTCTTGGTCCCTGGAGCAGTATCAGGCATGGATTCCATTTCATCCAAAGCCTATAAATCTATTCAGAAAGTGGTTGACCACTCCAATATCATTCGTGTCATTTTTGCACCAGTGCTCATTATGAGCAGGACGCCATTTGACATCAAAAGATCTATAGTTGGTTTGGTGGTTATCTTTCTCCTCTGGTAGCATTCAGAGTAATTTCCTGTAGAGTGAACACTAATCTATGGGGCTGAAAACTATAGATAAGTACCAGCTTTACTTTTGCATATTCAATGAGGCTTGTATGTATTGTCTTCAACAAGAGTGCCTGTCTATTGCTTTGTGGAGAGTAATTGATAGTCTGATTGACAATAGCCTGATTTGTCTGAGTATTTCCAAGGGGTCCCTTTTGCTAACAATTCAGTTAAATGACATCCATTCTTGGCACTGTTGGTTTTATTTATTGGTAAGAAATGTCTAAGTGTTGCTTTGTCTCATATTTTTCGGTGATTTCATTCATTCATATATGTATTTTATATATTTATCCATATATGTGTATATATTTAATCATTTATATACATTACACACACACACACACACACACACACACACACACACAAACACACACACACACACACACACACATACACTTTAGTACATTTCAATATGGCCTCTCAGATGAAGCTGAGTTTTGGCTGTCTTTCCCCATATTCTCACCCTTATCATATCTTCCCTCCTCCTTTCTGTTTAATCCATCTGTTCACCTCCAACTTTGTCTCTTTTACTATATATTCTATTCCCACCCCCTACTCAGGATGTCCTTTCATGTCTCATAATCTCCTGCTCTATTCCTAATTTCAGATGAAATGCATAGTGTAGTGAGTCTATTGAAGGCTTAAAAGCTAATATTCACATAAAAAGATACATACTATATTAGTCTTTTTGAGTCTTGGTTATGTCACTCAGGATTATTTTCCCTAGATCCCTATATTTACTCATGAGTTTCCTGACTTAATACCTAAATAATATTTCCTTGTGGAGATGTACTATATTTTTTATTATCTATCCATCTCTTGATGGGCACCATGAATATTTACAATTTCTGGCTATTGCAATTAGAACTGCAATGAGGTGAGCAAGGGTCTCTGTTGTTGTTTATAGAGCCCTATGAGTATAAGCCAACATTGGGATAGCTCAATATTGACATAGAGCTATTCCCATATTCATGAGGAACCACACAACTTATTAGCATGTTGGTTGTAATGTTTGCAAACTCTGCTATAATGATGAGTTTTCCCTCATACTAACCCTCACTAGCACAGGATATTAGTTTCATTGATTATAGCCATTCTGACAGGTGTAAAATGAGATCTCATAGCTACTTTAAATTGCAGTTTTCTAATGACTAAGGATGTTGAAAGTTTCTTTAACTATTTCTCAGCCACTAGTGTGCCATCTCTCAAGATCTGTCTAGATCTGTTCCAATTTTTAATTGTGTTATTTATTATTGATGTTTAGTCTGTACCATGAGTTCTAATAGGTCTTAATAATGAAAACCTAGAGTCAGTTATTGGGGTAAATTCTGAAAGGACACCACAAGGGAGACAGACCTCTTAGCTCTAGTGAATCATCAGAACAAAGGAAGGATCCTATCCCTATGAATTCTCAGACCGAATGCCATGAGCTCCAGGCTCCTCCCATCTTTTATTCATCTGTCCACCAGCCATGTCATTCTTGTCTCCACCCCCTAGTGCTGGGATTAAAGGCCTATAACTACCAAGTACTTGTATTAAAGGTGTGAGCCACCACTGCCTGCCTGACTATTTATCTTTTAGACTGGATTAATCTTGTAAGCCCAGAGTGATCTTGAACTCACAGATATCCACCTGTCTCTGCCTTCTGAGTGCGAGAATTAACAGTGTGTGTCCCCCACTGCCTGGTCACTATGGCTAACAATTGGCTAGTTTTGCACTCAGATCTTCAGGAAAGCTTTATTTTTTTTAAAGCATAAACAAATATCACCACTTTAGTCCTTTTAATTTTCATATGTATTATAAAAATATATTAGCCCTATATCAGATATATAGTTGGTCATGATGCTCTCCTTTTGGTAAACTGCCACTTTGTTCAAATGGTGCTATCCTTTGCCCATTTATATATTTTTCAATTTTATGATATTAACTATGTTTATGATATTTTCCAGGGACTGTGCTTTTTATGTCCAGTTCAGAAAATCTTTTCCTGTGCTACTGAGTTCAAGACTATTTGAAACCACGTTTCTTTTTTTGTAAATTCAGAGTACCTGGAGGTTTGATGAGGTTCTTGATCCATTTGGACTGAGTTTTTGACAGGGTGATAAAATCGTTCTATTTGTATTGTTTAACAAGTTTAACCAAAACTATTTTCTATTTGTTGAAGATGATGACTTTTTAATGGTGTATATTTCTGATATCTTAATCAAATGAGATATTTCTAGGTTTGTGGACTTATGTTTGGGTCAATTTCTGATTTTTCTTTCTTTCATGTTATAAAATTGTTCATTTGCAGTATTTTACCTGCAAAGTTAGAGTTTATGCCAGATATTTTATTATTTTTAAGGCTATTATGATGAGTGTTTTTACCTTGTCTTCTTTCTGATGTTTATAGATTTAACGGTTTTCCATGATGAATCAATACTTTTACCTTGTCTGAAATACCTGAGATTCTCTCTTCTGTGTCATCAGCTCTGTTCGTGAAGTTCACATTTGAGACTGATGTGATTTCCCAAAATTTTAAATACCTGTTTTTCCTTAGGTTTTTTTTTTCTTTAGTAATTATATTTCTACTGGCATGACTTGAAGTGTTTTTTTTTTTTCATTTTTCCCCATTTTTTCTTGATTTTTTTTCACAGACTTGGTTATTTATTCATATCTTCTTTAGGATCATTGGCTAAATTCATAATAACTATTTCGATCTCTTTGTTTCATGATTTGACTGTATAGTATTTCAGGATAATTAGTAATAATGTTAGTGATTTTTTGTGAAGCCTTAGTTTCTTGATTATTAATGCTTATTTCTGTGCAAGTGTCAGGGATTTAGATGGTTGTATATCTATCTGTGCTATCTTTGTTTAGGGAATGTTTACTTTCTTTTATTCTGTTGAGCACTCTGGATCTTAGTGAAGTATGGTTGTTATTGACTGGTAAGAAGTGCTTCTCTGTGCCAATGTGTGGCAGAAAAAAAAAATCTGTGGGTGAGGAAAAAAGGCTAAGAGAGGCTTCAGTAGCATGCTTAGATCTTGTTCACACTTAGAGGTGGGATCCACAAGAAGTTGGTGGTGTGGTGTGAAGAGAGTATCCTTAAGTAGGTAGCAGTAAGTCAGAGGTTCTGAGGATGAAAGGGATTAGGACCCTGAGTCTGAAACAAGAGTTGCAATGTCCAGTGAATGAAGTTGAGGAAGGGACCAGTAAGCAGAATGTTACCAAGCTGAGTATGAGAATGGAGAGATTTTGAATGAACAGGACTGCATGAACAACCTATGAGTTTCTGCCAGTGGGTTCACTGTGGATGAAAAGTGTTTTTTGTCATTGGAGGGTGACATGAAGGAAAGGGGATGGACTAGAGAGGATGCTAAGAGGGTTCAGAACAAAACAGAGGAATAAAGTGAAGAAAACAATTCAAGTTATGCAAGTAGAGATAAAATTACTAAAGGAAAAACAATCAGAGATAATACTGGAAATTAAAAATTTAGGAAACCAAACTAAATGAGGGCTGCTGGGTCCAAGCAAGATTTGGTAAAATCTGTGGGGAATGGAAAAGGAGAACAAGGACAGAACCCCGCAGGTAGCCTGCTACATGTCTGGGGGTGAGACTGAGGAAATGCCAATTTCAGCAGGCAGGAGAGTGAATATGAAATATGTGCATCCCAGGAATCTATTGCCATTCATGTAGTGTCTCTTCTGCCATTAACACAATGGAAAAGGGGTGAGGGAGGAAAGGAAATACAGCAACGTTCTTCCAAGTTATAAATTACTGAAGAAAAAAGAAGAGAACAGGAAAGTCACATGGCTAGGGATATGTAGGGCCCCACATGGATCCCCCAGGCACCTTGAACAAGCCTGTGCTGTTGACTGGAACATTCTGCAGTTTTATTTGGAACACCTTGCACCAGATTAGTTCTTGATTTGCTAACACACATCTGCTGGGGAGAAAAGTACCTCAAGAACATGCACACTTGACTCTTATCTGATATCCACTGTGCTATGAATTAATATATAAGCCACCTCCTTCCCCTCAATAAACTGCATTCAGCATTCAGCACTAGGCATTCAGCATTCCAGCATTCCTGTTGCACAAATGATCAGTTGTCTTGTCTTTTATTTAAATCTCTAAGCTTTCAGCTAATCTCTAAGCCTTCTGAGAACACTGAAGCAAAGGCCTCCCTGGCTAAGGATGCAAACACAAGGTTGTAGCAGACCTCAGCTGCAGGGGAATATGCATATAATTCACTTTCTTGTATGCTGATTGTGCAGGCTTGGGGCAAAGCACAGCCTTTTTCTCAATGGCTGAGAGGATGACTCAAGAGGTAGAATTATTACTGAGAAAGAACACCCCGAAAGCTATAGCTGACATGATAGGCATTACGATATAAACTGGATCTTAATTTAATTGGAAGAACAATAAAGACATATGTTTTCGCTTTATTCTTGTTCCGATGCTGAATGGTGAGTTAAGATTTTAGGATTACAACATATTCCATGAGTATTTCAGAGATATCCAGAAGGAACTCTATTTTATACAGGTTTCACTAGTTACTATAGAAAAAGAGAATCCAGGAAAATGATGATGTGACAACCTTTCCCCTTTATTTCCATCTCTCTTTATAGGGGTGAGCAAATTAGAGCAGGTGGAGCAACTTCCTTCCACCTTGATTGTCCAGAATGGAGCCAGCACTGTCATCAACTACACTTACATAGACAGTACACCATACTACTTCCTCTAGTATAATAAGCAAGAACCTTGAGAGCATCCTAAGATCATTATTGATATTTGATCAACTATAGAAAGAAAGTGGAACCAAAGGCTGACAACTTTACTAGAAAAGACAGTCAAACACTTCTCCCTGCACATCACAGATACCCAGCCTGGATTCTCTGCCATGTACTTCAGTGCCACAGACACACACTGTTCCCCAGGCACCTGTAGCCTGTCCTCAAACTTGCTACAGGGCCCGAAGCCCCATCCCCATCCTGTGTCACAGGCCTTCCTGTGCAGCATTTGTCAGTGATTAGTTGAGAAGTGCCAACTATAGCATAGATATTAAAAACACAAAAAGGAAAGTTAGCTTCATGAGTCAAACAATTGTGAACAGTTTTCTTCTTTCATTTTTAAAAATTATTCTGAAAGTTGAAATATAGTTTGTCATTCCATTTTCCTTGTTGCAGCATGTGGTGATTGTCACAGAGAACCAGACCACACTGTGCTGCAGAGATGAAGAGACTGCAGATCATTGAATCCAATGTGGGGTATCTCCTCCCAAGGACAGAGGTCACTGAGGAAAAAGTGGTATAAAGGATGTAGAAATGATAGGTGTAGGATAGCTACAAGGAGACATTGTTTCCTGAGCAGCCCCACACTTGACCTCACAGACATTGACAGCACAGACCAGAATCAATTCCAGCAAGCAGAGGGAAAGTAGAAATTCCCACTCTTAGTCAGGGAAAACCTGCAAGGAAAGAGGTTCAGATTTCTTCATTGGTGCAGTCGTGTGTACATATGCCACTCTCTACTGAGTCACACACCCAGAATTCCATGGGCACTACAAAGTGTAATGCGAAGCTTGAAATGTTTATTTTAAAGCATGCTGGACTGGTTTTGTAGGGAAGAATGGAAGGATCTGGCAGGTTTATAGGATGCTGATGAATATAGTCAAAATTATTGCATAACATTCCTTAAGAACTAAGAAAATGGGAATAAGTAGATAAATTTCTATCATAGTTATGTGTATGTATATATATATATACAATAAAAATATAACATTAATGTAATATGTAATATATGCATATTTGTCCTACAGATTATGAGAGGATCATATAGTTCAGTAGCCCTGATGATTTTGGACATTCACTGTGGACATGAGACCTACATTCTTTGGGTGAGGTTTTAAGAATATCCATAGTGTTGTGCAGATATCTGTGGTACAGGTTAAAGGAACACCAGCAGAGGGAGCTGCCTCTTCAGATGTGGATAATGTCTAATCGGTGGTGGCTTCACATGACTGAATGTCACTGTGCAGAAGGAGGTCCTTGTTTATGAGTGAGGAATAGCAATAAGTGTGAGGAGATTTGTCCTGTTAGTTTGGTGAACTCGAGAAACAATTGTCACTGTCTTCTGTGAACATGCTTCCTGACACCTGCTCAGTTCTGCTGCTCCTCTTGATTCTCAGTGAGTTACATTTACCTAGGAGTTGATGATGTACTTTTCTTACAACTGTGGGAGGCTTTATCTTCCACATATAGCAATGTGATTCCTCCTTATTTTCTTAATATTGGTGATTTTCAGGAAGGAGAGATGGAGACTCAGGTACCCAGACAGAAGACCTCATTACTGTCACAGAGGGGGTGCTTGTGATAATGAACTGATCCTATCTGACTTCTTACTCAAATATTTCCATTTTCTGCATGTGTGATATCTCAACAAAGTCCCTCAGCTGCCCATAAAGAGCCTCACAGACAACAAGAGGACAGAGCAGCAAGGGTTCCACACCACTTTCCATAAGAGTTGTGGCTCCTTCCACCTGCAGAAGTCCTCAGTGCAGCTGTCAGACTCTGCCCTGTACCACTGTGCTGTGAGGGACACAGGGAGGTAGACTGTGAGGGAAGCTGCACAAAAACCAAGGTTCAGGAGGGCTGAGGGGACTGGCCCTGGGAGGGAGGGTTGTGTGACATCTCTCAGTGGGGTTTACCTAGCATTCTGAAAATCAGCAACAATCCTCAGGGCAAATTCCTAGAAACCTAGGAATCTGTGCATTTTCTGTAAGAATTGTATGGAAGTCATTGCTGGACACAGGCTTGGCTTTGTACTACAGGAATGCTGCTCTCTCCCTAAGTGGAAGACCTCTCACAAATAACTCCTCCAGAAAACCAAGACATGGAATTTATTTCAAACAAGATGTCATACAAACTTTAATGGTTTAAATTCACCAACAATACTCTGTTCTCTCCCTAAATGGAGGAGAATGAATGAATCTAATAAGCAGATCCTTTGCAAGGAATGTGTACGGGATATAGAGAAATATTAGAATGTAGTTAGGGATCGTTTGGGTTTAATGTAGCTTCTCCAAGAACCATGACTTTACTGGCTGATGGTGAACATTGCAGAAACCACTACTAGCATGGTGCAACATTCTGAAGTTTAGACCCATGCCCATGTCTACAATTTAACTCCTGCACCTAAGGCTCAGGAAATAATTACATATATGGGAGTGAATATGATAAGTGCCAGATTAGGGAGTTTGCTGTGAAACTGTGTCTCCTAAGAATGTCAGAAGCTACACCTATGAGGACTCACCAACATGACTGCCTGAACAAGACCTGGACTTGACCAAAAAGAATAGAGGTGCTGTACTGGGTAAGGGACAGTACACAGAGCCTCAGTCCTAGACAATGAAGTGCTGGCACCTAAGGAATGCTGGTAGTGTGATAAATAGCATTTCCTAGAGAAGAACACAACAACTGGTTACCAATTACTGATTGGTCAGCCTGGGAAACATAGTCATAAATGGTATAATATAGATTGAATAATTTGTATTTGTGTATTTAGCAATAAATCTGTATATGCATACATATGTAACAATGGTTAATGAAAGGAGAAGCAAATATTTAAAGAGAGCAAAGAGAATTATGTGGGAGGCTTAGGAAGGAAGAAAGGAATAGAGGAATTGATATGATTATATTATACTCTCAAAACCTAAGGCAATCATAAAATATTAATTAAAAAAGAATGTTTATGGCTTAATAATCACCAAATGTACAAGTATTCTATTTAAGAGGCCAAAAAGGTATGACTTGTGTCAAATAGAGTCATCTGCTTGTTTTATGAATCTTAACTGAGTAATAAGTACTGACATTTCCTCATTCCTTATGAAGGATTCTCCCATTTTAAAAACAGAGAAGTTTATAACAAATAGAAATATTGGGAAATATAATTATATATAAATAAAGACTAGAAGGGGAATAAAAGAAAATTAAAAGGTAAACTGACCTCAACAAAGAGGAAAATCTCTTTGCATCTCAAAAGTATGGACTCCCGAGAGAAATTCTGTGTCTTTCTTTAAGGCTTGGGCTTCTCACCTCGAGACATGTTGAATAAAGGTCTTCCTAGTGGTCCACACAGGGGTGGTGCTGCATCACAGTAGGTGATGGCTCTGGCTGTTCCACACCCTCCTGAATAACCTGGAGATTATTGTTTAAAATAACTAAATTAGCTCCTATGTTTCATTAGAGAATAAATATGTGCATTTTTTGGGATATTTACCTATGTCTATCAGTTTATGCTGGGCCCATAGTGAGGTAAAATAGGAATTTTAAGTGAACAGAGTGAAGAGCCATGCTTTCTTTCAGGTCTGGTGCCACATTCCCTCCTCTAATGTACAATTCTGGTGCAGTTGGTGTAATCTCCAGCCACACTGATATGACCTGTGTCTAGAACAGTGTCATATATCATTTCAACTGAAAAATCTACTCATTGTTAGAAGCATGATCAGTCTCCTATGTCAGGATCTTCTCTAGTGGGTCCCATAGCAGCATCCACACCTTTACTTCACTGTCTTGTCCGGGTACACATGCATCTTTGGTGAGCTTCAGATTATTGTTCTTGAGTGCTGAGACTAGAAGGAATGTTAGAACAGTGTGGGTCATGAAAGATACCTGAGTACTCCCATACAGTCATATATTAAATGATGGGTTATAATAGCAAATGAAAACTTAAGAAATAAACCATAAATTTGTTTGAAATCAACCATTACTTCATATATTATCAGAATCTCTAACCATTGATGTTTCTTTGAAATTACACATTCTTCCTGGTAGTATTCAGAAATTTCTCAGTTTTTACGTGTAGCAGGTTTGACCAGCATCTCCCTGCTGTCCATGTCAGTGGATTGTAGCAGGGTTACTCTCTGGTTTTGGCTGTCTTAGGGTTTCTATTACAGTGAAAAGACACCCTGATCACGGCAACTCTTAGAAGGAAAACTTTTGGTTGGCATGGCTTACTTACTCTTCAGATGTTAATTTCATTGTTATCATGGCAGGGAGCATGGCAGTATGGTGCTAGATACATCTTGATCAGAAGTGGACAGGAAGCCTACTGATTCAGTGGTTGAGACTTGAGCATATATGAGATCTCAAAGCCTGACTCCTCAGTGTCCCACTTCCTCCAACATGATCACATCTATTTCAATGAGGCCACAACTGCTACTGAGTACCACTCATTTTGAGATTATGTTGGCCAATTCCACTCAAACTGATCAATAGTTAATATCTACTCACAAATGCATACATACCTAGTTTCTGTTTCTGGGTCAAGGTTAGCTGATACAGGATTATCTTTTATAGTTTCATCTATTTCCCAGAAATTTTCATGAAGTCATTATATTAAACAGATAAGGAATACTCTATTTTGTAGGGAAAAAAATGGTTATTTTAAAGTTATCCTTTGGTTTATATTGTAATATTAAAATGGGGTATTGGAGATAAACAAGACAGGAAAGATTATGTTTCAATAATGCTGTTTTTAATGTGTCAGGTTGACAAAGAATCAGTTGTGATAATTAATTTATGCCATTTTTACACTAACTAGAGATACCTTAATCCAAGACTTTTATATCTTATAATTGTTTGTGGACATTTTCTTCATTAACATATGACAAAAGAGGATCTAGCCCTCTAGGGGTCTTGTCAACCCTGAGCAGGATATCCTGACTTGTATGAAAACAAGATGGTCAAGCTAAGGGGAACAAGACAGTAAGAAGATTTTGTTTACATTTCCTGCCTTGGTTCCAGCTTGAATTCCTGACTATGTTAACTTCAGTGATTAGAAATGTAAACCAATAAATTCGTTCATCCCTAAGTTTAATGTGGTCATTAAGTTTATTTCAGCAATAATGAACAAACCATTTCAAACACCAGAAGAGACAACCCTATCCTGACATGGGCATTTCCATTTGTTATCCTGTGGTGTCTAGTAGGGCTATTCTTTTTTTTTTAATAGGATAACTCCATCTTAACTCTTTTGAATGTATGTTTGTGTATAAGTTTCTACAATGGAGAAAATTTTAATTAAATTCTTTCTTTAATTTTATAATTCTCAGCACACATTAATTGCATAAATTAATGGGTTTCATATAAATTTTAAAAAATGTATTCATATTGATAAATTTGTATTCATCTTGCATTCGACCTCTATTTTTTGCTCCTATTCTCCTGTATTTATGCCCCTCAACTTACTCATTTGTATAGCTTCTATTTTCAAACCATCTTTTCTTTTATTTCATTGCCTTCTTTCTTCTGTTTTTAAATTTTCACACATGAGAACACATATGTGTTGTTTGTCTCTTCATTTCTTTCAATAACCATCCATTTTTTCTATAGATGGCTCAAGTTCATTTAAAATTGTGGTTCAGCATCATTCTGTTCCTTCAGGCACAATAGTTAATTCATTCTGGGGCTACATGTTTCAGTCATGACTCAGGAATAAACATTCATACAGACTTCTCTCTTACATGATGACATAAGTTACCCAGGATAAGTGTTCTTAAGTAGATTATTGCTTGCTTGCATGTTCTCTCTCTCTCTCTCTCTCTCTCTCTCTCTCTCTCTCTCTCTCTCTCTCTCTCTTTCTGTCTGTCTCTCCCTCCATATCTCACATTCTCTTTCTTTTATTTCTGTATATCTTTCAGAAAATCCACACTGCTATTCTTTTTGGCTATATCAACACACATTTCTATCATCAGTGTAAAATGGTAGAATTATGAGGAGGAATTTCTGATTCACAAAGACTCTATTTTAAGCAATACTAAATTTGAGAAAAATGGGGAGGTGCTTCCCATGTCAGAAATAGCTTTATAACAAGTACTTGTGATGGATGAAGCCTGTGGAACAAACTAGGTTAGAGTCTGTATTTGGAGGGAGATAAAAGGCTCCCTGCATTATGACCAAGCTTCAGTCTACGGAGAATGGGCAAGATCCTGAAAGCATCTTTTGTAGTCCTAGCCTTTCAAGCAGGCTGTGAGTTATGGAGGAGAAAGCCCAGGATGGGGTATTAATGTGGAGGCATGGGAGATCTAGACACCAGACAAAATGATGAATGCTGAAACCATAAAAAAAGTGCAGACCTGGAAACATAATGACATTTGTTATTTCTCTATCCAGAGGTGAGTAGCCAGCAGAAGGAGAGACATGACCAGAAGCAGGTGAGACAAAGTCCCCAATCTCTGACAGTCTGGGAACTTCAGTTCTGATCTGCACTTATGAGGACATTCATTTGACTATTTCTCATGGTACAGCAGTTCCCAGGTGAAGGCCTTTCACTTCTGTTAGCCATTAGTTGAGTGTTAAATAACAAAGAAGATGGAAGATTTACAGTTCTTCAGTGAAAGTGACACACAGCTCTCCTTACACATCATATATTCTCAGCCAAAAAATTCTGAATCACTATAGACTGAGAAAACAAGATAATTAATGACAGCCATATTTTCAAAATAAGTATCTGCATATTCAGCCCTACAGAAATTTCTGGAAGGAAAACCTTAAACCAAGGAAATTTTCAACATGCACAAAGACATAAGAAATATATAATTTTAATCTGCCAGAACCCAAGGGTAAAGCAGAGCAAATATATTCACAATACCTCTGCCAGGAACAAATATAAAACAAACAATTAACAATCAATAGTCCCTAATTTCCGTCAACATTAATGGTCTCAACTAGCTGATAAAAAGACACAGGCTAATAGAATGAATACAAAGACAGAATCCATATTTCTGCTGCATACAAGAAACACATCTAAGCTTCAAAGACAACCATACCCTCAGGCTAAAGGGTTGAAAAGAGATCTTCCAATCAAAGGTACACAAGAATCAAGCAAGTATAGCTATCCCAACATCTAACAAGTTAGACTTCATATCAATATCATTCAAAAAAATGAAGATGAACATTTTGTATTCATCACAGGAAAAACCCATCAGCACAAAGACTAAATTCCGAACATCTATGACACAAATTCACAGGCACCGACATTCATAAAAGAAACTCTACTAAAACCCAAAGCTCACATAAAACCTCTCAAACTCATAGTAGAAGAATTCAACACCCTATTATCACTGCTTGACGGGACCACCAGACAGAAACTTAAGTAAGAATCAAAAGAAATAACAGAAGTTATGTCTCAATTGGGTTTAATATACATCTATAGAACATTCCAACCAAACACAAAAGAGGATACCTTCTTCTCTGCTCCATATGGAACCTTCTCTAAAATTAACCACATACTCCCCAACTTAACAAAACAAACCTCAACATATAGAAATAAATTGGATTAGTCGTCTGTATCTTATCAGACCAACATGCTATAAAGTTGGAATTCAACAACAACACAAATCAGACAAACCCTACAAACACATGGAAACTGAAAAACACACAACTGCACCATACATGAGTAAAAGAAGAAATAAAGAAAGAAATTAAGGACCTCCAAAAATTCAAAGAGAATGACGATATAACATACCCGAACTTATGGGAAACCTTGAAAGCACTGCTACGAGGGAAGTTCATTGTACTAAGTGCCCATATGAAGAAAACAAAGGATATTCACATTGGAGAATTAACAACACAACTGACAGCCTTAGAAACAAAGAAACAAACTCACTCCATAGGAGGGGACACCAGGACATAATCAATTTGAGGCCTGAAATCAATAAGACAGAACCAGGAAAACAATAAAAAAAAATTAATGAAACAAAGAGTGTATTTTTATAAGAAAATCAATAAAAGTAGACAAAACTTTATCCAAACTAATGAAGAAGCAGAGAGAGAACATGGAAATTAACAAAATCAGAAATGAAAAGGCACACATAACAATGGACATTGAGGAAATCCAGACAATTTTCAGGATAAACTTTGAAAATCTGTACTTCACAAAATTTGAAAATTCAAGGAAATGAACAAATTTCCAGATAAATATCACATACCAAAATTAAATCAAAAACAAATAAACAACTGAAATACACCTATAACCCTTCATGAAATAGAGGTAGTCATCAAAACCCTCCCAACAAAAAAAAAAAAAAAAAATCCCAGGGCCTGATGGCATCAGTGCAGATTTCTATCAGAAATTCAAAGAAGAGATAATACCAATATTCCTCAAATTGTTCCACATAATAGAACCATAAGGTTCATTACCACACTCATCTTACAAGGTCACAATTACCTTGGTACACAAGCCACACAAAGACACAACTGAAAAAGAGAACTAAAGACCAATATCCATCATTAACATTAATGCAAAAATACTCAATAAAATACTGGCAAATCAAATCCAAGAACACATCTGAGAAATCATACACTATGACCAAGTAGGCTTCATCCCTGGGTTGCAGGGATGCTTCATCATATGAAAATATATCAATGTGATCTACCACATAAACAAACTGAAAAATAAAAACTACATGATCATCTCACTAGATGCTGAAAAAACCTTTGAAAAAATTCAATACCCTTTCATGATAAAGGTCTTGGACAGATCATGGATAACAAGAAAATACCTAAGAAGAATAAAGGAATACACAGTAAACAAACAGCCAACATCAAACTGAATGGAGAGAAGCTTAAGGCAGTTGCTCTAAAATCAGGTACAAGACAAGGCTGCCTTCTTTCTCCATCTCTTCAGTATTGATCTTAATGTTCTAGGTAAATCAGTAAGAAAACACAGAGATATTGGGAATTCAAATTGGAAAGGAAGAAGTTAAACTGTCACTATTTGCAGATGATATGATTGTTTACATAAACAATCTAAAATACTTTACAAGGGAACACCTATAGTTGACAAACACCTTCACCAAACTACCAGAATACAAAGTAAACTCCAAAAAAAACAAAAAACAAAAAATCTCAGTAGGCCTACTATATACATACATCAAAGGGTCTGAGAAAGTAATCAGAGAAACATCACCCTTTACAATAGACATAAACAACACAAAGTATCTTTGGGTATCACTTATCAAAAAAGTGAAATACCTATAAAGCAAGAACTTTGTGTCTTTAAAGAAAGAAGTTATAGAAGATATCAGAAAGTGGAAAGATCTCCCATTCTCTTCGATAGGTAGGAAAAAGATAATAAATATGGCATTCTTACCAAAAGCAATCTACAGATTCAATGCAATACCCATCAAAATCCCAGCACAATTCTTCACTGACCTTTATAGGATAATAATCAATTTATATGGAAAAACAAAAGAACCAGGGTAGCCAAAAATAACAATGTACAATGATGGAACTTCAGGAAGCATCACCATCTCCAGCATCAAGCTCTACTAAGAGCTATATTCCCCAAAACAGCCTGGTATTGGCACAAAATTAGACATATAGACCAATGGAATCAAATCAAAAATCTTGATATTTACCTAACACCTATGAACAGCTGATATTTTTACATAACAGCTAAAAGTATGCAATGGGAAGAGAAAGAATTTTCAATAAATTGTGCTGGAACAACTGGATGGTAGTGTGTAGAAGACTGCAGATAGACCCATGTCTATCAACGTGCATATAACTCAAGTCCTAATGGACCAAAAACCTTAACATAAATTCAACCACACTGAATCTCTCAGAAAGAAAGTGTGAGGTACCCTTGAACAAACTGGTACAGGAGACCACTTCCTGAAAATAAACCCTGTAGCACAGACACTGAAATGGACAATTAATAAATAAGACCTGCTCAAACTGAGAAGCTTCTGTAAGGCAAAAGACATAGTTGACAAGACCAAATGGCAGTCCACAGACTGGGGAAAGATCTTCACCAATCCTACATTTCACAGAAGGCTGATCTCCACAATAACAAAGAAATGAAGAAACTAGTCACCAAAACTCCAAATAATCCTATTTAAAAATGGGGTATGGTACTGAAGAAAGAATACTCAACAGAGGAAAGATAAAAGGCTGAAAGACTCTTAGAAAAGTGCTCTACACAATTAGCTACCATGGAAATGCAAATCAAAACAACTCTGAGATACCATCTTACTCCTGCCAGAATTGCTAAAATTTGAAACACCAATAACAACTTATGCTGGAGAGGATGTGGAAAATGGAGTACACTCCTCCACTGCTGGTGGATTGCAAACTATTACAGCAATTTTGGAGATCAGTATAGTGGTTCCTCAGGTAAATTGGAAACAGTATACCACAGGACCTGGCAAACCAACTCTTAGGCATATATCCAAATGATCCACATCCATGTAACAAAGACATATGTTCAGCTATGTTTGTAAAAGCATTATTTATAATAGCAAGAACCTGGAAGCAACCTAGATGCCCCTCAACTGAAGAATGTATAAGGAAGTTGTGGCACAGTTACACAGTAGAATACTAGTCTTTGGAAAAGACAAACAAATAAACAAACAAAAAAACAATAGAATCATAAAAATTCCCACATAAATGGATGGAACATGGAGAAACCATCCTGAATGAGGTAACCCAGTCACAAAAAAAGGAACATGGTATGTACTCACTCATATATGGATTCTAGACTTAGAACAAAAGATCACCAGTCTATAATTCACACTGCCAGAGAAAATAGTATACAAGGAATATTCTAAGAGATTCATACAAGGTCCCTCACAGAAGAAAAAAGTAACAAGATCTCAACAGCATATTGGGAGTAAGGGGGCCAAGCAGTGAGTGGAAAGGGAGCTAGTAGAAAGAGAGGGGAAGGAAAGGAAAGAATGTGAGACTAAGAGGATTCAGTCAGAGGAGGAATACACATGAGAAAAATAGAAAGATAACATAAAACAGGGAGCTATTATAGGTTTGAAGAAAAAACTGACTCTAGAGAAATGCCTAGAGACTTATGACCCCAACAAACAATTTAAGCAACAATGGAAATTCTACCATGAATGCCCTTTGCTGATAATGAGATTGATTACTAATTTATCCACCATCATAGAGCCCTCATCTAGTAGCTGATGGGAACAGAAGCAGACACTCACAGCTAAACACTGAGCTGAACTGAAAGCCAAAAGAAGAGAGGGAGGACAAGACCATGCTACAGAAAAACATAGAGACAGCTGACCTGAACAAGGAGGAGATAATGGGCTACCAGACTGATAGCTGGGAATCCATCATTGGACCGATTAAGAACCCCTGAACATGGATCGCAGTTAGAAGGCCTGGGCAGTCTAAGGGACCTCTGACAATGGAACCAGGATGTATCTCTGGTGCACAAAAGGATTTTTGGGAGCTTGTTACCCATATAGGGATACTCCCTTAACCTAGAGGCAGTTGGGAAGGCCTAGTCCCTACTCCAAAGTACTTGACAGATTTAGATGATACCCACAGAAAGCATCCCACTATATGTGGAGTGCATAAAGGGTGGAGGAGAAGGGGATGGAAGGGTGGTCAAGTGGCATGGGAGTGTTGAAGTGAGGGAGTGAGGGAGGGAGGGAGTGATGGAGAGGGAACTGGGATGGATATGTAAAATAAGAAAAATGAATAAATAAGTTAATTAATTAATTAATCAGTAAGTATGTAAAAGTGATAAACCATACTCACACTTGTAGGATAATCTCACGCCTCAGCCATCCACCCATGGGCCTTATACTACTGTGAAAATTGTGATGATTTTCTTGTCTTGATTTTGTTGAGCTAGTTAGAGAATTTTTCCTTGAAGGCCCAGATCTCCCACCCTCAAACATCAACTTTTCACAGACTTCTAGCTGGTCATCCAAACCCAGAAGGCATTGTGATAGGTGAGAGAAATATCCAGCACCACTTACAGAAGACAGGCCTTAAAACCTGATACTGATGGTTCCTGTCACTGTGAAGTAACGGTGGGTAATTGAAGACAACATATTTGTAAGCAGGAAGGGAGAAGAAACTCACATGCTACCCATATCCTCAACACCCATCAAAGAGCTCTGGCTCATTTACAGATTGTTTAGGGACACACAAATAATGCATGACCATACACACATCCATGAGAGAAAAAGAGAAATGGGCAAGAGGGAGAGATGGGAGCAGGGAGATGTGGAGAATAGGAGGAAACACACACACACAAAAACACACTCACACACATACACATGACACAAGAGACAGGGACAGAAAGACAGAGAGAGAGAGAGAGACAGAGAGAGACAGAGAGACAGAGATACATAGAGAGACAGAGAGATAATTAAGTAAATAGTGAAAAATCCCAAGACATCCTGTGCAACACTGAGAAGGACAAAGTGGAACCATGCATGTCTAGTTGTTACCAAGAGCTTCCAGCACAATCACCTGCCAGGCAAGTTCAAAGATTCACCACACACTCACAATAGATAATAATTCCAAAGGTCACTACCTGTTATGGCCTTTCGTAGTGCATTCTAGGAACTCCACATTACTCCCTCTATCCCTGAGTTGTATGACTGAGACCAGAGCCTGTGGTTTTCATTTGGAGAAAGAAGAATAGTTAGAGTCCACATCCCACTTCCTATGAAACTTCAAGTCTGCCTCTCCTCTGAGAAGAATAGAGGACATGAGGCAAGTCCAGAGTCACTGTGGAGGTACAGTCTCCTAGTATATATGAATTTTTTTTCATAATATGAATTTATTTTATTTAAATAGCATATTTTTCATTTATTTACATACCATACTAGTTTATCCAACATGCTGTCCTCTAAGTTCCCCCATCTACACCCAGCTTCCTGTGTTGCCACCATTTATCTCCTCCTCCATGTCGACTTAGAAAAAGTCAAGCTGCCATTGGTTGAGGAAAGAACAGAGCTTCTTGCCTTGCATTAGAGCTAGTCAAGGGAATCCAATATGGGGAATGGTTCCTCAAACCCTGCAATATTCCATGGACAGGTCCTGATCTCTCTGCTAGAAGTCCTACAGAAAGACCAAGATACAAGATGTCACACACATACAGATGACCTAGGTGAGTCACCTGATGGCTCTCTAAGTCTTAGTGCTGAGTTCATGATCTCTCACAAAGTTAGGTCAGTTGTTACTGGGGAAACAAGGATCATAAATAACAGCAGGTGTGGGTGACATTGGTGAAAGTCCTGAGGATTCCAAAAGGATGGATACCTGTTGTCAACAGTTATTTCACTGATGAAGAGTAGGTAATCTCACAGCTCATTTCTTTGGCTGGTCATCAGCTGAAACTCTATGGACAGTCTCCATTTCCTTCTGCAAATGTTTTTTTGGTGAGGAGCATTGGCTTGCATGATGGCTCCATAGCAGGCCCAGGGCATGGATGATCTCAAATGAATTTGCATGGTGACAAGGCATACAACAAGGTCATACTTCCCTGAAGTAAAATAAAAAGGTCATGTCTGGATCCCAGTAATAATGAAAATACTTGAGTCTGATCAGCTGTCTTCTCTGTGGATCTCTATAAACACTTTGTAAAGTTGTGGCTTTGTAAGCAGTTGGGTGTCTCCTCTCCCTCCCTTCAAATGCTTCAGGTGAACACAGAGACTATGTCTTTAGGATTCTTCACAGAGGCTTAAGAAGTGACCTGGTCCATACACCTGAATCATGCCTGTGCTTTTATAAGCCTAGAGAAAAATGTCACAGTGCAAAAGCACTGAGGAGTTTTGAGGATCCCAGTTCTCCTGCCTCTTCATTTGAGGCCAATGATTATTGATTGAATAGTCAGACAGGTATAACATGCTCAAAAGATTCACCAAGTCACCCCACACCATTGAGCTTGCATGAAGGAGCCATTCTCTGCCTTGGTCCCATGTCTCTGGCATGTGTTTGGTTTTTTTTAAAGAGTATTGCCTGCCACCCTCAACTGCTGATTCTGAACCCGAAGGATGCCACTGTTAGGGACAAGTGGTGCAGAGGAGTTCTGCTGTAAATCCTGAGGAGGTAATAGGCAGGTGCACTTTGCTATACATGTGACTAGTATCAGACATGCACTACAACTAAAGTAAACTGCTGTGGGTGAAGTACAGTGATGCCTGCCCTAAGCTGGAAACACATTGTTCCCTCTCTGCCTGCTGATGCTCTCCCCTGTCCCCACATTACACCCACAAGCCCTACTAAAGGTGCTCCCAGCACAACTCCTTGTCCTTACCTGGCCCTGGCTTAGAAAACAGACAACGAAAGTTCTGGAATCATGGACAATCAGTAATAAGATGCAGGGATGTTCATTTGTTTATCAGATGCTCCAGAGCCTCTACTCCATTAGTGGAAGTACCAGCTCATGCCCATCTCTTACAGAAGCCTCCCAGTCTCCTGCTTACCACTCGCTGTGCCTTTGTTAGGGTCTTTATTTATTCCTGTTTTATTTTGAGACCTAACAGCAACTTCTTTCTGCCTCTGTCTGGATTCTGGATGTTCTCCATTTTCTCTTCCAAACAGAGACCTCAGTCTTGACAACATGGCTACTGATATAACCAAGAAGCACTGAAGGATTGCACTAAGGGCAGTTGGTGTTTCTACAACACTGGTGACATCATGGAATGCCATCACATCTACAAGATACCATAGAATACCCATGGAATGGACTGCTGATATCATAGCCTTTTCAGACCTGCTAATTTTTTCTCCCTAAATGAACCAGAATCCCAGCTTCCTTTTCCAGTATCGTCTCTCGGAATATGTGGTAAGGCATGCAATACTTCCTCCTTCCAATGCCAGTGTTTCCTTACCTTGATTGGAAGCCTCATAATACTAGCCATGAAGGTATCTGAAGTGGCCTTTCTAAACCTTATAGAAGAATGTCTCATTCCTTCCACAAAATCACCTATTCATCAATATGAGCAATTGAAAGCTACTGTGAGACCACCTTATGATGAATATAGACAAGGAAAGCTAACCTTCCTCAAGGACAAATGAATGAAAGCACAATCAGGGGGGATTTCATGACTCATTACATCATGGAATTTAAGACAAGAGTACAGTCATGGAATCCATGTGCTTAGCATTAGAAAATTGCCCCAGGATTCCTTTGCAAACAGAGAATGCAGCCATCAGGATGCTGTAAAAGTGTGATGATCCATTGGCAGACGAACCTGAAATAGTGGATCCGCCAAGAGATCAAGCCCTCAGGCTGAGTGTGGTGGTCCCCACTCTAAATGAGACATAAAAACAGTATTAGTTGCAGGCCCTGTGAGTTACAGTGAGATTCTTTCTTATTGAGAAATAAAAACAATAGTGGAAAAATAAAAAATAACAGCTGTAGACATAACTCAGATGCTAGAGTAACAGCCTACCATGTACAAGTCCTAGGTTCAGAGAAGAGTGCTCTCCTCTCTGGATTTGGAGCCCCAGTGGTAATCTTAGCACATTTTAAGTAGAAGCAGGATGATCTAAGCTCAAGGTGAACCAGCAAAGCCAGTGTGAGGACAATTTCAGAGACATGAGATGCTGTCTCAACAAATAAAGGAGAAATATACCCTTTATCCATGGCCTCCATTTCGAGTGCTTTCCAAGGAAAACCACTGGCCATTCACCTATAATTCTTTCAGCTTAGGGAGAAGGAAAAATGTGGGGTGATCTTTCTCATCTGAGGACCTTGCTCTTCCCCATCCTCAGGTCCACATTGAGACCACATAGAGACCACATAAACTACTGAGTAATATCCAATGCTGCTAGCACAGGACTGGTCCTGTGAAAAACTGACTTTCCCTGGTGCTGTCCTAGTACAAAGAGACAGGGCCTGAGCCAAAATCCACTGATCACTTCAAGGGGCTAGACGAAAACCATCAGAGACACTAAGCTTTCTTCACTAGAGATTTGATCAAACTGACCCATTCCAAACCTGGTTATCTATTGAACTACATCTGATACCCCTTTGTTTAGAATCCATTTCAAGGTGGAGTTAAGGTCCTATGTCTCTATTAAGTACCTTGGTACAGTGCACCATGCCCAGATGTTATAGGACTTGGTGTATAAGTGTTGCTGTGATGAAGAAGTACCCTGAACAGGACCTCTGTCCACAAGACACTTTAGAGGATCCAATACTCTTCTTCCTCAAGTCTGTTAATGATGTTGGACAGACTTCATTTGGAAGCTGCAGTCTAGAGAGCCCTTGCAAAATTGTGATGGGAGATGTTATTCTGTAAATATGTTTCTCATACTGGTTAATTAATAAAGCACCATTGGGCCAATGAGATAGCAAGATACGTGGGGCTAGGAGACAAGGAGGAAAGAGAAAGTAGTAGGGAGGAGTCAAGATGTAGACCAGGGAGGAAGGAAGATGCCAGTCACGGCTCCTGGATAAGATAAGCCACGTGGAAATACTTAAATAAGTAGAAATGGGTTAATAATTAAGACAGAGCTAGCCCATAAACAATAATGGTAATTGGCCAACAGGATTGTATCAAATATGGAGTCTCTGAGTGTTATTTGGGGCTCACATGGTGGCGGGACCGTGGCGGCAGCCGGCGGGGAAAACCTGCTGTAACAAAGTTGTTCACATTACTAGGAAATTAGAAGTTTCTAATTCTTTTGTTTTTAAGGCAGTTAAAGTCAAATAGAAAATGACTAGCCAGGAATTAGCCATCTCTCCTGGAAATCATATCTTAGATGCTTTTCCTATATTGCTTTGAAACTGGTAATCTTGGTTCTAGTGCTTCTGATTTCAAAGTAAAATTACAGGAAACACTGTATAGCTCTCAGACAGAACAATCAAATAACAGTAATGTATTTATATGAGTAAACCTGTGGAAAGTTGAGCCTAACTGAGGAGTAGAAACATGGCCTCTTTATGCCTACAAATGGGTTAAAGACAGAAGTAGGCACAACTCAGTGTTGTCTGCAGGGACTAAATGAGGGGGAATTGGTACATAGTGGCTGTGCAGCCATCGTTAGTCCCTGACATTTAGGTTACAATTTCCCCATCCAAGAAGCTTCTGCTCAGGTCATGGTCTTTGTGTCATGCTGTGCACCATAAATGTCAAGCAGACCTCTTCCAATTGAAGCAAAGTTCTATTCAGCAAGAGACAGGACAAGGATCCAATGTCAGGGATGATAACCCTGCCATTACTATGTGTCAAGTGGGATGTGTAATTCATTTGTGTTATCAATCAGTGGTCCACTGTGTCATGTTATGTCTCTGATAGCCTTGTTCTACAGCTTGAAGAGACCACTTGTGATGTTTTTGAAATTCAAATGATGATGTACTCAGACACACCTGCAACCAATCAGGATGGAAGAGACCATCATTCACAGAGTTGGGGAACAATTACTGAATCTGGATTTCAGACTTGTGATCTGTGTAAGGATTCAGGCATTAGCCTGACCAGCCCCTTAGTCCATTTGGTTACAATGGACTAAGGCACATTGTAACCAAACCCTTTGCCCTGTTTCTCTCACTGCTGACCTTGTAGAAGTCTTGGTTTCTAGGCACCTGTCTGGGGATCCACAGAGTACTGACTCTGGATGCTACAACCCCATCTCTAGAGAATGACTAGCCATTTATATTATTCTGTAATTAATACATGTGTTGGAGATAATGTAAAATTTATGTAAACAAATGCATGATATATTTGATTGACTTTTGTTATATATTACACCAAATGTGTGTATAAGTTGTGTATTGCTATTATTTTAAATTATGTTGTGAAGTAAAGATGAAGCACTTGGTTTTAGAATTGGTCTCTGAACTTGGAGAAAGAAAAGGGGAAGAGAGGAAACACGTGAGACTAGGATAATTGAGTCATGGGAGGAATAGATGAGAGAAAGATGAGAGTATGTGTGTGTGTGTGTGTGTGACAGAGAGAGAGAGAGAGAGAAAGAGAGAGAGAGAGAGAACATAAAAGAGGGAGCCATTTGAAGTTCAGTTTGAAGAGAAAACTGAACCTAAAAAAAATGTTCAGAGACCTACAAGTTGACTCCAACTAACAATTTGAGCAACAGTGGAAAGGTTACCCTAAATGCCCTTCCCTAATAATGAGATCGATGACTAACTTATCAACCATAATAGTGACCTCATCTAGTAGCTATTGGAAACAGCCCACAACTAAACACTGAGCTGAATGGGAATTCAGATGCAGAGAGGGAGAACAAGACCAGGCTACAGAAACGCAGAGATAGCTGACCTGAAAAAAGGAGGCGCTATTGTGCCCCCCAGACTGAATATGGGAATCCAGCATGGGACTGACTCAGATGCCCTGAACATGTGTCTCAGATAGAAGACCTGAGCAGCCTAAGGGACCTCCGACAGTGGAACCAGGATGTATTCCTGGTGCACTAAAGGACTTTGGAGGCACATCCCCCATGGAGGGATACTTCCTTAACCTAGAGACTGGAGAGAAGTTCCCACCTGGAGGTCATCACCCTACATGTGGAGTGGGGGGATGGAAGGAGAGAGTCATCAGGGGGCATGATAAGGTGGAAGAATAGGAAAGAGGGAGGGAGAAAGAGGACCTGGGATTGACATGTAAAAAATAAAAAAAAAAAAAAGTTGATATTTGGATGCTTTTGATATCATAATCATCATCATTGTCATCATCAACAATACTAACTAATTGTGAAATCAGCTTATAAAAATCTCCTGAATCCTATTCAGTTAATTAAATCATGTACATCTCCTCTGTATTTTCTGTATCTGTTTATTGTGGATCCATTTGCATCTCTTTTCTGTATTTTTAAGTAAACCTGATTCCATTTACATGTGGAGTCTGTAGATCAGCTTGGTTCAGATTCTTCTTCTGTGGTCTTTGTCTTCAGTAAACCCCCACCTATTCTGTGTTTATATATTTATGTAGTGATTTTCTCGATATAATAATGATATTGTCAACCTTACCCATTGTCTTAGACAATAAAGTGTACTTTCATTTTAGCCCTGTCTCATTTTATTTGCTTAGTAAAACTACTTCTGAAAGTGACTGGGAGTGTTTGCTTCTATAACTAACTGAAAAAAAAAAATACAATCTTTAATCTGAACTATACAGGTAGACACTAGAGCCGTGATTTGTGACACACATGTTTCATGTGCCTATCAAGGATGATATACCTTCCCTTATATTCCTGTCACAAGGGTAAGAAGTGTCTGTTCCCCTTCTTATTGAAAATATTTTTTCTTCCATTACATATCCTGATTATGATTTTCCCTGACCTTCATCCCTCCCAGCTCTACCACACATTACTTCCTTCTGTATCCACTACTTTCTGTCTCTCATTAGATAATCAACAAGCTTCTAATGGATAATAAAATAAAATGTAATAAAATGTAACAAAATATACTAAAACTTAAAGCATCACAATAGGAAAAACAAAGAAACAAGGAAAAAGCTAAGAAAATGCACAAGAAATAAATATAGATGCAGAAACCCATTTGATTGCATGTTCAGGATTTCCATGAAAGACAAGACTAAAGGTCATAAGGCATATGCTGTTGAGTAAGAATAGGAGAAGAGATGAAAATAAGGAACTCCTACACCTGATAAACACCTGTGGGAGGTTCCTCCTTCCTGCCGGCTCCATCCCGCACATAGCCTCTGAGCCCATAGCCGCACCAGCCCCAAATAACACTCTGAGACTCTGTATTTGATACAATCCTGTTGGCCAATTACTATTATTGTTTATGAGCTAGCTCTGTCTTAATGATTAACCCATTTCTAAATATCTAAGTATTTCCACGTGGTCACCTTATCGGGAAGCCGCTGCGGGCGTCTTCCTTCCTCCCTGGGCTACATCTCGACCCCTCCCTACTACTTCATCTTTCCTCCTTGTCTCCTAGCCCTGCCTATCTTGCTATCTCATTGGCCCAATGGTGCTTTATTAATTATTAGGAGAAACATATATACAGAATAACATCTCCCATCATCTCCTCTTTTCTGTCTAAAATAAAAAGAAGGGTTTAACCTTAACATCGCAAAATATATCACACAACAGTTATCAAATAAGAATCACAGTTAACAATATTTAGTCCATTAACATTTTTGTAAGACTTAAAGAAAATATCATCTATCCTATCTTTGTGAGTCTAAAGTCCTATATGTAACTTATCTTTAATCCTTACTAAGGAAAACTATAACCATAACTATCTGTCTTCAACTCCTTCAAAGACCACAGAAGGATAATATATAAACTCTAGAAATGACAGAGACAATGCATTGCCTAGTCAGTCAACTGAAGTTCTTCTGTAATGTTCCATCTTCAGCCCATAGGCCATAGTGTGTGTCCAGACTCCTCACCAAGGCAGGAAACTTTAAACTGTCCACCTGTATTGGCAGTGTGTCAGTCACTTTTCTCTGTGTCCTGTAGACTGTCTGACTGTCTGGCAGGCTCTTCCATGAAGCAGGAACCCTGTAGCAATGTCCATCTTGCATCAGCAGTCATTTTTTGTGGGTCCTGCATGTCCAGTTTCTACAACATAAAGTCAAACAGTCCAGAAGAGCAGTACCTTGCTCAAATAGCTAGTCTTGCCATATTAGAAGCAAACTCCATAACACATTTATTCAATATCCATCTTCCTTACTGACGCAGGTGGTGTTACCAGGAGCAGTAGTGCTTCATTTTCAAGAAAAACCCTGAACCATTTTAAATGCCATATTCTGTAGGTCTTTGAAAGGTTTGAAGAATGCCTATTCATCTCCAATACATCTCTGCATATCTAGAAATCCTAACTAACTTAACTGCCATAGGTAACTCTCTATAATCTGTACTAAATTATACATTACATTTTCCAATGAGCTATATAAACATAATACCTAAACAAGAGGAGAAATATACATATCACAAAATTGACCTTAAATTGTATCAATAAAAGAAAATTCATTCCAAAGCAAAGTATTCATATCTAAACCATAATTCCCTTTTTACCTTTAAAAAGATTGCTTGTGGCTATAGCCATTTATAACCAAGTCCATATAAATGAAAACAAATATTTATAAACAATATTTGGGCATCGTTCTTTCCAAACTACTTCCTGCTGGTAGAGGGCGCTATCATGGGGGTTCAAAGAAGATGCAGAAATCTTGGCTGTAGTCTGCAAGGCTTTGTCTCAACTACTTCGAATGTTGGATCACCAGGGGAGCTGTTTCAGGGGGTCTGGCTTGATCAAACCACATAAGTCTGGAAAGAATCCATAGCTTTTCATTTTCTATGGAAACAAAAATAGAAATCCTTTTCCCCAGTAACTTGTCCTTAGGCTTAAATTTTGGAGTCAAAGCATTTTTAAAATATATAAATTGAATTAATCCAGCAGCATTTCTTTTATCATTAGTTGTTATTTTCTCATCAATCAAATGATTTAAAGACAACAGAATCGTGTATAGTATCCAAAATTTCTCTGTGCTTTCCATCTTTACATGGCTTTTTTTTATTACTCTTTTTCTTCTACTTCTATTTTTACATATTTTCAGACAGGGTTTCTCTGTGTAACTTTTATCTGTCCTGGAATTCACTGCATACCAGGTTTACTTTGAAATCACAGAGATCTGCTTGCCTCTGTCTGCCAAGTGCTGGGATTAATGGCATGTGCCACTACATCCATCCATTTTACTTTCTTTTTTCTTTTTTAAACCATTGTACCCTGTTTCTTTTTCTCTCCCAAGCCAGCGTATTTTTTAAAACATAGTGTAAACCTTCATTGCAGCTCTCCTACACATCAATGAATTGTTAGCAGAGCTCTTTAAAACCAAGCCTGTTTTTTGCCACTTATGCTAATTTTGGAAACCTCCCTTAAAGGAGGCGTGCAACTCTCTGTCTACAGCAAATCAAATCCAACTGAGAAAATGCTGCTACTAAGAAGTCTTGCTAGTCTCTGTTCCCTTGTTTCTAAAAACTATTTTTTAAGCTTTTGTTAAGTTTTAAATAAAAGTTCTCAATCCCACTTCTGACACCATTATATTATGGCAGGTTGTTCCTTCCTAGCAGCACTCACAGGGACACAGAAAGGGAACCCAGAATGCTACCACCTCTTCCAGAAACATGATCAGATTATTGCTAGGAAAATGGGCTTTTAAGACCTAAAATCTTCCAAACAGCCTTTGAGCTTAAATTATAGTGCTACTAAAAATGTAGTGAGCTGAGCAGGGTGACCCATACCCTTAATCCCAGCACTCAGGAGGCAGAGGCTGACAGATCTCTAAGTTCGAGGCCATCGTCCCATTTCAGCAGGAAGTAATCTTATGATAATGACACCCCTCTCCCCACTCTTGGAATTTAGGGATAATATTCATTTTCATAGGGTTGGTTTTAGTTACTTGGGGTTGGGTATGGAAACTGATATTTAGACTCGGTTATCTCTTTTAGACAGGAATAGGGTATGGTTGGGAAAGGTATGGTTCAGAATGATATAGGTAGATTGGCCTACCTTCTTGTGAATTATTTAGTAAGAGTGAGATATTAGTATTTCAGCTTACACTGTTCTATATTCTTATCCGTGGTAATCTATGTACTGGAAGAATTGTATATTATATTTTGTCATATTGTGTGAAATCTTTCCATTTATGTTTTATGCACATTATTCTCACTATATTCTATGTATGTATACTTTGTTTGTGTTCAAGACATTTTGTATACTGATACAATTTAGGAAATTTATCTTGCTGCCCTCTTGTCTAGACATTTCTACTCTACCTCTACTTTAGGAATTTACATGTGCATAATTGTATTGTTTAGGTGTGTATCCTTGCTTTACTCAATGAAGTTTTAATCAGGTTTTTAGCTAAGTTCCTGAGTATTACAGATTACCCTCACCCGTGTTTCCTTTGCCTATGAAATTAGTCAGAAATAGATGCTTAATCTCTAATCACTTCATAGACCTGCAGAACACGGCATTTAAATGTTTTAATATTAGTACTCCGTTGACATGAGACATTGTTGTTCCTGACAGCACCATGCACTTTCCTGAAAGTATGTTGGACACTGTTGTTGCTCCTTCTGGAGTTCACCTTCACTTCGGCCATGGTCTCTTGGGCAAGGAACTGCCCCTACCTTGACAACTGATCTGGACATGTGATCCTATGTGCTTACAGGAGACAAACAGAAGACTGCTGAACCTTGCCAAGTCAGGGTAAGACAGCCTTTCTTCCTCCCTGCTTTTGTTGTGATCTGTCAGGTACTCTTGGCCTTAGCCAAAACTGGCTGTACCAACATTGCTCTGAGACCTTGGGTGACTGTCCAGGTAGCTTGCTGGTCCTGTCTTCGAGGCATCTTTTGGAAGTTGCCCATCTGCACTTCCTGTCTACCCTAGTATTGCTATTTTCCTTCTCAGGTCTTGAGGAGGTTGTAGATTAAACCATCACAACTATTATTCTCTCTTCCTAGTTAGATAGATTAGGTACTAGGCTTAAGCTTTCTAGCTTAGGATAACTCTATTGTAAACTCCATTATGTCTTCACCCTAGGACTAGATATGTAGGTCATTTTGTTCTCAATTTTCCTTTTCTTAGAGCACACTTGTTATTCACTGTTTTGTATATAGTTTTGTATCAAACCCAAATCTTTTCTTTAGACTAAAAGGGGAATTGTAGCGAGATATTCACCTTGTCTGCACCTGTGGCTTAGGCCATGCCCATTGGGGCAGAGACAGGGCCGGATGGGAGCTGGGAGAAAAGGCTGGGAAAGGGTTGGGCCACCCTTTTGGGTGGTGGACGCTGGAAGGCTTAGGATCCACTGGAACCCGCCACGTACATCTGCCTATGTTGTGAGTTATTTCTCCCTTAATAAACTTCTGTTCGGCCTAATTGTTTATCCTGATCCTTATTAAATCACAATAAACACCTTCAGCAACTGGCAGGATAGAAGATTATCAAACACACACACACACACACACACACACACACACACACACACACACAAAATAGCCCTACTATACAGAGACAATAAAGGGACTGAGAAAGAAATAATAGAAACATTACCTTTTGCAATAGCAAACACAACAAAAAATATCTTGGGGTAATGCTTATCAAACAAATGACAGACCTATATTGCAAGATCTTTGAGTCATTAAAGAAAGAAAATAAAGAAAACACCAGAAATAGGCAAGATCTCCCATGCTCTAGGATAGGTAGGATACAGTAAATTGGCAATATTGTCAAATGCAATCTACAGAGTCAATGCAATCCACACCAAAATCCCAGAAAAATTTCTCCTTGATGTTGAAATATTAACACTCAGCTTTATATGGAAAAACAAAAGTTCCAGGATAGACAAAACAACCCTGAACAATAAAGAAACTTCAGGAGGCATCACCATGCCCAACTACAAGCTCTACTATAGAGCTAGTGGCCTGAAAACAGCTTGGTATTGGCACAAAAAATTAAAAGATAGGTGAATGGCATTGAATCAAAAATCTTGATATTAACTCACACATCTAGGAACACATAATTTTAAATAAAACATCTAAAAGAATACAATGGAAGGAGGAAAGCATCTTTTAAAAAATGGTGCTGGCACAAATGGATGGTCTATCACCATGCACAAAACTCAAGTCCAAATGGATCAAAGACATCAACCTAAATTCAGCCACACTGAACCTCTTAAAAGAGAAAGTTGGAGGTACCCTTGAACACATTCCTACAGGAGACCACTTCTAGACCATAACACTAGAAGCACCGACACTGAGATCAACAATTAATAAATGGGACCTCCTCAAACTGAGAAGCTTCTGTTAGGCAAATGACAAAGCTGACAATATCAAAGGACAACGCACAGACTGGGAAAAGATCTTCACCAACCCCACATCTGTCAGTGGGCTGATATTTAAAATATACAAAAACCTCAGGAAACTAGACACCAAAAGACCATACTAAAAATTGGGGTAAAGAACAGAATAGAGATTCTCAATAGAGGAATCCAAAATGAATGAAAGACTCTTAAGTGTTCAACATCCTTAGCCTTCAAATAGATGCAAATCAAAACAACTCTGAAGTGCCATCTTACAGCTTCAGAGCGGCTAAAATTAGAAACACCAATGACAGCTCATGCTGGAGAGAATGTAGGGGTGCAAACTAGTACAGCCATTCTGGAGACCTCAGGAAAATGGGAATTAGTCTATCAAAGGACATGACAATTCCACTTTAGCCATGTGCATGATGATCCACATCCATGAAACAAAGACATCTGTTCAACTATGTTCACAGCATCATTATTTGTAACAGCAAGAACCTGAAATAAACTTAGATACCCATAATTGAAGAATACATTAAGAAGATGTGGTACATTTACAAAATGGAATACTACCCAGTGAGAAAAAACAAGGGAATCTTGAAATTCGCAGGCAAATGCATGGAACATGAAGAAACCATCTTGAGTGATGTAACCCAGTCACAAAAAGATGAACATGGTATGTCCTCCCACATATTTGGATTTTAGACCAAGAGCAAAGGATCACCAGCCTATAATTCACACCATCAAAGCGACTAGGATACAAGGAGTAACCTAAGTGATCATACAAGGTTCCTCACAGAAGAGGAAAGGAACAAGATCTCCTGAGCTTTTTGGTAGTGGGGGAGGGGGCAGTAAGTGGAGAGGGAGTTGTGAGAAAGAGAAGGGGAAAGGAGAACTTGTGGCACAAAAACAATTTTGTAGGAGGATGAATAGATGAGAGAAAAAAAGAGAAGTGATACCATAATAGGGAGAGCCATTATAGGTTTGAAGAGTAAACTGAATGTACAGAAATTCCTGAGACCTGCAAGGATTACCCAAACTAATATTATGAGTAACAGTGGAGAGGATTTCTTAATTGTCTTTCCCTGATGAGGGGACATGATGCTATAGAGAACCGTATATTATGTGTAGCAAAATTATAGCAGCATAGATACAGAATAGATACTGATTTCATCACAAAGTGTATATCGATGGACTAGGTTTTGCTAGCCACACTAAAAACCACCAATTGCATGTGTGCCCTGGCTCGAAGAGAACTAAATATGTCTCCCATGTTGCCTGGTATTTGCAGAGATCCCCATATACATGTGATCTGTTGGTATATAGGAGCATGACACAATACCTGAATAAAGATTGTGGACTCAAGTGTGAAGAGTGGCTAGTTGCTTGTGTATTGATAAAAATTCATTTTTATCAAAAGCAAATTTAAAATGGCAGTCAATAAAACAGTGAACAGCATTAACAAATTTACTTCCTACTAGAAAGAATAGGAATTTCTCCCACAGTTTAGGCATATCATTGTGTAAATAACAACAGTATATTAATACAATAGTACACAGCATAAGAGCAGTATTCAAGTTACACATGACAGAACTGATTGACCACATCATTTTATACATAGACATAATTCAGCCCCGCATCAATTGTCTTATCCAGGAGGCACCTTGAAAATGAATAGAAAAAAATAGAGCCTGTCATGATAGAGACGCATTTCCTGAGATGTGTCGCTATGAACCCTGGCCCTGGCTGGGATCAAACAGAAACTTGTGATAGACTTAGTGCTAGATCTGGGAATCAACATCCACAGTACCTTTGGAAGACAGTGAGGGAACAGTACCAAGGAGGAAGCTGAGGCATCTGTGGTTTCAACCTGGAAAGTCCAAAACTTACTGTACCAGGAGAACAATCTGCACAGGCAATGGCTCAGTGATACAGAAAGCAGTCTTCAATGTTTAGTATTTCTTATCTATAGGGGAGGTTTCTAAATAAATTTATCATGCCTGATGATGCACACACTCAATCCCAAATTTGGGAGGCTGAGGAAAACAAATCACTGTCAGTTCAAGAAAATACTTTTAAGAATATAGAGAATTCAGAAGGAAGGAACTGAGACTCAAATCTATAGACACACTGATATCAAACGTCTTGTTTTCTAGATGGATGCTCTTGTTGATTGAATAGCACATTTCTCTGAGGTTGCCTTTTCCTGGTTGTGGCTTACACCCATGCATGAGAGAGCAAGCCCATAAATAGTACAGTCCCCAGGTACAAGGGCCACTCTAGGCTCTTACTTTTGGCCCCGATATGGCTCTTACCTCATCTGGGAGACATCAAAGTGATGGGGCAGCTTTTCTGACAGATCCTTTGTCTGAATGACCATCTCCTTCTGCTTCAGTAGGACTTCAATTATTTTTCCAATCTCTTGAGATCCTGCTTATTATAAGATTGTCTTCTTAAAGAAGGTTACACACTGTCATCAATTGTAAACACATACAAAGGATCCCAAGAGCTTGCTGGTCAGCATGGCTAGTAAAAGAGTCAGAATTCAGGGAAGGAGGAAACCCTGATTTAAGAGGGAGACTGACATGAACTCTAGTGGTGTCTTCAGACAGAAATATGCACACATGCATGATTTACCACCATACCAAGTCTTAAACTACACAGAGATATAAACTCTCTTCCTCTCACCACCTCACTCAATCACTCACTCACTCAGTCACTGTCTGTCTGTCTGTCTATGTATCTATCTATTTTTGTATCTATCTATGAATATGTATTTCTCTCTCGCACACACATACACACACACACACACAGAGAGAGAGAGAGAGAGAGAGAGAGAGAGAGAGAGAGAGAGAAAGAGAGAGAGAGAAGTGGAAAGAAAAGGAAAGAAGGAAATAGGATAATAGAGACTTAGGAGAAAGAAATGTCATGGCAAATTGGCTGTAGAGTTTAGACAAATTCAACATTTTCAGTATAGTCATACAACTCAGCCTTCAGTCAGTGGTTCCTACTTCTATGGTGGAAAACAGTTTATTTTTGTGGGTATATTATTTTGAGGTACTAAGAGAATTTTTTCCTCAAAGGCCAAATCCCCACCTCCCAATACAGCTTATCTAAAGATCCCAGATGATCACTGAGTAAACCCCAGACTATACTGTCTTGGATGAATGAAATGTCTAGCACAACTTAGAAAACACAGGGCTGACACCTGTTACTGAGAATTCTGTTGCTCTGAAGCCACAGCTGGGCGAAGTAAAGAGAAAACTTTTGAAAGCAGGAAGAGAGGAAAAAGTCACATGCCACCCAAATCATTGACTCTGAAAAGCAGCATTTGCACTTGGATGAGGTTCTCCTCCTTGCAAACTGCTTCTCACTGTGATGTCACAATAGCCTTGTTATTCAAATAAGTCCCAGGATCCAGAACTCACTCACTCACAACTCTGTGCTTAGAATACTAACTATCCTGGGTAAAGATGGCTCATGCCAATAATCCTAGCATATGAGGCAAAGTCAGGCAGATGTCAGTAAATTGGGGGCCAGCCTGGTTTACAAAGTGATTTCCTAAACAGACAGACTAACTTTGTCTTGAAAATAAGAAGAGGATGAGAAGGAGGAGAGTAAGAAGAAAAAGAATCTTAACTATCATAATGACAAGTACATGTGTGATATATTACTGACCTATCCCCTTCACTGAACTGCAGGTGCAAGCAGAGCAACAAAAATGGTTTCCCAATAATTTAGTTTCATAAGGGGCTGACATCCCTGAAGTAATTGAACATAGATACTGAATTGAATACCTGAATTGCACGAGTAGATAACTGGCAAGGAGCATGAATGAATAACAAAATGTGTGAAAGTACAGGCAGTCAAATGTCCAATTGGTGTCAACCTTCATCTTTACCATCTCCCTATCCATTACCTGTTGTTGCTGGATTTTCACATCACTCGTCTCTTCATTGTTTGTTTAGATCAAGTTCATGTCCTCCAAGTGGTGTTTCAGCAGGTCCCACTCCTCTTGTACTTTCTTTTTCTCCTGCCTCTGCATGTCCACCTTCTTTTTCAGCTGAGTGTCTTCCATCAGGTGTCGGCTGTGCAGACCTCTAGAGACACACTCTGCATAGAAGGATTCAGCAAGCTTCCTCCTGCTACCCCTACTTCCAGGAACCACCTAGCCAAAAGAACCCATGTTTCCAGAAAGAAATAGCCAGCTTCTGATACAGCCATGACAGCTGTACTCGGGAGAGTACAATACTTCTACAAATTATCAAACTACTAAGAAACACCCCTATATCCAATAAGGATACATGTACATTCAATCGAAGGTGAAATCCCGTCACTGTCCATAATGGACCATGGTAAGGGGAAACATTAGGAAGTCTTATGCAAATACCCTCAAAGTGTGGACAGGTCATGCAAGAAAAGTATCTACAGGTTCCGCATCCACCAGATCTCTAAAGCCTGAGTCTGAGCTCCAGAAGCTGACTGGCATTCCATTCACAGTGCAAATCACTGTTCTACATAGAAGCTCCTATGATTCTAACACAGTGGTGGCATTGTCTAACAGTATCTTTCACACTTAGCTAACATAGTTCAAGAGGCACAAGTTCAATTGTAGCTTGATAAGACTCCTTCCTGAGGAGCAGAAGGACTAAAACCAAAGCATTAGACTTTTCAGTAAAGGGAAATCATAACACAGAGAGAATCCCATTCCACAGCTAATAAGGTCTATGCCAAGATGAGCACTTACCAATAGAAGACTGACTCCTTGGTCAGCTGACAAATTTTCTGATACTACGGTGTTATCATTCTCAAAGATCTTTAGTGCCCATATGACCTGTTTACATTCCAACTTCAGTTTCTCATAGAGCATATAATTCATTTGTTGTGACCCTATATCAGGACAGTTATACAAACTTCCCAAGGGATTGCAAGGTGCAACTATGGTGGGAACTAAGGACAAGAGTATTGGTGCATAAAGTGGGGCTCCCAGATCTCAGCAGTATCATATTCAAGAAAGTGAAGTGATACAGGCAAACCCTTAGGCCCCATCACATAACCCTGGCTCCCAGAATGTTTGGGGACTCATAAAATTACATATGTATGTATGAACATCTTTGTGAGAGAGAGAGAGAGAGACAGAGAGACAGACAGACAGACAGAGAGAGATGGAGACATGGAAAGAGAGAGAGAGAGAGAGAGAGAGAGAGAGAGAGAGAGAGAGGGAGAGACACAGAAAGGAGGAAGGAAGGAAGAAATAAAGGAAGGAAGGAAGAAAGGAAGGAAGGAAGGAAGGAAGGAAGGAAGGAAGGAAGGAAGGAAAAAAAGGAAAGAAGGAATAAAGAAAGAAAATTTAGGAGACACAGAGAGGGGAGAGTACCCACAATTAGATTCTAAAGAAATTCATGGAACACTGCGGTCTAAGGCACAAAACTAGAAAGGAACTTTCAAGTATCCTAAAACTTCCTGTACCACACTAGGAAGGACCAAGTGAAACCATGCCTGTCCAACTCCTACTAAGAGCTACCAGCACAAAATCACTTGCAAGGTAAGTTCAAAGACTCACCACAAACTCATGAAACATATATCCCACCATCGACCACCTGTCAGAGCCTTTCCAAATGCATGCATGGAACCTGTACATTATTGCCTCTATTCCTCAGTTGTATAATTGACACCACAGCATCTTTTTGGGTGTCGGCCTTGAGTCACATCCTCTTGCAGAGTTGCTCACACCTTAAAACTCTAATTGAGCCCTATCTTGGTAAAATAGGAAAGTGCATAATAAGCAGTCTGTTCCACCTACCCCAGTAACTGAGAAAAACCAGGTGCCTGGAACTGAGATGAACCAGGCATCAGGAACTAAGATAAGCAGATGTTTATGGTTTGGGAACCCCAGTGTCAGCAGAAGCTACCCCTCCCCATTTCCTCCCTGCTTTGCTTTAAAAACTCCTCTTTATTCCTAATGAAGTTAGACTTTGACAAATCCATTGCTTGGTCTTGTTCCTTCTCTCTCTTCCATTATTTTCAGGTTCTAACCCATCTCAACCCACAAATAACTAGGCCCCAATGTGGGGCTCGCTATAGGACTATTATGGAAAGGAGTCCCCATCCCTATAGAGGAAACATTGGTAGCAAACACTGAGAAGAGAGCTGGAGCTGCAGACCTGCGAGCTGCAGCAAGGCGAGTTGGAATCCATCCTCTTAGTTCATGAGCACGCCAATTCCTGGTGAGTTCCCCCTAGCTTTCCACTCAATAATAATGGTCCAATCCTTGTCCCAAGATTTGAAGTTCATTAAGGGCTTCCAAGTATGCCTTTCAAGAAAAAGGAATTTACGTTTCATGTAAAGAGTTTAGATTATCAGCCACATTAGAAGAGATTTCAGTTAAGGATGTTTTATTTCAACACACTAATCTTCACCTAGAAAAAAGAGGGCCAAAGTGTATGTATGTTCTGTATGTGTGGTGTGGCCATACAAATGCATGTATGGGGTGTGATTATGAATGTGTAAATTTTAACAAAAAATACTTTTTGCATTGCTTGAGATACGGTAAAAACAGACAGCAGTCCGCAGGAAATGGCCAAAGTCAAAATGGCCTGAGAGCAGGAGAAATCTGTATGGATGATTTTAAAAAGTTTAACAGAGGAGAGAAAACAAAAATCTTCTTAAATTTTGATGGTTATAAAAGAAATTGAAAGAATGGACATTAATATAAGCTTTGAGAAAAGCTATTGAAAAAAAGCCTCAGGGAATTGCAGCCCTGTCAGGCACCCCACCTAAAAAGGTGTCAGTGAAAATGCAAATGAGACCTTGTCAGTTACAGAAAGCTTCACAGGTCAGAGTACAAAAAATTTCAAAAGTATCTGGGACTTACGTTACATCCTAAAGAAATAAAGCCTCAAATATTAAAAATTAAAGATAGCTTGTGATCATTAAATGAATTTCAGAAATTATTGGGAAAGATCCAATGATTAAGACTTTTTAAAAGCATCTACTGGCAATTTAAAACCTTCAAGCCATATCCTTAAAGGAGACAGTGAACCCAAGTCACCAGGACAGCTAACTAAAGAGGGTAGACAAGTTCTCCTACAATTGGAGAATACAATCCAACATCAACAGATCTGCTATATTGAGTGTGCAAAACTATGGGAGGCTTATGTGCTTTTCACAAAACATAGTCTGACTTCTTTCTTATGGCAAGGCACTATTGTTATGGTTCCATTTACATTCCTTTGGTTTCCTCAACCAAAGTGTTAAATACTTATTTTAAAATAGTAGCTTGTATGGTACAAAATGATGTATGGAGTCTAAGAGATATTTTGCCAGAGAACCAAGCATAATACATGTTTCCTATCCCAAATAAAAAGTTAATGGTTATTTCAAAACCTTTACAACCACCAATTAACAGGCAAAGAAATATTTACTTAGATGGTCAGGGGGTTAACTGCCCTTATCTGCAAGTGGGCTCAGGCACCAGCCATGGCATTCCTGACTTAAGGAGTTAACCTTCTTTTATCATTAGAAGTTCCCTCTGTCTAGATTTACGGCCTAAGTTTTCAAGCATTTATTAATTATAATTTTTGGTCCATCAGCTTTTGCTAAGATTTTGGAAAAATTTGATAATCAGATTTCAGTTCATAGACTGTTACAATTTGTACTAATACATCTTTTGTATTTTCTAAAATTGTAAGGGGTAATCCTGTAAAAAATGTTGTTAGTTTCTCCTGACTATCAGAAAAGCAGTTTATGTTATTGATGGAAAAGAATACGTAGTACAGACAGATTCACCTTCAGCTCAGATAGTTGAGTTACAAGCTGTTGCAATGTTTTTCAGCTTCTAATAAATGATTCATTTAACTTATATATTGATAGTCATTATTTTTTCAGAGCTCTTCATGTTTTAGAGATAGTTCCATACATTGGAACTAATAACAATCAGATTAAAATGTTGTGTGAGAAATTCAAAGTGCCATTCATTTTAAAGAGAATCACTGTGCTTTGTGGGACATATAAGAGCTCATTCAAACTTTCTCAACATACTGGCTAAAGGTAATGAGTCAGCTGATAGGAAAATTAGCTCAGCAGTCACACAGCTTTCATCATCAAAATAGTAATAGTCTAAGACAGCAGTTTGGTTTAACTACAGAGACAGCTCAACAAATTGTCAAACAATGTGATGTGTGCCCACTATATTTACCTATAACTAATACAAGAGTTACAGGCAACTCAGACCTGCTTGCTAATCATTTATGGCAAATGGATGTTACTAATGTTACAAAATTTGGTAGATTAAAATATGTGCATGTGACAGTCAATACATATTCAGGCTTTTTAATGGTCATTGCACAAACTGTAGAAGCCACTAAGCCTGTGATAATTCACTAATGTTTTGCTTACATGGTTGTTCCAAAAAAATTATAAAGACAGACAATGGATCTGGATATACTAGTAAAGCATTTCAACATTTTGTGCACAATAAAAAATAAACACATAACAGGCATTCTTTATGATCCTCAAGGGCAAGAAATTGTGGAGCATGCTCATAGCTCCATAAAAATGCAACTTATATGAGAAGGGAGTCATGTTCCCAGTCTCCACATGATGCTTTAAATCATGCACTCTTCATTTTAAAATTTTTAAATGTGGATGTCCTTGAGAAATCTGTGGCAGACAGATTCTGATATTATGGAACTCAAGAGACTTTTACTCAAGTCAAATAAAAAGATCCATGCATGAGATTATGAAAAAGATGCAACCCTATTCTAATATGGGGTTGAAGGGGGTCGAGGGCATTTTTGTGTTTTCTTGCAGGAAGAAAATGAGGCCCAGTGGCACCAGACCTTTTGATGAGATGTGTGAAACAGAGGAAAGTTGGACCTGAGACATCTGGAGCGTAATTACCTCCTCTCTCTCCCTCACTCTCTCTTTTTCCCCACTCTCTCTCTCTCTCTCAATCTCTCTAAGGGGTCATTCTCTAGAACAGGCAAGGCTTAAACCTATTGTTTTTACAACAAGGAGGAATTTGTGCAACATTCAAGAAGGAATGGTACTTCTATAGAGATCCAAAGGAATGACAAGAAAAAGTGTAGACTAGGTCAGAGAAGGCCTAGAAAATAAGAGAGCAGGGAGAATAGGAACCAGGCTGGTTACTGCTCTACTGGCTTCTTAAGTCTATTTGCTTAGGCCCTTAGGCCATTAAGAGGTTAACTGACTTTATCTGCCAACAGATCAATTCCCTGATGACAAAGCCTATCCAAGTACACTGTCACAGGCTTGACCTCTAGGTATGTGGTCATGCTGAGCCTTTAGAAAGGTGACAACCCACAACCTAGGGGGCCACTTCCCAGGGAAGCCTCCTTCTGCTAATGACAAACTAAAACACCTAGGTGCACCTATGAGTGCAATAAAGAGGCCACCAAAGGTGCCTACCCTGCCTGGGCTTCATGGGAGTATACCTGGTTGCATGAAGGTTGATGTCAAAAAAAAAAAAAAAAAATCCTTCCCTTATGAAAAAGGCATGATGTGGCAGGCATGAGCAATCTTGACTGTGAAGGCTGGGTTAGTTTGCTTTAAGATACATGTCACTTAATTATCTAGGGGGACCAGGATCCCTGATGTCAATAGCCCCCATTCTTAATTAAAAAAAAAAAATTCGAGGAATTGCCAGAAGTGATCGTGGCATAAGCCTTAGAGATTGCCAGCTTTTTCTTAGATTAGCCCATAAGTTAAAAGATAGCTACCTTCAGTCCTGATCTACCTTTTCCCCTTCCCAACTTCCTGAGAAGGAGAGTTTAGGGCTCACAAGATTGTAGTCAGGTTAATTAGTAACACTCCTTATACAATTATTTAGCAACTCCCAAGACCTCTTCCCCTGCTAACAACCTGCTTATCTCTACCTGCATTTCTCCTTAGCAGATAGCTCACCTTCATTGACCTATAATTTAGAACACCAGGAGGTCCAAATACCAGACAATAACCTCCCCAGAGCTCATGGAGGATTTTTGCCTATGCTATTATTCTTCTCCTCCTTTATATGAAGGGATAGCCATTTTGAGAGATTCGGCTTATTCTAACAATTTCCATCCTTGCAGATGGCATACAGATTCCACTCATAGAATCTCTGTTACTCAGGTGTCTGGCCTAGGGCTATGCATTTCTACCTCTGAAGCTCCTCAATATAGCCATCTTTGTAACACAACTGTTTCTCCACACTTACCTCACACATACATTGTCCCTCCCAACCATACTTGGTGGTCAGGTACTCCTGGCCTCACCCGATGCCTGGCCACTGCTGCCTTTTGTATTTTAATCATTTGGCTTGCCTGCTTTCCTATCACCCTAATGACTTCTTACTTTATGGGAGGAAAGTGATGGCTCTCCCCTTTCGAGGCAGCTCAGAGAGCCTATTTCCCAAAAGCCAGCTAAGCTCCAGGGCCAGGTCTTGATATAACTGAAACATTAGAACAAGTTACACCACAGTCATACACAAATGCAGAGGACATAGATGGGTTCCATGCAGGCTCCCTAACTGTTGGTCCAGTGCCAATTAATTCCCATGAGATAAGGTCAGAAGCATCTGTGGAACACAAGACCTTAAAAGAAAGCAGGAGAGGGTGATAGTGCAGACAGTCCTGTGGAGTCTGAATGGATGGATACTTGTCCACAGTTCCTTCACTGAAGAAGAGCAGTTGATCTCGCAGCTCATTTCTATTGTTGGTTATCAGGTGCATCTCCTTGCTCAGCCTCTCAATTTCCTTCTTCCCTTTTTTCTTGGTGAGGAGCTTTGGCTGTGATGATGGCTGAATAGCAGCCTCTGTGATTAGATGAACTGAAGTAAAATTGCATTGTGACATAGAGTAAGGCATAGAGAAAGGACAAACCACTCTGCTATGCAAACAGAAATATTATGTTTGGAACCCAAGGATAATACAGTAATTTTAGCCTCGCTTGACACTCCCCATTTGTGGATCTCAACTCTCACAACACTCTGTAGAGATGTGGTTATGTAAGCAGTCAGGGATTTCCTCTACCTCCCTACACATCACATTTCAAGTGAACACAAGAACCACCTTTCAATATTAATTACAATGGTACAAGACACAACATGTTGTAGAGCCCTGAACCCTGCCTGTGATTCCAGAATCTTGGAAAAATGAGAAAGTGCACAATGACTCAGGTAGAGTGAAGAGCCCAAATCCCCTGCCTGTTCATTCCTGGCCCATGGATATAGACTGAAAAATTTATGAAGGAAGCAAAGATGGTCAAAAACCTTACCAAGTCACCCCACAAAACTGATAGCCAAGAAGCATGGAACCTAGCATTTAGAAGATTATTGCTGCCCTTTTGCTATGCTTCCAACAGTTTTTAGGCTGCACTAGAGTATTGTTTGGCACCCTCAATCTCTAATTCAACCCATATGGATACCTTTGTCAAGGAAAGATATTTACAGGAGTTCTGCTATATAGCCAGTGGACATAATATTGTGGGCAGGTGCTCTTTTCTCTTCATGTGACTAGTGTCTGGAATTCATTAAATCTAAAAGAACCTGCTGGAAATGAAGGTCGGTGCTGCCTGCCCTAACCTGAATCACACTGTTCCCTCACTGCTTACTGCTAGTCTCCTCCTATCCCCACATTACAACTTCAAACACCAGTAAAATAAAAACTAGGTGATCACAGCACAGTAGGCTTGCTTTACCAAGTCTTGGCTTAGAGAACAGAACACGAATATTCTGGAATCATGGACTATCAGTAATTATAAGAAGCTTTCTTCTCATAGGCTCCAGAACCTGTACCCCATTACTTGAATCCCAACTCAAGCCCACCTCCTCCATGAACCTCCTGATCTCCTGCCCAGCATTCACTGTGCCTTTGCCACACCCACTAATTTTTTGCCTGTTTTATTTTGAGACATAACAACAGCTTCTTTCTGCCTCTCTCTGGCCTATGGATGTTCTCCATTTTCTCTTACAGAAACCTCAGTCTTGACAACATAGCTAGTAATGATCAAGAGCCACTGAAGGATTGCCTCAATGGCAGTTGGTGTTGCTACAACACTGGTGACATCATAGAATGTCATGAGCTCTCCAGGATACCATAAAATGCAAGGGGAAGGGACTGCTGATATCATGGGGAATCGCTTTTCAGTCCTGCTAATTATTACTCCATAAATGAATCAGAATCCTAAGTTCCTTTTCCTTGATCCTCTCTTGCAATGAGTGGTAAGGCATTCAACACCTCCTCCTTACAAATCCAGAGTTTCCTTAGCTTGATTGGAAGCCCCATAGTACATCCTTCATTGAGAACTGAGCTAGATTTTCTAACATTAATGAAGAATGTGTCTTTCTTGCTTCAAAAACCCTCTACTGATCAATATGAGAACCTCATTGTCATGCATAAATAATCGCAGAGAGATTAAATTACTCGTGGCAAGTGTTTGAAAGTACTTGTATGATGAACATGCATGACTGGCAGCAGTGAGGTTGAAGGTTACAGTCATAGATTCCATATGCTTAGCTTTTGAAAATACCCCAGGGTTCCTTAGCAGATAGAAAATGCAGTCATCAGGGTTGCTGAGAAAGTCTGATGACCAGTTGGCAGAGAAGACTGCAATAGTGGATCCCTCAAGACTGTGGATCCTTCAAGGCTGAGTACGGGGCTGTGCACTCTGCATCAGCCACAAAAACAGTATTAGTTGCAGGCCTCTATGTGTCACAGTGAGATTTCTCAGTGAACACGAAAAACAAAGGAGACTAGAAGAATAAAAATAATACCTGTGGACATACTTCAGGGGGAAGAGTGACTGCCTAGCATATACAAGCCCTGGATTCCATGGCTAGGACTGACATTACTGGCCTTGGTGACATCAATTTTGAAGTGGAAGAAGGATGATATCAGCTCAAGGTGAACCTGCAAAGGCAGTGTAAGGATAACTTTGGATACATGAGGCCCTGTCTCAATGAAGGAGAAACATGGCCTACCTAAAAGAAACTCACTTTCCAATTCTTTCTAATGAAAAGCATGTGCCATTACATGCCACTCTTTCCTCGTATGGAGAAGGATCAGAAGGTGAGTGGATCTTCATAATCTAAGAACATTTCTCTTTTCTTTCCTCAGGTCCATATAGAGACCACTGGTAAATGGTTGTCTGTAGTATCCAATGGTGTCAGCATGGGACTGCGCAGGACCACGAGACAGAAACTTAACTAAGAAACAAAAAAACTAACATAACTTATGTACTAATTGTGTTTAAAAGACAAGTATAAAACATTCCTACCAAACACAAAAGAATATATCTTTTCTCTGCTCCATATTGAACTTTCTCTAAAATCAAACACAACTCGGCAACATAACTAATTTCAACAGATACAAAAAAAAAGTGGAATAACTTCTGTATCTTTTCAGGCCACCATGCTTTAGTAGGAATTCAACAACAAAACAAATTACAGAAACCCTACTCATGGAAACTGAACAATGTTCAATTGTGCCAATTGTGCCTCTTGGTCACAGAGGAAAGAATGAATGAAATTAAGGACTTCCCAAAATTCAATGAGAATGAGGACACAACATACCTGAAATTATGGAGCACCTTGAAAGCAGGGCTACAAGGGAAGTATATTGCACCAAGTGCCCATATGAAGAAAAGGGAGGATAATCACACTAGAGAATTCACAGCACAACTGAGAGCCTTGGAACAAAAAGAAGCAAACTCGCCCCAGACGAGTAGATGCCAGGAAATAATCAATGTGAGGGCTGAAATCAATAAAGTAGAAACCAGGAAAACAATACAAAAAAATCAATGTAAGAAAGAGTTGGTTTTTGAAACAAGCAACAAGATAGACACACCTTTATCCAACCTAAACAAAAACCAGAGAGAGAACATGAAATCATCAAAATCTAAAACGAAAAGTGGGACATATCAATGGACACTGAGGAAATCCAGACAATTTTCAGGTCATACTTTGAAAATCTGTACATTACAAAATTTGCAAATTTAAAAGTAATGGACAAATTTCTGGTTAATTATCACTTACCAAAATCAAACCAAAAACAGATAAACAACTTTAATATACTGAGAACTCCTAAGGAAATAAAAGCAGTCATCAAGAGCCTCCCAACCAAAATAAGGCCAGGGACAGATGGCTTTAGTGCAGAATTCTACTGGAAATCCAAGGAAAATCTAATTCCAATACTCCTCAAATCGTTACATACGTTAGAAACAATAGTTTCATTACCAAACACATCTTATGAGTCCAAAACCACCTGAATCTCCAAGCCACACAAAGACACAACTAAGAAAGAAAACTACAGACCAATATCCCTCATGTACATTGATGCAAAAGGATTCAATAAAATACTGGCAAACTGAATTCAAGAATACAACAGAGAAATCATACACCATTACAAGCAGGATTCCTCTCTGGGTTGCAGGTACAGTATAACATATGAAAATTTATCAATATGATACATCATATAAACAAACTGAAAAATGAAACCTGCATGATCATCTCACTAGATGTTGAAAAATCCTTTGTTAAAATTCAACACTCTTTCATAATAAAGGTCTTGGAGAGATCAGGGGTAACAGGAACATACATAAACATAATAAAATTAATATACAGTAAACCAACAGCCAACATCAATCTGAATGGAGAGAAGCATGAGTCAATTCCTCTAAAATCAGGAACAAGACAAGGGTAACCTCTCTCTCCATATTTCTTCAATATTGTACTTGTAGTTCTAGCTGAAGCAATAAGACAACAAAAGGATATCAAGGGGATACAAATTGCAGAGGAAGAAGTGAAGCATCCTGTATTTGCAGATTATATGATAGTTTATATAAGGGATCCAAAAAAATCTGGCAGGGAAATCATACAGCTGATAAACACTTTCAGCAAACTAGTAGGATACAAGACAAACTCAAATGTATCAGTAGCCCTATTTTATTCAGATGGCAAATTGACTAAGAAAGAAATCTGAGAAACATCACTCTTTAAAATAGCCACAAACAAAATATAGTATCTTGGGGTAAGGCTTACCAAACAAGTGAAAGACCTATATTATAAGAACTTTGTGTTTTTAAAGAAAGAAATGAAAAGATATACCAGAAAGAGGAAAGCTCTCCCAAGCTCTTGGATAGGTACAATAAACATAGTAAAAATGGCAATCTTACCAAAAGCCATCTACAGATTCAATGCAATTCCCATTAGAATCTCAGCACAATTCTTCACTGACCTGAAAGGAAAATAATCAAAATTGTATGGAAAATTAAAAATCTAGGCTAGCCAAAACAACCCTGTACCATAAAGGAACTTCAGGAGGCACCACATCCCTGACTTTAAACACAAAAACAAAGCTATAGTCCTATAAACAGCCTGGTATTGTCACAAAAATAGACAAGTAGCCCAATGGAATTAAATAAAAAATCTGGATATTAACCCATACACTTATGAACACCTGATTTTTGACAATACAGCTAAAAGCATACAATGGAAGAAGGAAAGCATCTTCACCAAATCATGCGGACACAACTGGATGATGGTGTGCAGAAGCCTGCAGATAGATCCATGGCTATGGCCCACTCAAAACTCAAGTCCAAATGAATCAAAAACCTCAATATAAATCCAGCCAAACTGAACCAATAAGAATAGAATGTGTGTGGTACCCTTGAACAAATTGGTACAGGAGACAGCTTCCTGAACATAACTCCAGTAGCACAGACTCTGAGATGGACAATTAATAAATGGGACCTCCTCAAACTTCAAAATTATGTAAGGCAAAGGACACTGATGACAAGACCAAACGTCACTCCCCAGACTGGGAAAATATCTTTACCAATCCTCCATCTGACAGAGGGCTAAATATACAAAGAACCTAAGAGACTAGTCATCAAAACAACAACTAATTCTATTTAAAAAATGAGGTACGGAACGGAATAGAGAATTTTCAATAGAGGAAATAAAAAAGGTTAAAAGACACTGAAGAAAGTGCTCAGCATCCTTAACTATCATGGAAATGCAAATCAAAACAACTTTGAGATACCATTTTACTCCTGCCTTGCTGCAGACTGCTCAGTGTGTAACAAGTCTGCATGGATATCAAGACTCGGATGACCAGGTCAGGAGTGGCTTCGGCTTGACAGACAGACACAAACACACTTGAGGAGGTTTGCGAACTACTGCAATTTTACTTCTCAGAGTCGGGCTTTTATGCAGAAAGTTTAAGGTACAGATCTTTAGCCACAGTTTAAAGATGTACAGACATACTATAAAGGCGTCAACAATTACTCTGAAACATGAGATCGTAAATACATCAAAGCAAATGTGTAGCCAGGAACCTCTGTTCATTTTGGCCTGCTTGTGGTCAGCATATCAGAGATTTGATTTGTTGAGTTTAGAGAATAATCTTTGTCTCTGGATAGTAAATTTTTAATAGTATTGATTTAGTGGCCCTAATTTCCCAAATTAGAGTATTGTAGTGAATTCCACAACAGCTTTGCTGCTGGTGGGCTAATTACAGGCAGGGTCACATTGTGGGAAAATTCTTACAGCCTTAGACCTAATTGATTTATCAGGCTCTGGGCTGACATCTGAAGTCACAACTGGTGCCTTAGGATCTGTATCTGAAGGCACAGAGGGCAATATCCATCCATTGACTGCTGATCTGTATCTCTTTCAGTTCCTGAAACTATATCTAAGTGTTCTCTAGGCTTCTCTGAATTAACAGTGGAGCTACAGGCTAAAATATCCATGAATAAAAGGCAATATTTTTTTTATCATACCACAAAACACATCTAGCACCCGTTCCAAACAGCCAGCTAAGCAAGCACCTGCAGGGACCCGGACCACTTTTCCCCAGGAGGTGTAACACATGTCTTTCAAACCTCTGGACAAGTATTGATTGAGATTTTTCTCAGCCATTGATACACTATCTCCACTGGGGCTGGTGTGGCACTAGTGGAATGGCTATAATTAGAAACACCAATAAGATCTTATACTGGAAAGGATGTGGACAAACAAGAACACTCCTCCACGAATGGTGGGAGTGCAAACTTGTATAGCCATTTTGGAGATTAGTATGAAAAATGGTAATCAGTCTATTTCATGACCCGGAAATTCTACTCTTAGGCATATACCCAAATGATCCACATCCATGCAACAAAGACATGTGCTCAACTATGTTCATTCAGCATTACATGTAACAGCAAGACCTGGAGTCAACTTTGATGCCCATCAACTGAAGAATGGATAAAGAAGATGAGGAATGTTTACACAATGGCTTTCAATTCTGTGGAAAACAATAATGGAATCTTGAAATTTGCAGGCAAGTGTATGGAATTTGTAGTGAATTGTATTGGGAGCATGTAGGATGGGAGGCAGAGGGAACTGGGATTCATATGCAAGCACAATCATTTCCAATTTAAAGATATTAACAACAACAACAATAATAATAATAAAAGAAAGCCTGACAAAGTACTTTTAATTTCATGAATTTAGCTTTGCAGTGGAGGCATACACCTTTAATCCCAGCTCTAGACAGTCAGCCACAGTAGATCACTGTGAGTTAAAGGCTACCCTGGTCTACAGTGAGAGTTTTCTCCATCATAGCCAGGACTCTCACTCATTGAAACCCTATGTCAGAAAAATAAAACTCAAAACAACCAGCTGGAAGGATTAGTGCACACATGACACTAAGGACAGTTTAGCCTCAGCAAAGCTGACAGGAAAATATTATCTCCTTGCTCAAATGCAAGTAGAAGAAACCAGGTTCATCTATCCAACTGGCAGCATTTACCAAACCAGCCAAACACTACTGAGCACCCACATGTAAGTGAGGCATAGCTGACCCAGGCACCTTCCAGATACTGAGAAGATGGACAAGGAGAATCATTCAGTATAGATAGTAATAATTTGGTACTGTAGCCTAAACCAAGGCTGACCTAGATTACTTGGGTCTATAGATAGTCCTTCTTAGTCAGGGCCAACTCAAAAAGAAAATATGGACTAACGCACATTGTAACAAAACCCTTTTCCCTGTTTCTCTCACTGCTGACCTTGTAGAAGTCCTGGTTTCTAGGCTTCTGCCTGGGGATCCACAGGGTACTGACTCTGTATATCAAGGCTTTTGTGACTCATCTCCTTCTAGAAGTCTGAACCACTCCCAGGAGCTCTACAGTTATAAACAATAACCAGGAAGAAACGCTTTATTAAATTGCTCTGAGATCTGCCTTGGGAAATGGCAGATTTAACAGTCTCCTCTCATGGCCCAGGATTGCATTGCCAGGCTCTCCATCAGAAACATGTCCTCTATTGCAGGGTCCATGCACTGTGTATGCTCTGCAGCTTCTTCCCAACATTTCTTAGCTGGAGACCTTTCTTGTCATCAGGAACGCACACTCAGCCATATCATGGTGGGTCACATACTAACTTATATGCCATCATAGTGCCCTTATGGAAACAAAAGCATATATCCACAGATAAACACTGAGCTGAACTCCTGGAATCCAGTTGCTAAGAGGGAGGAGTTATAAGAAAAGGGGTCAAGACTTCAGAAACACACAGTCAGGTGACCTGAACAAGTGGGAGCTCATGAACGCCCAGACTGATAGTTGGGAAACCAGAATTGAACTGACTCAGACACCCTGAACATGGATCTCAGTTAAAAGGTCTGGACATTCTAAAGGACCTCTTACAGTAAAATCAGGCATCCCTGGGACATGAATAGACTTTGGGAACACATTTCCCATGAAGGGATACTCCCTACTCCCTTAGCCTACAGGCAGGAGAGAGGGACCCTACTCAAATGACTTCATTGATTTTAATGATCTATGCTTGATGGTATCACGATCCCCATGGAGTGTGGGGAATGGGACAGGAAGTAGTTTGGCAGGCATAGAAGGAGGGAGAGGAAACTGGGATCAATATGGACAATAAGGAAAAATTATAAAATAGCTATTTCCCAGGTAACTTGTGTGTTTAAAATTGATGTTGTATTGAAAGAAAAACAGAAGCAGATATCTAAGTATTTTCACATTTCTTTCATGAAATAATTTATTAAATTATGTTATTGCTCAAGTGCATAGAGCAATATGGGTATTTTTCTTAATAATTTGGTTCATGTGACCAATTCATACTGAATATCTATAGAGTATCATATATTACGTGTACCTAAAATCACAGCACCATGGATACAGAATAAATATTGATTTTATTAAAAGTGTGTATCCATGGACTAAGTTATGCTGTCCATACTCAAAGCCACCAATCACTTATGTGGTCGTGCCTGGCAGGGAACTGTCTATGTAGCCCATGCTGCATGAAACTTGCAGAGACCCACTTATACATGTGATATATGGGTATAAAGGAATGTGACACCACACCTAAATAAAGAACATGGAGTTGAGTGTGAAGAAAGGCAATTTGTTCTTTCATTCATAAAAATACTTTTTTATCAAAAGAGGCTTTAAAATGGCAGTCAACAAAAAGTGAATACCTTAACACATTATGAAAAACAATAACAAGAAGAAAAAACATTAAAATACCATAACTGTAATAAAAAAGAAAATGTAAATAAAAAACTAAAGGAAAATTTGTGATGAACAGGATTCTTTTACAAATTATGAAAAAACAAGAACAAGAAAACATCAAAATAGCAAAACTATGACAAAAAAGCAAAAATGTAAAGCAAAAACTAAGGGAAAAATTGAGATGAGGAATATTCTCTTGCTACAGTTTGAAGGCCCAGACCTACAGCCTGTGTATGGCCTTACAAGGAAGTCACCAATGTTAACAGGGTTTTCAAGATGAGTGCATCAATTCCTCCCTTGAATATCAGGAGTTCAGTACATGGTGGGGATGGAGCTCAGCAGGTGGTTCTTGATGTAGCAACTCCTTCTGCAAGGGACTTTCATCCTGGGCTGTGTCCTGTTCCAGCTCAGGCTGTCGCCATGTGGACCTGGAAAAGAAAATCAGTTAAGATCCAGACCAGGACTGAACCCGATGTGTCATGTTGAAGCCCCTCCCTCCCCCTGCTGCAGTTCTTCATCAGTCAAAATTGAACTTTTGTCTGATGCCATTGTTGGTACCACTAAAGAATCAGGATCCAAGCGAAGCTGGACATGTAACTTTTCCCAGGTCTAAAAACATTTCATGACTTAAACTAAGCCCAGTATTACTTTCAACTAGAAATAATAGCAACTTCTGCAGTTCAGGCATATCATTGTGTAAATAACACTAGCATATTAATGCAATAGTCCACAATGTAAGAGCAATATACTACTTACACATAATAAGAATTGATTGAGCACAATGCATAGCCTCGTATTGTGGAAATCAGAACAAGGTCATTAAATTCGCTCGATTGTCATATTCAAGAGGAAAATTGAACATGAACAGCATAAAAGATAAATCCTGACTTGACAGAGAAGCATTTCTGAGAAGTGTCCCTGTGAACCCTGGCCCTGGCTGGGACCAAACAGAAACTTGTTATAGTCTTAGTACCAGATCTGAGAAGCAACATCCAGACTCCCTTTGCAAGTTGGTGAGAGAACTATACCAAGAATGTTCTGATATTGTCTGTAGCTGAGGCATGGCTGATTTTAACCTAAAAAGTCCTTAACCATCTTTACCAAGAGAACAATTTGTAAAGGAAATGTGATAGTGATGGAGAGAGTAGTGTTCAAAGTTGAGTATCTCTTCCCTATAGCTGAGGTTCATAAATAAATTCATCATGCCTGGATATGTACACACTAAGTCCCAAAATTTGGCAGGCTGAGAAAGACAAATCACTGTCACTTCAAGAAAATACTGCTGAGAACATAGAGAGTTCAGAACACAGGAAGGGACACACTGATATCAAACATATTGTTTACTGGATGGACGCTCTTGTTGAATGAATAGCACATTTATCTGAGATTGCATTTCTGTGGTTGTGGCTGAGAACCATGCATGTGAGAGGAAACCCATAAATGATATAGATCCCAGGTCCAGGGGACACCCAAGGATCTACTTGTTCTCCCCAGACAGGGCTCTTACCTCATCTGTGAGACATAAAAGTCTTGTTGCAGCTTTTCTGACAGATCCTTTATCTGAATCACTATCTCCTTCTTCTTCTGTAGGACATCAAGTCTTTCCTCCAATCTCTTGAGTTCCTGTTCATTAGAAGATTGTGTTCTTAAGGAGGGGTACACACTGTCATATAATTGTAAACACATACAAATGATCCCAAGAGCTTGGTGGTCAGCATGGCTAGTAAAAAAAAAAGTCAGTATTCAGGGAAGTAGGAAAGCCTGATTCAAGAGGGAGATTGACATGAAATCCAGTGGTGTCCTCAACAATGCACATGTGCATGATGTATAACCAAACGCACAGGCTTAAACTAGACTAACATATAATCTCTCACCTTCACCCTGCCTCTCTCACTCACTGTGTGTATGTATGTATGTATGTATGTATGTATGTATGTATGTATGTATCTATCTTAGGAAAAGTCAATGAAATAACTAGGAGTAGAAGAAAGAAATATCGTGGCACATTGGATGTTGATTTTAAACAAACCATACCAATACTTTTAGAATAGTCTCACAACTGAGCTGGAAGTCCATGGGGCCTGATTCTTTTGTGGAAAACTATGTTCCTTTTCTTGGCTTGATTATGTTCAGATACTGAGAGAATTTTTCCAGAACAGGCCCAAATCCCTCCCTTCCACCACAAGCTTGTCTAAAGCTCCCAGGTGATCACCCAAATCATTGACTCTGAACAGGACACATTTTGAACTTTGATGAGGTTCTCCTCCTTGTAAACTGCTTCACACTCTATATCACATTAGCCTTGTAAATCAAATGATCCCCAGGAAACAGAACTCACACACTCAGAACTCTGTCCTTAGAATCCTAACTATCCTGGGGCTGTAACTGATTATGCCATTTAACCTAGCATCTGTAGGCAGAGGCAGGCAAATGTCTGGGAAATTGAGGCTAGCCTGGTTTACAAAGTGAGTTCCAAAACAGGCAGACTAACCCTGTCTTGAAAAAGAAAAAGAAAGAATCTTAACTATCATAATGAAAAGTTCATGTGTGATATGTTCGTGACCTCCCTCTTTCATTGGACTGAAGATTCCAATCTACTGAAGTAGATTGCCAATAATTTAGTTTCAGAACAGTCTAACTTCCCTGCAGTAATTACTTATAGACAATGAATTAAATATCTGGATGGCATGAGTAGGTAACTGGCAATGAGCATGGATGAATAACATAATGTGTGAAAGTATAGATGTGTGGACTGGCAGACAGTCTTCAAAGGTCCAAATGGTCCCAACCTTCATCTGTACCATCATCCTATCCCCTACCTGTTGTTGCTGGATTTTCAGGTCACTGTTTTCTTCTTGGTTTGTTTGGATCAAATCCTCCAAGTGCTGTTTCAGCAGGAAACACTCCTCCTTCAGATTCTTATTCTCCTGTCTCAGCATGTCCACCTTCCTTTTCAGCTGAGTTGCTTCCATCATGAGTCGGCTGTGCAGACCTCTGGAGACACACTCTGCATAGTAAGGCTCTTCCACCTTTTTCCCCTGAGTCCAGGAACCAAATCCCAGAAAGGACTCATGGTTCCAGAAATACATAGCCAAATTCTGATACAGCCTTGACAGCTCAGTTCAGGAGGTTAAAATGTGGGGAGATATACTTTTACAAATGGTCAAACTACTAAGGAGAACTCCTATAACCAAAAACGATCCATATACTTTCAATATAAGGTGGATAAACCTCATTATCCTTAAGGGACCATGGTAAAGGAAAACTTCAGGATTCTTGGGTAAATGCCCTCCTAGTAAGGACAGAATACTCAAAGTGAGTATCTACAGGTTCCATATCTACCAGATCTCTAAAGCCTGAGTGAGCTCCAGCAGCCCAGTGCTGACTGGCATTCCATTCATAGTGCAAATCCCTATTCCATGTAGAGCATCCTAAGACTCTAGCACAGAGGTAGCAGAGGCTACCAGTATCTGTCTTACTTATCTAACTGTGTCCAAGAGGCACAAATCCAAGAGCAGCTTGCTACAGCTCCTTATTGAGGGACAAAAATCCTAGAATCAGTGTTTACAACTTTTCTGTCAAGGGAAATCATAACATAGATAGAATTTCATTCTACAGGTAATGTGGTCTATGCCAAGATGGGCACTTACCGATGGAAGACTGTCTCCTTGGCAATCTCATGTAACTTTTCTGATACCTCTGTTTTCTCCTCTTCAAAGATCTTTAGTTCCCACATGACCCGTTTATACTCTGACTTCAATTTTTCATAAAATTTATTTGGCTTATAGTAGGGTCTAGGAACAGGAGAAAAGAACCCCATGAACAGTGGCGTCAAGAATCAGGTGACCTCAATTTGTATCCTGGTCTTGCATAAGCCTGTGGATACCACATTCTGACTACTAAGTGATGGGATCTCTTGGTGATTTGAAACCTTTTATCCTGTCCCTGGTTCAGTTGTTTCTGTGTGTTCAGATGGAGGGTCCCTGTCTGCATGAGTTCACACAGCAGTCCTAGATACTCTATCAAGCTCTCTGTTTTACCAGTAATCTATTCCAAATGTTGGAACATACCAGATATCGCAGTGAGTTTTTTCCTGTTTTAGAACATAGATTAAATGAACAAGGTGACTTTTAAAGAAAAGTAACAGCACATAATTCATGGTTTGGTACCCTATATCAGGCTTGCTATACAAACTTCCCAAAGGATTGCTAGGTGCATCCATGATGAGAAATTTAGAGCTTAGATGTTTAAAGTAGGGCTCAATGACTTCAGCAGTATCATAGCCCAGAAAGGAATGCAGTATAACCCTAAGGCCCCACCACATAGCCCTATATCCCAGATTGTTTGGAGACACACAAACTTTAAAATGCATGTATAAATGTATGAGGGAGAGAGACAGAGGAAGAGAGAGAGAGAGAGAGAGAGAGAGAGAGAGAGAGAGAGAGAGAGAGAGAGTAGAAAATAGATCGAGAAACAAAGAAGAATTGAGAAAACAGAGAAAAGAGAGCACCCACAATCAGATTCTAAAGAAATTCATGGAGCACTGTGGTTTAAATCACAAAACTAGAAAGAAAAAATCAAGTGTCCCAATACTAACTGTACTACACCGGGAAGGACCAAGTAGAAGCATGGCTCGCCAGCTGCTACCAAGTGCTTCCAGCACACAATCATCTGCCAGGCAAGATCAAACACTCATCACGAACTCACAACACCTATTATCTCCCACAAGCCACCACCTCTCAGGGCCTTTCCAAAAGCATGTTGGGAAACTGCACATTGCTGCCACAATTCCTGAGTTATGTGACTTATACCAAAACCTCTGGTTTTCATTTAGGGAATGCTGTGAAGTTAGAGTAAACATCTGACTCCATCCAAATCATCAGGTCTGCTTCTCCACTGAGAAGAAATTAGGTCATGAGGTGGCTACTGAGTCACTGTGGAGGTTCAGCATTCCAGAACCACGGAAATTTATTTTTTAAAAAACAAGCAGAATGTGTTTGTTTATTTTTTAAATAGCATATTTTTTTTTTGTACATAAGCATGCAGTTCCAACTTGCCCTAGCTCCACACCTATACCCTACTTTCAATCTAAACACATCTAGTGCCTCTGTATCTCAGCTCAGAAGGGGACAAGCCTCCAATGGGCTCAGGCAAAAGACTAAAATCCTTAACTTTCACGAAGGATAGTCCAGGTAATCCAGTATGTGGAAGGGGTTCCCAAAAGCCAGCTAAGTTCCAGAGACAGGTCTTGATATCACTGCCAGTATCCCTAAATTGAGAACAATTTACACCACAGTCATACACACAGGCAGAGGGCCCTATGGTGGCTCTTTAACTGTTCTTTCAGAGTCTATGAGTTCCCATGAGGTAAGGTCTGATGTCTCTGTGAAACACAAGACCTTAAAAGAAAGCAGGAGAGTGTGATAGTGCAGAGAGTCCTGTGGAGTCTAAAAGGATGGATACCTGTTGTCAACAGTTCCTTCACTGATGAAGAGCAGGCGATCACGCAGCTCATTTCTGTGGTTTGTCATCAGCTGCAACTCCGAGCTCAGCCTCTCCATTTCCTTCTTCACTTGTTTCTTGGTGAGGAGCGTTGGCTGGGATGATGACTCTGTGGCAGCATCTGTGAGTAGGTGAACTCAAGCGAAATTATATATTGACATAAGGAAAGGCATAGAGAAAGGAGAGACCACTCAGAGGCTGGAATAGAAAGATCATGTGACAATATATCAATTTTGGGCCGGTGTGAGATGCCCCATCGGTGGAACTCAGGTCTCACAACACAGTGCAAATTTGTACAGGCATTTTGGAGACAATATGGCGGCTCCTCAGTAAAATAGAAATCAGTCTCTCACAAGATCCAGCAATTCCATTCTTGTCATATATATCCAAAATATGCACATTCATAGGAGAAGGACATCTGTTCAACTATTTGTAATTGCCAGAATCTGGAAGCAACCTAAATGCCCCTCAACAGAATTATGGTTGGAGAAAATGTGGTACATTTACACAATGTGGTAGCCTTCACCAGGGGGATAGGGGGGACCAAAAACCAAAAACAATGAAATCTTGAAATGTGTAGGAAAATGGATGGAAATAGAAGAAACCTTCCTGAGTGAGGTAATCCAGCCACAAAATGTCAAACAGTGTATATACTCACTCATGCATAGATCAAATGTTTACCAGGATGAAATCCACACTGCCCAAAAAGTTAGCAAAGAAGGAGGACCCTAAGAGAGACATACACGGTCCTCTGATGAAGGAAAAGGGAAATATCTGATCAAATTAGGAGCAAGGGGGGAAGGGGAGAGGGAGTTAGGAGAAAGTGAAGGGGAGAAGAGGAGAGGAGGGGATACAAGAGGGAGCAGGAGATTGAGTCAGGAAAAGAATAGGGGAGAGCAAGGAAAGAGATACCATGATAGAGGGGTCCATTATAGCTTTTAAGGAAAATCAGGCACTAGGGAAATGTCCAGAGATCTACAAGGATGATCCCCACAAACAATCTAAGCAATAGTGAAGAGGCTACCATAAATGCCTTCTCCTGATAATGAGATTGATTACTACCTTATATGTCTTCATCTAGTAGCAGAAGGAAGCAGAAACAGACACCCATTTCTAAACACTGAGCCAAACTCCTGGTATCCAGTTTGCAGAGAAAGAGGAGTGATGAACAAAGGGGTCAAATCGAGGCTGGAGAAACCCACAGAAACAGTTGACCTGAACAAGAGGGAGTTCATGGGCCCTAGTCTGATAGCTGAGAAGCCAGTATAGGACTGACCCAGATTCCCTGAACAATGGTGTCAGTAAGGAGGGCTGGACAGTATATGGGGCCTGTGGTAGTATATCTATCCCTAGTATATAGTTGGACATTTTGAGCTCATTCCACATAGAGGGATACTCGGGGAAGTCCTAGGCCCTGTTCCAAATGATATGACAGATTTTGAAGATCCGCATGGAAAGCTTCACCGCCCCTGAGGAGCTCTCTAAGGGGATGGGGTTTGTGAGGGGGACAGAGGAGGAGGGGAGAGTGAGGTAATTGAGTTGGAATGTAAAACAAGCTTGTTTCAAATTTACATAAAATATATTATCAGAAAAATGAAAATTAATGTAGAAAACGTGGGCTTTTATTTTTTTAAATAAAATATTCTCCATTTGTATTTTAATATTTTATTCTTGGGTGTGATGACCTTCATTGTAAACTTGACAAGCTTGGTAGAAAAAGTTTTATTGAAAAATTGCTTCCAACATATTGGACTGTAGACATGACTATAGGGAATAATTTGACTCATGATTGATACAGGGGTTCTCAGCCTACTGTGGTTGTGCCATCCCTAGGCAAGTAAGCCTGGGTTGTTGTATAAGAAAGGGAACTGAATGAGAACAAGAACACCAGCCTGTAAGCAGCACCCCTCCATGGCCCCTGTTTAGTTCCTGCCATGTGTTCCTGCCTTGAACTCACCCAGGGACTGTAATCTGAAAGAAGTAATTTCTGTCTAATTTGCTGTTTAACAAATTATTTAATCACAGCATCATAGCACATGTTGTTTGGCAATATTAAGGGCTTATAATGTTTTTACAATTGAGGATATTCCATATATCAAGAAAATAAAATATGCCATGTACTCTTACTGATACTTGGAGTTCAAAGTCAGGGCTTTTAAATTTCTGGTTATCAGGGACATAAGTGATAATAGAACCACAACAGTCAAAAAACACACATATAGTAGCAGAGACAATATAAACAATCTGTGTGGTATATCCAATGAAATTAGTATTGTGTCATTAAAAATGTAAGACTTTATATGTGCAAATAAGTTTGAATACACAGTAATGTCTGTGATTCATTCTTAATTAAAATCAGAATCAGCCAGCATCTGAGAATAGGCCACACTGTTTCAAACAGGGCTTCCAGGGGAACCTTAGGAAGTTGTTGGTCCAAGTGCTTGGTGAACAGAGAGGGTGATACTGACATCAGCCATTATCTAGATGGGTAAGTAATGTTGAGTGTTGTTGCCAGATACTGTAAGGTCTGCATCTTGTCATAGTCTTGTATCAGAGCCATACAAGTCTATATACTAAGGTGGACAGAGTTCTTCCTCTAATATATGAAATAGTTATCGACAATTTCAGGATTATTCAACAGTGGCTATTTGATGATAGCTTTTGAATACAGGGCTGTAGGGAAATGGGCTTGCTCATAGAAAACTATAAACTATTTTTGACATGTGATGCTGTTCTAGCAGTGGATGGATTTTCCCAAAGCAACACAATGTCAGATAGAGAAAAATTCAAAACATATCTCCCAAAAGACGATGTCTACGACCTCCTTTGTATTTAATATAGTACTTGAACTCTCAGCTTTAGTAGTAAACCAACAGGAGGAGACAAGGGGAATGCAAATCTAACGGGGAAAAGTGAAAGTTTCTTTATTGTAGATGATATGATTCTACGCATATAAAACTAAAAATGTCAGAAGTCTCTTAACGCTGATAAATACAGTCATAATAGTGGAAGGATAGAAAACTAACACACCAAAGTCAGTATCTTTCCTGTATATCAATGGCAAACATACTGAGAAAGAAATCAGGGAAACAATTCCACACACAATAGCCTTAAAATATATAGTAAGACATTGTTGGAGTAGGATATTTTAAAAACACATTATTAATAAACACAGATATGAAGTACCCAAGAGCAAACATACATACATACATACATACATACATACATACATACATACATACGAAAACCTTTGACAGTGCTGTTTTTAAAGACCTTCACGACTTAAATGAATGGAAGTTTTTAAAGTTTTGTGGATAAATAAGTAAAAAAGGTTTATATTCCTAAATTTTTAATACTAATGTAATAAATGTTCAAATAGAACACATGAATCCAGTAATATGTTTTAACATGGGGCAAAAGGATAATTTTAAAGAAGTAAAGAAAAGAACATCCAGTGATATTTTTAAAGAGGGAAAAGCATGGAGACATGACAAACTGGAGAGAAACATGACATATTAGACCAGAAAAAATAACTACTTGAATATACTTACATAAGCAGTGGATATGACTGATAGAGTAAATATTGCAAAAGATTTCAATGTTCATAAATGTTGTAATTGGTGTAAAATATGTGGCTACACACCGTCAGAAGAACAGAACATCAGGAAATGCCTTAACGATGTGGTTAATATTGTGATAAAACTGAAAAAAATCAATCTGGAACACCAAAGAGTTTATTCATTTCAGAGGTTAGACTGCATCATCAATGGAAGAAGCTAAAGCAATATCCCAAAGAGGTTTGAAACCACAGGGAATGCTGCTTACTGCACTGCTTACCTTCCGTTCCTCTATACTTATGCTCACTTACCTAGATATGGGCTACCCACGTTAGGCTGTGTTGTCCTCCAACATTTAGCATTAATAAATGCCAAAGAAGCATGCCTGCAAAGCAGTCTGGTGGATTTAATTCCACAAGTATGAGCCAAACAGACAGCCAAGATTAGCCATTCCTGCCAGCAATAAAGGGAAAAACATAAACTTCAGGTTACTGTAAAGAAAAGTGACCCTCCATGAATAGAATTCTGTGTCTGTAGTAAAATTTTAATGTAGGTAGAATAATTTCAAATGATTTATTTCATAAAATGAAATTATGTTTAGTATAATGAGTGACAATAAGCCCAAGTCACCAAAAAAAAAAAAAAAAAAAAAAAAAAAGGAAATTAGACAAATGAAGGCCCTTATAAAGGCAGCAGGGTGGCCTCAAGGAATGATTGTGAGCTGCCAGCACATATGACCTTCCTGGCATTGTTTTGGTGGAGGAAATACCATCAAAATCCCTACCCATTAACAGAGGTTAGGTCTCAAATAGAAGCCTGAATTACGAACTGCATACCTGAGCTTATGTTCTAAAGACATGAAGGTGTTCATTCTGCTTGACTTGGGGAAGACTGTAACCCCAAGAGTAACAGGTATTACAATCATCTAAACCAACATCAGACACATTCTGATATTCTCTCAGCCTAGATAGATGGGGAAGAGCCTAGATCCTGCACCAAAGGATGGGACAGAATTTTATGAACCTTCATGGGAGGCCTCTCCCTTCCTAGGGATTGGATGGGGGTGAATGGAGGTTAGTGCCAGGCATGGGAGAACAGGAAGGAGGGGAAAATGGAATTGGTATGTAAAATACAATTGTTTTTCCTTTAAATAAAATTTATTTTAAAAAGAATTAAAAAAAAAGCCATTGATGGTTCTAGTTCTTCTTTTCAATGGAGACCCGTCGGAAGCCTTCCCTGAGTACTCTTGTTTAAAGAAATTTTTTTTTTCTCTTTCTCAGAATACAAGAGTTTAGCAAGATGTGGTCTGTAAAAAAGGAGTTCAAGTACAAATTCACATGACTGAGACACCTACTATTTCTGACATGTCCACTGTTTGTGCTGTTTTATGTTCTTCCCTTTTCTTTACAGAGTACCCATTTCCCCCTATCAGAGAACTTTTGCCCACGGTTACTACCAGACATGACATACTTATTTCAATTGCAAATCTTTATGATGAAGATAGACCACATTCTTTTGTAACTGTGTTTCTAGCAGATCACCTCATACCCAAGAAACCAAAGACTGGTATTTCATTCTGCTTTGCCATGCATGTCTAATTAAGACCACTAAAAGTATCATGATCATGAGACATAGAGCCAACTCTAATGCTTTTGATTATCATTGCGACTTGTTTTCACTCTCTATGTGAGCCATTTGCTCATGAGTATTAGTGGAGAGGGCAATAAGATTCTGATGAATATTCTCGGTTTCAAAAGTGATTAAATCTGGCATTAATGCCCCAAAATAGAAAGCACACCTGTAGGAGAATCCTGTTGAACTTAAAATAGGAAGATCTACTTCAAGCCTGAATCTTTGAGGTAGGAATTCACACCTTTAATACAGATCTTTAATCCACACGTCATTTGTGTCAATCCCTCTGTTGGATGCCTGTATAGAAACATGGAAAAAAGAAGCTTTACACTTTCTCTGCTTTCACTCACCTTGTTTGCACATCCATTTCTTCAATGGTATTAAAGCATGCATCCTTCAGTTTCCAAATGCAAGCACCTGACATCTGGCCTGGTAGACTGAAAAACTACTGCATTCTTGGACTTTCCATTCATAACCAGCCATTGGTGGAGTAGATAGAGCACAGCCTGTAAGTTGTTGCTGGAGTTTCTTTCAGCCAGGTCCTGCCACGTCATTCCCAAATGAACACACAGAGGTGCTATACTAATTATAAAACTGTTCATCAATGGCTTGGGCTTCTCATTGGCTAGCTCTGCCTTAATCATTAACCCATTGCTACTAATATATATACTTATACAAGGCCTAATCTTGTCACAGAATACTTGGCATATCCATCCTCTTGATCTCTACATGGTGTCTCTAATGTCACCTCTTTGCCAATCTTTCCCAGAATTCTCCTTGTTTTCTAGCCCTGCCTATCTTCTTGCCTCCATTGATCATACAGTGTTTTATTCATCAACCAATAAGAGAAATATAAAACCTCCTCCAGTAAGTAGCTCGGACAAATCACCTTTCAATGTATAGAGACTCATTTCATAACTTTTGTTACTCTAAAGAGTCCTGACTTATGAACTAGGCACATAGAGAGGACATTATAGAACACTTTGACTCATAAGAGCTGAGCTCAACAATAAATTTCCAATGGTCACCACCTTCCCTTAACATTCGACAGATGTTTGTTCCCTTCAGAGGACTCAATGCTCCTCATCCACATCATGTTGTCCTAATTCCTCAACGTGTTTTATTTCTCATGTTATTGGTTATGAATATAAAGTTTGGGAAGATCCAAATTTTACAGTGTTTGAAAAGTGGGAGTTCAAATCCCCATGGGTGAAGTAGTGGAATGATTGTAATGAAGCACAGACTAATCTCTAAATTTGGAAAGAGAAGGTGATGAATGGTTTTCCCAGTCTCGCAAGAGAGACTACAGGAAAAGAAACCTCAACTTCTGGTCATTTCAGGGAGAATTAATTAGCAAGGAAGCAAAGGCCGTGCATCATGTCATCACCAGTCACTTCTCTGGACATTCTATTGTATCCTGGAGAGCTCATGGAATCCCATGATGTCACTAGTGTTGTGGCAACCTCAACTGCCTTTAGGACATTTCTTCAGTGCCTATCAGGTTTACCTATAGACATGTTGTCAAGACTGAGAAGTCTACTTGGGAGAGCAAGTGAACAGCATGGCAAGAACAGAGTGAAGAAGGAAGAAGGCCCTAGGTCTCATTGGAAAAGATGGAGAATTAAATGGTCTTGGCAGAGAAGAAGTGAGTTCAGGGAAGGGTCTTGGGAGATTTCTGGATGTGGTAGCCTAGAGCCTTCCAGGGCTAGGGCTCAGGAACTAGGAACTTCTGGAGACCAAGAAGCCTATGCTGTTTTTTGGGTTCCTAGACAGTAGCCCCAGATGAAGGATTCATTATGTTTAGCTTGGCAGAATCAGGAATCACAGGACTACGGCTCTCTTGTTGGGGACCCTGTAGTTTTCCCTCTGAGTGGGTAGGAGGACCAGAGGAATTAATGAGATTTCAGTACCATCACTGACCTTCACCCCCACTATAGTCCTTTAGGGTATGTACCATTAGCAGTTGGGAAAACAGAGTGCCCTGGATAAGCCTGAGTTTCTCATACTGTACATCACATCCACTAGAAAGGCAGGAGCCACCAAGTCCTGCTCTTCCAGTGACCACTAAAGTTTCAGAGTCCCAAGTTGTTGATGGCACACAGATCAATCTGAGTGCTGCTAGAACCAGTTTATCTGGGCAGACAATATTCCCATCCTACCAGCTCTGGGTGTACTTCCTGAACTGTCAGTGAGAACCTGGTAACTATGTTATGCCCCTGCACTGGCTTACCCATTAACATTTGAGTCTGAAGTATCAAGCAAGTGACTTTGGCATTCATATACCACCTGAGCAAATGTGATAGTAGCAATTTTCTCCTGGTTACTCAAAGCACATGACTGAGGACTCTGAAGTCAAGGTACATCCTCTCTAGCTGTGAGTAAGCCTGCCTAGGCACTCTGCTTGGTCACCTTTTGTATGGACGAAGAGAAACCCGCTAACATTATGATGGCTGGGATGTGTTCTGCTGAAGATTTGGGATATTTTCTCCAGTAACTATCAGGCTTTTCTTTGTTCTGACAGGACACTCATAATCTCCCACAACATTCATATATGGTAAAAGCCTTGTTGATTCTCCACAATATGCTTGTTCATATGATGGAACTGTTATTTCCTCCCCACTGTCCTGACCTAAATCCCTAATTCTCTAGCAATCTTTATTTCTCAGATTATTAATTAGGGATCTAAAGAAATGATTTATCATTTGCTGTGATGTGTTTGAAATAAACTCTTTAACTACCTATAGATGAAGTGTTGAAATTACTCTAATAGTGCACAGAGAGATCTCTAGCATTATAAGGAGGAAGGGCTGAAGTTCTTCCCTTATGATTCTGGGAATGCTTTGGGAAGGGAGATATGACTTCCAGTAAATTGCAGAATAGCTAGTTAGTAGGTAAGTGACAGCTGCTGTAGCTGGCCCTAATAGTCCCTTTGCTAAACATTCTAATGTGTCATGGAGAGCGCACGGTATTCTCAGTGAGAGTCATGAGCTGTGTAGTCTGCAGCTGCATCACTGGGAGCTCTTTCACTTTATAATGAATGGCAAAAAAAGGGCAGGAGGAGGAATATATTGACCAAAGAGATGTCCCTCTATTGATAGGGAATTGATGCACTTCATCCTCAGTGCATTTCTACAGTTTCCATGGTAATAATATGCCAATAGGAAGAGAAGGACAACTATTCTGGCCATTCCCCAAGGCCTCAGGGATTTAGATGCTTTTGTATTTGAAAAGTGTGATCAGGACTTGGTGCTGCTAAGCGCTAGGGACAAGAGGCATTATCTGCATCACATCAGATATGAACTGACATTGTCCTCCAGTTCTACATGGCTGGGTTAGCTTACAACTTCCAAGGCCAGGGCTGGCTTAGCTTATGACTTCCAAGGCCAGGGAGACTGCAATCAGGAGTGATGCACCAGATTATCCACAGTGCGTGGGAACTGATAGAGACATCAAAGATAGCTGCCCTGATGTATGGAAGCTTCACAATCATTAGAATTTACTCTTCCTTGGGCTTCTTTGGATTCAGCATGGACTGTCCTAGCACTATGGCATTCAAGAATACAAAGAATTTATTTGTCTCTATCTATCTGCAGGGACTGCTGAGGAGGCATCATCCCAACTTTCCACCTTAACTGAACAGGAGCAGCAGATGAAAAAGGTGGAGAAACTCAGAATTCAGTTACATCATATGACGTGTGCAAGAAATGAGCTGCGTGGAATCCTGGCCAATTATACACACAAGGATTTGAACAACAGGTAGTCATCATTCCCAGGGTTCTGCTGATGATCTCGACAGTATAGTACCATTCCAGGTTTACTGAGGAACAGGAAGCTGAAATTCTTGGGTTACTTGGTGTCCAAACTGATTTTCCTATGTGCTTTTGAGATGCAAACCTTAAAGCCTTGATAGGAGTGAGGTGGGAACACAGGTTGTTCTGCTTCTCCAGACAAAATGCAAATCATGTAGCCTGAATCACACTCTGGGGATAGAAACAAGAGTGTGAAAACTCTAAACATGCACTTTAAGAGCTCTTGACAGGTGTGGGCTTATGGGAGAGGCTAGGTGGTGTGAGATTGTGGTGAGTCTTGGTAATTGACCAGGAGAGGATTGTGTGCTGAAAGCTCTTGGCAGTAGCTGGACAGACCTGGTGCCATTCATACACAGTGAATAGATGGAAGGCCCGTAGCTATTCACTGCTTCTCTGTGGTCTTCATCCTTATACTCTTAGACAATGTCACCTCTTTGCATTTCTTGGCCATCCCAATTGCATGGTGTGAATGTGTGTGTGTGTGTGTGTGTGTGTGTGTGTGTGTGTGTGTGTGTTTCTGTGTGTGTCCGTGTGTTCTTGTGAGTCTGGGGTTAAGGGCCTGAGGATTTTACATTCTCACAGTTTCCAGGTGATGCACTGCTGTTGACAAGGTAGCCCACTATGAACAGCATGCCTCCTGGACACAATGCTAGCCTTGAGGAAACCCTGAAATCCCCTGTGCAGTTTATAAAGCCACCCTGAAATCAGAACTCCTCCCTGGAATTGCTGTTTGCTTGGTTCATCTGTGTTACAATAGGCATAAAAAATTAGAATCTCTGTTTTGAAAATAGGAAAAATATCATCATAGGAATCTGGTTGGTCTAGATATGTGAAACAGTCTCCTGGGAAATTCTTACTGAGTTAATCTGTAGCTCTAGACCACAGAGTGACCTCATATAGTCCTAGCTCCACCTCTTTAGAAGTCCTGACTCTTCTGGCTTTCATACAGGACAGGAAGTTGCATAAGCACCAGGATTTCCAAGCAATTAAGTGCCAGACTGTGGCATCCATTGGGCTTGGATAATCCATGACACCTTATGCATGTAATCAATGTTGCCTCTGTTCATGAGGATCTATTCTCCTTGGGCCACCCCCTACCACAGGCTGAATTTTGAACTTGAGATGCTCAATATGGAACACAATCAGGTGATGGCCGACCTACAGAGATTGCCCACGGAGATGAGTGATGCCTTGGACAAATGCAAGGAGCTAGTTGAGGAGACTGAATCCTTCAGGTAAGTGCCTAATTTCCCTTGGGAAGGATTGTTTCTGACATTCTATGATCTGAAGCAAAGTAAAGGATCTGGTTCTAGTCTGATTGCCTCTGAGAAAACAGCCTGACTTTTTTCCCTTGGACATGTGCCTCCTGTACTCAGTTTTCCTAAATGTGAAAACAACACAGAGGTTCTCCCATCATTGCCCACCCAGCCTCAAGAGTGGTTATACCATGAACCTGATGTATATCAGCCTAGGGATTCAGGCACCTGACAGGGGCTTACTGAATTGGTTTCTGTAAGACCCTTAGTTATGATTTATTCTGTTTGGGACTTCTGTCCTCCTTCAGATAGTGTTTGCCCTCTAGCTGCAGATGCTTTCCCTACACCATGAAGAGATAAGCACAGATGGGGACTGGAACTTGCTCCCAGAGGCACAGGATCGCTTTTGGTAACAGGGTTTTCAGAAATAGTTTGAATCTTTCTGAAAAATTATGTGTGTCTGAGTTATGCAATTTGATTATGCTCTGGATTTGGCATGCGTCTGACTGATTCTGGCTTGGCTACTGAGAGTTCCATTCCTGGGCTGTCTAAGGACAAGAATTTACAGCACTGGTGGTATTTGGAGGTAGGGACATCAAAAGGAGACTTGGTGGATCTCACCACTTTTTGTTGGCGGTTCAGTTACTACCATGGCCAAGTTTTACGAGAATGGATTCAGCTGAAGAAAAATGTGCATATGTCAAGACTGAAGAACAGATGTCTGTGGAAGGAGCAGATTGAACTGCAAGAGTCCTGTGAGGAGGTGAAGAGGCTCTTTAAGGAGATCCATGAGAAGATCTGTGACCTCTATGCTGAGCAGCATCAGGTAGGCTTAGGCAGCAAGGGCAGGCTGCCCCCCTGTCAAGTATAAACTGCCTGCAGCAGAAAAGGTGATGCAAGGCATCAGTGCTGTCCCTGGCCATGCTAGGTACAAAAGTGTGTGTGGTGTGATGTGTATTTCTGTGCATCTGTGTGTGTATTTACGTATGTCAACTCCTCTGTGTGTGTCTGTGTGTGAAAGATGGCTATTTCTTGCAGATTAGAATGTGTATATATATGTGACCATGTGTGTGGAAGTGGGTGAGGAAGGTGTGTTTCCTGTATATGTATTGGGGTGTTTGGGGGTGATTATATGTGCAAGTGTTTGTGTGTGTGGATTTGTAAATTCCTTTGTATGATTATTTCTGGACATTTGTATATTTACTTACTCATGAAACACTTTTAATGATGATGGAGGCCAACTTTATTGAGAACTTGTTGTTGCCACACACTTGGAATCAAACAGATATTCTATGCTGCTGTCCACCTTTTGGCCTGTCCAACTAGCTCCCTAGAACAAATGGATAGTAAAACTGCTATAACTGAATCCTTGTTGTGGAGATTTTCTCATTTCCTGAGGTCATTAATTTTGGCCCAAAGTGAGTCAGCCTGGTGTGAAGGGAGATATTTTGGGGGGAAGTTGCTCAGCTTGGAGAAGGATGGGGAGGAACAGGGAAGCAGAGAACAATACCAGTGAGGTGGTGAACTATCATCCTGTGGTCCTGTGCTGAGGAACATTCCTAACCTGCACATCCTGGGGAACTTCCTAAGCAGAGTTGTCTAAAGGACAAGACCCCAGAAGTCCACCTGTCTGTGCATTAGGTTTACAGGATAGGCACCTCAATGACTGAGCTGTCTGTCTCTCATGCCCACTATGTTCTACCTTCCAACAAAAGTTAATTTTCTCAATAGTATCCGTGGTGATTGCTCCTGCATTCACTGGAACACTTAACATGTTATTCCATTATAAAGTGCTTGTATACGTGCATACATGTGCTTGTGTGTGATAATGAGTTTATGGGTGTGCGACCCTCCACTGAGAATACAACCTTCTCATGCACAGGAGGAAGACAACATGGATGAAAGACTGAAGAACCTGTTGGAGCAGAAAGAGCTGGTCTCCCAGCAAAGAAACTTGGAAAAAAAGCTGCAGCATCACCAATTCAATACCTCTGCTATCAGGTAACAGCCCAAGCTGGGAGGAGCAGTTAGAACCATGTACCTGGATTCAGTCTTTCTAGGGATTTTTGCCATCTGGAAGGCTATCAGCCACAGCCAGGGAAAGAACAGCTCAGGGTATTGTGCTTGCCCAGTCATCAAGAACTTCATCAGGAAATACTATGTTTGATTCTTAGAGTTTCTGGAGATTGTGTACCCCTTACTCTATTCTGAAGTGTCTAGTATATTGTTAGTACCAAGTTGGCTGTGTCACCCAACAAATCTCCCTGTGTAGTCTTAAATCTAGTAGGGAGAGGGTTAGGTGTGAAGGACAGTGTATGCTCAGCCACTTTATTTCCCTCCAGAAAATCACATTAGAGAGAAGTTTTTACCTGTGGATGGACCTGCATGCAGCACACTCCTACTGATTACAGGCTCTCTGCAGTATGCATCCCTTTCCTGTGAAAGGATTTTTCTGGCAATAAGATTTAGTGGTTGAGGAGTTGAGCCAAGAAAGGTTTCTATGCTGTGGGAATAATCAGAACCTAAACTGCATGCTGTGTTATTTTCCCGTAGAGGGCATAAATTCAGTTTCCCAGGTTGCTCACATTTACCTGGTGAATTCACATTCATAAGGACATCCACATCTGTTTGACCTCTTACTCAAACATTGGAACAGTGTTAATAGTTTTCCCCAAAATAGTCTATCTGGACAATTGGAGAAATGTGCTGTTCTTTTCTTGTCAATAGTATAGTTCTCAGTTCAACATCTAGCAGATTTTAAAAACTGAGAAAAAAAATTCATGCCCATGAGCACCTTGACCCTCCTCCTTTGGAGGATGCAGAGAATGACCACAGCTGAAAGACTGGTCATGCTGCACTGTCCATTTAAATAGAGCAGCTTCAGGCTCAATAGCCCACATAGCAGGTCCCCACCAGGTCTGTTCCCTCAATGACTTCCTCATCTAGGTCAGAAGATCTCCAATCTGAGATGGAACAGATTACAGCACAGGAAGACAGTATCCTGCAGACAGAGCTGCTGCAGCCAGCAAACTCAGCCTCACAGGTCAGTGAGCCACCTTTGAATCCTAACCCTGGAACCATGGTGATTGGGCGATGAGGTCTTTTGACATTGTCTTCCTCTGTGTGAATAGCACCTGGTTTTGTCTAGCTTATGGCCCAATCTGGCTGATTCTGGGATTGATTGCCTTTCCTTTCCTCCTCACACAGCTCTAGAAGGAAATGAGGAGGCCAAAGAAGCCACCAACACCTTGAACTCCTGACATTGACACCCTAGGACCAAGAAATCCTCAGAAGGCACCCTGCAAAGCCCCAAGAGGCCATGGCTATACTAGCTTTGAAAAGGCTTTTTGCAATTCGTGACTGACTTCCTACCATGTTTTCATGACCAACAAAAGGCTGTAGCTCTGTGCTACAAAATATGAAGAAAGATTAAGTTAATTTTTTTTTAAATTAAGCCATAGGTTCACGTTAATTTTGGGGGGTTTTGTTCACTTTGGGTTTTTTTGTTTCTTTTGTTTTGTTTTCATTTTCTATGTTACATTTTGAGGTTTAATTTCATTTGTTCTTTCTTTTGCTCCTGTTGTTTTGCAATTTTGCTAAGGTTATTTACTTTTTATATTGTGTTCCCTGAAAGCCCCTATTCAGTAAAATGACTGTATTATTATTAATAAAATTGTGACTACCCATTCTAAACTCTTAAGACCAATTTCTTTGGTCAGTATTACTTTAGGTCCTGACTTTGTCTCGCCTTAGCCCAGACAGGCTGATCTGGGTCCAACGGACTTTCCTTCTCTGATAGCAGCACTTGAGGGAAAACTGAGGAGGATAAAGAGGCCACAGAAATCTTGATCACATAGTGTTCTCCACTCTAGAATAAAGGCCTCCTGTTTAGAAGAAGACATCCCCCTTAAAGCTGTGACCTCACCAGTGAGGCAAATAGCAACACACCTTCATGTGATCAGCTCCAATCTTTTCTATGGGTCTGTTGACTTAATTCTCCTGAAGAGGAAAGCATCAAAAATGAGTTTGAGATACGAAAATCTGAAACAAGACTTACTGAGAAACACTGGCATTCACCAGCATGAGCCCTCTGTGAGGAGTACAACAACATGAAGGTAGGGGTATTGGTGAATAAGAGTTTTTCTGTCAGTTCAATGTCGATGGCTTTGGCAAGCTGACTGAGGCCTCAGCCATCCACATGTGGTGGGAATTCCTCATGGAAGGAAACTCTGTTCATATTAAGTTGTTCCAGGCAAACAGATTTTTCACTCTTAAGACTAGTATCTTTGCTCATGTATGGTTTTTCACCCCTGTAACCTCAGAATCTCCTGTAACCCCAGAACTCAGGTTTCCAGCCTGGGATACATAGTTTGTTCCCAGCCAGCCAGGGCTACACAGGAGCATAGTCTTTGAATATTGATGGTATTGCTTAACTCTTTGTATATCCATTATCATTATGGAAAATGTATCCATACTGTATCCTTATTGCCATGCATTTACCTACCCCTAAACTATAGCATTCTGTATACACATTTCATGAAATGATCACTTCTAACAAATTAATGAGTAATACTCTATTTCTCTTATATCTCTCAGGAAATCCAAACATTTACTAAGGCAATATGGAAAAAAATCATGTGCTGCTTGCCACCCAGGCTATAATTTTAATGTCCTTCCTGGGCTGCTCTCAAGGGCCATATCATACTCCTTAGCCATGACAGAGTTTTAGGTGTCTGTGTTGATATCTGTGACTGCTGTGACCACTGAGGGCTTGAAGCTGCCTTCAGTCTATGTCACCACCTATGGCTGTGTTACTGTCAAAGGATATGTTGACAGATTTTTTTCTATCTAGTCTCAGTCTCACAGGACCCGGTTCTCTCCATGCATTCAGTTCCCCAAAAGCACTATGAAATAACTACTCTGAGAATTACCATCTATTTTTACTTGTTCAGCCAATGGCTTGGGCTTCTTACTTGCTCTCTCTCTCTCTCTTATTGGCTAATAACTAATAATCTGTATATCTCCTCCTGGCCTTATCATACTGGAGAATGCCCTAGCATGGTACCATTGTACAGACACATGGCATCTGTTCATTGTCTTTATTTTCCAAGTCTCTATCTTCAGAATTTCTGCCTATTGAAATGTTGCCTGTCCATTAATCAAAACAACTTTATTCATTAACCAATAAAAGCAATGCATATTTGCAACATACAGAAGGCCTCTTTATGTGTTGGTGTCAGTGGCTTCTGTTACCACTGAAGACAGTATAGGGATGCACAGAGTTAAGCATACCCTTCACTGGCTGCATAACTAGAAAAAACTGGTCGTGTCCTTTCCCAACTGCAGAACTCAGGAGAGTGTGTCCTGCATCTGGAATGAGCAGAGCAGTAGAGCTAACACTTGCCAGCAATGCAGTGGAGGTGTCCCTGAGAGCAATGAGAGCAGAAGAGGTGAGTGTCTAAACCACTGCTTCTACTCATGCTACAATTGGTAAAGGAAATGACTTCACCCCACCTGCACAAGTGTCACTTGTATGTGGTGGCCAAGTTGCCATCTGTGATATAAAGACAGAAGAGGTGGGTCTTCTCCTCAATAACTGCAGCAATTGGGAGAGTGTTCTTGGCACCTCACCTGGGTAAAATAATATAAATGGCCCTATGTGGTCTGAGTGATTGTGAGCCAGATATAAGGTCATGAAAGCAGGAGGATTGGCCTCTCCTTTCTACTTGTTGCACTGGTTGAGCTAACTGGGGCAGAGCAGAAAGCTTGCCCCAGTGGTGACGATGAGGGAAAGATGGCAGACTAACTCCCCCAGCTACCACTCAGGCCCAGAAACAGGATTATGAGATATCCCACACAAACATCCTTTTCTCACTGAATTGATGGAGCTTGTGAAGGGCTGGGACCTGCAGTTCCAAAGCTACAGGTACTCCATGACTGAAGGCATAAACTGGATATCCAACAGGAGTCCCAAGGAGGGTCTGTTATATGTAGTAGAAGCCAGAGACTTGAAACATTCACAAGACAAGATGTATGGACTAAAGTGTGTTTTGTGTGACATACTGGAACACAGTACAGACTCCTTGCCAAGATATTTTTTTTTATTTTGACTTGGTTTTTCTTTTAAATTTTGCTTTGTTTACTGGAGAGGTAGGAAAAGCAGAGAGAATATTCAAGGGAATGAGTAGGGGAAAGAGTGGGAGTGGGGCTCATGATGTGACACTAGCAGAGAATCAACAAATTAGGAAATTAGGAAAACCAGAACTATCTGCTTTGGTTTCCTTTAAATATACCATAAATGATAATCACATAGCAGACAGAAGTAATTCCAAGACAGATAAGGCATTGTTTTCTTTTTTGGTATGGTTGGTCTTAAATACGCCTTGGTGTATTTTTTTAAAAGTGATTCATTTCTTATATTTATAGGTATGGGTGTTTAACCTGCTGAAGGCCTATACACTTCATGCATGCAATTTTATGAGAGGCCAAAAGAAAGCCTCAGATTCCACCTGAAACTGGAGTTAATGATGAATTTTAGCTGCTCTCTTGGTCCTTTGGCAGGGAAACAAATACTCAAAATGGAAGAGCCATATATCCAGGATGTGCACTTAACTTTTGTCTTGCTAGTCATGTGTGCTTTATGAGTTGGAGTAAATCATGATCAACCAAAGAGAGAGTTTTATGAGACCAAGGGAAAAATAGATGATGTAGTTTGGCTAACTGTCTTAGGATGGCAGACATCCATGGAAGGTTTTCTTGGATTCAAGATCCTGCTCTAGTATCACTTATTGTCAGGTTTGAACCAAATCTCCCACATCTCATCCTGGATGACAATTCAGATTAGCGCCATCTGATGAAATGTAGAAGTGAGAAGACCCTTCTCATGGTAGAGGTGTGTTCAGGAATACTTTTTGATACTCCAGTTAAGCACTGTTGGGAAAAAGCTTCAGACTGACTATCCAGAGTGGATGAAGCCTGCACAAAAGCCACATGCCTCTGGTAGAGTGCTTGTCTGTGCAAGTCCAAGGGGAGGGATTATTGATGCTGCTATTTTACCACAATAAATGTCAGAATATACTAAGGATTCTTTCTTCCAAATGACTGCTTTATTCTTGTGCAGCATCAATGAACAGGATATGACTTCTGAGACTGGCCATGAGTCAGGAGAGTTAATGTGTGGAGGAAGTAATTCTACGGGTCCCAACAGGTGCTGTCAATGCAGGGGCAAAAAATGTACCCTTTATGAATAAAGGACATATATACATGTCATATATGTATATATATGTATATGTATATATATATATATATACACACAGGATATCAATAAAGATACAATGCTTATTCAATTCGATGGATGATATGATCAGCAGGAGCGATGGCTCAGAGAGAAAACGATACCTGCTGCCATGCCTAAAGGCCTGAGTTCCTTCTCTGGTACTCACATGATTGATGGAAAAAACAAACATTCAACAAATTGTCCTCTGATTTCATGTGAATGGGGGTGCCCAGTCATGAACCACAAAGGCTAAGACAACTGACATTCCATTCCTCACTAATCTTTGAATATCTTTATCTGATGCACTCATTTAATTATAGTGTTATGAGATCCATTGAGAGATTTGGGACTTTTGCTCTTTTATTTCTGTCACTGATATGTTATAGGAACTAAGTAAACTATTACCAAAACATCCTCCTAAGAAGAGGTTAAGAATAAAGGGACATTGGTATTTGAAACATAGCACAGACCAAACTGCTGTAGAAGGGCTTCTCTGCACTCCTGGTGTATTAGTCAGAACTGTATAAAGAACAGAAGTTATAAAATGAATGTCTATATGTATACAAAGGGGATTTATTATAATGACCTTCAGGCTGTGATCCAGTTAATAATGCCTGGATATGAATGGAAATTTCAAGAATCAAATAATTACGCAGTCCAGAGGGGTGGATGACTCAGCTGATCCTACATGCTAGAATCCTAAAGAAGTAAGCTTAAATGCCAGTGAAGGATGGGATGTGTTAACAAAGGAAGACCAAGCAGGTAAAGATGAAAAATTTCCTTCTTCTATGTCCTTATATCAGCGTCGAGCAGAAGGCATTGTCCAGATATTTGGATTAAACATGTATATTAAAGGTGTGATTCCTCTCTCAAAGATCCAGATTAGAAGTGGATCATCTTCAAATTAAACAGAAATCACCCACAGGTGTGTCCTTTATTTTTGAGTTTTAGTTAGATTAGTTGTAGCCACATGGACAACCAAGAAGAGCCATCAGAGTAGCATACCCCTCTTTACTAAAACTCTCAAGCAAATGTCTCCCTTAGAGAGTTAAAGAAATGACACGGCAATCTGTTACAATATCTACTCTGCCAACTAGACCCCACTGTTTACTTAGCTCTACTACAATATTTTTTAAAATTTGATGTGACATGTTTCTCCTGAATATGAATATGACATGCTTCCCAACTTCATTTTTTAAAATTTTCTCTGGATGTTCCTGCTTTTTCAACTTTAGATCTTATCCTTTACTTCATTATAGAACACTTTAAGTCAGATTATTAACTTCCACAAAACTGGTGATTTTTTTAATTGACATTTTCTAAATCAAGACTTAGAAAAGGAAATTATAATATTGTATGTTTTAAGTGAATGAAAGTTTGTGTGTGTGAGAGAGAGAGAGAGAAAGAGAGAGAGAGACTGAGAGAGAGGCAAAGACAGAGAAAGAAAGAGAAAGAGAAACAGAAAGAGAAACAGAAAGAGAAAGAGAAGAGAGACATGTGGGCACATAAATAACACTACTTATAACAGATTGCAATGTCCATAAACTTTGTAATGTGGTGTAAAAACTAGGCTATAGGCTTGTGGGAGAAGGATGGGCCATCAGAGCATGTCCTGAGGATATGGCAAGTTTTGTAGTTCAGTTATTTTTGTGCTGGTCAATTTTATGTCAATGTGACACAAGCTACACCTATCAGATATGAAGGAGGCACATTTGAAAAAAAAATGCCATATGGTCAGGCTGTAGGCCAGGCTGTCACATAATTTCCTAAGTATTGGTTGAGAGAGGAGTGCCCAGCTCACTGTGGGTGGGGACACACCTTGGCTTGGCATCATAGATTATATAACAAATCAGGTTGACCAAGCTGTAGAGAGTGAGCCAGTAAGTAACACCCTCCATATGCTCTGTATCAGCTCTTGCCTTCAGGTTCCTGCAATGTTTGAATTCCAGTCATGACTTCCTTCAGCAATGAATAGTGATATAGAAGTATAAGCTGAATAAACCCTTTCCTACTTAATATGTTTTAGTCATGGTATTTCAATGTAGCCACTGAACCCTATCCAGGATACCTGTGTATTTCAGAGGACATCTTTCAGGAGTTTTATATCCCCTTCTACCATGCCAAGGAAGTCTTTTGTTTCTGAGATACACAGTGAAGTCCAGTCCAGTTGGTCTTCCAGCTTCCAGACAATTAATATCCAGTCTCTGCCTCACATATTTTTTCTGCCAGCAGTAAAGGAATCACAGATGTGTGTCATCATTCTGGACTTTTAGGTGATTTCTGGAGTTGAAGTCATCGGACTTGTACAGCCAAATTCATTTTCTACTGAGTCTTATCTCCCCAAATCTTACTGTACTTTAAAAGCAAATATCTGAAACACTAAAAAAAAATGCAGGATGTCTCATGGTAAATGGATGTCTCAGAAGCAACAGGCAGATAGAAAAGAAAACTTCCTGGTCCCTCAGAAGCCGATCAGGTACCCCATCCAATGGCAATATAATTTCTCTACCAGCAGCAACAGCTACACTGAGTCTAATAGTAACCTATTATCTGTCTTACTGTCACTCAATTATGCATGCCTAGTCACTTTCTTATCTTGAAGGTTATTGTTTTTGTTGTCAGGATACTCAGAACCGTTTTGTCTCCGTTTTCCTCCCTTGATTGTTTTATCTGTGGTGTGTAGTTTGTGCTTTCAGGATTTTGGATTCATGTTCATGATAAAGTCTAACATAATCATTGTATTTCTTGAGGACTGGAGATGAATATGGTATAACAAGCACATTGTTAGTATAACTCAAGTCCATACCTGATGGAAGATGCCATTCTGAAAATATGTATCTCTTACTGGTTAATGAATAAAGCACTGTAGGCAAATGGGAAGGCAAGATAGGTGGTACTAGGAGACAAGAAGGATTATGGGAGACGTATTAAAGGAAATGTTCAAAATGTAGGCTCAAGAGCAGTAAGAGGTCTGGACCCTCTAGAAAGATAAGGCCATGTAGACACACTTAGATTATTAGAAATGGGTTAATATTTAAGAGAATACTAGCCAAGAAGAAATGCTAGTAACTGGCCAACAGCATATCTGTGTGTTATTTGGGACTGTTGTGACTCTGGAACTAGGCTGGCAGAAAAACTCTTAACACATACTCTGTTACTGCAGATTGTGACCGAATTCAAAATTCACAAGCCTAAAAATAAATTAACTTAAATACAATACTTACCCTTTGAGTCTGTCTTTTTTACTTTGGGAATTTCAAAGTCTTACAATAATTTACATTTGAGATATTTATACATAAAGAAGATAATACATGTTATGTGTTCATATTGATAATTGGTGTTCAACGCCAGGGCTTTGAATTTTCAATTTTTGGTTTTCAGTGACAAAAGAGTTAATTGAATTACAATATTAATATTTTCAGTTTGTAGACATAACATGTACATATATTAATGCAGAAAAGGCAAAATATAATATATCTGTATTATATAGTTAATGAAATTAGTATTGTATTAGAAAATGATGTATGTGGAATTAAGTTAGTATATACACTAATGACTTTGATTCAATCTTGGTTAAAAACAGAGTCAGTATCTGAGACAGGAACACGATGTTTCAAATAGGACTTACAGGGGAAACTTAGGAAATAGTTGATTCAAGTGCATTGTGAACTGATAGGGTGGTAATACCATTCATCCATTATCTAGATAGGTAAGGAAGATCTTGAATAGATATTTACAGTGACATTTGCCATGTAATGGGAGTTCTAATTATTACTCTGCATCTAAGCCATCCAAGTCTGTTCACTAAGGTGATCAGAGTGCTGCCTGTAATATGTGAAATTGTTATTAACAATTTCAGGACTCCTCAAGAATGGATACTTAATGATAGCTTTAAGTGCTATAAGTAACATCCTCCATAGGGTGAGTGCTATACGGAAGTGGGTTTGTTCATAAAAAATTGTAAACTATTGTATGCCACATGGAACCATTTGTGGCATGAATAACTTTTGCCTATGTAACTGACTCACTGATCTCACTGACCTGGCATTTTCAAATACAGTGAAAAGATGACTTTAATATGTAGTCATAACAAATACTTAACTCTACCTTGTCTTTCCTGTAAACTATTCCATGTAGCAAAATGTACATTAGCTTTCTATACCAAATGTTACCACTCTGTGTAAACTTTAATGCAGCTATTTGTGTTTGTATATAAAGTCTTAAGATGTAAAATGATACCATGGCATACTACAGTAAATTGCTTGTCTTGTCTTCTATCTAAAATATTTTATCCTATGTTAATACTGTTATCCAAATTCAAAAATCACTATTTAGACAGGGTTTTCCATTTGTGGGTCCTGACTCCCAGGGCCTGGAATGGAAGGGCACTTTCTAAGGTGTTTTATACCCGATATTGCCTAACAAATATTTATACTATGATTCATAAAGGCATCAAAATTTTCTCAATAGTATCCGTGGTGATTGCTCCTGCATTCACTGGAACACTAAACATGTTATTCCATTATAAAGTGCTTGTATACGTGCATACATGTGCTTGTGTGTGTTAATTAGTTTATGGGTGTGCGACCCTCCACTGAGAACACAACCTTCTCATGCACAGGAGGAAGACAACATGGATGAAAGATTAAAGAACCTGTTGGAGCAGAAAGAGCTGGTCTCCCAGCAAAGAAACTTGGAAAAAAAGCTGCAGCATCACCAATTCAATACCTCTGCTATCAGGTAACAGCCCAAGCTGGGAGGAGCAGTTAGAACCATGTACCTGGATTCAGTCTTTCTAGGGATTTTTGCCATCTGGAAGGCTATCAGCCACAGCCAGGGAAAGAACAGCTCAGGGTATTGTGCTTGCCCAGTCATCAAGAACTTCATCAGGAAATACTATGTTTGATTCTTAGAGTTTCTGGAGATTGTGTACCCCTTACTCTATTCTGAAGTGTCTAGTATATTGTTAGTACCAAGTTGGCTGTGTCACCCAACAAATCTCCCTGTGTAGTCTTAAATCTAGTAGGGAGAGGGTTAGGTGTGAAGGACAGTGTATGCTCAGCCACTTTATTTCCCTCCAGAAAATCACATTAGAGAGAAGTTTTTACCTGTGGATGGACCTGCATGCAGCACACTCCTACTGATTACAGGCTCTCTGCAGTATGCATCCCTTTCCTGTGAAAGGATTTTTCTGGCAATAAGATTTAGTGGTTGAGGAGTTGAGCCAAGAAAGGTTTCTATGCTGTGGGAATAATCAGAACCTAAACTGCATGCTGTGTTATTTTCCCGTAGAGGGCATAAATTCAGTTTCCCAGGTTGCTCACATTTACCTGGTGAATTCACATTCATAAGGACATCCACATCTGTTTGACCTCTTACTCAAACATTGGAACAGTGTTAATAGTTTTCCCCAAAATAGTCTATCTGGACAATTGGAGAAATGTGCTGTTCTTTTCTTGTCAATAGTATAGTTCTCAGTTCAACATCTAGCAGATTTTAAAAACTGAGAAAAAAAATTCATGCCCATGAGCACCTTGACCCTCCTCCTTTGGAGGATGCAGAGAATGACCACAGCTGAAAGACTGGTCATGCTGCACTGTCCATTTAAATAGAGCAGCTTCATGCTCAATAGCCCACATAGCAGGTCCCCAACAGGCCTGTTCCCTCAATGACTTCCTCATCTAGGTCAGAAGATCTCCAATCTGAGATGGAACAGATTACAGCACAGGAAGACAGTATCCTGCAGACAGAGCTGCTGCAGCCAGCAAACTCAGCCTCACAGGTCAGTGAGCCACCTTTGAATCCTAACCCTGGAACCATGGTGATTGGGCGATGAGGTCTTTTGACATTGTCTTCCTCTGTGTGAATAGCACCTGGTTTTGTCTAGCTTATGGCCCAATCTGGCTGATTCTGGGATTGATTGCCTTTCCTTTCCTCCTCACACAGCTCTAGAAGGAAATGAGGAGGCCAAAGAAGCCACCAACACCTTGAACTCCTGACATTGACACCCTAGGACCAAGAAATCCTCAGAAGGCACCCTGCAAAGCCCCAAGAGGCCATGGCTATACTAGCTTTGAAAAGGCTTTTTGCAATTCGTGACTGACTTCCTACCATGCTTTCATGACCAACAAAAGGCTGTAGCTCTGTGCTACAAAATATGAAGAAAGGCTGGCAGAAAAACTCTTAACACATACTCTGTTACTGCAGATTGTGACTGAAATCAAAATTCACAAGCCTAAAAATAAAGTAACTTAAATACTTACCCTTTGAGTCTGACATTTTTACTTTGTGAAATTCAAAGTCTTACAATAATTTCCATTTGAGATATTATACATAAAGAAGATAATACATGTTATGTGTTCATATTGATAATTGGTGTTCAACGCCAGGGCTTTGAATTTTCAATTTGTGGTTTTCAGTGACAAAAGAGTTAATTGAATTACAATATTAATATTTTCAGTTTGTAGACATAACATGTACATATATTAATGCAGAAAAGGCAAAATATGATATATCTGTATTATATAGCTAATGAAATTAGTATTGTATTATAAAATGATGTATGTGGAATTAAGTTAGTATACACACTAATAACTTTGATTCATCCTTGGTTAAAATCAGAGTCAGCATCTGAGACAGGGACACAATGTTTCAAATAGGACTTACAGGGGAAACTTAGGAAATAGTTGATTCAAGTGCATTGTGAACTGAGAGGGTGGTAATACCATTCAGCCATTATCTAGGTAGGTAAGGAGGATCTTGAATAGATATTTACAGTGACATTTGCCACATAATGGGAGTTATAATTATTACTCTGCATCTAAGCCATCCAAGTCTGTTTACTAAGGTGATCAGAGTATTTCCTGTAATATGTGAAATTATTATGTGTAATATGTGTTATTAACAATTTCAGGACTCCTCAAGAATGGATACTTGATGATAGCCTTTAGGATGAGTGCTATAGGGAAGTGGGTTTGTTCATAAAAAATTGTAAACTATTGTATGCCACATGGAACCATTTGTGGCATGAATAATTTGTGCTTATATAACTGACTCACTGATCTCACTGATCTCACTGACCTGGCATTTTCAAATACAGTGAAAAGATGACTTTAATATGTAGTCATAACAAATACTTAACTCTACCTTGCTTTTCCTATAAACTATTCCATGTAGCAAAATGTACATTAGCTTTCTATAGCAAATGTTACCACTATATGTAAACTTTAATGCAGCTATTTGTGTTGGTATATAAAGTCTTAAGATGCAAAATGATAAAATGGCATACTACAGTAAATTGCTTGTCTTTTCTTCTATCTAAAATATTTTATCCTATGTTAATACTGTTATCCAAATTCAAAAATCACTATTTAGACAGGGTTTTACATTTGTGGGTCCTGACTCCCAGGGCCTGGGATGGAAGGACACTTTCTAAGGTGTTTTATACCCGATATCCTGCCTACCAAATATGTATAGTATGATTTATAACAGCATCAATATTACACTTATGAAGTAGTAGCAGCAAAATAATGTCATGGTTGTGGGGTCATCATGACCTGAAACTGTACTGAGTGGTCTTAGAAAGATTGAGAACCAATGGAGGAAAGAGTTTTTCCTGCTGCATAATTCCAGTGAGTTCAATCTGTGGTTACTCAGAAACATTCCCTTAGACTGGACAGCACAGTAGGAATGTATGGTGAGTGGAAGCTCTTTAACTCATTGATGACAGGAAGTCGAGACATAGAGACAGGAAGTGGCCAGGCTAGACAAACTTATTGTGCACCCTATGTCACATATGCTGGGATATTTTCAAAAGAAACAGAATCCTTACTTTCTCCCTACACTCTCTTCCTATTAAGTGAGTGGGATATATAAAAGTATGAAGTGGAAATAAGAAAAAAGAACACTGATTTTAGGATGTTCAGATAATCTTGCATAAACAAAAACAAAAACAAAAACAAAAACGTCCCAGGTAATTTAACTAGGTAGTTCTTTTCTTTTATATCAGTAAAATGGATGACTATTGCACACCTAAAGAGTCCCACTGACAGTATAGAACAAATTAGATGTGTAATAACTACACATCTGGCATGGATGGAGCACACTGCAGATGTGAGATACATATGCTTAATGAACTTCAAGCTTCATTATTCCTCAATGTATCATCAACCTCCTTATTCAGGGAGTTAAACTGAAGGTGTGTTATATCAATTATGACATGACAAACACTGCAACTCAAATCTAGTTCCTTCAAGAAATAGATTGATCTATAATGTCTACAGGTTCTTCAGTTTACAAATATTTGAAAGGAAGACTTTAATCAACAGTGGCAAGGCTGAGGTTTCATTCTTGAGTAGCTGGTTACACTTTCAGAAAAGTCCTTGATAGCTAAAAGAACAAAAACACAGGTGTGTATATAGTTTTACTCCCAACACCTTTGAATTTGTAGGCCCTGAATACAATCATACATGATAGGCTGAAATAGTACATTGAAGAATTGCGAAAAATACAGAAAAAAAAACACTTTTCATATTTGCTTTCTATACCTTCTTTGCAATACAGTCTGAGAAATGACACAAAATCTCTCAGGACATAGAGACTAGGGTAAAATTTTCTTGGCTTAAATAGTACTGTAAGATATCTACAGATAAACTGTCCTCAAAAGGTCAGCGAATGAGTAAGATTTGATAATTTCTGAGGCAGATTAGTAAAAACTAGAAGAGTGAATATAAGCCTTGTTGGTGAAGCAGACTGCAGAACTCAGAACTGTATAGTGTTACTGCTCATTCAGCAGTGCGAAGCCAGCACAGGAGTGAGCTGTGAGACCATTACTCACCTATTATCTGTTCAACACACCTCTAGGAGGCAGCAAAGAAATACCGTACAGATGAAAGAAAATGGAACCCAGACACTGGGCAATGTATCTTATGGAACCAGGGATAACTTGGGATTCCTAATTAGGTAGGATCTTCCTGCTATTCATTGTTTTTAATATGCATGGGTACGTAAGGGGACACCTCTGACAAATCTCAACTCTGCCTACTCAGGATAACAGAAGGAGATTAAAAGTATTCTAGTGGATTCCCAGGCTACATACCAGCAGAAAAAAATCTGAATTGGTAAGGGCAGGACCAAGATCACCCATTTTCAAAGTTCTCATGTACACATGATTCCAATGTGTAGCTGTCAATGAGGATTCCTGGAAAGAAGTTGTGTCTGCAGACAGATTGATTTGGCAAGCAGTGATGGGGAGAAGCTTGAACATTGCAGGTCAAGAGATTAATTACCATAATTGGGTGAGCCTTAGACCCTAGACCAGACAGTGCTTGTCTACATCTATATCGAACTAATATCCTGTGATTAATAGATGAAATAGTTTTTTTGAATTTTATGAAGGTAGCAGACTACTGCCTTCCAACAAACCAAAAACTACAAATATCATCAGAGGGTATTGGAGGTTTATAGCAGATCACCACTCATCTTGCGATAGCTACCTCTGTGATGTTTCCACCAATATGTTTACAAGGTGTCTTGATTTATGGATTTCTATCTTTTATTGCTATAACATTTCTTTATGAAACTGCTTCCATATTGAAACAAGAAACTTGGGGTAACCACTCTGTGTTCCTGGGCTATGGTCACTCAAATTTGATTCTAGAATCTCTTATTCCCTTTAAGACAAGAGCTATGATTTCTTTTGTTTGTTTGTATATCAACACAGCCAAAATTCAGAACCATAGGTTTGGTCCCTGGCAACACATATTTATAATATACACCACCACATTGCTTTGGAAATGAGTAAGAACTCAAGAAGTCACATAATCACTAAATGTACTAATAATGCCTAAAACAAAATTGAGGAAACCTCTAATGCTTTTTTTCAATTGTGAAACCATACTTACCAAACTACACCATACATATATGCACTTTCTTCTTGTTTGCTGTGTAATGGCCTCTGGAAGTACAAAGCACAACAGCAAATTATTTTTTCTAGAGCAGGACTATGAACAGGCAGAGCTGAGCTCTGTTTGGAAGCCAAAAGACATGCTGTTTCAGTGCAAGGCTCAATGTACACCAGACTTCCCAGTTGATCTGGAAGAGAAAAACAGATTATTTCAGACAATAAGGTGACTTTATAGCTGACTGTTAGTATTATATTGCAAGATAGGAAAAATTAAAACAAAAAAGAAAACAACCTCTACGGGAACATAAGCAAGGTAATCTACATTGGCTAAAACCTCTGAAAGATTGTCAGTTATAATCACATACAAAAGCAATGGGAAATGATTCACAAAAAGGCAAGTCATAGTACATACTATGGAATAAATAAAGAAATTAACAAATAAAAAGAAAAAAACTACAACTAAATATTTGGCATCACAACTTGCAACTATGAAAAACACACAAAATTTGAGAATTATAAAAATACAAAATAATTGCTACTTAAGAAAAACTAGCATTAATATTCAAGCACTGCCTTGGACTACAAGATGAACAGAGCTACAGAGATAAACCCTATCTTCAAAAACCATAATGAATTCTGAATTCATTTTCTCATCAGATCAAAATGAGAACTACAAGAAGTCTGTATCACTTCTATTAAACCAAATGCAGCAGGCTCAGGAGGATAGAACTCACCAGGTATGACATCCTGAGTATGGGTGCAAGACTTGGAAATGCAAATGCATTCCTTCTCTCAAGACACACTGCTTCATCACCTTGTCATTACAACCTCCAAATTGCATCGATGTTTAAGTAATATGTGCTTGTAAATTAACACTAAAATTTCAATTGTCCATTCTCAGTAGCTGACAGAACAGCTAGAAGGAAACAAGGATGTAGAAAAGTTCAGAGACATCCAACAATCTGACCTTACCAATGCACAGAATTTGAAGCAGGTCACAGTTTATTTATTTATTTATTTCTTATTTATTATTTATTTATTTATTTATTTATTTATTTATTTATTTATTTATTTATTTGAATAAAGCTATTGGCCAGTTACTAGTGTTTCTTATTCCTTAGCTCCATCTCGAATATTAACCCATTTCTATTCATCTAAGTGATTCCACGTGGTCTTATCTTACCGAAGGGTGGGTCCAGACCTCTGCTCTCTCAAGTCTCTGCATCTTGAGTCACCTCCTCCCTCTCCCCTAATCCTCCTTGTCTTCAACTCCATCAAAGACCATAGAAGGATAATATATAAACTCTAAAAATGACAGAGAAAACTCACTGCCTTGTCAGTCACCCAAAGTTCTTGTGTAATAATCTATCTTTATTCTATAGGCCATAATGTGTCTGGCAGACTCCTCAGCAAAGTAGGAAACTTTAAGCTGTCTTGTCAGTCACTTTTTTCTGTGTCTTATAGGCTGTCTGGCAGAATCTTTCATGAAGCAGGAACCCTGTAGCACTGTCCATCTTGTATCAGCAGTCACATTTCTGTGAGTCCTGTATGTCCAGTTTATAGACAAACTGTCCAGACAAGAGCAGTATGTTGCCCAAATGGCTAGTTTTTGCTATATTGGGAGTAAACTCCATAACAAGTTTTTGGATGTCCATCTTCCTTTCTGACTCAGGTGGTGCTGCCAGGAGCAATGGTGCCTCACAGTTAAGAAAAACCCTAAACCATTTGAAATGTCATGTTCTATAGGTCTTTGAAAGTTTTGAAGAATGCATGTCCACCTCAAATATATCTCTGTATATCTAGAAAACCTAACTAACATTACGTTTTGACTACTATAGATAACTATCTATGATCTGTACTAAATTATACATTACATTTTAGTTCAGCTATATAACACAATACCTAAACAAGAGGAAAAAATATACATCACAAAATTGACCTTAAATTTGTATTAATAAATGAAAATCCATTCCAAACAATGTATTTATTTCTATACCATAATCCCCTTTATACCTTTAAAAGAGATTGGTTGTGATCATTAACCATTTACAACCAACCCCATTTACATGAAAGTAAACATTTATAGAAAATATTTGCTAATTTGGGGATCATTCTTTTCAAACTGCCTCCGGCTGGTAGGGGGTGCTTTCTTGGGGGATCCCAAGAAGACACAGAAATACTGGCTGGACTGGTCTCCAAGGCTATCTTGTCCCAGCTGTTTTGAATGTGGCATCACCTGGGACACTTGCATTAGGGGATTGCTGGATCAAACCATTTTAGTTTGGAAGGATTCCACAGCTTTTTATTTTCTGTGAAAACAAAAATAGAAATCCTTTTTCCCAGTAACCTATCTTTAGACTTAAACTTTTAAATAAAAGCACTTTTAAAATATATAAATTGAATTAATTTAACAGCATTGATAATCAAATGTATGGTAGCAATTGCTGTTCCGTGTTTAGCAACTGAGCAATTTAAAGACAACATAATAGCATACAGTTCCCAGAATCTCTGTATGCTTTCCATCTTCACATAGCCCTTTTATTACTCTATTTCCTTACTACTGCTCTTTTATTTATTGAGACAGCATTTCTCTGTGTAACTTTATATCTCCTGGAATTAACTCTATATACCAGGTTCACTTTGAACTCACAGAGGTTGTTTGCCGGTGCCTCCCGAGTGCTGGAATTAAAGGCCTGTGTCACCACACCCAACTACTATCTTCTTTTCTATTTGTTTCTTTTTCTCTTCAAAGTCTACTTATACCTTAAAACACATTGTGAACCTTTAGGGATTTTCCTTTTTCATTTTCTTTTTATTATTTTTTATTTTACATATCTATTCTAGATCCCTCTTCCTCCCTCCCTCACTCCCATGCTCCAAAACACCATTCCCAACCCATTCTACCCTCCCCACTCCACAGGGATAGGGATATGGATGCATTCCTGGAGGGATCAACAAAATCTGTCAACTCATTTGGAGTAGGGACTAGGCCCTCCCTCTTGCCTCCATGTAAAGGGGGTAGCCCTCCATGGGGAATGTGCTCCTAAAGTCTTTGGCCCACTAGGGATACATCCTGGTTCCACTGTCAGTGGTGCCTTAGACTGCCCAGGCCTGCTAACTGAGACCCATGTTCAGGAGGTCTGAGTCAGTCCAATTCAGGTTTCCAAGCTATCATTCTTAGGGTCCATCAAACTCCCCCTTGTTTGGGTCAGTGTCTCTGTGGGTTTCTATAGCCTGGTGTTGTCCTCATTTTCTTATCCCTCCTCCCTCTCTGCATCTGGATTCCATGAGCTCAGCTCAGTGTTTAGCTGTGGGTGTGAACTTTTATTTCAATCAGCTACAAGATGAGGGCTCTATGATGGCAGATAAGTTACTCATCAATCACATTACCAGGGCAGGGCGTTTAAGCTAGATTTTCCACTGTTGCACAGAATGTTGGTGTCACCCTTGTAGGTCTCTGCACATTTCTCTAGGGTCATTTTACTCTTCAAACCTATAATGGCTCCCTCCTTTATGCTATCTTTGAAGACTCCCCATGGAAGGCCTCACCCTACCTGGGGAGAAAAAAGAGGATGAGATGGGTATTGTAGGGGTTATGGGGAGGAGGAGAGGGAAGATAATTGTGACTGACATGTAAAATCATTTTTTTTAAATGAAAATTTATAAAAGGAAAAAGAAAAAAATCAAGAAACTGACATTGGTACAGTGTTTTAGTAAACTTCAGATAAAAGTTTTGTGCCTAAGGATTACCATTCAGGGTACTGGAAGGTACTCCTCAAGCTATCAGAAAGAAAGGCAATCATTAGTATCACCCAGTTACAACCTGGAGCTGACAACAGTTAACTGCCTGCAAGATGTAATGGTACAATAGTAGTGACCTAATGCTTGAGTGGATTTATGATTCACTCTATGAGATGGAACCTATGTATGACAGTGCTGAAGGTTCAAGAACACAGGACTAGGTAAGTCAGAGATTAAGGGAAAGTCTACCATTATTATTTTGTTAAATAACTAGTGGCAAACAATTGTACCTATGGATCAGTGTCACATTCAGCCCTCATCAGAGAATATTCTTACAGAAAACAGGAATTAACACAGAGACCCAAACAGTACAATATGCAGAAGACTGAGAGATGTTGGAACAGTTAGCCTTAAATATAGTAATTTCATCCAACCCATCCCTTAAGATTGGGGATTTACCAGGATGAAGAGGTGGGAAAAATGTAAGAGCCAGCAGCGGTGGATGACTCAAAATAACCAGTGTTTTCTCAATACATGTGGAGTCATGGAGACTGAGGAACCATATACATGACCTAATCAGATTCAGTTCTGTGCAGTCCCAGGACTGAGAGGGGACGTGGACACAGAAGCTATTGCAATTGATAGCTGCTGGCAAAGGGAAAGTTATTTTCCTCAAATAAGTGTCACTGCATATATAAATCAAGGCAGACAACCATGCCCAGGAGTGGCTTCCAACACATAATGAGCTCCAGGTTTTCTTTGCATTTTTTGCTGGTTTATTGTTAGTTTACTTTTGAGGTGAGGGAGCTTTTTTGTTTGTTTTTTCCTTACTATCTTTTGAGAGCAAAAGACAAAAAAAGAAAAGGTGGGTGGGTAGGGAGGTAGCAAATGTCTCGGAGGCGATTGGGAAGGAAAACATGATCAAAATAAAAAACATCCTGAATGAGGTAATCTATACCCAGAAAGAAAAACACTCTATGTATTCTCCTTCATAAGTGGCTATTAGATGGAAAGCAGAGGATATACAGGCTATACTCCATAAACCTAGGGAAGCTAGGTAAAATGAGGGACTATAAGAGGGACAGACTTGGAAGGGCCCATGAAGGGAAACAGTTAAGATCTCCTGGGTAAACTTGGAAGGGAAAGAAGGGAGTGGATAAGGGATGAGAACATGAGGGACCAAGAAGACCAAGTTAGAAGAGGACCAGATGAAGAGAGCGATCAAAGAGTTATCTTGATAGAGGAAGCCATTATGGGGTTGCTGAGAAACCTGGTGCTAGAGAAATTCTCAGGAATCCACAAGGAAGACCCCAGCTAAGATTCCTAGCAATAATGGAGAGGGTGTCTTAAGTGCCTTCCTTTTGATCAAATTAGTGACTACTCTAATTCTCATCATAGAACCTATATCCAGTAACTGATGGAAGCGGATGTAGTGACCCACAGTCAAGCACTGAGATGAACTCCTGGAGTTCAGATGAAGACATGGAGGACAGATCATATGAATAAGAAGCAGGGGGGAAGTCAAGAGTATGATTGGGAAAACCCCAGAGACAGTTGGCCTGAGCTTGTAGGAGCTCACCAACTATGGGCTGACAACTGGGGAACCTGCATGGGACTTAACTAGACCTTCTGAGTGTGGGTGACAATTATGTGACTGGATATGGTGGGTGGGGGGAGCTGACAGTGACACCAGAATCTATCCCTTAAGAAGGACCTGGCTTTTTGGACCCCTTTCCTATGGTGGGACGCCTGGATCAGGACTGTCATGGGAAAAGATGATGGGTCAGAAGGAGTGGAGGCAGGGGGCAGGAGGAGGGGAGGCAGGAGCACTGTGGTTGGTATGTAAAACAAAAAAATATATTTAAATAAAAAAAAATCCCACAGGAAACCTACACTATGAATAAAAGAGTAAACACGTCACACCTTTCCCCTTTCTTTAACTTACCATCCACATCATACAAATGTCCCAAGATAACACCCTAAAGAGATAAAACAAAAATAGTACTCCATTGCCCAATACAGACTTCAATCATTGTATTTCAATACTGGAGCTGCCAGTCCACCCTCTCAGCAAAATTGAAACTACGTACTTGAGGACTGTATGCACCTACCTGAACCATCAAGGAAGATGTGACTCCGGGAAGATCTTTTTCATGCAGTTTTAATCAGGATCCTTGAACATGCTTCCTCTGACCCATGGGAGACCGGGGGACCCCTGCACAGGCTTAAATATCCTTGTGCCAACCAACCCCAGTGAGCTACTTGGACCCTGCAGGTAGGCTATTCTAACACGGAAGCAGACAGGCTGAACAGACTTAACCAAATAACGGCTTGTTTACTTCAGAGAGCCCTCACCAACAGGAAGGTGTAAGGCAGAAGCCAGTGCCACTTTAAGGCATGGCACTTTGCGACTCTCTACAGAGGACATTGCATGAAATTATTTCTTCCTACTAAGACCTTCTCTCTCTCCCCCAATGTAGCAAGCTATGACGTACACACAACATAATGACAATCACATCCATAAGGCTGTTTGCCCTAGTCCATTATAACTATATATTGTTTGAGGTTGTTGGAGTGTACTGTTAACTCTAAGAGACGCAAGCATGAAAGTACCAGCTTACCCAGGTACCTTGGTCAGGGATATTTATACTCAAAATCTTTAGGTTTGGTCAGGATAACAGTTCTAAAGTACATCAACTCCATTTCTAATTTTAAGCATTGTAAACTAAGTTAGTACAACTGACTTGAGTCACTGCTTCCCTCTCTACTTAGTGGAGTTTGTAAAGGCAAGGGAGTGGTGTGCTTCAGTCTCTGAACTGTGTATTCTGCTAACATCCAGTCCAGTTCTACCTTGAACAAGCATGAGAAATGTCATAAAGCTGTACATATTTTTTATAAGGCCAGGGGAAAAAGGAAAAGTTAACCTGAGTGTAACATAAACACTGTGGTGGTTTTGAATTAGAATGGCCCCCATAGGTAGTGTCACTATCTGAAAGGTTAGGAGGTGTGGCCCTTTGGGGTTGGGTGTGGCCTTGCTGGAAGAACTGTGTCTCTGGTGGTTGGCTGTGAGATTTCAGAAACCAAAGCCAGACCCAGAGTATCTTTTACTGTTGATAATGGTCTAAACTTTTGAAACTGTAAGCAAGTCCCATCAACTGCTTTACTTTATAAGAGTTGCCATGCCAACCTTCTATGTCTTCAAAAACTTAACTGATCAGAGTGGCTAAACAAAATATAGCAATTTGTAATTAATGATTAAAATGCTTTGTTATTCTCTTAAAAAAAAAAACATAGTTGTCATGTTCATGGTATCTCTTCACAGCAATAGAACACTGACTAAGACAGACACACTTTGCTAGTACTAAAATCAATGCATCTCTTGGCATTCTGTAAACTACACAACACAGCTGTACAAAATTTCTTCCTACCAAGCCACTTGGTGGAGTCCCACCAAGAAGACAAGAAGACAGCTGACAGATGATGAAAAAGTATAGTTTGTATCATCCTTCTGTTCAAATGGCATATTTTGAAATTTTTATATTCAGTTGTGAGTTTAGCATGGGGAATCAGTGTCATAGTATGAATGTGGAGGTCAGAGGACATCTTTCAGGACTTAATTCTCTCCTTCATTTTGGGATTTTAGAAACTGAATTCAGGTCATCTGCAATGGAGGCAAGTGCATTTACTGACTGAATTATCATATACAGAAACATCATTTTAATAAACACTTTTGAAAGTCATGTTTTATGTATCAAAGTTATCATTTTAGCCACCAGGAAGCAGCCACCAACAAAATATTGGACAATATACTAAATCCCCTACTGTTTAATGCATTCCTAAAAGTATGTAATGCTACTACCCTTTAGAAGGAAGAGAAAAAGAAAAAAATAAAATAAGAAGAAAAACAAACAGACAAAAAAAACCCTATACACAAGCCTAGAGGTTAAGTGAGTGGCTCAAGGCTTCAAATCCAGACAAAGAAAACTAAGGACCTGAACTAAAAATTTCTATAACTACAAAAGTGTATTTCTGCTAAATTGTGCTTTTTATCAATTTCACATTGAAAGACCAAGAAAAGTTATGAATAAATTCTTCATTCAGGAGTTTAATAATCTCAACAATGGGGAGTGTGAGGGACAGACTGCAAATTACAATCCTTTTTACAGTGTACGATCTGGACCCCACTTTTCTTCAAGAACAAATCTACAAATTATTTTTTAAGCTGGGAAAGATAAAAAAAAAAAAAAAAACTGTTATCTGGCCCTAAAGAAACACAGGCAGGTAAGCCTTGAGTTCAAAGCCACCCTACACAAGGATGTAGAGAATTTTCTAGCAAAGACATTATGTAGCAAAATGCCCCATATTACATTCCTTAAGGGGAAAAAATTCTAGGAGACACCATTTATATTACATAGTTTCCATTTAGTGAAGCAGGTCAAATTCTAAGAAAAGCTAAAACAAAAGTATGTATTCTCACATGTTATTTCATTCCAGGGAAGGAAAGCAACTGGTGTCCTGGTCACCTGATTTTGTAGGCAATTATGTAACTCCTATTTCCAATTTTTTACAGCATCCTGGCCCTCACCACACCCACCCAGGAAAGGAAAATTAAGCAAAAGTGTTGTGAGTCCAGGATTCCTGTGATTTAAGAATAGTTTTCCGTAGTTCATCAGGAAAACAAAGCTGGATTTCAAGAAAAGAAGTCAAACAAACCAGAAAATTTTATTCACACAGAAAACAAAGCAAAATATCATTTGTAGTATTTCTCAAAGAAAACTTTTTAACTTGAATGCCAAAGTGAAACTACTGAAATTAAGTTGAAATGACATGTCTGACATGGTCACTCTGATTCTATATGAATGACTGAATACACAAGCTAGATTCATTTGGTAACTAAAACTAATTATCATCGTAGCCTATCTCCAGTCAACCAAAGCAGTGGAATGAATGCACACAAAACCTAAGAAGGCAAGTGCTTAATGCAGTTTGCAAATCCCCAGACGTGAAGGTGTGCAAAAGTGACACTGATTTATCTCTAAGTGTATCAACTCATCTGAACTCTTTACAGACAATGACCTTAAAAGGACTGGAGCACTTTCCTGACCACTGCAATCAAAATGTTTTAAAAAATTAATAAGCGACTTCTCGAAATAAAAGGGGATAAGGTGGTGAGGATAGTAACCAATCACATTGCAATTAACTCTCAAAATTACTTCACTGTGGAGTAGAGATCCAAACAGCAAACACTAAATGTTGCTGAGTTCAATTTTCATTGTGAACTCCTGAATTCTCATTAGGGTCCAGTAATGTAATGTGAGTCAACCTTCCCCTTGCAAGAAAGGAAGTGAATGTGGGTTACATTTATCAATGAGGACAAAATTGAGGGTTTCCCTGTCAATAGTTTTACAGGTCTAAATAGAACTCTCTAAGTGGGCAAGTCAAACTGCTAGCCTATGGCTAGGTGGCTGAAAAGACAGAAGCATGGATCTTTGCTGCATCCTAGGGGAAAAAGCTTGGAAAAGCGCCTGAAGGTGCCTGTTGTTTACCCAGCACAAATGCCCAGGGAGCTCATTCCAAGGCTACAGACAGTCCAGGCAGGGAGCCTTACTGAACAATCTTCCCTCAGAGGAAAGTCTCAGCAGGAGACACTGAGGCAGGCAGCCTGAGAATGCAGATCTGATGGGGCTGAGATCAGTTCCAAGACAAACACCCAGTGGGGCTGTTGTTATGCAGGAGGGTCACCCATCCTTGTCTGTCAGCAGGCCCTCTCCTCAGAATTCCAAACTGCCCTCAACTCCCTCAATTAGGTGCCTCTCTCACCTTGTGGTTTCCTGGGCTCCTGGCTGGCTTGTCCCTTCCTTGAGAGCAGAGAAGAAAATAGGGGGCCCCTCCTTTGGACGCCACTGCAGCAAGAAGAAAGCATTGCTGTGGGGATGGGAAGCAAACACTTAGCAGCTTCTCCTGCCACTCCCCCACTAATATGTACACAGCCCTGCCCACCTGCGCATGTGCTGCCTGAGGACCAGTAGTAGGCGGGGCAACAGCCCAACGCTAAGAATTACTATTGGATGACTTGGCTGTACATCAGGCTGTGTGAGCATAATAAAAAGGCTTGCAACTGTTGACTCAGGAGCTAGGTTGACCTCAACTGTGATCAAAGTTGGGTGGCTGGCAACAGCTGCTGGGGAAACGCCCACCCATATTCTCCTACCCCCATCATCTCCTGGAGATGCCCTTCCTCAGTGCTTCTGGTGCTTAACTAAGTCCTAGCGTTTACCACACACATTGACAAAATGTACCCGTGTGTTTCATGCCCAACCAAGAAGTGGATTATTCTCAGTATTCAAGGTAGAGTAATGCCAGCTAGTCAAGAAGTGCTTTGGATGGGAGGCTGGCCCATTGACAGGATGAAGAGTATCACAGTGTATCTTATGATTTTGACCTACTTGATCACCAAGAAGCCATTGCCTTAAAGTCGCCCTGGATTTCAGAAAGTGTCTACTGGCTCCAGAGAAACAAAGTATGGACATGTGGCCAGTGATGGCTCAAGAGACTATCTTATAGTACAAGAATTAACATCTAATCGTTACTTATTTTAATGTGGTATTGACAGATAACAGGATGACCATGCTAAACTATTTTGACTGATGTTATTTTTTTGGTGTGTATATAAAGTTGAAAAGTCCTAGGCAGGTATAAATGTCAAGAAATAAACATGAGGTTTGCTGTGCTGCCACAGAAAATCTGATGGTTCTCTGATGGTTCATGACTTAACGATGCACATCAAGCCTGGTGATTTAAATTGTATTAAATTGTATCGAGAAAGGAAGGAAAAGGAAATGAAAGAGAGAGGAAAGGGATTGAAAAGAAAGAAAAAAAAAAAGGAATAAATCTGTTTCTCCTTTCTGCATGTCCTATATACACTTTCCTAGAGATCCAAGGCACAGGGAGGGCTGAAATTAGAAGGTGTTTGCATAGTATGGCTTTAAAGGTATTTTTGTGTTAGTGGCTGGAGTAGTTTGGTGTAATGGCTGTAATTTTAATGACCAGCTCAGTCTGTCTTACTTCAGTGCATTACACTGCTCTTTCCCACTCAAATACAACAGGTGCAACCAGCTGCTCTTCAGCAAGTATAGGCCTGGAATTAACTTGGCAGGGAGCTTGTTTTGAGACTTCTCTGACTCATAACTGTGGGAATAATTCAGAGCACCAACCCCAGCCATTCACTCTTTTGCTTTTGCTTTGAGCTCATTCACTAAGGGTTGAGATGTTAATTGTCAGCAATCATAACTGTTTATGTGTGAAACTTGGAATTTAAAGACAATAGAAGGTCAAGGATAATGCTTCTGTTAGATTTGCTACACATTGTGTGATATTCCTTGGCTGAATAAAAAGGCAGGAAAAAGAATAGAGAAGAAGTGGAGACAAAGAGAGAAAGAAAGGAAAGAAAGGTGAAAGAAAGAAAGAAAGAAAGAAAGAGAGAGAGAAAGAAAGAAAGAAAGAAAGAAAGAAAGAAAGAAAGAAAGAAAGAAAGGAAAAATGGAAGGAAGGTAGGAAGAAAGAAAAAAGAAAGAAGAAAAAAAGTATTCTATTGGCCCACGTTAAAGCCCATTCTCTTCCACACTTTTAAATTTTTTCAAGCTCATGAAAAGACCTGTCTTAGATAAATAATAATAATAATAACAGAAAGAAAATAGATATTAGATTCATCATATCTGAATAATTGTGTATACATAGGCAATTTGTGACAGGATGCCACATAGCCCAGGCTTGCTTGAACTTAGCATGTAGTTCTGGATAACCTAGAACTCCTCATTGTACTGCCCCTACATCTTGAGTGCTGGGATTCTAAGCAAGAAGCATCACAACTGGTTTCATAGAGTTCCTGGGATTTAACTGAGGGCTTTGTCCATGTTATAAACACAATCTACCAAGTAAATTACATTCCCATCCCCTCACAATCAAGTGGTTTAATCACTCAAGGCATGTTACACCATTACTACTGTAAGAGTTACAATGACATTTACCCATAGGGTTGAAGCTATGGTTAGAAAAGTTACAATATTTAGTGCTTGATATGTTAGTAAGTATTTAAAAACAGTAGATATTAATACAGGTAGTAAACATTATTACCACTTTTATTAAGACTCCCTTTGAAGCAGTGAGAATGTAGACTCACAAAGCAGACTGAAGATGAAAACGCCATGCTTGTTCATGATAGCAGATTCTTCCAGGCTCTTCTTGAATTGAGATTGACGTGTATCTATTGCCTTGTTATTTGGATCCCAAGATTTCACTTAGGCTATGACAATACACAAAGCAGTCAATTTCGCAAAGAAGTAGGAAATAAACCTGGGTCCTGAGTAAAGAAAAGAGAATAGAGACAAGGGACTCTCTATCATGCCCATCAGCTCACCCATTTACTAAGGGAATCACCTCAAATAAAGAGTGTAAAGAATTGTACTTGGTTCTCCTTTCTGTATCTATGTTTGCTGTGATGATTAACAGAATTCTCAGGAATAAAGTGTCTTTCTCACATAAGTGCTTATGAAAATACGACCTCAGGGTTGCATGTTTTGGCTCATGGCTGTAACTGGAGCACTTGAACAACTGTGGTAATTTGGAAACTCAGTGAGTTCCAGGCCAACCTGGGCTAAACAGTAAGACCGAGTTCCTTAATACAAAAAAAAAAATGACAAAATAACCAAAAACAACATACCAAAAGACCCTCTATGTTACATCAAATTGAAATATATCAAGTTAAAATGGAGTATGACATATAATTTCAAGCAATATCATACTGCCAGTTTCAGGTCTGTGTTCCACTACTGTGTGCCTTATTTTCTCATCTGCAAAATGGGTGAATACTTCTATAATAATCTATACCTATTGCATACATTTTAAGAGAAATAAATCTGATTACACACATTTTAGAACATTTATGAGATATGGTCAATTAAACTATTATTATTTGTTATACATAGATAAATAAATCATTGTTGAGACAAGAACAGAGATGAGAAGTGCTCATGCAGTGAGATTATCACAAAAAACCTGGGAATCTTAATTTAAAAGGAGAAAAGATTTGCATTATCTCATGGTTGTGCAGGCTTCATGGATGGTTACTTGGTCCTGTTGCTATGGTTCTGTGGTAAGACAAGCTACCATGCAATGAGAATCTGGAAAAGCAGAGCTGCCCATTCTCTGGTGCATGGAAGAAAGGGGTGGCTTTGTAACAGGTGCCTCTCCTAAGTGTTCCAACATCCTGACTTTGTACCAACAGCTGGAAGACAACTGTTCAAAGTGTGGCCTGACCCTGTGGAGATGTCCCTGAGACACTCAGAAATAGACCCTAAATAGAGGAGGTAGCTCTCACAGGAAAATAGGGAACTGGCAAGGAAGGACTACACCAGATGTCATTATCTGGTCTGCAATCACACCCACTAATGAACATATCTTGACATCTTGACTTGACACAGAGAGAGAGACAGAGGGAGAGAGAGAGAGAATGAGGGAGAGAGAGAGAGAGAGAGAGAGAGAGAGAGAGAGAGAGAGAGAAAATGAGAGAGAGAGAGAGAGAGAGAGAGAGAGAGAGAGAGAGAGAGAGAGAGAGAGAAAGAGGACCCCAGAAATCCTATGTCAATAGAAGAAAATAAAGAGGAGATCACGATGAATGAACAGTTGAATTTGACAATACACATTAGGTGTTTCAGCTGAGCTCCACAACACTGCTATGCATTCCCTGGAGTGTAAAAATTCCTAGGAGTGCACACATCTTACTCAAACTATTTTGAGGGGATTGGAGATAATGTTCTCTTCAAGGCTCAAATCTGTCACCACAAACTTCAGCCCCTCAAAGGTCTCCCACATTCCTGGTCATCCAGTCAGCTCCAGACTGGACGCTCAAGGATGGAACAACTGTCTAGAATGACCATCAGAAAACAAGGCTGATTAGGTTAAAGGTTATGTCAGTGTGAACCAAGAGTTGATCAAAAGAAGAAGGAGACTTTGGGGTGCAAGAAGGAAAGAGAAGACCAAAAGCCCCTAAAATGCTGAAAATGGTAAACACTTACTTGGCATTGGCACTGGGCTCCAGCCTTTGTAAATTGCTTTCTACCTGTGATCTCATATGAAATATGCAAAGAAAAAGAGCCACGGGCCACCGTCCTCATCCATGAAAGTTCTGTGCTGTTCCCTAGGTAGCTTCCTGCACGGAAGCCCTCCTGATACAATGGCATGTAGAGGTGTGACATGTGTTGGACCCATCTCCCTCAATTGACTGTAGCTTCTAGCAGATAAGGAAGATTTGCTTGCCAATCAACCAGTTTCTTGCAAGAGGATAACTCTCCAGAGAAACTTGTGAATGATCACAGAAGTGAACAACTGTGTGATATGTGGATGGGATATGAGGTGATGGGTAAGTGGATGGTTACATGGGTATCTCTATGTTTCTTCTTCACATGTGGGCACTCTGCTCCTGCTGCCTCAGCCTACATAATGATTGGTATATAAGACAGGAGCAAGGTCTCAGTACCAGACATTTCTTTTTCAGCCACATTGAGGATAGGAATACTCCAGCCCTGTTAGAGGTGAGAGCTCTGTAGTAACTTGGTTGCTTTGCTTCCCTGATCTTCAGTTTGAATGCCAGTATTTAACTCTGGGTCTTTTTATTATCCATGTTGAAATGGTGACATTTCTCCTGTTTTCAGAACAGGGATTCTCATTCCTGGATGTCTATTGACACATAGAGGACAAGAACACATTCAGTATTTCCAGGAAGGAGTCCTTTAGACACTTCACATGGTGATCCAATTTTCCACCAAGGTGAGCACAAGGGCCAAGAAGTGTTCTGCTCAAAGTGGGGCTACCTGACCTCAGCACTGGCATCCCCTGAAAAATGGGAGAATGGCAAATCAGGTTTTGCTTCAGAACCCAGACTCCCAGGCACACAAACTCCTACATGTCCTCTATCTCACACACCACATACAATGATGATTTCCATGAAATGCAGGGAGGTGGCACTATCTCAGAACATAGAGAAGATACCAGAGAGGGGTAGTGATGAGCTTCAGGCCTTCCAGCAACAAACTAAGATGGATGAATGTGACCAGGACCCTCCAGCTGCTGCCAGGAGCTTTCACCACACAAATATCTCTTGTTCTAGTACAAACACTCACCACAAACGTACAGCACGTAGCCTCTCCACAGGCCAACACCTGTGAAGATGTCTTTAAATGCATGTTGAGATCTCACACACTACTGTCCCCATCCCCAGAGTGTGATATAGGCCACATGTTTTGCTTTTCATTTAGAGAAAGCAGAACAGCCCCAGTCCCCATCTCATTTCTTCCCAGCCTCCAAGTTTGGCCTATTCAATTAACTCAGGAAAATTAGTTTAGGCATGAAGACTCCATGGATGTTCAGTCTTCTGTTCCTGAGGAAAGCTCAGCTTGACATTATGGGTAGTAGATGGTCAGTAGAGAAATGGGCATGATGACTACCTGTTGTTCAAACCCCTGTTGGTATAATTGCCAGGATTCCATGTAGCTCATTTGTCTCACGTGTCATATGATGTAACTGAATCGTGAGCTTTTCCACCTCTTTCATCTGGTGCTCCTGCTCAATGAAGGTAGAGAGTAGGGATGGTGCCTTCACAGTAGTCTGTGCCTGTATATAAAAATAAGAAGAGCCCTGTACTTGAAGAGCATAGGGCCAGGGAAGTCCCTGCTGAGTCTGAAGAAGCCTGAGGAAGAGAAAATTCTAAGGACTGAGTGAAGGTCCCAAAGAGCAGGGCAGCTATCCTCAAAATGGGGCTGCTGAGCTCCATATCTGTCCTCAAGCACTGTGGATAATCATGTGGAAATCTCCCAAGTGCAGTCCCCATTGCCTTGGGCATCATATGCTAGCCCAGCCATGTGGATTTGGAGGACAGTGTCAGCTGATATGTTGTGTGATGCAGGTTAAGTCCTGTTGTCTCTAGAGTTTAGCAGCAACAAGTCCTAATCATATGTGTTCAATGCCAAGGCATCTGAATGTCTGAGACTTTGGTGCTTGGCAGCAGGAATTTCACTCCCTTCTAATTAGCATCAGAATCCCATGGAAGCTGGGATTAAGTGCAGCAACACAGCAAACTCAGAGGGAGGCCTCATTAGTTACTCCTTTGTTCTTGCTGGTCATCCTTTCACTCAGAATGAGATTTAAGTTCTCCAAGAACAGCAGCTGCAGGCTTGATATTCATGGCTCTCCCAAACTAACCATCAGGACCCAATAACACAGGAAACCCATACAAGCAGGATAGACCATTATCTCCAGAAGCTTCCAGAGGCTGAGCCTCACTACTGGAAGGACATGCTCAAGCTCCACTCCTCCACGAAGTTCCCCTTACTCTTCACAGGACTCACTTTGCCTTCTTCATGTTTTATCCTGAGACTGAAGTTCAGCTTTCTTCTGCCTCTCTCTGGTCTCTCCATGTTCTCCATTATCTCTCCCAAGCAGCCTTCTCAGTCATGCCAAAATGTGTATGAACACTAAAAGAATTCCCCACAACCACTTGGTGTTCCCACAATACTGGTGACACCACAGGGAATGTTGATGGCACTCCAGGATACAATAGAATGCCCAGATAAGAGACTATTATGGTAACCAGCAGCCCTCACCTCCCTACTGACTATATCTTCTGAATTCACTGGAAGCTATATTGCTCTACTGAAGATTCTTCCCAGAAACTTAAGGAAAGACCTTCATCACCACCTCATTAAAATCCAGAATTGTCTCTCTGCTTCATTAGAATATATTCATTACTTCATGCATGGGATGTTGCTCCCCCCCCCTCCAAATTACTCACAAGAAGTGGTCTTGATGCAAAAGTGTTATGAGCAGCTTTTATTCTTTGTTCAACCCCGCCAGCCTCCCGGTCCTGCCGCCACATGAGCCCCAAATAACACTCAGAGACTCTGTATTTGATACAATCCTGTTGGCCAGTTACCATTATTGTTTATGGGCTAGATCTGTCTTAATTATTAACCCATTTCTACTTATCTAAGTATTTCCATGTGGCTCATCTTATCCAGGATCCACGGCTGGTGTCTTTCTTCCTCCCTGGTCTACATTTTGACTCCTCCTGACCACTTCCTCTTTCCTCCTCCTTGTCTCCTAGCCCCGCCTATCTAGTTTTCTATTGGCCAACAGGGCTTTATTAATTAACCAGTATGAGAAACATATTTACAGAACATTATCTCCCATCATCTCCTCTTTTCTGTCTAAAATAGAAAGAAGGGTTTTAGCCTTAACATAGCAAAATGTATCATATGACAGTTATCAAATAAGAATCACATTAAACAATATTTAGTCCATTAACATTTTGTAAGACTTAAAGAAAATATCAAATATCCTATCTTTGTGAGTCTAAAGTCCTATATGTAACTTATCTTTAATCCCAACTAAGGAAAACTATAACCATAACTGTCTTCAACGCCTTCAAAGACCACAGAAGGATAATATATAAACTCTATAAATGACAGAGACAACTCATTGTCTGGTCAGTCACCGAAGTTCTTCTGTAATGTTCCATCTTCAGCCCATAGGCCATAGTGTGTCTCCAGACTCCTCAACAATGCAGGAAACTTTAAACTGTACACCTGTATTGGCAGTTTGTCAGTCATTTTTCTTTGTGTCTTGTAGACTGTCTGGCAGGCAGGCTCTTCCATGATGCAGGAACGCTGTAGCAATGTCCATCTTGCATCAGCAGTCACCTTTTTGTGGGTCCTGCATGTCCAGTTTCTACAACATAAAGTCAAACAGTCCAGAAGAGCAGTACCTTGCTCAAATAGCTAGTCTTGCCATATTAGAAGCAAACTCCATAACACATTTATTCAATATCCATCTTCCTTACTGACGCAGGTGGTGTTACCAGGAGCAGTAGTGCTTCATTTTCAAGAAAAACCCTAAACCATTTTAAATGCCATATTCTGTAGGTCTTTGAAAGGTTTGAAGAATGCCTATTCGTCTCAAATACATCTCTGCATATCTAGAAATCCTAACTAACTTAACTCCAAGTTTTGACTATCATAGGTAACTCTCTATAGTCTGTACTAAATTATACATTACATTTTCCAATGAGCTATATAAACACAGTACCTAACAAGAAGAGAAATATACATATTACAAAATTGACCATAAATTGTATCAGTAAAAGAAAATCCATTCCAAAACCAAGTATCCATATCTATACCATAATTCCCATTTTTACCTTTAAAAAGATTGCATGTGTCATTAACCAGTTATAACCAAGCTCACTTAAATGGAAACAAACATTTATAAACAATATTTGGGAATTTGGGCGTCATTCTTTCCAAACTACATCCTACTGGTAGGGGGGCGCTATCATGGGGGTCCAAAGAAGACACAGAAATCTTGGCTGTAGTGGTCTGTAAGGTTGCAATGTCCCATTGACGTTGCTTCAGGTAGTCTTGCTTGATCAAACCATACTAATCTGGAAGAAATCCATAGCTTTTCATTTTCTGTGGAAACAAAAATAGAAATCCTTTTCCCCAGTAACTTGTCCTTAGGCTTAAATTTTGGAGTCAAAGCATTTTTAAAATATATAAATTGAATTAATCCAGCAGCATTTCTTTTATCAGTAGTTATTATTTTCTCAGCAATCAAATAATTTAAAGACAACAGAATTGCATATAGTATCCAACATTTCTCTGTTCTTTCCATCTTTACATGGCTTTTTTATTACTCTATTTCTTCTACTTCTATTTTTACATATTTTGAGACAGGGTTTCTCTGTGTAACTTTTATCTGTTCTGGAATTTCCTCTGTATACCAGGTTTACATTGAAATCACAGAGATCTGTTTGCCTCTGCCTCCCGAGTGCTGGGATTAAAGGCATGCACCACCACATCTATCCATTCTACTTCCTTTTTTCTTTTTTAAACCATTGTATCCTGTTTCTTTTTCTCTCCCAAGCCAGCGTATTTTTTAAAACACAGTGTAAACCTTCATTGCAGCTCTCCTATACACCAATGAATTGTAAGCAGAGCTCTTTAAAAGCAAGACAGTTTTTTGCGCTTATGCTAATTTTGGAAACCTCCCTTAAAGGAGCCGCACAAATCTCTGTCTACAGCAAAACAAATCCAACCGAGAAAATGCTGCTACCAAGAAGTCTTGCCAGTCTCTGTTCCCTTATTTCTAACTATTTTTTCAGCTTTTGTTAAGTTTTAAGTGAAAGTTCTCAGTCGCACTTCTGACACCATTATGTTATGGGCAGATTTTTTCCACCACCGCCAGTCTCCCGGTCCTGCCACCATGGTCCTGCCGCCACCTGACTCCAAATAACACTCAGAGACTCTGTATTTGATACAATCTTGTTGGCCAGTTACCATTATTGTTTATGGGTTAGTTCTGTCTTAATTATTAACCCATTTCTAATTATCTAATTATTTCCATGTGGCTTATCTTATCCAGAAGCCATGGCTGGCGTCTTCATTCCTCCCTGGTCAACATCTTGACTCCTCTTTACCACTTCCTTTTTCCACCTCCTAGTCTCTTAGCCCTGCCTATCTAGTTTTCTATTGACCAACAGGGCTTTATTGATTAACCAGTATGAGAAACATATTTACAGAATAACATCTCCCATCACAAAAGCATGAGATCCTTTATATTCCAAGTGCACTGGGATCAACAGCCATACGCTATGCGGGGCTAGAGGGCTGAGGACCCTCGGTACAGGATTGAGACAGCTTTTATAGGGTTACAACAATGCCCACGCATCATGAACCTATCACCTTGTAGCATCCAGTACAGACCAATTAATTTAAACTATCCAAACCCGCACTTAGCCCAGGAACTCCGCTTTCTCACAGGCTTCTGGGTTTCTGGCTGTGGTGACAAGGCTCATTTCCTGTGTTCATTCACTCACAGGTGCTGTTGTAAACATTCTAGAAGGTGACGATCAGCCTGGGATTTAAGACTCCCAGCTTCCTGGGGTCAGTGGAGAGTTAGGCTAAATTTTTCAATCCTAACATTTCCCACTTCTTCTCTTGTTAATTGTAGAGAGCCGAGTAGTGCCATGCCTTAAAGTGGCCCTGGCTTCTGCCTTACACCTTCCTGCCGGTGAAGACTCTCTGGGTAAACAAGCCCTTAATTGATTAAGCCTGTTCAGCCTGTCTGCTTCCACATTACAGTAGCCTATCTGCAGGGTCCATGTGGCTCACTGGGGTTGGTTAGCTCAAGGGTATTTATTCCTGTGCAGGGTTCCCCCTCACTCTCTCTCTCTCCTTGCGGGACAGAAGCAACATGTTTAAAGGATCCTTATTAAAATTGCATGAAGAAGATCTACCCGGAGTTGCATCTTCCTTGCTGGCAAGGGCAGGTACGTACAGATGGTGGCCTGTATGGTGAATTTTTCAGATCAGAACTTCTTGCAGTTGGGGCAGCGCTGGAAAGATCCCAAGGTAAGTTGGGACCAAATTTAAGGCCCTCCGTAAAGAGGCAATGAGGTCTCCGGTTAGGAGATATAAAGTCCCAGGTAAGTTGGGACCAAGTTAAAGACCGCGGGAATAAAGGCAATAAAGTCTCAGGTATTGAGTGAGTGGTTGTAACAAACCAAAAGTAAAAATTTTAAGATGGGGACTTCTCAGTCTCATCCAATTTTTCTGGCTCTTCAGGAGCTACTTTTGTCAAAGAAACTTAAAATAAAGAAAAGCACACTAGAAAGATTCCTGAGCGAATGAGATGCCATTGCACCTTGGTTCGCAGTTTTGGGAGACCTCAAGCTAGCATGCTAGGACAAAATAGGCAGGAATCTTGACTTTGCTTGGGAACAAGGGACGCTAAAGTCCAGAGTCCAACCTGTTTGGAAGTTAGTGCGTTGCTGTATGGAAGACCAGAGGTACTGTAAAGAGGCGATGAAAAAAGGAAAGCTACACTAGAAATGTTGCAACAAGAGAGATCAGAAGATGTTGAGAGCACAGGAGAGTCAGGTACGGACAAAACAGATTCTGAGGAAGAATTGCAAGCCCTCCTAGAAAAGGTTCAGAAACAATCCCTTAAGGGGCAGAGGGGGAAGGAAGAGGAGAAATGGCAATGTGGGGAGGGGAGGGACCCTCCTAGAACAATGCCTTTGGCCCCTTCTCTGGATCAGAGTGAGGAAGGGCGGGGCCCAGGTACAGGGTGTTCCTTTTGCCCTGAGGTCTGGAGAGCCTTACATAATGACTTAAGCCTGTCCTATCCAGTTTTCCAGGATGCCCAAGGCAACAAATATGAGGAACCTTTAGATTTTAAGGTCATCAAGGCTTTGGCTGAGTCCTTGAGAACATATGGAATTTCAGCTTCTTTTACTGTAGCTCAGGTTGAAGCCCTAAATAGGTATAGCATGACTCCTAGTGATTGAGGTGCTCTGGCTTGAGCATGTCTAAGCCCGGGCAGTATCTGGATTGGAAAGCCTTTTTAATAGAGTATGCCAATGAACAGGCCACAGCTAATCTGGCAGCCGGAAATGCAGCATGGGACAGGGACATGCTGCTTGGACAGGGACGCTTTGCCAACCAACAGACAGGATATCCAATACAAATTTTTGAACAAGTAAATGGGATTGCCATAAAAGCATGGAAGTCATCACCCAATAAGGGAGAGGTGAATGGTAACCTCACTAAGATACTGCAAGGCCCCATGGAACCATTTTCAGATTTTATGGCCCATTTGGTGGAGGCTGCAAGGAGTGTTTTTGGTGACCCTGATACTGCTATGCCACTGATTAAACAACTTGTCTTTGAGCAATGCACAAAAGAATGTAGGGCCGCTATTACCCCATATAAAAGTAAAGGACTTGAAATGTGGGTGAAGGTCTGCAGGGAGATAGGAGGGCCATTGACCAATGCTGACCTTGCAGCAGCCGTGGTTCAACTGACCCAGAGCAAAAAGGGAAGTTCTGGTGCTTGTTTTAAATGTGGTAAATTAGGGCATCTTAGAAGACAATGGCCCGAAAGGGGAAATACAGGGGATATAGGAAACAGCCAATGCCCTAAGCAGCCTGGGCTGTGTCCCAGATGTAAAAAGGGGAATCACTGGACAAATGAGTGTCGCTTAGTGAAGGACATTAATGGCCAGCCTCTTACTCAAGGCTATGACGTTACCCATCCAAAAAATGGGCAGCAGTGCCTATGACCCCAGGGCCCACAAATATATGGGGCAGTAGAGAGTCAGAACAAAGAATGGAACCAAGAGAGATGGCCGTCCCTCCGGCATCCAAGGGACCGCGGAGACCCACTGACGGTTCCACAGGATTGGACCTCCATTCCAACACCCGACTCATATTAACACCTCAAATGGGGGTCCAGTTAATAGAGACCCATTTCAAAGGACCCCTTCAACCTGGCACTGTCGGGCTGCTCCTAGGCAGATCATATTCAGCTTAAAGAGTGCCACAGACTGCTCAGTGGGTAGCAGGTCTGTGTGGAGACCAAGACTCGGATGATCAGGTCAGGAGTGGCTTCGGCTTGACAGACAGACACAAACACACTTGAGGAGGTTTGAGAACTGCTGCAAAATTTACTTCAAAGTATCAGGTTTTTATGCAGAAAGAACTGATCTCGGCCACAGTTTAAAGATAAACAAACATTCTATAAAAATGTCAGCAATTCCTTTTGAAGTATGAGATAGTAAATACATCTAAGCAAGGGCATAACGGAGAGCCTTTGTCTATTTTGGCCTGCTTGTGGTCAGCATATCAGAGATTTGATTTACTGAGTAAAGAGAAGAATCATTGTCTTTGAACACTAAAATTTTAATAGCAATGTTTCAAGGGCCCTAAGTTACTAAGTTAGAATTTTGTAGTAACTCCCACAGTAGCCTAGCTGTGGGTAGGCTTATTACAGGCAAGGTCACATTGTGGGCTGCTTCCTTACAGCTTTAGCCCTAATTGTTTATTAGGCCTTGGGCTGACATCTGGCACAGTGGGTTTTATGATCGGGGGCACAGAGGTCAACATCCATCTGCTGAATGTTGGTCTGTATCTCTTTCAGTTCCTGAAACTATATCTAAGTATTTTCTTGGCTTCTCTGAATTAACAGTGGAGCTATAGGCTTAAATGCCCATAATTAAAAGGCATAATTGTATAGCACAAAACACATCTAGCACCCATTCCAAGCAGCCAGCCAAGTAAGCACCTACAGGGACCTGGACCACTTTTCCCCAAGAAGCGTAACCATGTGTGGTACGAACCTCTGGACAGGTAGCGATTGAGATTTCTCTCAGCATTGCTACACTTGTCTCCACTGGGGCTGGTGTGGCATAAGAGGACTCAGAGTTCATCCAGGAGTCATCTATCCAGATTACACTGGGGTAGTGAAGGTCATGGTGGAATCCCCTAGAGGCATTTCTGCTATGTCCCCAGGAGATTGAATCACTCAATTGCTTTTATTACCTAGTCTTCATGAGCATTTTACAGCCCAAAACAGAGAGAAAGGGAGTGTTGGCTTTGGATCCACTGGAACAGATTTAACCTTTTTGTCTTTGGACTTGGACCAGAGGCCAGTGTTGGAGCTGACTATAGATGGAAAAAGGATTTTGGGACTGTTAGATTCAGGAGCAGACAGAAGCATTATAGCCAGAAAGGATTGGCTTACTGGCTGGCCCATACAGGCTTCTTCTCAAACTCTGCAAGGACTTGGTTATGCAAAGGCTCCAGACATGAGCGCAAGGCAGCTGCAATGTCTAGATCAGGAAGGACATTCTGGATTTGTGCAGCCATATGTGCTAGAGTTGCCAATTTCCCTTTGGGGAAGAGATCTGTTAAAAGGTATGGGTTTTAAATTAACCAATGTGTACTCTGCTACTGCAAAAGGAGTGATGCAAGCCATGGGTTATTTACCTGGCCGGGGATAGGAAAGCACCTACAAGCCACACTAGTGCTTGTGCAGCAGAGACAGGGGACACAGGGCCTGGGTTTTTCCTGGGGGCCACTGAGGAAGGCATTCCAACTACCTGGAAGATGGAGGATCCAGTATGGGTTCTTCAGTGGCCACTCTCCTCTGAAAAGTTAAATGCTGCTAAGGCCTTGGTAGCTGAGCAACTATCATTAAATCATATTAAACCATCTTTTTTTTGCCATGGAATACACCCATTTTTGTTATTAAAAAGAAATCAGGAAAATGGAGGCTATTACATGATCTATGTGCCATTAATTTACAGATGCAAATCATGGGCCCAGTTCAGCGAGGGTTCCAACTTCTTTATCTCTGCCTGCTTGTTGGCCCCTTATAGTGATAGATATAAAAGATTGTTTTTTCTCCATTCCTTTGTGTGCCAAGGATAGTGAAAGGTTTGCCTTCACTGTCCCATCCTGTAATCATAAAGAGCCTCATCAGAGATTTGAATGGGTAGTCTTACCACAAGGCATGGCTATGTGTCAACTTTATGTTGAAGAGGCCCTTGCCCCATTAAGAAGGAAATTTCCTGCCTTAAGATGCATCCATTATATGGATAATATATTATTGATGGACAAGGATGAACAAGTTTTAGATCAGGCTTATGAAGATTTGGTTAAATTATTGGAAAAGAAAAGGTTGTTTATAGCCCCTGAAAAGGTTCAAAAGGATAAGATCGTTAATTATTTAGGAGCCAAAGTGTACGAAAGACAAATTGTTCCTCAAAAGATTGAGTTATGAAAAGATAATTTGAAAATGTTAAATGATTTTCAGAAGTTATTGGGAGATATTAGTTGGGTTAGGGGTTATTTAAAATTACAAAATTATGAATTAAAGCCATTATATAATATATTAGTAGGGGATCTGGCTCTTGATTCTCCTAGGCAATTGACTGCTGAAGCAAGAAAAGCCTTATGTAAAGTTGAAGAAAGATTACAGAATGCATTTCTATATAGATGGAAGGAAGGTCAAGCCATCACGTTGTGCATTCTCCCTACCTATAGTCAGCCTACAGGTTTATTATGGCAGGATGGACCATTGCTTTGGGTTCATCCCAAAATTTCCCCAGAGAAAGCAATAGAACATTATCCCACAGCAGTTGCTAATTTGGCTCTTAGTGGAATTCAACAAAGCATTCAATTTTTTGGAATGTCCCCAGCGCTACTTGTGGTGCCTTACTCCAGTCACCAGGTTAAGATCTTGAGCAGCACTATTGATAGTTGGGCCATATTGCAATGTGGGTTTGATGGAATGATAGATAATCATTATCCAAAGCATCCCATGATATCATTCTTTAAGGAACATCCAGTGATTTTTCCAAAGGTAACTTCCTCGGTCCCACTTAGTGGGGCACCAAATGTTTTTACTGATGGTTCAAAAACGGGTTGTGGGGCTTATATGATTGCAAACAAGTCTCCTGTGCTATGTCAATTTCAGCCAGGATCCCCCCAAATTGTAGAATTGAAAATTGTAGTTGAAGTATTCAAAAATTGTCCATTTGCATTTAATTTGATTTCAGATTCAGCTTATGTGGTGAATGCAGTAAAAATTTGAGAATTAGCAGGACCTATCAAAGTTAGTAGTGCTGTTTGTTTACTCTTAAAAGAGTTACAAACATTAATTTGGTTGAGAAAGGAATGCTTCTATGTCCAACATATTAGAGCTCACACGGGTTTGCCTGGGCCCTTAAGTGAAGGAAATGACATTGTTGATCAGTGGACAAGGGTGGAATGTATTTTTTCAGCTCATCCTTGAACCAGGCTAGGCAATTCCATCAGCAATTTCATGTGAATGCAAGGACTCTTCAACAGAAATTGCACTTGTCCAGAGCAGATGCTCAACAGGTGGTTTTAAACTGTCCACAATGTGTAATATACCAACATCCACTTGGTGTGGGAATAAACCCTAGAGGGTTAATGCCCCTAAAGATATGGCAGATGGATGTTACACACATTTCAGAATTTGGAACGTTGAGATATGTATATGTATCTGTGGATACTTGCTCAGGTGTGGTACATGCTACGCCTTTGAGCAGAGAAAAAGCCTGCAATGTCATAGGACACTGTTTGGAAGCCTGGGCTGCTTGGGGAAAACCCCAACAGCTAAAAACTGATAATGGACAAGCCTATACTGCTCAGAGATTTACTTCCTTTTGCAAACAAATGGAAGTTCAGCTTGTCCATGGATTACCCTACAATCCTCAAGGACAAGGGATTGTAGAGCCTGCTCATCGCACCCTGGAAGAATGTTTAATAAAACAAAAAGGGGGAGTAGGGGGAGTATGCCAAGGCTGAACTCCCAAGGAAAGAATATCTTTAGCCCTTTTTACCCTTAATTTTTTTAAATTTTGGATGTTGATGGTCTTTCCACCGCTGATCACTATCAGCGGCAAGGAGGGAGCTTGAAAGGCTATGTGAAATGGAAAGATGTGATCACCGGGTTATGGCATGGTCCTGATCTGGTGTTGACATGGGTGAGAGGGTCTGTTTGTGTTTTTCCTCAGGACTGCCATGAACCGTTATGGGTCCCAGAGAGGCTTGTAAGGAAGTACAACAAACATGAAAAGCCTGCTGTTGCTGCTGATCATCAGCCTGATTTGGTCACCAGTGCAGATGGAGCCCCAATGGGTGATCCTGTCTGTGTTCCTAAAGCCCATGCAGATTAGGCACTCAGCTCAAGTTTTTCCTAGGTTTTTTAGTATCCTACCAGAATTATTCTTTAGCAGCCAATATGTCTAAACAGCTCTCACAATATCTTTTAGGAAATTGGTCTGCTGACTTTGATGACTTGATGCACTTGCTGCAAGTGACAATCATTGCAGTAAATTCGACACCTGTGGATGCGGGACTGGCTGCTGGATTGTCATTGTGGTTCCCGTTGCCATGGATCATCTGAAAGAGTACGTAGGAATGGGAGCCATGGCTGTTTTCTTGTTGCTTATCTCCTTTGTGGGCCTGTGGTGCCTTTGCAAGATGAGGTTTGCTCAGAAGCGGTATGCAGCTATGGTTGTCCAGGCATTTACAGCCATTGGGGCAGGACAGCCTCCCCAAGCATGGCTTGCAGTCATGAACAAGCATTGATCCTTCACGTTCAGGTTGTATGACTTAGCACTGCACTCCAAGTTATCTCTGGAAGTGAGCAACTCCGAGAACGGCAAGTTTGATTGCATGTGGGTTGGTGTCCGAGGCCCCACATCCAGCAAAAAAGATGCCGGATGGGTGTGGCACTGACTTGGCTGACTACCAGGATTCAGGGTCATTACAATGTCCACTGCTTTACTGGAGACCAGACCACTACCCTTGCCTGTTGCGTTATTAAAACCAAAAGGGGGAACTATAGAGAGCCGCAAAGTGCCACGCCTTGAAGTGGCACTGGCTTCCGCCTTACACCTTCCAATTGGTGAGGGCTCTCTGGCATGAACAAGCCCTTATTTGGTGTAGTCTGTTCAGCCTGTCTGCTTCCGTGTTAGAGTAGCCTATCTGCAGGGTCCACGTAGCTCACTGGGGTTGGTTAGCTCAATGGTATTTAAGCCTGTGCAAGGGTCCCCAGGGCTCTCGCGGGTCAGAAGAACATGTTTCAAGGATCCTGATTAAAACTACATGAAGAAGATCTTCCCGGAGTTGCATCTTCCTTGCTGGCAAGGGTCAGGTGCATACAGACTACTTATGTGGTAACCTTGGTTTTTCTAATGAAACGAGACTATTGTACCTTGGTCCAGTTGGTGCCTTGACTTACAATACATGATCCAGAAACCTTCCTTAAATTTTGGGGTCGAGATACTTTCAGCCATGTAAAAAGTGATCCGGTAATGCCATTACCTTGGCTGTTATTCTAGGTCTTGGAGCTGCTGGGGCAGGGAAAGGAATAGCCTCTCTGGTACAGACTAACTCCCATTTTAATCAACTCATGGCTGCAGTAGACAAAGATATTAAGGAATTAAAATATTGATTAAAAAATGTTTAGTAGCAGAAGTTGTGTTACAGAATAGAAGAGGGCTTGATTTACTATTTTTACAACAAGGTGGCCTTTGTGCAGCCTTGAAAGAGGAATGTTGCTTTTATGCTGATAAGACTTGCTTAGTGGAAGACAGTTTAGACAAAGTGCGAAAAGTCTTGAGGAACGTAAGCGACAATAGGAACAGGCTGAGTCCTGGTAGAAAAAATGGTTTTCTACCTCCCCTTGGCTTTCTACCCTCCTTTCTTCCCTCCTGGGACCATTGGTGAGATTATTGCTGCTGCTGACTTTTGGCCTTGGGAATTCCAGAAATTAACTCAATTGATCAAAACTCAAGTTGATTCCATACTCGAAAAACCTGTTTCTGTACACTACCATCAGCTTTTAGAAAAGGAGCAGGGCTCCTCTGAGAGACCTTTTGATGATGGTGACAATGCCGATTCTAATCCCCCCAGACAAGGGCTTGATTTCACAGGACTCAAACAACAGAGGACCTGGTTCTCACAAATATGGAGACATCAACGATGTGAATATTGTGGTGCAACAAATCTGATGCAGGCCCTCCTATTTGGCTGTAGGTCCCTCAAAGACAGGAATAGCATAGGTCAGTCTTTCAGGAGCCCACTCTTCTTGCCCGAGTTTCTTGCCTTATTATTGACCATGTTTTTTGAGTGTTGAGGGTGGATGCACCCTATGTAGCCTAAGACAGAGGTCCTACCCACTCGTCACATAATGACAAGCCCATACCCTGGGTCCCGATTGTGCGAGCCCATCACGTAGCCTAAGACAGACCCTCCATAAAATATAATAAAATAGGGGGAGACGTTGGAAGCCAGCATTGAGTCACATCCACTTGCAGAGTTGCTTACACCTTAGAACTCTAATTGAGCCTTATCTTGGTATACAGGAACCTGCTTGATACGTGGTCTCTTCCACTCACCTCAGGTACTGAGATAAACCGAGTGCCTGGAACTAAGATGGGCCTGGTGCCAGGAACTAAGATAAGCAGACGTTTATGGTCTGATGTTTATTGTCTTGGAGAATTGCCAAGACACAGGAGTTAGCAAAAGTTACCCCTTGCCCTTTCCTCCCTGCTTGCTACCCCTCCCCATTTCCTCCCCACTTTGCTTTAAAAACTCCTTTTGTCACCAATAAAGTTAGACCTTGACAAATCCTTTCTTGGTCTCCTTTCTTCTTTCTCTCCCATTATTTTCAGGTTCTAGCCCACCTCGACCCACGAATAACTAGGCCCCGTGGGTTGTGGCAAAAATATCAGGTTTTTATACAGAAAGTTTAAAGAACAGAACTTTTGACACAGTTTAAAGATAAAAGACATTCTATACCTGTTCAAAGCAATTCCCTTTGAAGTATGAGATTCTAAATACTTTAAGCAAGTGTATAATTGGGAGCCTCTGCTTATTTTGGCTTGCTTGTGGTTAGCATATCAGAGATTTGATTTGTTGAGTTTAGAGTATAATCTTTGTCTCTAGATAGTAAACTTTTATAGTGTTGATTTAGGGGCCCTGAGATCCCAAATTAGGGTATTGTCATGAATCCCACAGCAGCTTTGTTGTGGGTGAGCTAATTACGAGCAGGGCCACATTGTGGGCTGCTTCTTACAGCTTTAGCCCTAATTGATTTATCAGGCTGTGGGCTGACAGCTGAAGTCATAACTGATGCCTTAGGATCTGTATCTGAGGAAACAGAGGGTAATATCCATCTGGTAATTGCTGATCTGTATCTCTTTCAGTTCCTGAAACTATATCAAAGTGTTCTCTAGGCTTCTCTGAATTAACAGTGGAGCTACAGGCTAAAATATCCATGAATAAAAGGCATTGTTATCGTAACACAAAACACATCTAACACCCTTTCCAAACAGCCATCCAAACAAACACCTACAGGAACCTAAACCACTTTTCCCCAGAAGACATAACCACATGTGGTACAAACTTCTAAACAGGTAGCCATTGAGATTTCTCTCAGCCATTGCTACACTGTCTCCACTGGGGCTGGTGTGGCACCCATTCAAGAAGTTCCTGCTGAGGGTATGGCCTTTGTGTGATGCTGTGCACCATAAAAGTCATCCATGCCTCTGACCAAGGGATACAAATTTCTCCCTTTTTTTGTGACTTTTTTTTATTTAAATTTCAAACAAGCTTGTTGTACATATTATTTCCCCAACAACCCCTATCCTGTCCACTTTCTGCTTCCCAGGGAGTGTGAGGCCTACATGGGATTCTTTAAAGTCTGTTATATCATTTACAGCAGGGCCTAAGCCCTGCCCCATGTGTCTAGTATCCCTCTATGTGGAATAGTCTCCCAAAGTTCATTAATATACAAGGGATAAGTACTGTTCCACTGCCAGAGGCCTTATAGACTGCCCAGTCCTTCTATAACACCCGTATTCAGGGAGTCTGGGTCAGTCCTATGCTGATTCCTTAGCTATCCTTTTGTGATCCCTTAGTTTACACTTGTTTAAGTCAGGTGTTTCTTTGGGCTTTTCCAGATTGGTCATTACCCGTTTGCTGATCATTTCTCCCTCTCTACAATTGGATTCCAGGAGTTCAACTCAGTATTTAGCTGTGGGTGTCTGCTTCTGTTTCCATCATATACTTGGTGAAGGCTCTAGGATGGTATATAATGTACACATCAATCTCAATATCAGGGAAGAGCATTTAAGGCAGCCTCTACACCATTGCTTTCATTGTTAGTATGGATCATTCTTGTAGGTCTTTGGGTATTGCCCTAGTGCCACATTTCTCTTTAAACCTACAATGGCTCTGTTTTTTATGGTATCTCCTTTATTACTCTCCTCTATTCTTCCCTACTCAATCTTGCTGCTCCCTCATGCCCTACTCTCCCCTCCTTTTCTCCCCTTCTCTAACTTATAACTCTCTCTCTCCCTGCCTCTTGTGCTCCCAGGTTGCTCAATAGATCTTGTCACTTTACCCTTTTCCCTGGGAGCATATACATCTCTCTGAGGGTCCACCTTGTTTCCTAGCTTTTCTTGCAGTGTTGATTGAAGGCTGGTAATCTTTTCATCTATGTCTAAAAACCATATTTAAATGAGCACATTCTATGGTTGTCTTTTTCTGACTGGGTTACCACACTCAAGATGGCTTCTTTTAGAAACATCCATTTGCATGTGAATTTCAATAATCTATTGTTTCCCCTGCTGAGGAGTACTCCATTGTGTAAATGCACCACATTTTCTACATCAATTCATCAATTGAGGTACATATATGATGCTTACAGGATCTGGCTGTTACAAATAATGCTGGAAGGCAAAGTTCTTCTATTTCATAACAGACAGGTGAAGGAGCCAAAGTCAGGAATGGTGACCACCTACCATATCATTGTTACAAGAGGGATGTAGAATGCATTTGCAATATCAATCTGCGCTTTCTCTGTTGGATCTCTGTTGGCTTTGTGCAATGGCTTGAAGAGCCCAATTCTGATGATCACTACAATTTCCATTATGATGCATGAAGACATACCAGGAACTAATCAGAATCAAAGTCGGAGAGCTCGATTCACAGAGTTGGGAAAACATTACTGAATCAGGATTTCATACTTGGGATCTAGGGACCAGCTACACCCTGTATCACCTTTCCTTCCCATGTGTACTATGGGAATATCTCAGGAGCATGGTCTCTGAAAAGACTGTGTCTGCTTTCAGCCAAAAAACTAAGCAGAAGTCAATTAAGGTCAGCTTTCTGCAACAGGAGTAAAAAAGCAGGATAGATAGCCTTTGAGAATCTGCTTAGCCTCCACGTGATCAGGTATGGTGAGTTTGTCACATGGCTTTCTTAGCTTAGTGTCCTGTAGAAAAGATGACAATGGTGATGGAAACACAGGGACAGGGACAACAGTGTCCTCATCAAACCACTTGGAGGTAGGTTGCCACTGACTTCCCATGTGGATAGGGATTGCTTCCTCTTCTAGCTCTTCCTATCTCTCTCATCCCTACCTTTTGTCTCACTCTCTCATTCTTCTTCTCCCTTCCCACACCCTGTCCCAGACTCTCTCACTCTGATCCTCCCTCTCTGTCTCTGTCTGGTTTTAGAAGAATGGGTTTCTATATGTGGTCCTAATTGCCCTGGAACTACAATCACCTGGAAATCAGAGATCTTCCCATCACTGAACACTCTTTCTCCAGAGTGCTGGGGTCAATGTTTTGTGAAGACACCACCCAGGTATAATTTTTGTCTTAAAACTTCTAAGGCTTTTTGCAAGGACCCATGACTTTGACTCTACTGGGAGGGTCAGGAGGTAGATGCATTCTATGTCAATGCCAAAGAAAACTCCAGAATAGAGAGCCAATGATTGAAACTAACCCAACAAACATTGACAGCTATTGTTGGCCTAGAGTTCTCCAAGCATAGCCAGAGAACATTTCCAAGTATGGTTTGGCTGTGCTTGGCTATAAAATTATGGTGGTGGGTTCTTGATTTCAGACAGTCATACTGTGTCTAATGCATGGGCTTTTTCCATTCTAATCTTTCCTACTTTTCTTTCACTTCACTTTGATGTTGTTTTGAAGAAGGTTTCACTATATAAATGTGACTGGCCTGGAACACTGGTTATGGAATGCAAACTGTCATTCAACTCAAAGAGAGCTCTGCTTGCTTCTACCTCTTGAGTCCTGGGATGAAAAGCATGAAACCTCATGCCTGGATTTCCTATCACCTTCCCTCTCTTTCTCTCTCTCCTTCTCTCTCCCCCTCCCCCTCTCTCTCTCTCTCTCTCTCTCTCTCTCTCTCTCTCTCTCTCTCTCTCTCTCTCTCTTTCTCTCCATATTCAATCTCTTCATCTTCAACCATGTCAGTTCATATTCATATAGTTGTTTCTCTTTGGCATCTGTTAAAAGTTTTTTTGAGAAATACTACAAATTATCATTTGCTTTGTTTTCTGTGTGAATAACCTGCAGAAGCATTGCCTGTATTTTCTGGTTTGTTTGACTCTTCTTCATTTGAAATCTAGCTTTGTTGAACTGATGACAACAAGGAAAACAATTCTTAAGTCACCGAAATGCAGGACCCACAAATTGTTTGCCTATTTTTCTTGACGTGTTGTGTGGTGTGGGACATAAGGTTGACAGAAGTTGGTAGTTATTAGAGAGTTACATAATTACATACAAAATAGAGTGACCAGCATACCAGTTGCTGTACTTCATTGAACTATGATAATATGTGACATGTGCAAATACATTTTTTTTTGGTTTCTTAAAATTTAACTTGCTGCAATAAATGGAAACAAACTGTATGTACTACAAATGGTCTTTCCTAGACATTTTCCTGCTTATGGTTTATAATGGGCAATATTTTGCTATATATTGTCTTTGCTAGAAGAGTCTCTACATCCTTGTGTTTGCTGGCTTTGAACTCAAGGCTTACCTGCCTAAGTTTCTTTTGGGCTTGATTATAAGTTTGTGCTACATTACCCTGCTTTAAAAACTATTTAAATTGTTGAATTCTTTTTGAAGATTAGTGTTTAGATAGTACAATGTGAACATCTAAAACAGATGGTAGTTTACAATCTGTCCCTCACACACACTCTTGTTGAGATCATTAAACTAATGAACGAATAATTCCTTTATTGCTGTTCTCAGTCCTTTATTATGAAGTTGGAAGGGAAAACAATTTGGAAGAAATGTACTTTTGTATTTATATAAATTTGAGTTCAGATCCTTACACTTTTTTGTCTGTTTTGAAAGCTTCAGCACCTCACTTAAAACTCTGATCTCACTTTTTCTTTTTTTATTTCTTTTTCTTATTTTACATATTCATCCCAGTTCCCTCTCCCTCCTTTTCTCCCTCCCTCTCTGCCAACCACCCATGCCCCTGACCACCATCCCATAGGATTCCCCACATCCACTCCACATATAGGGTGATACCTTCCAGAAGGGGACATCTAAATCTGTCAAGTCATTTGATGTAGAGACTAGGCCCTCCCTCCTGCCTCTAGATTAAGGGAGTGTCCCTCTATGAAGAATGTGCTCCCAAATCCTTTTCTGCACCAGGGATGCATCCCGGTTTTACTGTCAGAGGTTCCTTAGACTGCCCAGGCCTTCTGAGACCCATGGTCAAGGAATCTGAGTCAGTCCAATAGTGGATTCACAGCTATAAATCTGGGAGCCTATTAGCTCCTCCTTGTTCAAGTCAGCTGTCTCTTGGGTTTCTGTAGGCTGCTCTTGTCCTCCCACTTTGCATTTGAATTCCAGTTTGGCTCAGTGTTTACTTGTGGGTGTCTGCTTCTGTTTCCATCAGCTATTAGATGAGGGCTCTATGATGGTGAATAAGTTAGTCATCAATCTCATTATCAGAGAAGGGCATTTATGGTAGCTTTTCCACTGTTGCTCAAAATGTTACTTGGGGTCAGACTTGTAGGTTTCTGGATTTTTCTCTAGAGTCAGTTGTCTCTTCAAACTTTTAGTGGCTCTTTCTTTTATGGCCTCTCTCTCTTTCTCTGTCTCTGTCTCTATCTGTCTGTCTGTCTGTCTGTCTCTCTTTCTCTCTCTCTTTCTCTCCTCTCATCTATTTCTCCCCAATTCAACCTTCTTAGTCCCACAAACTTTTCTTTACTTCCCTTCTCTTTCTCCTATCTCCCTCTCCAATCACTGTCCCCTCTCCCCACTTCCAATATGCTCAGAAGATCTTGTCCCTTTTCCCTTCTGTGAGGGACCTGGTATGAATGTCTTAGAATCCTCCTTGTATCCTAGTTTCTGACTGTGTGAATTCCAGGATGGTAATCTTTTGCTAAATGTTTAAAATCCATATATGAATGTGTATATACCATGTACCTCTTTTGTGACTGGTTTACCTCATTCAGGATGGTTTATTCAAGTTCCATTCATTTACCTGTGAATTTCAAGATCTAGTATTTTCTTCTGTAGTATTCCATTGTGCAAATGTGCCACATCTTCTTTATCCATTCTTCAGATGAGGGGCATGTAGATAGCTTCTAGTTTCTTCCTATTACAAATAATGCTGCTACGAACACAGTTGAACACATGTCTTTGTGCATGGATGTGGAACATATGGGAGTATGCCTAAGAGGGAGAATGGCAGGTCCTATGGTAGACTGATTCTCATTTTCCTGAGAAAATGCCATATTGATCTCCAAAATGGCTGAATCCCATCAAAGACTAAACTGGAAGCCATAGTTTACATGCATAGATCATGTAGAGTAAAAGAGGGAAGAAAAGATGTAAATAAAATCAACATTAAAAAAAACAGTAAGATAGAACAATAGCTGATATATGCATTTAATCCCAGCACTCATGACACAGACTCCAGCATATCTCAGTGAGTTCAAGACAAGCCTGGTCTACAATGGGAGTTCCAGGAACACCCTGGGCTATTACACAGAGGAAACCAGCCTTGAACCCTTCCTCCAAAAAAACAAAAACAAAACAAAACAAAACAAAACAAAACAAAAAGTATATTTTGTTGGTGTAGTGAGATTCCCTTGGAGAAAACTGATTTTTCATTTGCAAGTGGTTGTCAGTTGGATTAGGGACTAGGAAGTGTATCCATTTCTTTCTCCTGCAGGACCCCATCTGCTGTACACCCAAGGCTGCTGTCTGATTCTCTGTGAGTCCTATGATGTGCCCTAACTGTTTTGCTCATATTTTTTTTTTCACATGTGGCTCAGGTTACAGACTGCTGAAAGCTCTCATTTGAGTGCTGGGAATAGTAGGCACAGTGGACATGGCTTTCCTTTTAGCTTATTGTTCTCTTAACTTCAGAAAAACTAATATCCCACAGCTCTGTAGCTTCTAGGTTAGTGTGTATAATCTCTGAGTCACCATACCTGCTACAGTGTATACATGCATATCTGTCTGTCTGTCTTACATATGACATTTGTAGCTTGACCAAAAATAGATGGATGTAGGGCTAGAAATTTTATACACAGTAACACACATTGTCTGGTTCAACACAAGACACTGAGGCAAGCTTATTGACCACAGTCACACCTTCTCACATAAACTATCAGCTCTCTGAAGACAAGGCCTTAACTACAGTTTTAAGGTTTGATATACCGTTCAATCATAAAAAGTGTTCAATATGTATGTTTGTTTGTTTGTTTTTGGAATGGAAGAAATCATAAAGCTACCCATGATGAGTATCTGCTAGTACCTCCTTTTTCATGAATGTAACAAAATAAAAAATATTTTCTGTTTCTTAAAAAAAAAATTGCTTCAGGAAAGAAGCAAAGTCAGAATGATAACACTGAGGCATCAGAAAAGTTGTCAGCTGACCAAGGAGACAGTCTTCTATTGGTAAGTGCTCATCTTGGCATAGACCTTATAAGCTGTGGAATGGGATTCTCTCTGTGTTATGATTTCCCTTGACTGAAAAGTTTAATGCTTTGGTTCTAGTCCTTCTGCTCCTCAGGAAGGAGTCTTACCAAGCTACAATTGGACTTGTGCCTCTTGGACTTAGTTAGCTAAGTGTGACAGATGCTCTTAGCCACTGCCACCAGTGTGCTAGAGTCATGGGAGCTTCTATGTAGAACAGTGATTTGCACTGTGAACGGAATGTCAGTCAGCCCTGGGCTTCTGGAGCTCAGACTCAGGCTTTAGAGATCTGGTGGATGCAGAACTTGTAGATACTTATCTTGGGTAACCCGTCCACACTTTGACGGTATTTGCCCAAGACTTCCTAATATTTCCCTTTACCATGGTCTCTTTTATGGTCTCTCTCTCTCTCTCTCTCTCTCTCTCTCTCTCTCTCTCTCTCTCTCTCTCTCTCTCTCTCTCACTCTCTCTCTCTTTCATGCATATATTCCTCCCCTGTCTCAATCACTCAATCATCCTAGTCCCACGTGCTTTCCTCTACTCCCCTTTTCTTTCTCCAAGTTCACAAGTTCACAGATCAATTCTAAAACCATGTGCTTCATCTTTACTTCACAACATGATTTAAAATAATAGCAATACACAAATTATGCACACATATGGTATAATATGTAACAAAAGTCAATCAGCTATATCAGGTATTTGTTTACATAAATTTTACAAGATTTACAAAACTTGTATTAATTATAGAATAATATAAATGGCAAGTCATTCTCTAGCAGTAGGGCTTTAGCATCCAGAATGAGAGTGTATAACTGGCACCAAATCCAAGAGTTTGCATATGCATTTCAATGAAATTCAATATACCTACAGTAGACTTAAATGTCTTAGTAACATAGCTGCTACACATCAGTAAATGATTTACCTCTTTATACCTTCAACTGTCAACTTAAAAAAAAATCAGGCTTAACTAAGCGAACATACATGAAATCCCCAACTAATTCACTATAAAGAAAAGCACTTAAGTCTCCAGACTTAGTAACAATAGTCATTCAGGGGAAGTCCTAAGCTACTTCTTGTTTATTCACAACAAAATTCTAGTAAAAACATTAGTGAACTAATATGGTAAAACATATCAGTTTGAAAGCTGATATTGACACTTGTCTGCTCAAGCACCATGAACACCTCCAGCCCATCCTATTTGGGGTCTGAACTTATACTATTACTATAAGAAAAGTAAAGAGCACTCAGGTTAGCCTTCACAAATGCAATGTTCTGCCCTGAGCCTATTTTGGAACCACAACATCTGGTTTCTTATTTGAGAGGTAATACAATACCTTCCATGAATCCACATCACTGTAACATTTTCAAACCTCAATGGGATTTACAAAATCAACTGTAACTTCACTGAAATGGTGGTTGATAATCTATATTCCAGATGAGGATCACAGAGACCAAGGGAAAAAGAGTGATTCTGTTCACAATGGAGCTATCATCTTAGCTAGCTATTGTCTGATAAATATCCACATATATGAAGATTCACTAGGAATTTCATTGACTATCCTCTTCTCCCCAGACTAATGCCTTTGAATGCTTGGTCTCCAGGCAGTAGCACTAGTTGAAAGGTTAGGAGGTGTGGCCTCGTTGGTAGGGGTTTGTCACTGCATGTGGACTGTGAGGTTTCAGAAACCAAAGCCAAACCTAGAGTCTCTCTTTTCCTGCTGCCATGATCATGGTGTCTATGCACAGCAATAGAAGACTGACTGACACACACATAATATTGCTAGTACAGTAAACAATGGATCCCTTGCCATTTTCCAAACAACACAGCTGTACAGAATTCTTTTCTACCAACCCACCCGGAGTCCCATTGAGAACACAACTGACAGGTGATGAAACAGTATAGTTTCCATCATCCTTCTTTTCAAATGACATCTTTTGAAATTTTTATATTGATTTGTGAGTTTAGCATGGGGAATCAGTGTCACAGTGCTAACATGGAGTTCAGAGGACAACTTTCAGGAGTTGGTTTTCTCCTACAATATGGGGTTCTGGAGGCTGAACTAGGGTCATCAGGCTTGGGGGCAAGTGTTTACACAGACAGAGTCATCATATGTACAGAAACATCATTTTGAAAACACTTTTAAAAGCCATGTATTATGCATCAAATTATCATTTAGGTCACCAGGAAGCAGTCACCTAAACAATATCAGTTTATTAAGTCCCTTACCCTTTGATGCTTTTCTAAAACCATGCAATGCGATTACCCCTTACAAGAAAAAAAAAAAAAAAAAACCTGCTAAGTGGTTAAATGGATGCTCAGGGCTTCAAAACCAGACAAAGAAAAAGTAGGGATCTGAACTCAAATTTATATAAATACAAAAGTGTATTTCTTCTAAAATGGTTTCGCTTCCATTCCCTTCTAACTTCATAATAAAGGAACAAGAATAGCTATAAATAAATTATTTATTCAGAGTTTAATCATCTCAACAAGGGGGAGTGTGAGGGAAAGACTGTAAACTCCCATTCTTTCTGTTTGTTCACATTGTACCATCTGGATCCCACTTTTCTTCAAGAACACATCTACAAATTCAAGAATTTTTAAAGCTGGGAAAAGATAACCTGTTATCTGGCCCTAAAGAAAAATAGGCAGGTAAGCCTTGAATTCAAAGCCAGCCTAAACAAGAATGTAGAGAGTTTTCTAGCAAAGAGAGTATATAACAAAATACCTCCCATTACATCCTTAAGGAGAAAAAAAGTCTTAGCAGAAACCATTTATACTACATATAGTTTACATTTAGTGAAGAAGGTCAAATTCTAAGACATGCTAAAACAAAAGCATATATTCTCACATATTATCAAGTCCAGGGAAGAAAAGCAACTGGTGTCATAGTCACCTGATTTTTGTAGGCAATTATGTAACTCTATATCAATTTCCAATTTATACCAACATCCTGTCCCTCACCACACCCATCTAGGAAAGGAAAATTAAGAAAAAGTATTGTAAGTCCTGGATTCCTGTGATTTAAGAATAGTTTTTCGTAGTTTCATCAGGAAACAAAGCTGGATTCTACATAAAGAAAAGTCAAACAAACCAGAAAACTTGGGCAATACTTTTACAGGTTATTCACACAGGAAAAAAAAAAAAAAAAAAAAAGCAAAATATCATTTATAGTATTTCTCAAAGAAAACTTTTAACTTTAATAAATTAAGTTGGAATGACATGCCTGACATGGTCACTGTGTTTCAATGACAGAATAATAAGCTAGTTTCATTTGGGAACCAAAACTAATTATCATCCTAGCATATCTCCAGTCAAACAAATGCAGTGGAATGAATCCACACAAAACTTAAGAAGACAAGGCTTAATTCAGTTTGTAAATTCCCCAGACTTGAATGTGTAAAAAAGTAACACCAATTTATCTCTAGGTGTCTCAATTCAACTGAACATTTTACAGACAATGACCTTAAAAGGACTGGAGCGCTTTCCAGACCACGGCAATCTAAAGGTTTAAAAAAGTTAATGAGCGACTTCTGGAAATAAAACGGGATATGGGAGGTTAGTATAGTAACCAAAAAGGGCACAGCTCTTTGCAATGAACTCTCAAAATTACTTCACTGTGGAGCATAGATGCAAAAACTGAACACAAAATGTTGCTCAAATTTTCATTGTGAACTCCTGAATTCTCATTAGGGTCCAGTACCTCAATGTGAGACTGCCTTCCCTTTGCAAGATGGCATGGGAATGGGGGGTTACACTTTCTCAAAGAGAACAAAATTGAGGGTTTTCCCATCAACACTTTTACTTGTCTTGCAAATGCTATTTACTCTCTAGGTCTGCAAGTGCATGTTGCTCTCCTAGACCTTGGTGGCTGAAGAGACAGATGCACAGATCTCTGCTACATCTCAGGGACAAAGCTTTGAAAATCCACTGAAGGCCCATGGTGTTTACCCTACTCAATTGCCCCAGGGAGCTCATTCCAGGGCCAGTCTGTCCAGGTAGGGAGCCTCACAAACAGTGTTCCCTCAGATGAAAGCCTCAGCAGCAGGCTTTGAAGCAGTCAGCCTGAGAAAGCCAATCCAGGAGGCTGGGATCAGCAACCACAGCAAACACCAAGGGGAATAATATTATGGAGGAGGGTGCCCCATCCTTATCTCACCTGCATGCCCTCTCCTCAGAATCCCAAACTGCCCTCAATCAACTCCCTCAAGTAAGTCTCTTTCTCACTGTTTGGCTTCCATTGCCCCCTGAGCTGGCTTATCAAGAGCAGCTGTGCTCCTTGAGGCCTGAGAAAGACATCAGAGGATGCTCCCTTGGATGCCACTGGAGCAAGAATAAAGCATCACTGTGGGGATGGGAACAACACGCTTAACAGCTTCTCCTCCCATTCTCCCACTGACCTGTACACAGCCATGCCCACCTGCACATGTGCAGCCTGGGGACCAGTAGTAGGCTGGCAACATGCCAATGCTAAGAATTACTATTGGATGACTTGTCTGCACATCAGGCTATGTGAGACCACTAAAAAGGCTTGCAACTGTTGACTCAGGAGCTAGGTTGACCTCAACTGTGATCAAAGTTGGGTGACTGGCAACAGCTGCTGGGGAAATGCCCACCCACATTCTCTTACCCCCACCATCTCCTGGAGCTGCCCTTCCTCAGTACTTCTGGTGCCTAAATAAGTCTAAGCGTTACCACACATTAACATAATTTACCCTTTTGTTTCATGTCCAATCAAGAAAGGGAGTCATCTTAGTGTCCAAGGTGGAGCAATAACAGCTACTCTAGAAGTGCTTTGGATTGGTGGCTGGTCCATTGACAGGGTGAAGAGTATCACAGTGTATCTTGTGACTCAGAGCTACTCGCTTTCCATGAAGCCAATGCCTTAAAGTCGCCCTTGATTTCAGAAATTATCTAGTAGCTTCAGAGAAACAAAGTATGGACATGTGACCAGTGATGACTCAAGAGATTATATCAATGGGTACAAGAATTAACTTCTAATCGTTACTTATTGTAATGTGTTATTAAGGGAAAACAGGCCTATGATGCCAAACCATTTTGACAGATGTTATTTCTTTGGTGAATAGAAAGTTGAAATGACACTGAGGGTATAAATACCAAGCAATAAACTTGAGGTTTTCTGTGCAGCCTAAAATTCAATTATATTGTTTGAAGTAAGAATGGCAGTTTCCTAGGGGAAGGAGGGTATTGACTGGGAAGGAACAGTTTGGAGTCTCTGCAATTTGAACTAGGTAATGTAAACTTATATATATGAAAATGTCATACAGTTGTACCCCTAGATGAATGCCCATTCAGAGCTCAGAGTTTATGACAGTTCATTGCTTTAGGCGATGGGAGAGTCAGTTTCCTTTAAGGATTGGAGCCTCAGTGAATGGCCCTATACTTGTGTGTATATGTTCAGCATGAATTAAACACAGTGAAGTATAATTTTTCAATGAAAAAAGAGAATAAGAAATGGTGGCCAGTGAGATGGTTCATGAGGTAATGATGCACACCAAGCTTGGAGATTTGAGTTGTATCTAGAAAGGAAGGAAAAGGAAATGAAAGAGAGAAAGGGGATGGAAAAGAAAGAAAAAACAAGATGAATAAATCTGTTTCTCTATTCAGGATGCCCTTTATACACTTTTCTGGAGGTCTAAGGCACAGGGTGGGGTTGAATTTAGCATATGCTCTCCATTCTGTGGCTTTAAGGGTATTTGTGCTTTAGTGGCTTGAATGGTTTGGTGCAATGGCTGTAATTCTAATGATCATCCTAGTCTGTCTCCCTTCAGTACATTACACTGCTCTTTATCATCAGGAATCCACTCTAGGTACAGCAGGTGCAACCAGCTGCTCCTCAGCAAGTACAGGCCTGGAATGAACTTGGCAGGGAACTTGTTCTGAGACTTCTCTGACTCATAACTGTGGAGATAAGTCAGAGAATCAAGCCCCAGACATTTCCTCTTTTGCTTTTTCTCTGAGTTCATTCACTAAGGGTTAGGATGTTAATTGTCAGCAGTCATAACAGTTTATGTGTGAAACTTGGAGTTTAAAAACAATAAAAGGTAAAATATAATGTTTCTGTTAGATTTGCAACTCATTGTGTGATTTTCCTTTGCTGAGTAAAAAGGCAGGAAGGAAGGAAGAAAGGATAGAGAACTAGTAGACATAAAGAGAGAAAGAGAGAAGGAAGGGAGAAAGAAAGTATTCTATGGGCCCAAGTTAAAGCCTATTCTCTTCCACACTTTTACAGTTTTTCAAGCTTATAGAAAGTCCTGTCTTAAATTTAAAAACAAAAACAAAAACAAACAAACAAAAAGCAGGAAGATATAGATGTTGGAGTCAGCATATCTGAAAAATTGTGTATTCATAGGCAAGTTGACACAGGGTACCATATACCCCAGGCTTCCTTGAACTTAGCATGTAGTTCTAGATAACAGAATTTCCATTGTCCTGCCTTGCCTCTACGTCTTGAGTGCTGGGATTCTAAGCAAGCATCATCTCAACTGGTTTCATAGAGTTCTGGGATTTAATTGAAGGCTTTGTTCATGTAATAAAAGCACTCTACCAAGTGAACTACAGTCCCAGCCCTCACTAACAAGTTGTTTCATCACCCTCGGTGTATTTTGTCATTACTACTGTAAGAGAGTAACATTGATATTTACTCAAAGGATTGAAACTATGGTTAGATTAATGCTTGGCATATTATAGAGTATTTCAAAACAGTAGCTATTAATACAGTTGTAAACATTACCACAATATTTATTAAGATTCCTTTTGAATCAGTGAGAATATGGCCTCACAAAGCAAACTGAAGATGAAAATCCATGCTTCTGAATGGTAGCAGATTCTTCCAGGCTCCTCTTGAGTTGAGACTGGGGTGTATTTGGTACCATGGTAGTTGGATCCCAAGGATTCACTTAGGCTATGAGAATACATAAAGTCAATATAGCAAAGAACTAGGAAATAAATGTGGGTCCTAGGTAAGGAAAAGATAGTAGAGACAAGAGATTCTGTATCATGCCCAGAAGCTCACCCACTTACTAAGGGAATCACCTCAAATAAAGAGTGTAACGTATTGTACTTGGTTCTCCTTTCTGTATCCACGTTTGTTGTGACGATTAACAGAAATCTCAGGAATAAAAGGTACATAAGTACTTATCAAAATACCACCTCAGGGTTGGATGCTTTGGCTCAAGACTGTAATCCCAGCACTTGAACAACTATGGTAACTTGGAAACACAATGAGTTCCAGGCAAGCCTGGGCTAAACAGTGAGACCCTGCCTCAAAAATACAAAACAAGACAAAATAAGCAAAAACAATAAACCAAAAGACTCTCTATGATGAAGAAAGAAAATTGACATTCATCAACTTCAAGTGGAGTATGACATATAATATGAACAATATCATATTGCTAATCACAAGTCTGAGTTTATCTACTGTCTACCTTGTTTTCTCATCTACAAAATGGGTAGAATACCTTCTATAATAATCTATATGTATTGCATGAATTTAAAGAGAAATAAATCTGATTACACAACCTTTAGAACATTCTCAAGATATGGGCAAGTACACTAATATTATTTTTCATGCATGGATAAATAAATCATTGTTGAGACAAGAACAAAGATGAGAAGTATGCATGCATTGAGATTATTACAAACGCAAAAGTTTCTGAGAATCTTAATTTAAAAGGAGAAAAGATTTGCATTATCTCATGGTTGTGCAGGTTTCATGGATGGTTACTTGGTCCTGTTGCTATGGTTCTGTGGTGAGACAAACCACCTTGCAAGGGGAATGTGGTAAAGCAAAGCTGCTCATTCTCTGGTACATGGAAGAAAGAAGTGGTTTTGTAACAGGGTCCCTGTCCTAAGTATTCCCAACATCCTGATGTTGTATCAACAGCTGGAAGACAACTGTTCAAAGTGTGGGCTGACCCTGTGGAGATGTCCCTGAGACACACTGAAACAGAGCCTAAATGGAGGAGGTAGCACTCAGAGGAAATAAGAGAAAGAGCAACCAAGGAAACCTCCATATGTCATTATCTGGCTGGCAAACACACCCACTAATGAACACATCTACTCTCTCTCTCTCTCTCTCTCTCTCTCTCTCTCTCTCTCTCTCTCTCACACACACACACACACACACACACACACACACACACACACACACACGCACACACACACATAACGCACACACACACACACACACACACACACAGAGAGAGAGAGAGAGAGAGAGAGAGAGAGAGAGAGAGACCCCAGAAATCATATGTGACCAGAAAAAAATGAAAAGAACATCATGATGAATGAACAGTTGAATTTGACGAAGCACATTAGGTGTTTTAACTGAGCTCCATAATACATCTATGCATCCCCTGGGGAGTATAAATTCTAGGGGTGCACAAAGCTTAGTTAAGCTATGTTGGGGTGATTGGAGATAATGTTCTCTTCAAGGCTCAAATCTGTCACCTCAAACTTCATCCTCTAAAAGGCCTCCCACATCCACGGCCATCCAGTTAACATCCAGACTGGATGCTCCTGGATGGAACAGCTGTCTACAATGACCATAAGAAAACAAGGCTGACAAAGTGAAATGTTATGTCAGTGTGAACCAAGAGTTGATCAACAGGAGAAGGACAATTTGGGGTACAAGAAGAAATGAGAAAACCACTTGCCCCTAAAATGCTGACTATGGGAAACACTTACTTGTTATGGGCACTGGGCTCCAGCATTTGTAAACTGTTTCTTACCTGTGATCTCACCTAAAACCTGCAAAAAAAAAAAAAAAAAAAAGAGCCACAGTCCACAATCTATGCCATTCCCTAAGTAGATCCCTGCATAGCAGCACTCCTGATATAATGACAAGCAGATGTGTGACATGTGATTGACCCATCTCCCTCAATGGACTATTAGCTTATAGCAGAGCAGGAAGATTTGTTTGCCAATCAACCAGTTTCTTGCAAGAACATAACTCTCCAGAGAAACTTGTGAATGATCACAGAAATGAACATCTGGGTGGAATGTGGGTGGAAGTCTGAATGAGTGGGTTGATGGCTACATGGGTGTCTCTTTTTTTTATTCTTCACATGTGGGCAGTCTGCCCCTGCTGCCTCAACCTACTTGATGTTGCTCAGCAAGGGGGTCATGGATCTTCTCATAAATCTCCTTAAAGAGCCTCTTTACCTCCTCAAAGGACTCTTGTAGTGCCATCTGCTCCTCCCACAACTTCCTGTTCTCCAGTCCCAACACATAGACATTGTTTTTCAACTGAGTCAAATATCGTAGGACAGTGTTGTGCAGGTAACTGAATAAGCATCCAAAAATGGTAAGCTCCACCTGGCCTCCTTTTGCCATCCCTACCACCAAGAATCACCAGCCATAGAAAGTCCCAGGCCCCCAGGGAGCCCAAGAATAGAGCTCACAGTAGTCAAGCCAGCATTACTCAGATGGAGGACAAATCCATAGTACAACCAAATTCTAGAAAGATTCAAGCTACTTCTGAAAACTCTGACCCAAAAGCAAGTATTCTCTTGAGAAGAGGATGTAGCTCCCACTTACACTTCACTGTTCTTGGTATTGGGAAAGCATCAGCCGGTAGAGGAAAAACAGTCTCTGAAGGAGGGCAGAAATCCCAACTGAAATAAATACTGTGTTCAGTTCACATGGAAACCAGCTCTGTGAATCCCCTACCACAGTCAGTCTCACCAGCCTGGGCCTCTAGACTCCCCTTCATGGTGCAAACCATTTTCCTATCTAAGCACTCCTGAGACTGTCAAGACTGTGATGGTAAGACCTTGGTGTTTTTCTCACAATTAGAAAAACTGAGTCTACAAGGTACAAGTCCCATAGCAACAAGGCAGGCTTCTTATTATGAGGAAGTCAGGTGAGAATCAAAACCCTCACTATGGGTAAAAGACAAAGAATGGCAGAATAAGTCCACCACCCCACCCAAGCTAAATCAGGCACTAACATAGGATTCTTTCTCCTCAATCAGCCCCTTGCACTTGTCCAAGGTGTCATGGAGCGCTATGGGTAATTTCTGAAGATTTGACATAACCTGGTGTTACTGCAGGTTTTTCCTGCCGGCCGCCAGCCTGCCACTGGTCTGGGCCCACAGCCGCACCAGCCACAAGTAACACTATGAGACTCTGTATTTGATACAATACTGTTGGCCAGTTACAATTATTGTTTATGGGCTAACTTTGTCTTAATGATTAACCCATTTCTACTTATCTAAGTATTTCCACGTGGTCATCTTATCCGGGAGCCCCGGCTGTCGTCTTCCTTCCTCCATGCTCTACATCTTGACTCCTCCCAACTACTTCCTCTTTCCTCCTCCTGGTCTCCTAGCCCCACCTATCTTGTTTTCTATTGGCCAAAAGGGCTTTATTAATTAACCACTATGAGAAACATATTTACAGAATAACTTCTCCCATCATCTCCTCTTTTCTGTCTAAAATAAAAAGAAGGGGTTTTAACCTTAACATAGCAATGTACCATACAACAGTTATCAAATAAGAATCACAGTAAACAATATTTAGTCCATTGACATTTTATAAGACTTAAAGAAAATATCATTTATCCTATCTTTGTGAGTCTAAAGTCCTATATGTAACTTATCTTTAATCCTTACTAAGGAAAACTATGACCAAAACTATCTGTCTCCAACTCCTTCAAAGACCACAGAAGGATAATATATAAACTCTAGAAATGACAGAGACAACTTATTGCCTGGTCAGTCACCTGTAATGTTCCATCTTCAGCATGTAGGCCATAGTGTGTCTCCAGACTCCTCAGCAAAGCAGGAAACTTTAAACTGTCCACCTGTATTGGCAATTTGTCAGTCATTTTTCTTTGTGTTCTATAGACTGTCTGGCAGGCAGCCTCTTCCATGAAGCAGGAACCCTGTAGCAATGTCCATCTTGCATCAGCAATCACCTTTTTGTGGGTCCTGCATGTCCAATTTCTACCACATAAAGTCAAACAGTCCACAAGAGCAGTACCTTGCCTAAATGGCTAGTCTTGCTATATTAGAAGCAAACTCCATAATATGTTTCTTCGATATCCATCTTCCTTACTGACACAGGTGGTGTTACCAGGAGCAGTAGTGCCTCATTTTCAAGAAAAACCCTAAACCATTTTAAATACCATATTCTGTAGGTCTTTGAAAGGTTTGAAGAATGCCTATTCATCTCAAATACATCTCTGCATATCTAGAAATCCTAACTAACTTAACTCCAAGTTTTGACTATCATAGGTAACTCTCTATAATCTGTACTAAATTATACATTACATTTTCCAATGAGCTATATAAACACAATACCTAAACAAGAGGAGAAATATACATATCACAAAATTGACCTTAAATTGTATCATTAAAAGAAAATACATTCCAAAGTAAAGTATTCATATCTATACCATAATTCCCTTTTTACCTTTAAAAAGATTGCTTCTGGTTATAGCCATTTATAACCAAGCCCATTTAAATGAAAACAAACATTTATAAACAATATTTGGGAATTTGGGTGTTGTTCTTTCCAAACTACTTCCTGCTGGTAGAGGGTACTGTCATGGTGGTCAATGGAAGACCCAAAAATCCTGGCTGTAGTGTTCTGTAAGGTTGCAGTGTCCCATTGACGTTGCTTCAGGTGGTCTTGCTTGATCAAACCATATGTTGTCTGGAAAGAATCCACAGCTTTTCATTTCCTGTGGAAACAAAAAGAGAAATCCTTTTCCCCAGTAACTTGTCCTTAGAATTACATTTTGGAGTCAAAGCATTTTTAAAATATATAAATTGAATTAATCCAGTAGCATTTCTTTTATCAGTTGTTGTCATTTTCTCAGCAGTCAAACAATTTAAAGACAACAGAATAGCGTATAGTATCCAACATTTCTCTGTGATTTCATCTTTATGTGGCTTTTTTATTATTCTATTTCTTCTATTTCTATTTTTCATATTTTGAGACAGGGTTTCTCTATGTAACTTCTATCTATCCTGGAATTCAGTGCATACCAGGTTTACATTGAAATCACAGAGATCTGTTTGCCTCTGTCTCCCGAGTGCTGGGATTAAAGGCGTGCACCACCACACCCATCCATTCTACTTCCTTTTTTCTTTTTTTAAACCATTGTATTCTGTTTCTTTTTCTCTCCCAAGCCAGTTGTGTTTTTAAAACACAGTGTAAATCTTCATTGCAGCTCTCATACACAGCAATGAATTGTTAGTGGAGCTCTTTAAAAGCAAGGCAGGTTTTTTTTTTTTTTGCCACTTATGCAAATTTTGGAAACCTCCCTTAAAGGAGCCGCACAAATCTCTGTCTACAGCAAAGCAAACCCAACTGAGAAAATGCTACTACCAAGAAGTCTTGCTAGTCTCTGTTCCCTTGTTTCCTTGTTTCTAAAAAGTATTTTTTAAGCTTTTATTAAGTTTTAAGTGAAAGTTCTCAGTTCCTTTCTGACACCATTATGTTATGGCTGGTTTTTCCTGCCTGCTGCCAGCCTGACACCAGTCTGGGCCCACAGCCGCACCAGCCCCAAGTAACACTCTGAGACTCTGTATTTGATACTGTTGGCCAGTTACCATTATTGTTTATGGGCTAGATCTGTCTTAATGATTAACCCATTTCTACTTATCTAAGTATTTCCACGTGGCTCATCTTATCTGGGAGCCGTGGCTGGCATCTTCCTTCCTCCATGCTCTACATCTTGACTCCTCCAAACTACTTCCTCTTTCCTCCTCCTAGTCTCCTAGCCACAATAGTCTCTATTGGCCAAAAGGGCTTTATTAATTAACCAGTATGAGAAACACATTTACAGAATAACATCTCCCATCAACCTGGTTACACTCTATTTTGAGCATCTCAAGTTCAACATTCAGCCTGTGGTAAGGCATAACCCCAGAAGAAAAGAACACCTTGAATGTTGCTGGATTTTCTGGTTCAGACAGGTTCTGGTGCCACTTTAGCACCCTCAAAACACAGAAACACACTTATTTTAATTATTAAAATGCTGGCTAATGGCTAACACATTTTACTGGCTCTCTCTTAATTATTAAACCATTTCTATTAATCTAATTATTTCCATGTGGTCATGTATGACCTGTTACTCCTTCTTCAGCTACATGGCTTCTCTTCCCGGTCTCTCTCTGCCTATCTTTCCCAGAATTCTCCATGACTCATAACCGGGCCTAATTTCCTCCTTCTATGACCAAACAGTGTTTTATACATCAACCAATACAAGATATATGCACATACGTAGGATATGCCACTGATGGGAGATGTCATTCTGTATATATGTTTCTTGTATTGGTTAATGTATAAAGCACCTTGGCCAATAGGAAAACAAGATAGGTGGGACTAGGATACAAGGAGGATTCTGGAAATAGTAGAGAGGAGTCAGATGAGACTACATGGAAATACTTAATATTTAAGACAGAGCAGGCTGATAAGAAACTAGTAACTGGCCAGCAGAATTATATCTAATACAGCATCTCTGTGTGTTATTTGGTGCTGGCATGGCCGTGGGACCAGACTGGCCAGGAAAAAACTACTCATAACATAATGGCACCTTCAACGTGGCTTCCACTTAAAAGTTTACAAAAGCTTAAAAAGGGGTTTTTGGAAACAAAATAAAAAACATAAGCAATGCTTCTTGGTAGCAGCATTTTCTCAGTTGGACTCTGTTTTGCTAGAGACAAGCCAAGACTTGTGGGACTCCTTTAAGGGAGGCTTCCTTACTCAGCATAAGCAGCAAAAAACTGCATGGCTTTTAAAGAGCACTGCTAACAACTTAATGGTGTATACGAGAGTTGGCAATGGTAGTGACTACATCTCCAAGCTGGCAATATACTGCTGGATAGCAACTTAGACCAAGGCAGTGAGCACAGCTCTCAGGTCTGGCGGTAAAAGTACCTGCCGCCATCTTGGGTAGACCACGGCTAACACAGTCATTGGTTTAATTTAAGCAATTTTGGTGTTTACCAGATAAAAGGCTCCTGGCCAGAAAAAGATCAAGATTTAGAATAAAGGCAGATTCATATTAAGAAAAACCTCTAAAGGTTTACAGTGTGTTTTAAAATATACTTGGGATAAGGAAAAAATTAAATAGTTTAAAAAAGACAGAGAGTAACTGGGTATGGTGGCACATGCCTTTAATTCCAGCACTTGGAAGACAGAGGCAAGCAGATCTCTGTGATTTCAAAGTAAACCTGGTACACAGAGTTAATTCCAGGACAAATAAAAGTTATACAGAGAAACCCTGTCTCAAAGAATAGAAAAATAAAAATAAAGAAATAGAGTAATAAAAAAGCCAGGTAAAGATGGGAAGCACAAAGAGTGTGGATACTATGTGCTGTTCTGTTGTCTTTGACTGCTGAGTAAATAACAACAACTGTTAAGGGAAATACTGCTGAATCAATTTAATTTGTATATTTTAAAAATGCTTTGACTTCAAAACTTAAGTCTAAGGACAGGTTACTGGGGAAAATGATTTCTATTTTTGTTTCCACCAAAAATGAACAGCTATGAATTCCTTCCTGACTAATGTGGTTTGATCAAGCCAGACCCCCTGAAACAGTATCCCAGGTGATCCAACATTCTAAACCGCTAGGACACAGCTGCTTTGGAGACTACAGCAGGATTTCTACATCTTAGGATCCCAAAGACAGCGACCTCTACCAGCAGGAAGCACTTTGGAAAGGATGATGCCCAAATTTCCAAATATTGTTTATAAATGTTTGTTTTAATTTATATGGGGTTGGTTATAAATGGTTAATAATCACAACCAATCTCTTTTTAAAGGTAAAAATGGGATTATGCTATAAAATGTATATGTTGTTTTGGAATGGATTTTCATTTACTGATACAAATTTAAGGTCAATTTTGTGATATGTGTATCTCCTCATGTATAGGTCATTTAGTAATGTAATGTATAATTTATCACATATTATAGAGCGTAAGCTATAAAAGTCAAAACTTAGAGTTAATTTAGTTAGGTTTTCTAGATATATAGAGATGTTTTTGAGATTGATAGGCATTCTTCAAACCTTTAAAAGACCTACAGAATATGGCATTTAAAATGGTTTAGGGATTTTCTTGACAGTGAGGCACAACTGCTCCTGGCAATACCACCTGCATCAGAAAGGAAGATGAATCTTGAAGAAACATGTCATGGAGTTTTCCTCCAATATGACAAGACTACCTACTTGAGCAACATACTGCTCTTGTCTGGATTGTTTCACTTTATGCTAGATAAACTGGACATTCAGGACGCACAGGAAAGTGACTGCTTATACAAGATGGACATTGTTGCAAGGTTGCTGCTTCATGGAAGTGTCTGCCAGACATTCTGCAGGACACAGAGAAAAGTGCCTGACAAACTGCCAATACAGGTAGACAGTTTTAAATTTTCCTGTTTTGCTGAGGCATCTGCCACACACACTATGGCCTATGGGCCTAAGATGGAACATTACAGAAGAACTTCGTGTGACTGACCAGGCAGTGAGCTGTGATTTCTAGATTTTATATATTATCTTTTTGTGGTCTTTGAAGGAATTGAAGACAGATGGTTATTGTTATACTTTTCTTTAGTTAAGATTAAAGTTAAGTTACATAGAAGACTTTAGACTCACTAAAATAGGATAGATGATAAAATATTTAAATCTTGCTAGTGTTAATGGACTAAACATTGTTAACTGTGATTCTTATTGGTAACTGTTGGGTGATATATTTTGCTATGCTAAAGTTAAAACCCTGTTTGTTATTTTAGATGGAAAAGAAAAGATGATGGGAGATAACATTATGTATATATGTTTATCTGATTGGTTAATAGGAAAGCAAGATAGGTGGGACTAGGATACAAGGAGGATTCTGGAAGTAGTAGAGAGGCGTCAGCATGGAGAGACTGGAAAAGCAGAAGGCCTGCCCCTCTCTCCGGTGAGATGAGACCACATGGAAATACTTAGATTAATAGAAATGGGTTGATATTTAAGACAGAGCTAGCTGATAAGAAACTCGTAACTGGCCAAGAGAATTATATCTAATACAGCATCTCTGTGTGTTATTTGGTGCTGGTGTGGCCATGGGAACAGACTGGCCAGTAAAAACTCTTAACATAATCTCACATCACATGATCAGAGGTCTTAAAGATCATAAGAAATCAGGCTGTGTCCTGGACTATGACAGTCCAGTGGATACCACAGCCTGTTGCCTATACCCAGGTGCCTCCTGGCACTTATTAAGTTTACTAATCTGTGCCCAGGCCAAAAGAGGGAGGGGGTCCAAAGGGAGTCATTCATGTCTGCACGGACATGAATGAATCCTCAGAAGGCTTGGGGCTATTAGTTTAATTCTCTATGAAGTTCACAGGAGTCTGTGGCACATATCTAGGCACACCAGAAACCTATGATGTGTGGTGTTATATTAGTTTTGATTTGTTAAACCTTGCCTGAAGATTTATAAAGCAAAGTCAGATACACACCTTTAAACCCAGTAGCCAGAAGCTAGGATGTGATGATACACATCTTTAATCTTAGGACTCAGGGTTTGGATGCAGACAGATCTCTGTGAGTTCAATGCCACCCAGTTCTACAAAACTGATCCAGTCCTAAAGAGAAACAGCTCACAATGAGAAGATCTCAGCACCTAGAATCACATACTTTTAATCCTAGCATTAGGGACATATATAATACAGGAACAAGGTCTCAGTATCAGACATTCATTGTCCAGCCACATTGAGAATAGGAATACCCCAGCCCTGTTAGAGTTCTGTAGTAGCTTAGATGATTTGCTTCCCTGATCTTCAGTTTGAACCCCAATATCTATCTATGTGTCTTTTACTATCCATGTTAAAATTATGACATTTTTCCTGTTTTCAGAACAGGGATTCTCATTCCTGGATGCCTACTGCCACCCAGAGGAACAAAACACATTCAGTATTACCAGGAAGGAATCCCTTATACACTTCACAGGGGATTCTAATTTTCCACCAAGGTGACGGCAGTGGCCAAGTATTCTGCTCAAAGTGGGGCTACCTGGCCTCAGTGCTGGCATTGCCTGGAAACTGTGAGAATGGAAAATCAAGCCCTGCCTCAAACCCCAGAGTTCCAGGCACACACACTGCCATATGTCTGGTACCACACACACCACATACAATGTGGAATCCCATGAAGTACAGGCAGGTGGTACTGTCTCAGCAAATTAATAAGAAAACAAAAAAGGGCAGTGCTGAGCTTCAGGCCTTCAAGCCACAAACTGATATGGATGAATGTGACCCGATTCTTCCAGCTGCTGCCAGGAGCTTTTAGCACATGAGCATCTCATGGTCAAGTACAAAGACTTGCCACAAACTCACAGCACCTAGCCTCTCCCACAGGTCAACACCTGTGAAGACTTTTTTAAATGCACGTTGAGAGCTCACACACTACTGTCCCTATCCCCAGAGTTTGATGCAGGCCACAGGTTCTGCTTTTCATTTAGAGGAAGTAGAACAGCCTGGGTCCCCATCTTATTGCTACCCAGCATTTCCATTTAACTCAGGAAAATGAGTTTAGGTACAAAGCCTCCATGGATGTCAGTCTTCTGTTCCTCAGGAAAGTTTGGCTTATGAGGAGTAGATGGTCAGTAGAGTAGTGGGCATGATGTCTACCTGTTTTTCAAATTCTTGTTGGTATAATTGTCCAGGATTCCACACAGCTCATTTGTCTCACAGGTCATGTGATGTAACTGAATGGTGAGCTTTTCCACCTCTTTCATCTGTTGCTCCTGCTCAATGAAGATAGAGAGAAGCAATAGTGCCTTCCCAGTAGTCTCAGTTGGTATATAAAGACAAGACAAGCTCTATACTTGAAGGACATAGGATCAGAGAAGTCCCTGCTGAGTCCGAAGAAGCCCAAGGAAGAAAAAATGCTAGGGACCAAGTGAAGGTCCCAAAGAGCAGGGCAGCTATCCTCAAAATTGGGCCCCTGAGCTCTGTATCGGTCCTCATGCACTGTGGATAATCATGTGCGTCACTCCCAAATGCAGGGCCCATGGCCCTGGGAGTCATAAGCTAGCATAACCATGTGGATTTGGAGGACAGTGTCAGCTGATATCTGATGGGATGCAGGTTAAGTCCTGTTGTCCCTAGACCTTAGCAGCACCAAGTCCTGATCACGTGTGTCCAAGGCCAAGACATCTGAATGTCTGAGATTTTGGTGCATGGCCACAGGAATTTCCCCTTATTCTAATTAGCATTAGATTCTCATAGAAACTAGGATTAAGTGGAGCAACACCTCAACCTCAGAGGGAGGCCTCATTAGTCACTCCTTTGCTCCTGCTGGCCTTCCTTCCCACTCAGAATGAGATTTAAGATCTTGCATAAAAGCAACTACAGGCTTGATATTCATGGCTCTCCCAAATTTACCATCAAGAAACCATTTACTCTGGGCCTGCTCTTAGAAACCCATAGAAGCAGGATAGGCCCATTATCTCTAGAAGCTCCCAGATTCTGAGCCCCACTACTGGAAGGACAAGCTCAAGCTCCACCTCCTCTAGGAAGTTCATATTACTCTGCACAGGACTCACTTTGCTTTCCCCAGAACCATTTATTGGTCCATGTTTTACACTGAGACTGAAGGTCAGCATCCTTCTGACTCTCTCTGGTCTTTCCATTATCTCTCACAATTAGTCTTCTCAGTCTTGCTAACATGTCTACAAGCATAAAAGAATACCTCACACTCACTCTGTGTTCCCACAATACTGGTGATATCACAGGGAAAGCCATGTGCTCTCCAGGATACAATAGAATGCCCAGAGAAGGGACTATTATGGTGACCAGCAGCCCTTACCTCCCTACTGAATATATCTTCTGAATTCACTGAAGCCATACTGCTCTTTCCAGGATTCTTCCCAGAAACATAATGAAAGACCTTTGTCACTACCTCATTAAAAGCCAGTGATCTCTGTCTGCTTCATTAGAATATATTCATTACTTCATGAATGGGATGTTGAACACCAAATTTCAAACACATCCCAAGAAATGATACTTCTTGAGCTCTCTAATCAGTTACATTAGAAACTAGTATTTGTAAATAATTAAGTCAGGATGGTGAGGAGGACAGTTTGGTCCCCTATAGGCAACCAACTATCATACTGTGAAGGATGGAAAACGCATTTACAATATGTTGGTGATGGGAGATTGTGGGTGTCCTGTTAGAACAAAGACAGATCCCATAGTTGATGAAAATTTTTAAAATTTTTGGATGTATACATTCCAACCATAATGATAGCAAATGTGTAATCATCAACTGGGGCTTCCTGTGTGATCACTCAACACAACAGAAAATACTCTCAGGAAGGTTCAGGATCCATTCCTGCACTCCAGTTTGAGGAAATCTGAATGGATATTGAGAGCTCATACACAGAGTTGCAAAGGCATTTTTAGAAAATCAAATTTATTCTAATAATGGGGAGTATATGTAGTGTGTCTCTGTTATGATGCTACACCTACAGATGCATAAAGGCCACATTCCTAAATCTGAAGCCACCTGTGACATTGCACATGCCCTTAGGAAATGGGACAAAGCATAGTGAAATTACATAACATTAGGTAATGAAAAGGTCACAAAAGGAGAGATAATTGGGGTCCTTTAACCTACTAATTTCCCAGAGCAACACTTCACACTTTTGAATTTACTAAAGGTCATGAAATGAAGACCTCACACCATGTTCTGTGTGGCCTGAAAATTCACCAGAAGACTTGACTGTGGCTTTAGAAGTATACTTAGTGCACTCCAGAACAAAAGATTGATTTGGGCCAAACTATAATATTCATATGTTGTGTCACACTGACAACCATATTGGACAAGGTTAGGTATCTCAGTAATACCCAGTTCTAGCAGTCAAAGGAAGAAACCTGTACCACATACTACCTCATCTCAGCCAAACCTGGCATACTGAAGGATGCTAAGGGAGTGACTGACAGATGAAACTTTGCCTTGGCAGTTTCACAAAGATTTGATTTGAGGCTTCTCCTCAGTGGATATAAGATCTCCATTCTTCCTATAGGGAGGTGGATGTCTCATAACTTACTTGGGTTCACCCTACACAAGATGACCCAAGGAACAGACTCCTAAGGCTTATTCATGGCTACAGAGAATTTGCTTCAGAGACCTCAGACCCCTCAGCATTGTGCTTTCAGAAGCCTGGAGATTACTGCTAATGTGACAAGCACTCGGGTAGTTTGAGAATGTTTAAATCACTTGCATGATGCTTCAGACACTGATACTCATGGAGGAGCAGATCATAGTCACCAGATTCACAAGCCATCCTCACTCTAAGCCCAGAACACACAGATATCCCTGGCTGAAAACTCAGATATCTCAGGGGTCACTGGGAGAAGGAACACTATTGGCTGTGTTATCAGGCATGACAACCTCAGGTTTTTCAAGAGCACTCCCTTTCCCTATTATTACTGGCATAAATCCTAAAGGACTCCAGTGGGGCAATGTGCAGTGATAGTACTGAAAACTCATTAATTCCTCTGTGATTCCTTCCCCACTCAGAGTAAAAACAGAGGGTCCCCAGCACAAAGGCTATAGCCTTAATAATTCATGTTTTTGTCAAATAAACCATTAGGAATGCTTGATCTGAGTCAGTTCTTTAGTAACCCAGGGAAGCAACATAGGCCTATTGCTTCCCAGAATCTCCCAGTTCGTGATCCATAACCCTGGAAGGCTCAAGTTCACCACATCCAGTAGCTCCAAAGCCCCTTTCCTCAACTTACTGCATCTTCTACAGGACCACTTATTTCTCCATGTTTTCAAGTAAGTGCTAGGGCCAGCTTTGTTCTTCCCCACTGTGGTCTCTCCATGCTGTCCATTTTCTCTCTCAAGTGGAATCCTCAGTGTGAACAACATGTCTATAGTTGAACCTTATAGGCACTGAAGAAATGTCCGAATATCACTTGATGCTGCTACAACATCACAAGTGATAGAAATAACTCTCCAGTATACAAAGAATATCCAGAGAAGGGACTGCTGATGTGATGGGGCACATCTTTTGCCTCCTTGCTACTTTGTATTCTCTGAACTGATCAGAAGCAGATTTTTCTTATCCAGGCATCTCTCTTGGGACATAGGGGAAATACATATTGTACCTGCTCTTTCCAAAGCTAGAGATTTCTCTGATTCATTACAATTACTTCACCCTTGGAATTGAACATTTACTTCATAAGCACTGCCCAAGAATGGCCTTTCCCACTCTTTAATACCTATACCCAAAAATATGAGAAATAAAGCACGACAAGAAATTAGGTCAGGACAATATAGAAGATTGTTGAGTCCCCTGGGTAAACACCCACCTTGAGAAGGCTAAGGTTGAGAGACATTGGTCATGAATTTGTTAAGTGAGCTGAGAATGTTATGAAATATAAACTGCTCTAGAATGTTCTTTCTATTGAACTGGTTTAGTAGTGAGGGCTCTATAGAGGAACAGCTTCTATAAAAGTAATCTCTATATACTGAATGGGAATGTGTTAGGTTGGCTTACATGGTGTGCTCTAGCCAATTCAAACATGGTTGGTTAGAAATTGTAAGTCAAGCATGGAGAAATTGCTCAGTCCCCAATGCTGGATGTCTCAGCATCTGGTTTATATGCTCTAATTGACTTATGATTTTGTCTATCTCCCGTCTCCTAACAAAAGGGTATTACATCAATGGATTAAGAGAGAAGTTAAAGAAGACTCTTCTTTTACAAATTTATGGAAAGCTCTGGGGTTTGTTAATTGTTCTTTAAATGTCTGGTCAAATTCTACAATGCATCTGTCAGGTCCTGGGTTTCTTTTAGTAGTGAAATTTTTTATTTCTGCCTTTATAACATTGGTTAGTATGGGATTCTTTACATAATTCATGATAACTTGATTTAATTTTGATAGATCATATAGACATATAAAATATCAAAATTCAAAGAATATTTGCCCAGGTTATTAGAATATAAATTTTTAAAGAATTAAATTCCCTCATGGTTCCTTTTTCGTCCTTTCATTTATTATTTTCACTATCCTCTTCCTTTTGGTTTATTTGCCTTAAGTTGTGCCCATTTTGTTAATGTTTTCAAAGAGCACTTTTGCTTCATGTATCCTTATATTTTTGGTATTTTACCATTGAATTCATCCATGATTAATGTGACATATGTATCACACCCTTTCCACAAGGCTCAAAAGCCAGTATGGAAATTGAGGCAGAAAGATTGTAGGAGCCAGAGGTAAGGGAGGGTTAGAGAAAACAGTGTCTTCTGGCCATGACTAATATCAGCTGTGTCCACTTGTATAATATCAAGGCAGTCGATATTCTTGCATGGATTGGGAGGGTGCATGAGACCGTATTCCTAAATGATGAGCTAATAATGAATAATGGCTTCTGGAAAAGGGAGAGTGGGTTTTATTTGAGAGCCTGCCCCTGAAGTTATTAAAAGTAATGTACCAAATTAGACACAAAACTGGAATCAGAGAGGTAGGGGGAGATTTGGGAGAATAAATGGGAGGAGTTAGGGATGAAAATGATCAAAATGTATTGCATGAAATTCTCAAGGAAAAAGTAGAAATATTTTGAAGTATATTCACTTAATTGTTGATGTAAAGAAAGTCTGTACCTTGCTTGTTGTCACCTGACACTGTAGATATCGCCTGGGGATTGCCCTTTTCTTTTTTTGAGGTGTACTTGTTGAGGCTCGGCAGTCTGTGGGCCCCGCCTCTGATGGGCGGGACACGTAATAACTATTTCAGGCCTTACCTGGCTGGGCGGAGACTGGGTTACGCATGCGCAAGCTCCCCTTTTAAAGCAAGCGCGCCAAGCGCACCTCTCTCTCTTGCTTCTCTCTCTCTTGTTTCTCTCTTGCTTCTCTCTTGTTTCTCTCTCTTGCTCTCTCTGGGGCCCCTTCTCTCTCTCTCTCCCCGCTTTTGGTTGGCCACCAGCTACCCCCCTCTTTCCTCTCCCCTCTCTCAATAAACTCCAAGTGGGCGCTCAATCTCGTGTTTGTGTTTCTTAGGCCATAGCAGCTGCATCACAGCAGCTGTATCAAAAGAACAACAGTACTACTTTTATCAGAAACCAAAAGAAATGTGGATGTTTATTCCTCTCATAATGTGAGGAGCTGTGACCTAGGGTGTTGACAATTTCAGAAGGTATTCACTTTGTAAACCTATAAGGAGTCTGTTCTGGCATGTTTGTTTTCTAAGTTTTTTCACATTCTCTAGGACAGAACCTCACTGCTGGCTAGTGGTGCAGGGTATTTCCAAACATAATTGAGAAATGGTTGCTGGTCATGTTTTATACTCTGTTCCTGTGCTTCTTGGTCCTTTGTCCCAAAAAAGGTTCTCTGTATGGAAGTCTGCATTGGCTCTGGCTTGAATGTTTATAAAAACTACTTTGTACCATAGAGAGCTGAGACTAAAGGCTAAGCATTTCTGGAATAGGTGTGCAGAGTTCTTGGGGCTGGTGAGGTTTTGATGGAAGACTTAAGGCTGCTAAGACTGAAGGTTGGAGCTTAAGCTGCTTCTCTCCTCACATAGTAGTGAGGCATTTGTGGTCCTGCTGTTCTCAAGCAAGGGAGGGACTCTTATGAGATTTCTATCAAAGTGCTTTTGGTGTTATTAGAGTTTCTGTAACCTAGGACAGAGGTTGTGACTTGGTAACAGAATACTTATCTTGCACACATGAGGGCTGGGTTCATTACTGGCACCATAAAAAATAAATAACCAAACAAACAAATGGCCAATAACCTAGAAATTTTGAATGGCAAGTCTGATTGTGTGTTATGAAACAGTTGTCCCCAGGCAACTGAGCCTCCTTCTCTTTCTGAAGGGAAGGCTGGTCATATCCTTAGAAGACCTCTCCTCACAGTATGATCTGACAGTACAGAACTCCACTGGTGACACCATACAGTTAATCTGCTGAGGAGATGGCTGAGATGCTGTTGCCATGGGAGGCAAAGATGAGCCTCTAGAGTTTTGAAGGTGTCTGGACAACATCAAAGGGAGATGCAGCTCATTGAGGGCTACAGTCTTCTGGGGGGGGCTTTGTCATAAATATTGCTACTGTTTATAGTACCACACTCCGGAATTAATCATCTCTGACTTACTACTAGATTAGTAGCTTGCTACTATTAGTTACTCTGTCTGTTTTTATCCATTAACCTATTGTTAGTTAACAGCAAATGACAATGGATAAGGTTCTGACTTTCTTCTTCTATTGGAGTGGATAAGAGACAAGCTTTATAAAGAAGGGGTGTAGGACAAAAGGTTCATTTCATATCCTGGAGCCAGGAATGTAAATAGTAATAACTCTAATTGAAGAATAATTGGAGAAAATTTATCTGGATTTCAGTTTAGGGACTCTTGATCCAGCTCTTCCAGAAGAAGAAGATGATTTCATAGAGGTGTTTTAGTTGTTTCTTGTAGTTGGAACTCCTCAGTTGTGAATGAGTCAGAAACCACTAAAACTTTGAGTAAACCCATGAGCTTAAGGAGTATTTGCTACACCAGCCCTAGTGGAGACAGTGTAGCAATGGCTGAGAGAAATCTCAAAGGCTATCTGTCCAGAGGTTTGCACCACACGTGGTTATGCCTCCTGGGGAAAAGTGGTTCAGGTCCCTGCAGGTGCTTGCTTGGCTGGCTGTTTGGAATGGGTGCTAGATGTGTTTTGTGCTATGATAACAATATTGCCTTTTATTCCTGGATATTTTAGCCTGTAGCTCCACTGTTAATTCAGAGATGCCTAGGGAACACTTAGAAATAGTTTCAGGAACTAAAAGAGATACAGATCAGCAGTCAATAGTTGGATATTGCCCTCTGTGCTTTCAGATAGAGATCCTAAGTTACCAGTTGTGACTTCAGATGTCAGCCAGGGCCTGATAAATCAATTATGGCTAAGGCTGTAGGAAGCAGCCCACAATGAGACCCTGCCTGTAATTAACCCGCCCACAACAAACCTGCTGTGGGATTCACAACAATACTCTAATTTGGGATCTCAGGGCCCCTAAATCAACATTATAAAAGTTTACTATCTAGAGACAAAGATTATACTCTAAACTCAACAAATCAAATCTCTGATATGCTGACCACAAGCAGGCCAAAATAAACAGAGGCTCCCAATTATGCACTTGCTTAGAAGTATTTACGATATCGAACTTCAAAGGGAATTGTTGACATCTATGGAATGCCTGTTTATCTTTAAACTGTGACCAAAGATCTGTTCTTTGAACTTTCTATATAAAAAGCTGATATTCTGAAGTAAACTTTGCAGCAGTTCCCAAACCCCCTCAGGTGTGTTTGTGTCTGTCTGTCAAGCCGAAGCCACTCCTGACCTGGTCATCCCAGTCTTGGTCTCCACTCAGACCTGCAAGCCACTGAACAGTCTGTCTGTGGCAAGTATTGACACACTTCCCCTCTGAAAATGTTTAATTGCCTGGTTGGTCTCTGTAGTGCTGAAATTGAGGCCTAAGCCAAGAGTATCCTGGGCAAGGGCTCAACTATGAACAACACCTTGATCCTTGTTACACTTTCACGTTTTATTTTCAGATAAGGTCTTGCTCTGCTGCCCAAGTCGGCCTTTAATATGTTCTACAGATAGGCAAGCTATGCCTTATCAACATGCCTGAGCCTTCAAAGTAGCTGAGGTTACAGGGTGATCCATGAGGCCTGACTAGAGCAATGAAAATTTTAATACAATTATGGACTGGAGTTGAGACAGGACGCAATGGAACTATACTCAACAATCGAGTGGAACTCTTAGAATAAGGTGGGTATTCCCGAGTGGGACGATAGTGCAAGCCTGTAATCCTGTCCCTTGAGAGGAAGGAGGATCAGTAGGTAAAGGCCAACTTCCTCTACATTGTGAACTTGAGGCCAGCCTGAGTTACCTGAGGCTTTCTCAGACAAACAAAGACAGAGAATCAGGTTGTCTGGTTTTCATTTTCACATAAACTGAGGAGTCTCCAGTTTGTTAGCAAAGAGAGCCACAGGTTGCTAGAAACTGAAAATTTTGATGTCTGGCAAATTCCTCCAACTTTTACTCTCCCTTCCCTGTCACCAGGCATATGTAATGCCATGTCTTTTCTGAACTGAGGCAGCCTGCTTCCATGTGTTGTGATAAGGACACATTTATCATTGTCCCTCTACTTGCAGCCCTGTTATCTTTTCTTCTGAGCACTCAGCTAAGGATGGAGGGAGGCAAACTCTTCATCTCCTGATTATGTGTAGGTTCCCTATTGCCTAAGCAGTTACTCCAAGTCTGACTATCTCCTGCTTTTTAATTATTTTACAGAGAACTGCCCTGAATTCACTTCTGGTGACCTGTTGGGCTGAGCACACACTGTCATTCTAGAGACAGTGTTCCTGGGATGTCTCCCTAGTATACATGGGAAGTAAAGGGGTGATTCAAGTTTAGCCAGGTGATCTTGTCCTCAGATTGTTGTTCTTTTGCTACACTTATAGGAATAAAGCTGGAGAAATGGGTGGTGGTGCCATGTGAGTGGGGTTCCAAGGTATGGCACCATAGCATAGCAGGGAGAGCATAGCAGGTTCCATAGCAGTTGAGGGTGACGAGGCAGAGGAAAAACATGCCAGGCAGATAGAGCTTAAATGAGGAATTTATTTAGAAAGGGGAGTGAGGGAGAAAAAAACAGACATGGAGACACCAGGAACAGTAGAACACTAAAAAAGAGAAGGAGGGAGGGCGGGAGGGAGGAAGGGAGGGAGGGAGGGTACAAAACACCAGTAGCACAGACACTGAGATCAATAATTAATAAATGGTACCTCCTGATAATGAAAATCTACTGTAAGCCAAAGAACACAGTCAACAAGGCAAAGGAAATGGAAAAAGATCTTCACCAACCACACGTTTAACAGAGGGCTGATCTCCAAAATATACGAAGAACTCAAGAAGGTAGTCGCCAATTCACAAAATAATACAAATAAACAGTGGAGTACAAAACTTAATAGAGAATTCTCAATTGTGGAATCTAAAATGGCAGAAAGACACCTAAGGAATTGTTCAACATCTTTAGCCATCAGGGAAATGCAAATCAAAACAACTCTGAGATACACTCTTACTCCTGTCAGAATTGCTAAAATCAAGAACTCCAATGAGAGTTTATGCTGGAGAGGATGTAGAGAAAGGGGAACACTCTCCACTGCTGGTGTGAATGCAAATTTGTACAGACATTTTGGAGATCAATATAGTGGTTCCTCAGGAAAATGGAAATCAGTCTCTCACAAGATCCAGCAATTCCACTCTTGTCATATATATCCAAAATGTGCACATTCATAGGACAAGGACATCTGTTCAACTATTTGTAATTGCCAGAACCTGGAAGCCACATAAATGCCCCTCAACAGAAGTATGGTTGGAGAAAATGTGGTACATTTATTCAATGGGGTATCACTCACTCACCGGGGGGGAGGGGAAACCAAAAACCAAAAACAAAGAAATCTTGAAATTTGCAGGCAAATTGATGGAAATAGAAGAAACCTTCCTGAGTGAGATAACCCAGTCACAAAATGTAAGTGTATATACTCATTCGTGCATAGAACAAAATGTTACCAGGCTGCAATCCACACTACCTGAAAAGCTAGCGAACAAGGAGGACCCTAAGTGAGACATACATGGTCCTCTGATGAAGGGGAAGGAGAAAGATCTGATGAAATTGGGAGCATGGAGGGAAGGGGAGAGGGAGTTAGGAGAAAGTGAAGGGGAGAAGAGGAGAGGAGAGGATACAAGAGGGAGCAGGAGATTGAGTCAGGGAAAGAATAGGGGAGAGCAAGGAAAGAGATACCATGATAGAGGGGTCCATTATAGCTTTTAAGAAAAATTTGGCACTAGGAAAATGTCCAGAGATCTACAAGAATGATCCCCACAAATAATCTAAGCAATAGTGAAGAGGCTACCATAAATGCCTTCTCCTGATAATGAGATTGATTACTACCTTATATGTCTTCATCTAGTAGCAGATGGAAGCAGAAACAGACACCCACCTAAACACTGAGCTAAACTCCTGGTATCCAGTTGCACAGAAGGAGGAGTGATGAACAAAGGGGTCAAAGCGAGGCTGGAGAAACCCACAGAAACAGCTGACCTGAACAAGAGGGAGTTCATGGACCCTAGTCTGATAGCTGAGAAGCCAGTATAGGACTAACCCAGACTTCCTGAACATTGGTGTCAGTTAGGAGGACTGGATAGTATATGGGGCCTGTGGTAGTGTATCAGTATTTATCCCTAGTATATAGTTGGACTTTATGAGCTCATTCCACATAGAGGGATATTCGGGGAGGTCCTAGGCCCTGCTCCAAATGATATAACAGATGTTGAAGATCCCCATGGAAAGCCTCACCATCCCTGAGGAGCTCTCGAAGGGGATGGGGTTTGTGAGGGGGACAGAGGAAGAGGGGAGAGTGAGATAATTGAGTTGAAATGTAAAACAAGCTTGTTTCAAATTTACATAAAATATATTATCAGAAAAATGCAAATATATGTAGAAAACATAGGCTTTTACTTTTTTAAATAAAATATTCTCCATTTGTATTTTAATATTTTATTCTTGGGTGTGTGTGATGACCTTCACTGTAAACTTGGCAAGCTTAGTAGAATAAGTTTTATTGAAAAATTGCTTCCAACATATTGGACTATACACATGACTATAGGGAATAATCTTGACTCATGATTGATACAGGGGTTCTCAGCCTACTTTGGGTGTGCAATCCCTAGGCAAGTAAGCCTGGGTTGTTGTATAAGAAAGGGAACTGAATAAGAACAAAAACACCAGTCTGTAAGAAGCACCCCTCCATGGCCCCTGTTTAGTTCCTGCCATGTGTTCCTGCCTTGAACTCACCCAGGGACTGGAATCTGAAAGAAATAATTTATATTCTAATTTGCTGTTTAACAAAGTATTTAATCACAGCAACATAGTACATGTTGCTTGGCAATATTAAGGGTTTATAATGTTTGTACAATTGAAGATATTCCATATATGAAGAAAATAAAATGTCATGTACTCATACTGATACTTGGAGTTCAAAGTCAGGGCTTTCAATTTTAAATTCCTGGTTATCAGGGACATAATTGATAATAGAACCACAACAGTCAAAAAACACACATATAGTAGCAGAGGCAATATAAACAATCTGTGTGGTATATCCAATGAAATTAGTACTGTGTCATTAAAAATATGAGACTTTGTATGTGGAAATAAGTTTGAATACACAGTAATATCTGTGATTCATTCTTAACTAAAATCAGAATCAGCCAGCATCTGAGAATAGGCCACACTGTTTCAAACAGGACTTCCAGGGGAACCTTAGGAAGTTGTTGGTCCAAGGGCTTGGTGAACTGAGAGGGTGATACTGACATCAGCTATTATCTAGATGGGTAAGTAATGTTGAGTGTTGTTTGCCAGATACTGTAAGATCTGCATCTTGACATAGTCTTGAATCAGAGCCATACAAGTCTATATACTAAGGTGGACAGAGTTCTTCCTCTAATATATGAAATTGTTATCGACAATTTCAGGATTATTCAACACTGGATATTTGATGATAGCTTTTGAAAACAGTGCTATAGAGAAGTAGGCTTGTTCATAAAAAACTATAAATTATGTCTGACATGTGATGCTGTTCTAGCAGTGTATGGATTTTCCCAAAGCAATAAAATGTCAGATAGAGAAAAAGTCAAAAAATATCTCCCTAAAGATGATGTCTACTACATCTACTTGTATTTAATATAGTACTTGAACTCTCAGCTATAGTAGTAAGACAACTGGAGGAGACAAGGGGAATACAAATCTAACGGGGAAAAGTGAAAGTTTCCTTAAGGTAGATGATATGATTCTACACATATAAAACTAAAAATGTCAGAAGTTCCTTAACACTGATAAGTACAGTCATAATAGTGGAAGGATAGAAAACTAACACACCAAAGTCAGTATCTTTCCTGTATATCAATGGCAAACATACTGAGAAAGAAATCAGGGAAACAATTCCACGCACAATAGCCTTAAAATATATAGTAAGACATTGTTGGAGTAGGATATTTTAAAAACACATTATTAATAAACACAGCTATGAAGTACCCAAGAGCAAACATACATACATACATACATATGAAAACCTTTGACAGTGCTGTTTTTAAAGACCTTCACGACTTAAATGAATGGAAGTTTTTAAAGTTTTGTGGATAATTAAGTAAAAAATGATTATTTTTCTAAATTATTAATACTAATGTAATAAATGTTCAATTAGAACATATGAATCCAGTAATATGTTTTAGCATAGAGCAAAGGACAATTTTAAAGAAGTAAAGAACATCCAGAGATATTTTTAAAGAGGGAAAAGCATGGAGACAAGACAAACTGGAGAGAAACATGACATAGAAGACCAGAAAAAATAACTACTTGAATATAGTTACATAAGCAGTGGGTATGACTGATAGAGTAAATATTGCAAAAGATTTCAATGTTCATAAATGTTGTAAAATACATGTAAAATACGTGGCTACAGATCATCAGAAGAACAGAACCTCAGAAAATGCCTTAACGATGTGGTTAAGTGTTGTGATAAAACTGAAAAAAATCAATCTGGAACACCAAAGAGTTTATTCATTTCAGTGGTTAGACTGCATCATCAGTGGAAGAAGCTACTGCAATATCCCAAAGAGAGGTTTGAAACCACAGGGAATGCTGCTTACTGCACTGTTTAGCTTCCATTCCTCTATAGCCTAAGCTCACTTGCCTAGATATGGACTACCCACATTAGGCTGTGTTGTCCGCCAACATTTAGCAATAATGAAATGCCAAAGAAGCATGCCTGCAAAGCAGTCTGGTGGATTTAATTCCACAAGTATGAGCCAAACAGACAGCCAAGATTAGACATTCCTGCAAGCCAGAAAGGGGAAAACATAATCCGCTGGTTACTATAAAGAAAAGTGACCCTTCATGAATAGGATTCCGTGTCTGCAGTGAAATTTCCTTGTAGGCAGAATAATTTCAAATGATTTATTTCATAAAATGAAATTATGTTTAGAATATTGAGTAACAATAAGCCCAAGTCACCAAAAAAAAAAACCAAAAATTGGTAAATTAGACAAATGAAGGCCCTTATAAAGGCTGAGGGATGGCCTCAAGGAATGATTGTGAGCTGCCAACACATATGACCATCCTGGCAGTGCTTTGGTGGAGGAAATACCATCAAAAGCCCTACCCCTTAACAGAGGTTAGGTCTCAAATAGAAGCCTGAATTATGAACTGCATACCTGAGCTTACGTTCTAAAGACATGAAGGTGTTCATTCTGCTTGACTTGGGGAAGACAGTAACCCCAAGAGTAACAGGTATTGCAATCACCTAAAGCAACATCAGACACATTCTGATATTCTCTCAGCCTAGATAGATGGGGAAGAGCCTAGGTCCTGCACCAAAGGATGTGACAGAATTTTATGAACCTCCATTGGAGGCCTCTCCCTTCCTAGGGATTGGATGGGGGTGAATGGAGGTTAGTGCCAGGCATGGAAGAACAGGAAGGAGGGGAAAATGGATTTGGTATGTAAAATACAATCATTTTTGATTTAAATAAAATTTATTTTAAAAAGGATTTTTAAAAAAGGTCATTGGAGGTTCTAGTTCTTCTTTTCAATGGAGACCCATTGAAAAGGAGTCACTGAGTACTCTTGTTTAAAGAATTTTTTTTTCTCTTTCTCAGAATACAAGAGTTTAGCAAGATGTGGTCTGTAAAAAGGAGTTCAAGTACAAATTCACATGACTGAGACACCTACTCTTTCTACAAGTCTGCTGTTTTTGTAGTTTTATGTTCTTCCCTTTTCTTTACAGAGTACCCATTTCCCCCTATCAGAGAACTCTTGCCTTCGGTTACTACCAGACATGACATATTTATCTGAATTGCAAATCGTTATGATGGAGAGAGACCACATTCTTTTGTAACTGTGTTTCTAGCAGATCACCTCCTACCCAAGAAACCAAAGACTGGTATTTCATTCTGCTTTGCCATGTATGTCTAATTATAACCACTAAAAGTATCACGATCATGAGACATAGAGCCAACTCTAATGCATTTGATTATCATCGCTACTTGTTTTCACTTTCTATGGGAGCCATTTGCTCATGAGTATTAGTGGAGAGGGGAATAAGATTCTGATGACTGTTCTTGGTTTCAAAAATGATTAAATCTGGCATTAATGCCCCAAAATAGAGAGCACACCTGTAGGAGAATCCTGTTGAACTTAAAATAGGAAGATCTACTTCAAGCCTCGATCTTTGAGGTAGAAATTCACACCTTTAATTCAGATCTTTAATCCAGATGTCATCTGAGTAAATCCCTCTGTTGGATGCCTTTATAAGGACATGAAAAAAGGAAGCTTTACTCTTTCTCTGCTTGCACTCACCTTGTTTGCACATCTATTTCTCCAATGGTATTAAAGCATGCATCTTTCAGTTTCCAACTGCAAGCATCTGACATCTGGCCTTGTGGACTGAGCAACTACTGCATTCTTGCACTTTATATTCATAACCAGCCATTGGTGGAGTAGCTAGAGCACAGCCTGTAAGTTGTTGCTGGAGTTTCTTTCAGCCAGGTCCTGCCACATCAGTCCCATATGAACACACAGAGATGTTATATTAATTATAAAACTGTTCATCAATGGCTTGGGCTTTTCATTTGCTAGCTCTGCCTTAATCATTAACCCATTACTACTAATCTATATATTTATACAAGGCCTAATCTTGTCACAGAATACTTGGCATATCCTATCCTCCTGGTCTCTACATGGTGTCTCTCATGTCACCTCTTGGCCGATCTTTCCCAGAATTCTCCTTGTTTTCTAGCCCTGCCTAACTTCTTGCCTCCATTGATCATACAGTGTTTTATTCATCAACCAATAAGAGAAATATGTAACCTCCTCCAAATCACCTTTAAATGTATAGAGACTCATTTCATAACTTTTTTTACTCTAAAGAGTCTTGACTTATGAACTAGGCACATAGAGAGGACATTATAGAAGACTTTTGAGTCCCATAAGAGCTGAGCTCAGGAATAAATTTCCAATGGCCACCTTCCCTTAACATTCCACAGGTGTTTGTTTCACTTCAGAGGACTCAATGCTCCTCATCCATATCATGCTGTCCTAATTCTTCATCATGTTTTATTTCTCATGTTATTGGATATGGATATTAAGTTTGGGGAGATCCAATTTTTACAGTGTTTGGAAAGTGGGAGTTCAAATCCCCATAGGTGAAGTAGTGGGATGATTGTAATGAAGCACAGATTAATCTCTAGATTTGGAAGGAGAAGGTGATGAATGGTTTTCCCTGTCTCACAAGAGGGACTATTAGAAAAGAGACCTCAACTTCTGGTCATTTGAGGGAGAATTAATTAGTGAGGAAGCAACGGCCGTGCATCATGTCATCAGCAGTCACTTTTCTGGACATTCTATTGTATCCTGGAGAGCTCATGGAATCCCATGATGTCACTAGTGTTGTGGCAACCTCAACTGCCTTTAGGATATTTCTTCAGTGCCTATCAGGTTTACCTATAGACATGTTGTCAAGACTGAGAAGTCTACTTGGGAGAGCAAGTGAACAGCATGGCAAGACCAGAGCAAAGAAGGAAGAAAGCCCTAGGTCTCATTGGAAAAGATGGAGAATTAAATGGTCTTGGCAGAGAAGAAGTGAGTTCAGGGAAGGGTTTTGGGAGATTTCTGGATGTGGTAGCCTAGAGCCTTCCAGGGCTAGGGCTCAGGAACTAGGAACTTCTGGAGACCAAGAAGCCTATGCTGTTTTTTGGGTTCCTAGACAGTAGCCCCAGATGAAGGATTCATTATGTTTAGCTTGGCAGAATCACAGGGCTATGGCTCCCTTATTGGGGACCCTGTAGTTTTCCCTCTGAGTGGGTAGGAGGACCAGAGGAATTAATGAGATTTCAGTACCATCACTGACCTTCACCCCCACTATAGTCCTTTAGGGTATGTACCATTAACAGTTGGGAAAACAGAGTGCCCTGGATAAGCCTGAGTTTCTCATACTGTACATCACATCCACTAGAAAGGCAGGAGCCACCAAGTCCTGATCTTCCAGTGACCGCTAAAGTTTCAGAGTTCCAAGTTTTTGATGGCACACAGATCAATCTGAGTGCTGCTAGAACCAGTGTATCTGGGCAGACAATATTCCCATCCTGCCAGCTCTGGGTGTACATCCTGAACTGTCAGTGAGAACCTGGTAAATATGTTCTGCCCCTGCACTGGCTTCTTCATTAACATTTGAGTCTGAAGTATCAAGCAAGTGACTTTGGCATTCATATACCACCTGAGCAAATGTGATAGTAGCAATTTTCTCCTGGTTACTCAAAGCACATGACTGAGGACTCTGAAGTCAAGGTACATCCTCTCTAGCTGTGAGTAAGCCTGCCTAGGCTATGTACTTGGTCACCTTTTGTATGGACAGAGAGAAACCTGCTAACATTAGGATGGCTGGGATGTGTTCTGCTGAAGATTTGGGATATTTTCTCCAGTAACTATCAGGCTTTTCTTTGTTCTGACAGGACACTCATAATCTCCCACAACACTCATATATGGTAAAAGCCTTGTTGATTCTCCACAATATGCTTGTTCACATAATCGAACTGATATTTCTTCCCTACTGTCCTGACCTAAATCCCTAATTCCCAAGCAATCTTTATTTCTCACATAATTAATTAGGGATCGAAAGAAATGATGAATCATTTGCTGTGATGTGTTTGAAATAAAGTCTTTAACTACCTATATATGAAGTGTTGGAATTATTCTAATAGCACACAGAGAGATCTCTAGCTTTGTAGGGAAGAAGAGCTGAAGTTCTTCCCTTATGATTCTGGGAATGCTTTGGGAAGGGAGATATGACTTCCAGTAAATTGCAGAATAGCTAGTTAGTAGGTAAGTGACAACTGTGATAGCTGGCCCTAATAGTCCCTTTGCTAAACATTCTAATGTATCCTGGAGAGTGCACCATATTTTCAGTGAGAGCCGTGAGATGTGTAGTCTGCAGCTGCATCACTGGGAGCTCTTTCATTTTATACTGAATGGCAAAAAAAAAAAAAAGGGCAGGAAGAAGAATATATTGACCAATGAGATGTCCCTCTCTTGATAGGGAATTGATGCACTTCATCCTCAATGCATTTCTATAGTTTCCATGGTAATAGTATGCCAATAGGAAGAGAAGGACAACTCCTCTGGCCATTCTCCAATGCCTCAGAGATTTAGATGCTTTTGTCCTTGAAAAGTGTGATCAGGACTTGGTTCTGATAAGCTCTAGGGACAACAGGCATTATCTGCATCATATCAGATATGAGATGACATTGTCCTCCAGTTCTACATGGCTGGGTTAGCTTACAACTTCCAAGGCCAGGGCTGGCTTAGCTTATGACTTCCAAGGCCAGGGAGACTGCAATCAGGAGTGATGCACCAGATTATCCACAGTGCGTGGGAACTGATACAGAGCTCAAAGATAGCTGCCCTGATGTTTGGAAGCTTCACCATCATTAGCATTTACTCTTCCTTGGGCTTCTTGGGATTCAGCATGGATTGTCCTGCCCTATGGCATTCAAGAATAAAAAGAATTTATTTGTCTCTATCTATCTGCAGGGACTGCTGAGGAGGCATCATCCCAACTTTCCACCTTAACTGAACAGGAGCAGCAGATGAAAAAGGTGGAGAAACTCAAAATTCAGTTACATCATATGACGTGTGCAAGAAATGAGCTGCGTGGAATCCTGGCCAATTATACACACAAGGATTTGAACAACAGGTAGTCATCATTCCCAGGGTTCTGCTGATCTTGACAGTATAGTACCATTCCAAGTTTACTAAGGAACAGGAAGCTGAAATTCTGGGGTTACGTGGTGTCCAAACTGATTTTCCTGAGTGCTTTTGAGATGCAAACCTTGAAGCCTTGATAGGAGTGAGATTGGAACACAGGCTGTTCTGCTTCTCCAGACAAAATGCAGATCCTGTAGCCTGAATCACACTCTGGGGATAGGAACAGGAGTGTGAGAGCTCTAAACATGCACATTAAGAGGTCATGACAGGTATGGGCCTATGGAAGAGGATAGGTGGTGTGAGATTGTGGTGAGTCTTGGTAATTGACCAGGAGAGGATTGTGTGCTGAAAGATCTTGGCAATAGCTGGACAGACCTGGTGCCATTTGTACACACTGAATAGATGGAAGGCCCTTAGCTATTCACTGCTTATCTGTGGTCTTCATCCTTATACTCTTAGACAATGTCACCTCTTTGCATTTCTTGGCCATCCCAATTGCATGGTGTAAGTGTGTGTGTGTGTGTGTGTGTGTGTGTGTGTGTGTGTGTGTGTATGTGTGTGTGTGTGTTTCTGTGTGTGTCCGTGTGTTCTTGTGAGTCTGGGTTCAGGGCCTGAGGATTTTACATTCTCACAGTTTCCAGGTGATGCACTGCTGTTGACAAGGTAGCCCACTTTGAACAGCATGCCTCCTGGACACTATGCTTGCCTTGGGGAAACGCTGAAATCCCCTGTGAAGTTTATAAAGACATCCTGAAATTAGGACTCCTCCCTGGAATTGCTGTTTGCTGGGGTTCTCTGTGTTACAATAGGCATAAAAGATCAGAATCTCTGTTCTGAAAATAGGAAAACATCATCATAGGAATCTGGTTGGTCTATATATGTGACACAGTCTCCTGGGAAATTCTTACTGAGTTAACCTATAGCTCTAGACCCCAGAGTGACCTCATGTAGTCCTGGCTCCACCTCTTTAGAAGTCCTGACTCTTCTGGCTTGCATATAGGACAGGAAGTTTCATAAGCACCAGGAGTTCCAAGCAATTAAATTCCAGGCTGTGGTGTCCATTGGGCTTGGATAAACCATGACAAAACCTTATTCATGTAATCATTGCTGCCTCTGTTCATGGGGATCTCTTCTCCTTGGGCCACACCCTACCACAGGCTGAATTTTGAGCTTGAGATGCTCAATATGGAACACAATCAGGTGATGGCCGACCTACAGAGATTGCCCACGGAAATGAGTGATGCCTTGGACAAGTGCAAGGTGCTGATTGAGGAGACAGAATCCTTCAGGTAAGTGCCTAATTTCCCTTGGGAACGATTGTTTCTGCCATTCTATGATCTGAAGCAAAGTGAAGGCTCTGGTTCTAGACTGATTGCCTCTTAGAAAACAGCCTGCCTTGTTTCCCTTGGACATGTGTCTCCTGTTCTCAGTTTTCCTAATTGTGAAAACAACACAGAGGTTCTCCCATCATTGCCCACACAGCTGCAGGAGTGTTTGGATAGAAAAATGGTTGCACCATGAAGGGGATGTCTGTCAGCCTAGGGATTCAGGCACCTGACAGGGGCTTACTGAACTGGTTTCCAGAAGACCCTTAGTTATGATTTACTCTGGTTCAGACTTCTGTCCTCCTTCAGATAGTGTTTGCCCTCTAGCTGCAGATGCTTTCCCTACACCATGAAGAGATAAGCACAGATAGGGATTGGAACTTGCTCCCAGAGGCACAGGATCGCTTTTGGTAACAGGGTTTTCAGAAGTAGTTTGAATCTTTTTGAAAAATTATGTGTCTCTGAATTATGCAATTTGACTCTCTGTATTTGGCATGCCTCTGAGTAATTCTGGCTTGGCTACTGAGAGCTCCACTCCTGGGCTGTCTAAGGACAAGACTTTGCAGCACTGGTGGTATTTGGAGGTAAGGACATCAAAAGGAGACTTGGTGGATCTCACCACTTTTTGTTGGCGGTTCAGTTACTACCATGGCCAGGTTTTACGAGAATGGATTCAGCTGAAGAAAAATGTGCATATGTCAAGACTGAAGAACAGATGGCTGTGGAAGGAGCAGATTGAACTGCAAGAGTCCTGTGAGGAGGTTAAGAGGCTCTTTAAGGAGATCCGTGAGAAGATCTGTGACCTCCATGCTGAGCAGCATCAGGTAGGCTGAGGCAGCAAGGGCAGTCTGCCCCCCTGTCAAGTATAAACTGAGATCCATGTAACCATCTGCACACCCATCCAGACTACCACCCCATTCCATCTAATTGTTCACTTCTGTGCTCATTACACATTATGCTGGAGAGTTATTCTCTTGTAAGATACTGGGTGATTGGAAAGCCAACACTCCTGCTCTGCTAGACGCCATAGTCCATTGACAGATATGAGTCAAACACATATCACACTTTATGTTAGGAAGCCTGCCAGGCAGGAAGTTATTAGGGAATAACACAAAGATTTCAATGATGAGGTCAGCGGTCTGTGGATACTGTGATTTGGGGGGATTATGTGAGATCACAGGTAGGAAGCTGATTTAAATGAAGAAAGCTCAGTGTTAATGCTAAGTGAACCATTCTCAAAGTCTTCCTGCTCCTTCTCCTCTTCTTCCTAGTCCTCTTTCCCTTTCTCCTTCTCCTCTTCCTCCTCCTTATCCTTCTCCTACTTCTTCTCCTTCTTCTCAGTAGCTTTTGTGCAGCCTGTCCTAGAACTCACTCTCTAGTTCAGACTGGCCTGAAACTCACAGAGATCCACCTGTCTTTGTATCCCACATACTGGGATTAAAGACCTGTGCTCTCCCACCCAGCATGTACTCTTCCTTTTCCCAAGCTCTTTGTTCAAACTGACAGAAACCTGAATTGTTAGTTACCCCTTTTGCTGTGAGTTTGGAGGACATTTCTCAAATTCTGGAGGTGACTGGATAACCATAGATGTGGGAAGATTTTAACCCACTGAGGGTTCGGGTGACAGATTTGATGCTACAAAAGAACATTTTCTCCAATCACCTCAATATAGTCTGACTAAGCCGTGTGTTCTCCTAGGCATTGTGGGTCTAAATGCAACTGTTCACTCACCATGATGTCCTCTTCAGTATTTTCAGCTCTCTTTTGATTTCTGTTGTCTGTGTATGATTGATGCAGCCGCGTGTAATAGTGTACAATGGTGGGTGTGTCTGCAGGCTACATATGAAAACTGGTATTGTAATGTCTTGTTCACTCCTGTATTCCTCTGAGTTCAGGTCTTTCAAGCAACATGAAATTTTCTGCCTTGGCTTTCTGGATGCCAGAACTCTTTGACTCCTCTCTCCTCCAATGAGCTCCTTAAGTTTTGTTTTGTCTCCAGTAATTGTTACAAGTTTCAATTGCTCAGAAAAAGAGGAAGAATGTAGTAGCTTTTGTCATTTATTTACTTTATTGATTTGGTATTAATGTGGTTTTTAATAAATAAAAAATTAAACCATACAGCTATTTTAAAATGAAAATTAGACTTCTTTCCTTTCACTGCACAGAGCTAACACCACAGGAAATGTCTGTTTGTCTCTGTGGCCTCACAACACTGAATTCCACAGTACATCTCCTTGCTGACATTGTGCTGCAACTATACCCTGGGCATGTCTGTGTCTTAGGACAGATTCCTCTCATAGCTGTGCAGAGTACTGCATTCCAGAAAAGCACTGCAGGTGACATCACTGGGCTCCTCTGACAGACATTGGAGCTGAATTTATATTATATATATTGTTATATGTTGAGACCTTCCTGGGGGTTGGCCACGGGTCATTTTCTTTCACTTGAGCTTTCAATGTTTAGTTACAGCTCTGTGGGGGTGTAGTGAAGAGAATATGATGGGTTACTTGGAACCTGTGAGATCAGTGAGTGTCATCATGAGTAAAGTTCACAGAAGGAAATGTAAGTGCAGCCAGGGTAGCAGGGCCTGGCTGAGTCTAAGAGAATTGCAGACAACATAGAGAACTGACTAGCTCTGCCTGCAGCAGAAAAGGTGTTGTGAGTCATCAGTCCTCTCCCTGGCCATTCTAGCTACAAACGTGTGTGTGTGTGGTGTGATGTGAATTTCTGTGTATCTGTGTGTGTATTTATGTTGTCAACCCCTCTGTGTGTATCTGTGTGTGAAAGCTGGCTATCTCTTGCAGATTGGTGTGTGACTAATAATATGTGATAAGTATGTGGCCATGTGTGTGGAAGTGGGTGAGGGAGGTGTGTATAGCCATGTATCCTTTATATGTATGGTGGTGTTTGGGGGTGATTATATGTTCAAGCTTTTGGTGTGTGGATTTGTAAATTCCTTTGTATGTTATTTCTGGACATTTGTATATTTACTTACTCATGAAACATCTTTAATGATGATGGAGGCCAACTTTATTGAGAACTTATTGTTGGCACACACTTGGAATCAAACAGATATTCTATGCTGCTGTCCACCTTTTGGCCTGTCAAACTAGCTCCCTAGAACAAAAGGATAGCAAAACTGCTATAACTGAATCCTTGTTGTGGAGATTTTCTCATTTCCTGAGGTCATTGCTTTTGGTCAAAAGTGAGTCAGCCTGATATGAGGGAGATATTTTTGGAGGAAGTTGCTCAGCTTGAGGGAGTGGGAGGGAACAGGGAAGCAGTGAACAATACCAGTGAACTGGTGAACTATCATCTTGTGGTCCTGTGCTGAGGAACATTCCTAACCTGCACATCCTGGGGAACTTCCTAAGCAGAGTTGTCTAAAGGACAAGACCCCAAAGGTCCACCTGTCTGTGCATTAGGTTTACAGGATAGGAACCTCAATGACTGAGCTGTATGTTACTCATGCCCACTGTGTTCTCCTACCTTCCAACAAAAGTTAATCTTCTCAATAGTATCCGTGGTGATTGCTCCTGCATTAACTGGAACACTAAACATGTTACTGCATTATAAAGTGCTTGTATATGTGCATACATGTGCTTGTATGTGTTCATGAGTTTAAGGGTGTGCGACCCTCCACTGAGAACACGATCTTCTCATGCACAGGAGGAAGACAACATGGATGAAAGACTGAAGAACCTGCTGGAGCAGAAAGAGCGGGTCTCCCACCAAAAAAACTTGGCAAAAAAGCTGCATCATCACCATTTCAATACCTCTGATATGAGGTAAGAGCCCAAGCTGGGAGGAGCAGTTAGAACCATGTACCTGGATTCAGTCTTTCTAGGGATTTTTTTTGCCATCCTGAAGGCTATCAGCCACAGCCAGGGAAAAAACAGCTCAGGGTATTGTGTTTTCCCAGTCATCAAGAACTTCATCAGGAAATACTGTTTGATTCTTAGAGTTTCTGGGGATTGTGTACCCCTTACTCCATTCTGAGTATCTTGTTAGTACTTAGTTGGCTGTGTCACCCCAAAAATCTCCCTGTGTAGTCTTAAATCTAGAAGGAAGAGGGTTAAGTTGTGAAGAACAGTGTATGCTCAGCCACTTTATTTCCATCCAGAAGATCACATTAGAGAGAAATTCCTACCTGTGGATGGACCTGCATGCAGCACACTCCTACTGATTACAGGCTCTCTGCAGTGTGCATCCCTTTCCTGTGAAAGAATTTTTCTGGCAATAAGATTTAGTGGTTGAGGAGTTGAGCTAAGAAAGGTTTCTATGCTGTGGGAATAATCAGAGCCTAAACTGCCATGCTGTATATGTTTATGTTGAGGGCATAAGTTCAGTTTCCCAGGTTGCTCACATTTACCTGGTGAATTCACCTTCATAAGGACACCCATACCTGCCTGAACTCTTACTCAAACATTGGAACAATGTTAATATTTTTCCCCAATGTAGTCTATCTGGACAATTGGAAAAATGTGCTGTTCTTTTCTTGTCAATAGTTTAGTTCTCAGTTCAATATCTAGCAGATTTTAAAAACTGAGAAAAAAAATCCATGCCCATGTGCACCTTGACCCTCCTCCTTTGGAGGATGCAGAGAATGACCACAGCTGAAAGACTGGTCATGCTGCACTGTCCATTTAAATAGAGCAGCTTCAGTCTCAATAGCCCACATATCAGGTCCCCACCAGGCCTGTTCCCTAACTGACTTCCTCCTCTAGGTCAGAAGATCTCCAATCTGAGCTGGAACAGATCACAGCACAGGAAGACAGTATCCTGCAGACAGAGCTGCTGCAGTCAGCAAACTCAGCCTCACAGGTCAGTGAGCCACCCTTGAATCCTAACCCTGGAACCATAGTGATTGGGGGGTGAGGTCTTTAGACTTTGTCTTCCTCTGTGTGAATAGCCCCTGGTTTTGCCAAGCTTATGGCCCAATCTGGCTGATTCTGGGATTCATTGCCTTTCCTTTCCTCCTCACACAGCTCTAGAAGGAAATGAGGAGGCCAAAGAAGCCACCAACAACTTGGACCCATAACATTGGCACCCTAGGACCCAGAACTCCTCAGAAAACACCCTGCAAAGCCCCAAGAGGGCATGGCTATACTAGCTTTGAAAACGCTTTTTGGAATTCGTGACTGGCTTCCTACCATGTTTTCATGACCAACAAAAGGCTGTAGATCTGTGCTACAATATATGCAGAAAGATTAAGTTAATTTTTTTTTAATTAGGTTCAGGTTAATTTTGGGGGTTTTGTTCACTTTGGGTTTTTTTGTTTTTTTTGTTTTCATTTTCTATTTTACACTTTGAGGCTTTAATTTCATTTGTTCTTTCTTTTGCTCCTGTTGTTTTGCTATTTTGCTAAGGTTATTTACTTTTTATATTGTGTTCCCTGAAAGCCACTATCCAGTAAAATGACTGTATTTTTATTAATAAAATTGTGACTGCCCATTCTAAACTCTTAAGACCAATTTCTTTGGTCAGTATTGCTCTAGGTCCTGACTTTGTCTCGCCTTAGCCCAGACAGGCTGATCTGGGTCCAACTGACTTTCCTTCTCTGATAGCAGCTCTTGAGGGAAAACTGAGGGGGACAAAGAGGCCACAGAAACCTTGATCACATAGTCTTCTCCACTCTATAATAAAGGCCTCCTCTTCAGAAGAAGATATCCCCCTTAAAGCTGTGAACTCACCAGTGAGGCAAATAGCAACACACCTCCATGTGATCAGCCCCAATCTTTTCTATGGGTCTGTTGACTTAATTCTCCTGAAGAAAAGAAAGCATCAAAAATGAGCTTGAGATAAGAAAATCTGAAACAAGAATTACTGAGAAACCCTGACATTCACCAGCATGAGCCCTCTGTGAGGAGTACAACAACATGAAGGTAGGGCTATTGGTGAATAAGAGTTTTTCTGTCAGTTCAATGTCGATGGCTTTGGCAAGCTGACTGAGGCCTCAGCCATCCACATGTGGTGGGAATTCTGTCATGGAAGAAAACTGTGTTGATATTAAATTGTTCCAGGCAAACAGATTTTTCACTCTTAAGACTAGAATCTTTGCTCATACATGCTTTTTCACCCCAATAACCTCAGAATCTCCTGTAACCCCAGAACTCAGGTTTCCAGCCTGGGATACATAGTTTGTTCCCAGCCAGCCAGGGCTACACAGGAGCGTTGTCTTTGAATATTGATGGTATTGCTTAACTCTTTGTATATCCATTATCATTATTGAAAATGAATCCATACTGTATCCTTATTGTCATACATTTATCTACCCCTAAACTATAGCATTTTGTATACACATTTCATAAAATGATCACTTGGAACAAATTAATGAGTAATACTCTATTTCTCTTATATCTCTCAGGAAATCCAAACATTTACTAAGGCAATATGGAAAAAAAATCATGTGCTGCTTGCCTCCCAGGCCATGATACTGATGTCCTTCCTGGGCTACTCTCAAGGGCCATGTCTTACTCCTTGGCCATGACAGAGGTGTAGGTGTCTGTGTTGATATCTGTGACTCCTGTGACCACTGAGGGCTTGCAGCAGCCTTCAGTCTATGTCACCACCTTTGGCTGAGTTACTGTCAAAGGATACGTTGACAGATTTTCTCTATCTAGTCTCAGTTTCACAGGACCCGGTTCTCTCCATGCATTCAGTTCCCCAAAAGCACTATGAAATAACTACTCTGAGAATTACCATCCATTTTTATTTGTTCAGCCAATGGCTTGGGCTTCTTGCTGGCTGTCTCTCTCTTATTGGCTAACAACTGTTAATCTGTGTATCTCCTCCTGGCCTTATCATACTGGAGAATATCCCTAGCATGGTACCATTTTACAGATACATTGCATCTGTTCATTGTCTTTCTTTTCCAAGTCTCTATCTTCAGAATTTCTGCCTATCTAAATGTTGCCTGTCCATTGATCAAAACAACTTTATTCATTAACCAATAAAAGCAATGCATATTTGCAACATACAGAAGGCCTCTTTATGTGTTGATGTCAGTGGCTTCTGTTACCACCGAAGACAGGATAGGGATGCACAGAGTTAAGCACACCCTTCACTGGCTGCATAACTAGGAAAAACTGTCTGCTAACTAACACTATGTTTTGACTACTATAGATAACTATCTATAATCTGTACTAAATTATACATTACATTTTAGTTGATCTATATAACACAATACCTAAACAAGAGGAAAAAAATATATATCACAAAATTGACCTTAAATTTGTATCAATAAAAGAAAATCCATTCCAAACAATGTATTTATTTCTATACCATAATCCCCTTTATACCTTTAAAAAGAGATTGGATGTGATCATTAACCATTTACAACCAATCCCATTTACATGAAAATAAAAATTTATAGAAAATATTTGCTAATTTGGGGATCATTCTTTTCAAATTGCCTCCTGCTGGTAGGGGGTGCTTTCTTGGGGGATCCCAAGAAGACACAGAAATACTGGCTGGAGTGGTCTGCAAGGCTGTCTTGTCCCAGTTGTTTTGAATGTGGCATCACCTAAGACACTTGCATTAGGGGATTGCTGGATCAAACCATTTTAGTTTGGAAGGATTCCACAGCTTTTTATTTTCTGTGAAAACAAAAATAGAAATCCTTTTTCCCAGTAACCTATCTTTAGACTTAAACTTTTAAATAAAAGCATTTTTAAAATATATAAATTGAATTAATTTAGCAGCATTGATAATCAAACATATGGTAGCAATTGCTGTTCCTTCCTTAGCAATTGAGCAATTTAAAGACAACACAATAGCATACAGTATCCAGAATCTCTGTGTGCTTTCCATCTTCACATAGACCTTTTATTACTCTATTTCCTTACTACTACTTTTTTATTTATTGAGATAGCGTTTCTCTGTGTAACTTTATATCTCCTGGAATTAACTCTATATACCAGATTCACTTTGTACTCACAGAGGTCTGTTTGCCTGTGCCTCCCGAGTACTGGAATTAAAGGCCTGTGTCACCACACCCAACTACTATCTTCTTTTCTATTTGTTTCTTTTTCTCTTCAAAGTCTACTTATACCTTAAAACACATTGTGAACCTTTAGGGATTTTCCTTTTTCATTTTCTTTTTATTGTTTTTTCTTATTTTACATATCTATCCTAGATCCCTCTTCTTCCCTCCCTCACTCCCATGCTCCAAAACCCCCTTCCCAACCCATTCTACCCTCCCCACTCCACAGGGATGTGATTCATTCCTGGAGAGATCAACAAAATCTGTCAAGTCATTTGGAGTAGGGACTAGGCCCTCCCTCTTGCCTCCATGTAAAGGGGGTAGCCCTCCATGGGGAATGTGCTCCTAAAGTCTTTGGCCCACTAAGCATACATCCTGGTTCCACTGTCAGAGGTGCCTTAGACTGCCCAGGCCTTCTAACTGAGACCCATGTTCAGGAGGTCTGAGTCAGTCCAATTCAGGTTTCCAAGCTATCATTCTTAGGGTCCATCAAACTCCCCCTTGTTTGGGTCAGCTGTCTCTGTGGGTTTCTATAGCCTGGTGTTGTCCTCATTTTCTTATCCCTCCTCCCTCTCTGCAAATGGATTCAATGAGCTCAGCTCAGTGTTTAGTTGTAGGTGTCTACTTTTGTTTTAATCAGCTACTAGATGAGGGCTCTATGATGGCAGATAAGTTAGTCATCAATCACATTACCAGGGCAGGGCGTTTAAGCTAGATTTTCTACAGTTGCACCCATTGTTGGGGTCACCATTGTAGGTCTCTAGACATTTCCCTAGGGTCATTTTACTCTTCAAACCTATAATGGCTCCCTCCTTTATGCTATCTTTGAAGACTCCCCATGGAAGGCCTCACCCTACCTGGGGAGAAGAAAGAGGATGAGATGGGTATTGTGGGGGTTATGGGGAGGAGGGGAGGGAAGATAATTGTGACATGTAAATTCACTTTTTTTTTCAAATGAAAATTTATAAAAGGAAAAAGAAAAAATCAAGAAACTGACGTTGATACAGTGTTTTAGTAAACTTCAGATAAAAGTTTTGTGCCTAAGGATTACCATTCAGGGTACTAGAAGGTACTCTGCAAGCTACCAGAAAAGAAAGGCAATCATAAGTATTACCCAGTCACAACCTGGAGGCTGACAACAGTTAACTCCCTGCAAGACGTAATGGTACAATAGTAGTGACATAATGCTTAACTGGATTTATGATTCACTCTATGAGATGGAACCTGTATATGACGGTACTGAAGGGTCAAGAACACAGAATTAGGTAAATCACAGATTAAGGGAAAGTCTACTATTATTATTTTGTTAAAGGAACATAGCAACAAAGTAACTAGTGGCAAACAATTGTACCTATGGATCAGTGTTCCATTCAGCTCTCATCAGAGAAGATTCTTACAGAAGACAGGAATTAACACAGAGACCCAAACAGTACAATATGCAGAAGACTGAGAGATATTGGAACAATTAGCCTTAAATACAGTAATTTCATCCAATCCAATCCTTAAGATTGGGGATGTACCAGGAAGAAGAGGTGGAAAAACTGTAAGAGCCAGCAGCGGTGGATGACTCAAAAGAACCAGTGTTTTCTCAATACATGTGGAGTCATGGAGACTGAGGCATCATATACACGATGTGACCAGATTTAGTTCTGTGCAGTCCCAGGACTGAGAGGGGAAGTGGACACAAAGCTATTGCAATTGATAGCTGCTGGCAAAGGGAAAGTTATTTTCCTCAAATAAGTGTCACTGCATATATAAACCAAGGCAGACAACCATGCCCAGGAGTAGCTTACAAAAAAAAAAAAATGAGCTCTAGGTTTTCTTTGCATTTTTTGCTGGTTTATTGTTAGTTTACTTTTGAGGTGAAGGAGCATTTTTGTTTGTTTTTACCTTACTATCTTTTGAGAGCAAGAGACAAAAAAAGAAAAGGTGGGTGGGTAGGAAGGTAGCAAATGTCTCGGAGGCGTTTAGGAGGGAAAACATGATCAAAATAAAAAAATATCCTGAATGAGGTAATCCATACCCAGAAAGAAAAACACTCTATGTATTCCCTCATCACTGGCTATTAGATGAAAAGCAGAGGATAATCAGGCTATACTCCACAAACCCAGAGAAGCTAGGTAAAAAGAGGGACTATAAGAGGGACAGACTTGGAAGGCCCCATGAAGGGAAAACAGTTAAGATCTCCTGGGTAAACTTGGAAGGGAAAGAAGGGAGTGAATAAGGGAGGAGAACATGTGGGACCAAGAAGACCAAATTGGAAGAGGACCAGATGATGAGAGCGATGAAAGAGATATCTTGATAGAGGAAGCCATTATGGGGTTGCTGACAAACCAGGTGCTAGAGAAATTCTCAGGAATCCACAAGGAAGACCCCAGCTAACATTCCTAGCAATAATGGAGAAGGTATCTTAAGTGCCTTCCTTTTGATCAAATTAGTGACTACTCTAATTCTCATCATAGAACCTATATTCAGTAACTGATGGAAGCAGATGTAGTGACCCACAGTCAAGCACTGGGCTGAGCTTCTGGAGTTCAGTTGAAGAGATGGAGGAGTGATCATATGAACAAGATGTGGGGTGGTCAAGAGCATGATTGGGAAAATCCCAGAGACAGTTGACCTGAGCTTGTAGGAGCTCACCAACTATGGGCTGACAACTGGGGAACCTGCATGGGACTTAACTAGACCTTCTGAGTGTGGGTGACAATTATGTGACTGGATATGGTGGGGGGGGGGAATCTGACGGTGACACCAGAATCTTCAGGTGACACCTGAAGAAGGACCTGGCTTTTTGGACCCCTTTCCTATGGTGGGATGCCTGGATTAGCACTTTCAAGTGAGAAGATGATGGGTCAGAAGGAGTGGAGGCAGGGGGCAGGAGGAGGGGAGGCAGGAGCACTGTGGTTGGTATGTAAAACGAAAAAATAAATTTAAATAAAAAAAATCCCACAGGAAACCTACACTACGAATAAAAGAGTAAACATATCACACCTTTCCCCTTTCTTTAACTTACCATCCACATCATACAAATGTCCCAAGATAACACCCTAAAGAGATAAAACAAAAATAGTACCCCATTGCCCAACACAGACTTCAATCATTGTATTTCAATACTGGAGCTGCCAGTCCACCCTCTCAGCAAAATTGAAACTACGTACTTGAGGACTGTATGCACCTACCTGAACCATCAAGGAAGATGTGACTCCGGGAAGATCTTTTTCATGCAGTTTTAATCAGGATCCTTGAACATGCTTCCTCTGACCCATGGGAGACCGGGGGACCCCTGCACAGGCTTAAATATCCTTGTGCCAACCAACCCCAGTGAGCTACGTGGACCCTGCAGATAGGCTATTCTAACACGGAAGCAGACAGGCTGAACAGACTTAACCAAATAACGGCTTGTTTACTTCAGAGAGCCCTCACCAACAGGAAGGTGTAAGGCAGAAGCCAGTGCCACTTTAAGGCATGGCACTTTGCGACTCTCTACAGAGGACATTGCATGAAATATATTTCTTCCTACTAAGACCTTCTCTCTCTCCCCCAATGTAGCAAGCTATGACGTACACACAACATAATGACAATCACATCCATAAGGCTGTTTGCCCTAGTCCGTTATAACTATATATTGTTTGAGGTTGTTGGAGTGTACTGTTAACTCTAAGAGAAGCAAGCATGAAAATACCAGCTTACCCAGGTACCTTGGCCAGGGAAATTTATACTCAAAATCTTTAGGTTTGGTCAGGTAAACAGTTCTAAATCACATTAACTCCATTTCTAATTTTAATCATTGTAAACTAAGTACAACTGACTTGAGTCACTGCTTCCTTCTCTACTTAGTGGAGTTTGTAAAGGCAAGGGAGTGGTGTGCTTCATTCTCTGAACTGTGTATTCTGCTAACACCCAGTCCAGTTCTACCTTGAGCAAGCATGAGAAATGTCATAAAGCTGTACATATTTTTTTTCAAGGCCAGGGGAAAAAGGAAAAGTTAACCTGAGTGTAACATAAACACTGTGGTGGTTTGAATTAGAATGGCACCCATAGGTAGTGTCATTATCTGAAAGGTTAGGAGGTGTGGCCTTTTGGGGTTGGGTGTGGCCTTGCTGGAAGAACTGTGTCTCTGGTGGTTGGCTGTGAGATTTCAGAAACCAATGCCAGACCAAGAGTATCTTTTACTGTTGACAATGGTCTAAACCTTTGAAACTGTAAGCAAGTCCCAAACAAATGCTTTACTTTATAAGAGTTGCCATGCCAACCTTCTATGTCTTCAAAAACTTAACTGATCAGAGTGGCTAAATAAAATATAGCAATTTGTAATTAATGATTAAAATGCTTTGTTATTCTCTTAAAAAAAAACATAGTTTTCATGTTCATGGTATCTTTTCACAGCAATAAAACACTGACTACGACAGACACACTTTGCTAGTACTAAAATCAAAGCATCTCTTGGCATTCTGTAAACTACACAACACAGCTGTACAAAATTTCTTCCTACCAAGCCACTTGGTGGAGTCCCACCAAGAAGACAAAAAGACAGCTGACAGATGATGAAAAAGTATAGTTTGTATCATTCTTCTGTTCAAATGGCATATTTTGAAATTTTTATATTCAGTTGTGAGTTTAGCATGGGGAATCAGTGTCACAGTATGAATGTGGAGGTCAGAGGACATCTTTCAGGACTTAATTCTCTCCTTCATTTTGGGATTCTAGGAACTGAATTCACGTCATCTGCAATGGAGGCAAGTGCATTTACTGACTGAATCATCGTATAAAGAAGCATCATTTTAATAAACACTTTTGAAAGTCATGTTTTATGTATCAAAGTTATCATTTTAGCCACCAGGAAGCAGCCACCAACACAATATTGGACAATATACTAAATCCCCTACTGTTTAATGCATTCCTAAAAACATGTAATGCTACTACCCCTTAGAAGGAAGAGAAAAAGAAAAAAAATAAAATAAGAAGAAAAACAAACAAACAAAAAACCCTATACACAAGCCTAGAGGTTAAGTGAGTGGCTCAAGGCTTCAAATCCAGACAAAGAATACTAAAGACCTGAACTAAAAATTTCTATAACTACAAAAGTGTATTTCTGCTAAATTGTGCTTTTTATCAATTTCACATTGAAAGACCAAGAAAAGTTATGAATAAATTCTTCATTCAGGAGTTTAATAATCTCAAAAATGGGGAGTGTGAGGGACAAACTGCAAATTACAATCCTTTTTACAGTGTATGATCTAGACACCACTTTTCTTCAAGAACAAATCTACAAATTATTTTTTAAGCTGGGAAAGATAAAAAAAAAAAAAAAACTGTTATCTGGCCCTAAAGAAACACAGGCAGGTAAGCCTTGAGTTCAAAGCCACCCTACACAAGGATGTAGAGAATTTTCTAGCAAAGACATTATGTAGCAAAATGCCCCATATTACATTCCTTAAGGGGAAAAAATTCTAGGAGACACCATTTATATTACATAGTTTCCATTTAGTGAAGCAGGTCAAATTCTAAGAAAAGCTAAAACAAAAGTATGTATTCTCACATGTTATTTCATTCCAGGGAAGGAAAGCAACTGGTGTCCTAGTCACCTGATTTTGTAGGCAATTATGTAACTCCTATTTCCAATTTTTTACAGCATCCTGGCCCTCACCACACCCACCCAGGAAAGGAAAATTAAGCAAAAGTGTTGTGAGTCCAGGATTCCTGTGATTTAAGAATAGTTTTCCGTAGTTCATCAGGAAAACAAAGCTGGATTTCAAGAAAAGAAGTCAAACAAACCAGAAAATTTTATTCACACAGAAAACAAAGCAAAATATCATTTGTAGTATTTCTCAAAGAAAACTTTTTAACTTGAATGCCAAAGTGAAACTACTGAAATTAAGTTGAAATGACATGTCTGACATGGTCACTCTGATTCTATATGAATGACTGAATACACAAGCTAGATTCATTTGGTAACTAAAACTAATTATCATCGTAGCCTATCTCCAGTCAACCAAAGCAGTGGAATGAATCCACGCAAAACCTAAGAAGGCAAGTGCTTAATGCAGTTTGCAAATCCCCAGACGTGAAGGTGTGCAAAAGTGACACTGATTTATCTCTAAGTGTATCAACTCATCTGAACTCTTTACAGACAATGACCTTAAAAGGACTGGAGCACTTTCCTGACCACTGCAATCAAAATGTTTTAAAAAATTAATAAGCGACTTCTCGAAATAAAAGGGGATAAGGTGGTGAGGATAGTAACCAATCACATTGCAATTAACTCTCAAAATTACTTCACTGTGGAGTAGAGATCCAAACAGCAAACACTAAATGTTGCTGAGTTCAATTTTCATTGTGAACTCCTGAATTCTCATTAGGGTCCAGTAATGTAATGTGAGTCAACCTTCCCCTTGCAAGAAAGGAAGTGAATGTGGGTTACATTTATCAATGAGGACAAAATTGAGGGTTTCCCTGTCAATAGTTTTACAGGTCTAAATAGAACTCTCTAAGTGGGCAAGTCAAACTGCTAGCCTATGGCTAGGTGGCTGAAAAGACAGAAGCATGGATCTTTGCTGCATCCTAGGGAAAAAGCTTGGAAAAGCGCCTGAAGGTGCCTGTTGTTTACCCAGCACAAATGCCCAGGGAGCTCATTCCAAGGCTACAGACAGTCCAGGCAGGGAGCCTTACTGAACAATCTTCCCTCAGAGGAAAGTCTCAGCAGGAGACACTGAGGCAGGCAGCCTGAGAATGCAGATCTGATGGGGCTGGGATCAGTTCCAAGACAAACACCCAGTGGGGCTGTTGTTATGCAGGAGGGTCACCCATCCTTGTCTGTCAGCAGGCCCTCTCCTCAGAATTCCAAACTGCCCTCAACTCCCTCAATTAGGTGCCTCTCTCACCTTGTGGTTTCCTGGGCTCCTGGCTGGCTTGTCCCTTCCTTGAGAGCAGAGAAGAAAATAGGGGGCCCCTCCTTTGGACGCCACTGCAGCAAGAAGAAAGCATTGCTGTGGGGATGGGAAGCAAACACTTAGCAGCTTCTCCTGCCACTCCCCCACTAATATGTACACAGCCCTGCCCACCTGCGCATGTGCTGCCTGAGGACCAGTAGTAGGCGGGGCAACAGCCCAACGCTAAGAATTACTATTGGGTGACTTGGCTGTACATCAGGCTGTGTGAGCATAATAAAAAGGCTTGCAACTGTTGACTCAGGAGCTAGGTTGACCTCAACTGTGATCAAAGTTGGGTGGCTGGCAACAGCTGCTGGGGAAACGCCCACCCATATTCTCCTACCCCCATCATCTCCTGGAGATGCCCTTCCTCAGTGCTTCTGGTGCTTAACTAAGTCCTAGCGTTTACCACACACATTGACAAAATGTACCCGTGTGTTTCATGCCCAACCAAGAAGTGGATTATTCTCAGTATTCAAGGTAGAGTAATGCCAGCTAGTCAAGAAGTGCTTTGGATGGGAGGCTGGCCCATTGACAGGATGAAGAGTATCACAGTGTATCTTATGATTTTGACCTACTCGATCACCAAGAAGCCATTGCCTTAAAGTCGCCCTGGATTTCAGAAATTGTCTACTGGCTCCAGAGAAACAAAGTATGGACATGTGGCCAGTGATGGCTCAAGAGACTATCTTATAGTACAAGAATTAACATCTAATCGTTACTTATTTTAATGTGGTATTGACAGATAACAGGATGACCATGCTAAACTATTTTGACTGATGTTATTTCTTTGGTGTGTATATAAAGTTGAAAAGTCCTAGGCAGGTATAAATGTCAAGAAATAAACATGAGGTTTGCTGTGCTGCCACAGAAAATCTGATGGTTCTCTGATGGTTCATGACTTAACGATGCACATCAAGCCTGGTGATTTAAATTGTATTAAATTGTATCGAGAAAGGAAGGAAAAGGAAATGAAAGAGAGAGGAAAGGGATTGAAAAGAAAGAAAAAACAAAAGGAATAAATCTGTTTCTCCTTTCTGCATGTCCTATATACACTTTCCTAGAGATCCAAGGCACAGGGAGGGCTGAAATTAGAAGGTGTTTGCATAGTATGGCTTTAAAGGTGTTTTTGTGTTAGTGGCTGGAGGAGTTTGGTGTAATGGCTGTAATTTTAATGACCAGCTCAGTCTGTCTTACTTCAGTGCATTACACTGCTCTTTCCCACTCAAATACAACAGGTGCAACCAGCTGCTCTTCAGCAAGTATAGGCCTGGAATTAACTTGGCAGGGAGCTTGTTTTGAGACTTCTCTGACTCATAACTGTGGGAATAATTCAGAGCACCAACCCCAGCCATTCACTCTTTTGCTTTTGCTTTGAGCTCATTCACTAAGGGTTGAGATGTTAATTGTCAGCAATCATAACTGTTTATGTGTGAAACTTGGAATTTAAAGACAATAGAAGGTCAAGGATAATGCTTCTGTTAGATTTGCTACACATTGTGTGATATTCCTTGGCTGAATAAAAAGGCAGGAAAAAGAATAGAGAAGAAGTGGAGACAAAGAGAGAAAGAAAGGAAAGAAAGGTGAAAGAAAGAAAGAGAGAAAGAAAGAAAGAAAGAAAGAAAGAAAGGAAGGAAAAATGGAAGGAAGGTAGGAAGAAAGAAAAAAGAAAGAAGAAAAAAAGTATTCTATTGGCCCACGTTAAAGCCCATTCTCTTCCACACTTTTAAATTTTTTCAAGCTCATGAAAAGACCTGTCTTAGATAAATAATAATAATAATAACAGAAAGAAAATAGATATTAGATTCATCATATCTGAATAATTGTGTATACATAGGCAATTTGTGACAGGATGCCACATAGCCCAGGCTTGCTTGAACTTAGCATGTAGTTCCGGATAACCTAGAACTCCTCATTGTACTGCCCCTACATCTTGAGTGCTGGGATTCTAAGCAAGAAGCATCACAACTGGTTTCATAGAGTTCCTGGGATTTAACTGAGGGCTTTGTCCATGTTATAAACACAATCTACCAAGTAAATTACATTCCCATCCCCTCACAATCAAGTGGTTTAATCACTCAAGGCATGTTACACCATTACTACTGTAAGAGTTACAATGACATTTACCCATAGGGTTGAAGCTATGGTTAGAAAAGTTACAATATTTAGTGCTTGACATGTTAGTAAGTATTTAAAAACAGTAGATATTAATACAGGTAGTAAACATTACTACCACTTTTATTAAGACTCCCTTTGAAGCAGTGAGAATGTAGACTCACAAAGCAGACTGAAGATGAAAACGCCATGCTTGTTCATGATAGCAGATTCTTCCAGGCTCTTCTTGAATTGAGATTGACGTGTATCTATTGCCTTGTTATTTGGATCCCAAGATTTCACTTAGGCTATGACAATACACAAAGCAGTCAATTTCGCAAAGAAGTAGGAAATAAACCTGGGTCCTGAGTAAAGAAAAGAGAATAGAGACAAGGGACTCTCTATCATGCCCATCAGCTCACCCATTTACTAAGGGAATCACCTCAAATAAAGAGTGTAAAGAATTGTACTTGGTTCTCCTTTCTGTATCTATGTTTGCTGTGATGATTAACAGAATTCTCAGGAATAAAGTGTCTTTCTCACATAAGTGCTTATGAAAATACGACCTCAGGGTTGCATGTTTTGGCTCATGGCTGTAACTGGAGCACTTGAACAACTGTGGTAATTTGGAAACTCAGTGAGTTCCAGGCCAACCTGGGCTAAACAGTAAGACCGAGTTCCTTAATACAAAAAAAAAATGACAAAATAACCAAAAACAACATACCAAAAGACCCTCTATGTTACATCAAATTGAAATATATCAAGTTAAAATGGAGTATGATATATAATTTCAAGCAATATCATACTGCCAGTTTCAGGTCTGTGTTCCACTACTGTGTGCCTTATTTTCTCATCTGCAAAATGGGTGAATACTTCTATAATAATCTATACCTATTGCATACATTTTAAGAGAAATAAATCTGATTACACACATTTTAGAACATTTATGAGATATGGTCAATTAAACTATTATTATTTGTTATACATAGATAAATAAATCATTGTTGAGACAAGAACAGAGATGAGAAGTGCTCATGCAGTGAGATTATCACAAAAAACCTGGGAATCTTAATTTAAAAGGAGAAAAGATTTGCATTATCTCATGGTTGTGCAGGCTTCATGGATGGTTACTTGGTCCTGTTGCTATGGTTCTGTGGTAAGACAAGCTACCATGCAATGAGAATCTGGAAAAGCAGAGCTGCCCATTCTCTGGTGCATGGAAGAAAGGGGTGGCTTTGTAACAGGTGCCTCTCCTAAGTGTTCCAACATCCTGACTTTGTACCAACAGCTGGAAGACAACTGTTCAAAGTGTGGCCTGACCCTGTGGAGATGTCCCTGAGACACTCAGAAATAGACCCTAAATAGAGGAGGTAGCTCTCACAGGAAAATAGGGAACTGGCAAGGAAGGACTACACCAGATGTCATTATCTGGTCTGCAATCACACCCACTAATGAACATATCTTGACATCTTGACTTGACACAGAGAGAGAGACAGAGGGAGAGAGAGAGAGAATGAGGGAGAGAGAGAGAGAGAGAGAGAGAGAGAGAGAGAGAGAGAGGACCCCAGAAATCCTATATCAATAGAAGAAAATAAAGAGGAGATCACGATGAATGAACAGTTGAATTTGACAATACACATTAGGTGTTTCAGCTGAGCTCCACAACACTGCTATGCATTCCCTGGAGAGTAAAAATTCCTAGGAGTGCACACATCTTACTCAAACTATTTTGAGGGGATTGGAGATAATGTTCTCTTCAAGGCTCAAATCTGTCACCACAAACTTCAGCCCCTCAAAGGTCTCCCACATTCCTGGTCATCCAGTCAGCTCCAGACTGGACGCTCAAGGATGGAACAACTGTCTAGAATGACCATCAGAAAACAAGGCTGATTAGGTTAAAGGTTATGTCAGTGTGAACCAAGAGTTGATCAAAAGAAGAAGGAGACTTTGGGGTGCAAGAAGGAAAGAGAAGACCAAAAGCCCCTAAAATGCTGAAAATGGTAAACACTTACTTGGCATTGGCACTGGGCTCCAGCCTTTGTAAATTGCTTTCTACCTGTGATCTCATATGAAATATGCAAAGAAAAGAGCCACGGGCCACCGTCCTCATCCATGAAAGTTCTGTGCTGTTCCCTAGGTAGCTTCCTGCACGGAAGCCCTCCTGATACAATGGCATGTAGAGGTGTGACATGTGTTGGACCCATCTCCCTCAATTGACTGTAGCTTCTAGCAGATAAGGAAGATTTGCTTGCCAATCAACCAGTTTCTTGCAAGAGGATAACTCTCCAGAGAAACTTGTGAATGATCACAGAAGTGAACAACTGTGTGATATGTGGATGGGATATGAGGTGATGGGTAAGTGGATGGTTACATGGGTATCTCTATGTTTCTTCTTCACATGTGGGCACTCTGCTCCTGCTGCCTCAGCCTACATAATGATTGGTATATAAGACAGGAGCAAGGTCTCAGTACCAGACATTTCTTTTTCAGCCACATTGAGGATAGGAATACTCCAGCCCTGTTAGAGGTGAGAGCTCTGTAGTAACTTGGTTGCTTTGCTTCCCTGATCTTCAGTTTGAATGCCAGTATTTAACTCTGGGTCTTTTTATTATCCATGTTGAAATGGTGACATTTCTCCTGTTTTCAGAACAGGGATTCTCATTCCTGGATGTCTATTGACACATAGAGGACAAGAACACATTCAGTATTTCCAGGAAGGAGTCCTTTAGACACTTCACATGGTGATCCAATTTTCCACCAAGGTGAGCACAAGGGCCAAGAAGTGTTCTGCTCAAAGTGGGGCTACCTGACCTCAGCACTGGCATCCCCTGAAAAATGGGAGAATGGCAAATCAGGTTTTGCTTCAGAACCCAGACTCCCAGGCACACAAACTCCTACATGTCCTCTATCTCACACACCACATACAATGATGATTTCCATGAAATGCAGGGAGGTGGCACTATCTCAGAACATAGAGAAGATACCAGAGAGGGGTAGTGATGAGCTTCAGGCCTTCCAGCAACAAACTAAGATGGATGAATGTGACCAGGACCCTCCAGCTGCTGCCAGGAGCTTTCACCACACAAATATCTCTTGTTCTAGTACAAACACTCACCACAAACGTACAGCACGTAGCCTCTCCACAGGCCAACACCTGTGAAGACGTCTTTAAATGCATGTTGAGATCTCACACACTACTGTCCCCATCCCCAGAGTGTGATATAGGCCACATGTTTTGCTTTTCATTTAGAGAAAGCAGAACAGCCCCAGTCCCCATCTCATTTCTTCCCAGCCTCCAAGTTTGGCCTATTCAATTAACTCAGGAAAATTAGTTTAGGCATGAAGACTCCATGGATGTTCAGTCTTCTGTTCCTGAGGAAAGCTCAGCTTGACATTATGGGTAGTAGATGGTCAGTAGAGAAATGGGCATGATGACTACCTGTTGTTCAAACCCCTGTTGGTATAATTGCCAGGATTCCATGTAGCTCATTTGTCTCACGTGTCATATGATGTAACTGAATCGTGAGCTTTTCCACCTCTTTCATCTGGTGCTCCTGCTCAATGAAGGTAGAGAGTAGGGATGGTGCCTTCACAGTAGTCTGTGCCTGTATATAAAAATAAGAAGAGCCCTGTACTTGAAGAGCATAGGGCCAGGGAAGTCCCTGCTGAGTCTGAAGAAGCCTGAGGAAGAGAAAATTCTAAGGACTGAGTGAAGGTCCCAAAGAGCAGGGCAGCTATCCTCAAAATGGGGCTGCTGAGCTCCATATCTGTCCTCAAGCACTGTGGATAATCATGTGGAAATCTCCCAAGTGCAGTCCCCATTGCCTTGGGCATCATATGCTAGCCCAGCCATGTGGATTTGGAGGACAGTGTCAGCTGATATGTTGTGTGATGCAGGTTAAGTCCTGTTGTCTCTAGAGTTTAGCAGCAACAAGTCCTAATCATATGTGTTCAATGCCAAGGCATCTGAATGTCTGAGACTTTGGTGCTTGGCAGCAGGAATTTCACTCCCTTCTAATTAGCATCAGAATCCCATGGAAGCTGGGATTAAGTGCAGCAACACAGCAAACTCAGAGGGAGGCCTCATTAGTTACTCCTTTGTTCTTGCTGGTCATCCTTTCACTCAGAATGAGATTTAAGTTCTCCAAGAACAGCAGCTGCAGGCTTGATATTCATGGCTCTCCCAAACTAACCATCAGGACCCAATAACACAGGGAAACCCATACAAGCAGGATAGACCATTATCTCCAGAAGCTTCCAGAGGCTGAGCCTCACTACTGGAAGGACATGCTCAAGCTCCACTCCTCCACGAAGTTCCCCTTACTCTTCACAGGACTCACTTTGCCTTCTTCATGTTTTATCCTGAGACTGAAGTTCAGCTTTCTTCTGCCTCTCTCTGGTCTCTCCATGTTCTCCATTATCTCTCCCAAGCAGCCTTCTCAGTCATGCCAAAATGTGTATGAACACTAAAAGAATTCCCCACAACCACTTGGTGTTCCCACAATACTGGTGACACCACAGGGAATGTTGATGGCACTCCAGGATACAATAGAATGCCCAGATAAGAGACTATTATGGTAACCAGCAGCCCTCACCTCCCTACTGACTATATCTTCTGAATTCACTGGAAGCTATATTGCTCTACTGAAGATTCTTCCCAGAAACTTAAGGAAAGACCTTCATCACCACCTCATTAAAATCCAGAATTGTCTCTCTGCTTCATTAGAATATATTCATTACTTCATGCATGGGATGTTGCTCCCCCCTCCAAATTACTCACAAGAAGTGGTCTTGATGCAAAAGTGTTATGAGCAGCTTTTATTCTTTGTTCAACCCCCGCCAGCCTCCCGGTCCTGCCGCCACATGAGCCCCAAATAACACTCAGAGACTCTGTATTTGATACAATCCTGTTGGCCAGTTACCATTATTGTTTATGGGCTAGATCTGTCTTAATTATTAACCCATTTCTACTTATCTAAGTATTTCCATGTGGCTCATCTTATCCAGGATCCACGGCTGGTGTCTTTCTTCCTCCCTGGTCTACATTTTGACTCCTCCTGACCACTTCCTCTTTCCTCCTCCTTGTCTCCTAGCCCCGCCTATCTAGTTTTCTATTGGCCAACAGGGCTTTATTAATTAACCAGTATGAGAAACATATTTACAGAACATTATCTCCCATCATCTCCTCTTTTCTGTCTAAAATAGAAAGAAGGGTTTTAGCCTTAACATAGCAAAATGTATCATATGACAGTTATCAAATAAGAATCACATTAAACAATATTTAGTCCATTAACATTTTGTAAGACTTAAAGAAAATATCAAATATCCTATCTTTGTGAGTCTAAAGTCCTATATGTAACTTATCTTTAATCCCAACTAAGGAAAACTATAACCATAACTGTCTTCAACGCCTTCAAAGACCACAGAAGGATAATATATAAACTCTATAAATGACAGAGACAACTCATTGTCTGGTCAGTCACCGAAGTTCTTCTGTAATGTTCCATCTTCAGCCCATAGGCCATAGTGTGTCTCCAGACTCCTCAACAATGCAGGAAACTTTAAACTGTACACCTGTATTGGCAGTTTGTCAGTCATTTTTCTTTGTGTCTTGTAGACTGTCTGGCAGGCAGGCTCTTCCATGATGCAGGAACGCTGTAGCAATGTCCATCTTGCATCAGCAGTCACCTTTTTGTGGGTCCTGCATGTCCAGTTTCTACAACATAAAGTCAAACAGTCCAGAAGAGCAGTACCTTGCTCAAATAGCTAGTCTTGCCATATTAGAAGCAAACTCCATAACACATTTATTCAATATCCATCTTCCTTACTGACGCAGGTGGTGTTACCAGGAGCAGTAGTGCTTCATTTTCAAGAAAAACCCTAAACCATTTTAAATGCCATATTCTGTAGGTCTTTGAAAGGTTTGAAGAATGCCTATTCGTCTCAAATACATCTCTGCATATCTAGAAATCCTAACTAACTTAACTCCAAGTTTTGACTATCATAGGTAACTCTCTATAGTCTGTACTAAATTATACATTACATTTTCCAATGAGCTATATAAACACAGTACCTAACAAGAAGAGAAATATACATATTACAAAATTGACCATAAATTGTATCAGTAAAAGAAAATCCATTCCAAAACCAAGTATCCATATCTATACCATAATTCCCATTTTTACCTTTAAAAAGATTGCATGTGTCATTAACCAGTTATAACCAAGCTCACTTAAATGGAAACAAACATTTATAAACAATATTTGGGAATTTGGGCGTCATTCTTTCCAAACTACATCCTACTGGTAGGGGGCGCTATCATGGGGGTCCAAAGAAGACACAGAAATCTTGGCTGTAGTGGTCTGTAAGGTTGCAATGTCCCATTGACGTTGCTTCAGGTAGTCTTGCTTGATCAAACCATACTAATCTGGAAGAAATCCATAGCTTTTCATTTTCTGTGGAAACAAAAATAGAAATCCTTTTCCCCAGTAACTTGTCCTTAGGCTTAAATTTTGGAGTCAAAGCATTTTTAAAATATATAAATTGAATTAATCCAGCAGCATTTCTTTTATCAGTAGTTATTATTTTCTCAGCAATCAAATAATTTAAAGACAACAGAATTGCATATAGTATCCAACATTTCTCTGTTCTTTCCATCTTTACATGGCTTTTTTTATTACTCTATTTCTTCTACTTCTATTTTTACATATTTTGAGACAGGGTTTCTCTGTGTAACTTTTATCTGTTCTGGAATTTCCTCTGTATACCAGGTTTACATTGAAATCACAGAGATCTGTTTGCCTCTGCCTCCCGAGTGCTGGGATTAAAGGCATGCACCACCACATCTATCCATTCTACTTCCTTTTTTCTTTTTTAAACCATTGTATCCTGTTTCTTTTTCTCTCCCAAGCCAGCGTATTTTTTAAAACACAGTGTAAACCTTCATTGCAGCTCTCCTATACACCAATGAATTGTTAGCAGAGCTCTTTAAAAGCAAGACAGTTTTTTGCCCTTATGCTAATTTTGGAAACCTCCCTTAAAGGAGCCGCACAAATCTCTGTCTACAGCAAAACAAATCCAACCGAGAAAATGCTGCTACCAAGAAGTCTTGCCAGTCTCTGTTCCCTTATTTCTAACTATTTTTTCAGCTTTTGTTAAGTTTTAAGTGAAAGTTCTCAGTCGCACTTCTGACACCATTATGTTATGGGCAGATTTTTCCCACCACCGCCAGTCTCCCGGTCCTGCCACCATGGTCCTGCCACGTGACCCCAAATAACACTCAGAGACTCTGTATTTGATACAATCTTGTTGGCCAGTTACCATTATTGTTTATGGGTTAGTTCTGTCTTAATTATTAACCCATTTCTAATTATCTAATTATTTCCATGTGGCTTATCTTATCTGGGAGCCATGGCTGGTGTCTTCATTCCTCCCTGGTCAACATCTTGACTCCTCTTTACCACTTCCTTTTTCCACCTCCTAGACTCTTAGCCCTGCCTATCTAGTTTTCTATTGACCAACAGGGCTTTATTGATTAACCAGCATGAGAAACATATTTACAGAATAACATCTCCCATCACAAAAGCATGAGATACTTTATATTCCCAGTGCACTTGGGTCAACAGCCATAAGCTATGCGAGGCTAGAGGGCTGAGGACCCTCGGTACAGGATTGAGACAGCTTTTATAGGGTTACAACAATGCCCACGCATCATGAACCAATCACCTTGTAGCATCCAGTACAGACCAATTAATTTAAACTATCCAAGCCCGCACTTAGCCCAGGAACTCCGCTTTCTCACAGGCTTCTGGGTTTCTGGCTGTGGTGACAAGGCTCATTTCCTGTGTTCATTCACTCACAGGTGCTGTCGTAAACATTCTAGAAGGTGACCTTCAGCCTGGGATTTAAGACTCCCAGCTTCCTGGGTTCAGTGGAGAGTTAGGATAAATTTTTCAATCCTGACATTCCCCACTTCTTCTCTTGTAAATTGTAGAAAGCCGAGTAGTGCCATGCCTTAAAGTGGCCCTGGCTTTTGCCTTACACCTTCCAGCTTGTGAAGACTCTTTGGGTAAACAAGCCCTTAATTGGTTAAGCCTGTTCAGCCTGTCTGCTTCCACATTATGGTAGCCTATCTGCAGGGTCCATGTGGCTCACTGGGGTTGGTTAGCTCAAGGGTATTTAAGCCTGTGCAGGGTTCCCCCTCACTCTCTCTCTCTCCCTGCGGGCCAGAAGCAACATGTTTAAAGGATCCTTATTAAAATTGCATGAAGAAAATCTACCTGGAGTGGCGTCTTCCTTGCTGGCGAGGGCAGGTATGTACAGATGGTGGCCTGTATGGTGAATTTTTCAGATCAGAACTTCTTGCAGTTGGGGCAGCGCTGGAAAGTTCCCAGGGTAAGTTGGGACCAAATTTAAGGCCCTCCGTAAAGAGGCAATGAGATCTCCGATTAGGAGATATAAAGTCCCAGGTAAGTTGGGACCAAGTTAAAGACCACGGGAATAAAGGCACTCACTCAGGCATTGAGTGAGTGGTTGTAACAAACCAAAAGTAAAAATTTTAAGATGGGGACTTCTCAGTCTCATCCAATTTTTCTGGCTCTTCAGGAGCTACTTTTGTCAAAGAAACTTAAAATAAAGAAAAGCACACTAGAAAGATTCCTGAGCGAATACGATGCCATTGCACCTTGGTTCGCAGTTTCGGGAGACCTCAAGCTAGCGTGCTGGGACAAATTAGGCAGGGATCTTGACTTTGCTTGGGAACAAGGGACGCTAAAGTCCAGAGTCCAACCTGTTTGGAAGTTAGTGCGTAGCTGTATCGAAGACCAGAGGTACTGTAAAGAGGCGATGAAAAATGGGAAAGCTGCATTAGAAATGTTGCAACAAGAGAGATCAGAAGATGTTGAGAGCACAGGATAGTCAGGTATGGACAAAACAGATTCTGAGGAAGAATTGCAAGCCCTCCTAGAAAAGGTTCAGAAACAATCCCTTAAGGGGTAGAGGGGGAAGGGAGAGGAGAATGGCAATGTGGGGAGGGGAGGGACCCTCCTAGAACAATGCCTTTGGCTCCTTCTCTGGATCAGAGTGAGGAAGGGCAGGGCCCAGGTACAGGGCATTCCTTTTGCCCTGAGGTCTGGAGAGCCTTACATAATGACTTAAGCCTGTCCTATCCAGTTTTCCAGGATGGCCAAGGCAATAGATATGAGGAACCTTTAGACTTTAAGGTCATCAAGGCTTTGGCTGAATCCATGAGAACATATGGAATTTCAGCTTCTTTTACTGTAGCTCAAGTGATTAGGGTGGGCTGGCTCGAGCATGTTTAAACCCTGGGCAGTATCTGAATTGGAAAGCCTTTTTAATAGAGTATGCCAATGAACAGGCCACAGCTAATCTGGCAGCCGGAAAAGCAGCATGGGACAGGGACATGCTCTTTGGACAGGGACACTTTGCTAACCAACAGACAGGATATCCAATACAAGTTTTTGAACAAGTAAATGGGATTACCATAAAAGCATGGAAGTCATTACCCAATAAGGGAGAGGTGAATGGTAACCTCACTAAGATATTGCAAGGCCCCATGGAACCATTTTCAGATTTTGTGTCCCTTTTGGTGGAGGCTGCAGGGAGAGTTTTTGGTGACCCTGATACTGCTATGCCACTGATTAAACAACTTGTCTATGAACAATGCACAAAAGAATATAGGGCCGCTATTACCCCATATAAAAGTAAAGGACTTGAAGTGTGGGTGAAGGTCTGCAGGGAGATAGGAGGGCCATTGACCAACGCTGGCCTTGCAGCAGCCGTGGTTCAACTGACCCAGAGCAAAAAAGGAAGTTCTGGTGCTGTTTTAAATGTGGTAAATTAGGGCATCTTACAAGACAATGGCCCAAAAGGGGAAATACAGGGGATATAGGAAACAGCCAATGCCCTAAGCAGCCTGGGCTGTGTCCCAGATGTAAAAAGGGGAATCACTGGGCAAATGAGTGTCGCTCAGTGAAGGACATTAATGGCCAGCCTCTTACTCAAGGCTATGATGGTACCTGTCCAAAAAATGGGCAGCGGGGCCCACGAATATATGGGGCAGTAGAGAGTCAGAACAAAGAATGGAGCCAAGAGAGATGGCCGTCCCTCTGGCATCTGAGGGACCGCGGAGAGCCACTGCATGTTCTGTAGGATTGGACCTCCATTCTACCACCCGACTTGTATTAACACCTCAAGTGGGGGTCCAGTTAATAGAGACCGATTTCAAAGGACCTCTTCAACCTGGTACTGTCCAGCTGCTCTTAGGCAGGTCATCTTCAGCTTTAAGAGGACTCAGAGTTCATCCAGTAGTCATCAATTCAGATTACACTGGGGTAGTGAAGGTCATGGTGGAATCCCCTAGAGGCATTTCTGCTATCTCCCCAGGTGATCGAATTGTTCAATTGCTTTTATTACCTAGTCTTCATGAGCATTTTACAGCCCATAACAGATTGTACCTCCTCCTTCCAAAGCTAGAAATTTCTCTGATTCATTAGAATCATTTCACTACTTTACCCTTGGGGAGTTGAACACTCACTTCATAATCACTGTCCAAGAATGGTCCTTCTTCCTCTTTAATATTTATACCCAATAATATGAGAAATAAAGCATGGCAAGAAATTAGGTCAGGACAATACAGAAGATCATTGAGTCCCCTGAAGTGAACAGACACCTTGGGTAGGTTAAGGTTGAGAGAAATTGGTCATTAGCAATTTGTTAAGTTTGCTGAGATTGTTATGAGACCAAACTGCTCTAGAATGTCCTGTCTGCTTACTTGGTTTAGTAGTGAGTGCTCTATAGAGGAACAGAGGCTATAAAATCAATGTCTACATATGGAATGAGAATTTGTCAGAATGGCTTACTTGGTGTGCTCTAGCTAATGCAACAATGGTTGGCTATGAATGATAAGTCAAACATTAAGAAGCTGCTCTGTCCCCAATGCTGGATGTCTCAGCATCTGCTGTGTATGCTGTAATTGGCTCATGACTTCATCTGTCGGTCTATCTCCCTTCTCTTAACAAAAGGATATTATATCACTGGCTTAAAAGGGAAGATAAATGAAACCCTTCTTTTACAATTTTTTGGAATGGTCTGAGGAGTGTTAATTTGTCTTTAAATATCTGGTCAAATTCTACCATAAATCTGTCCAGTGCTGCGTTTCTTTCAGTAGAGAAATATTTTTATTTCTACCTCTATAACATTGGTTAGAATGGGCCTGTTTACATAACTATGATATCTTGATTGATTTCGATAGACCATATAGATCTAGTAAATAACAAATATCAAAGAATATTTGCCCAGGTTGGTAGAATGTAAATTTTTAAATATTGAATAATCCCATGGCCCCTTTTTCCTCCTTTCCTTTCTTATTTCACTATCCTGTTCCTTTTGGTTTATTTGGCTTAATTTGTGCCCATCTTGTTAATGTTTTCAAAGAGCAACTTTTGCTTCATGTATCCTTATATTTTTGCCTTTTTTCACTGATTTTATCTATGATTGATAGGACATATGTATCACACCATTTCCACAAGGCTCAAAAGACATCATGGAATATGGGACAGACAGATCATAGGAGCAGAAGTCAGGGAGATTACAGCAAATAGAGCCATCTGTCCATGACTTACACCAGCTGTGGTCTCTAGTATAGTATCAAGCCAGTCGACATTCTCGCATGGAGTGGAAGGGTGTATGAGACCCTACTTCTAAATGATGAGCTAAGGATGAATAATGACTTCTGGAAAAGTGAGAGTAGGTTTATTTCAGAGTCTGCCCCTGGAATTATTAATAGTAATTTACCAAAGAAGACACAAAGATGGAATCAGATGTGTAGAGGTAGATTTGGGGAGAATAAATGGGAGGAGTTGGGGATAAAAATGATCAAAATGTATTCCATAAAATTCTCAAGGAATAAGTAAAAATGTTTTGAATTATTTTATCTTAATTGTTAATGTAAAGAAAGTCCGTTCCTTGCTTGCTTTCACCTGATGCTATAGACATCTCCTGGGGATTGCCCTTTTGTTTTGAGTGTACTACATTTGTCAGAAGTCCAAGGATCTGTGGATTTTTTTTTCTCATAATGTGAGGGGCTATGACTTAGTGTGTCGACAAATGCAGTTGGATAATCACTTTGTAAACCTATAAGTAGTGGGTTCTGGCAAGTTTGCTTCCTAAGTTTTCTCATATTCTCTATGACAGAGCCACACTGCTGGCTAGTTGTGCAGGATATTTTCATGCATAGTTGAGAAATGATTGCTGTTTTTGATTCATGGTCTGTTCCTGTGCTTCTTGGTCCTTTGTCCTAAAAAAGGTTCTCTGTATGGAAGTCTTCATTGGCTGTGGCTTGAATGTTATAAAAACTAGTGTGTGCCATAGAGAGCTGTGTTTAAAGGCTAAGCATCCCTGGAAAAGGTGTGCAGAGTTTTGGGGGATGGTGAGGTTTTGTTGCAGGAAGACTTAAGGCTGCTAAGACTGAAGGTAGGAGCTTAAGCTGCTTCTCTCCTCAAAGACTAGTGAGGCATTTGTGGCCCTGGTGTTCTCAGGCAAGGGAGGGACTCTCATGAGATTTCTAATAAAGAGCATTGATGTTATTAGTGTTTCTGTAACCTAGGACTGAGGGTGTGACTTGGTAACAGAATGCACACATACCTAGCACACATGAGGCCCTGGGTTCATCACTAGCACCATAAACAAACAAAAAAATGACCCATAACCTTGAAATTTTAAATGGCAAGTCTGATTGCCATTCAATTATGTGTTAGGAACAGTCTTCCCCAGGCAACTGAGCCTCCTCCTCTTCTTGTAAGGAAGGCTGGTCAAATCACTGGAAGACCTATACTCAGAGCCTGATCAGATAGTACAGAACTCTACTGGTGACATTATCTGCTGAAGAGATGACTGAGATGCTGTTGCTGTGGAAGGCAAAGATGAACCTCTAGTGTTTAAAAGATGTCTGAACAACATCAAAGTGAGATGCAGCATGTTTAGGACTACAGTCTTCTGGGGAGCTTTGTTGTAGGTGTTGGTACTGTTTGTAGTATCACATTCCCCAATTAATCATCTCTGTCTTACTACTAGATTAGTATCTTGCTATGTTTCTTTTTCCATACATAAACCTATTTTTAGTTCACATCAGCTACCAATGGATAAGGCTCTGACTATTCTCTTCTACCGGAGTGGACTAAAGACAAGCTTTATAAATAAGGGTTGTTGGACAGAAGGTTCATTTCTTACCCTGGAGCCAGGAATATGAATAGGAATTATTCCCTTTGAAGAGTACTTGGACAAGATTCATCTGGATTTCAGTTTAGGGACTCTTGATCCAGCTCTTCTAGCAGCAGAATGTGATTGCACAGAGGTGTGATGGGAGATGTTATTCTGTAAATATGTTTCTCATACTGGTTAATTAATAAAGCCTGTGGCCAACAGGAAACAAGATAGGTGGGGCTAGGAGACCAGGAGGAGGAAAGAGGAAGGAGTTGGGAGGAGTAAAGATGTAGAGCATGGAGGAAGATGCAGGCCGAGCTCCCCATAAGATGACCACATCCACATTGAAATACTTAGATAATTAGAAATGGGTTAATAATTTAGACATAGCTAGCCCATAAACAATAATGGTAACTGGCCAACAGGATTGTATCAAATACAGAGTCTCTGCATGTTATTTGGGGCTCACGTGTTGGCAGGACCATGGCAGCAGGACCTGAAGGCCGGCAGGGAGGAAGAACCTGCCCGGTAACAGAGGTGTTTTAGTTGTTTCTTATAGTTGAAAGCCATTAGTTGTGAATGAGTCAGAAACCACTAAAACTTTGAGGAAACCCATGAGCTTGAAGAGTATTGACTCACTTCCAATCTAGAGATGATTAATATCCTGGTTGGTCTTTGTAGTGTAGAAGTAGAGGCCTAAGCCAAGAATATGCTGGGCAAGGGCTCTATTATGACCAACACCGTGAATCTTTGTTACACTTTCACTTTTCATTTGCAGGTAAGGTCTTGCTCTTCTCCCACAATTGGCCTTGAATATGTTCTACAGAGTGGCAAGGTTTGTACAGGTGTTCAACATGCTTTGCCTTCCAAGTTGCTGAGGTTACAGGGTGATCCATGAGGCCTGGCTACAGCAATGAAATTTTTAATACAATTCTGTACTGCAGTTGAGTCCAGAAGCAATGGAACTACACTCAGTAATTAGAATGGAACTCTTTGAATAAGGTGAGAATTCATGAGTGGAATGATAGTACAAGCATGTAATCCTGTCCCTTGAGAGGGAGGAGGATCAGGAGTTAAAGGCCAACTTCTCTACATTGTGAGCTTGAGGCCAGCCTGAGCTACCTGAGGCTTTCTCTGACAAACAAACAAAGGTAGAGAATCACTTTATCTGGTTTTCATTTCAACGTAAACAGTGGAGTCTACAGTTTGTTAGTAAAGAGAGCCACAGGCCGCTAGAAAATGACTATTTTGATGTCTGGCTAATTCTTCCGCTCTCTTTTCTTCCTCCCCCCTCTCACCAAGCATATGTAAATACATGTCTTTTCTGAACTCAGGCAGTCTGTTTCCAAGTGTTGTGATAAGGACACTGTTATCCCTGTCCCTGTTCTTCTAGCCCCCTTATCATCTTTTCTTCAGAGCACCCAGCTAAGGAAGGAGGGAAGCAAACTCACAATCTCCTGATTATGTGTATGGTTCCTACTGCCTAAGTAGTTACTCCAAGGCTGACTATCCCTGCTTTTAAATTCTGTTACAGTGAACTGACCTGAATTCACTTCTGGTGACCTGTTGGGCTGGAGCAAAATGTACCTGCCTATTATGTCCTCAGGATGTACAGCACAACTACTCTGACCACCTTTCCCTAACAATGGCATTTTAGGGTTCTGAATCAGCAGTTGAGGGTGGCAGGCAATACTCTAAAATACCAAACAACTGCCAGAGCTATGGGACCAGGGCAAACAATGGCTCGTTCCTGCAAGCTTGGTTGTTTTGGGCCATCAGTGGGGTGGGGTGACTTGGTAAATCTTTTGAGCATGTTATACCTGTCATGGGTCTCAAATGAAAAGGCAGGAGAACTGGGCTCCTCAAAACACCTCAGTGCATGTGCACTGTGCCATTTTTTCTCTTGGCTTCTTAAAGCACAGGCATGATTCAGGGGTATGGACCAGGTCACTCCTTGAGCCTCTGTGAAGAAGCCTAAAGACATAGTCTCTGTGTTCACCTGAAGCATTTGAAGGAAGGCAGAGGAGTCACCCAACTGCTTACAAAGCCACAACTTTACAAAGTGTTTATAGAGATCCACAGAGAAGACATCTGGTCAGGCTCCAAGTATTTTCATTATTACTGGGATCCAGACATCATCTTTCTGTTTTACCTCAGGGAGGTGTGACATTGTTGTATGACTTGTCACCATACAAATTCCTTTCAGATCATCCATCCTGCACCTGCTATGGAGCCATCATGCCAGCCAATGCTCTTCACCAAAAAACATTTGCAGAAGAAAATGGAGAGGTTGTCCACAGAGTTGCAGCTAATGACCAGCCAAAGAAATGAGCTGCAAGATTACTTGCTCTTCATCAGTGAAATAACTGTTGACAACAGGTATCCATCTTTTCAGAATCCACATGACTGTCACTAATGTCACCCTCACCTGCTGTCTTTTACGATCCTTGTTTCCCCAGTGACACCTGAACTAAATTTGTGGGAGATCATGGACTCTGGACTAAGATTTAGAGAGCGAACAGGTGACTCACCTAGGTCATCTACATGTGTGTGACAGTCTTGTATCTTGGTTTTACTGTAGGACTTCTAGCAGAGAAATCAGGACCTGTCCATGGTGTGTTGCTGGGTTTGAGGATCCTTTCCCCATATCAGATTCCCTTGACTAGCCCTAATGTAAGGCAAGAAGCTCTGTCCTTTGCTCAACCAAGGCGGCTTGACTCTTTCTAAGTGGTGACAGAGGAGGAGAGGAATGGTGATGACATAGGAAGCTGGGTATAAATGGGGAAACTGAGAGGACAGCATGTTGGAGAAATTAGTGCTGTTATGTAAGTAAATAAAAATATGGTATTAAAATAAAATAAATTCAGATTATGAAAAAAAGGTCTCATATACTATGAGACTGTACCTCCACAGTGACTCTGGACATGCCTCATGTCGTCTATCCATCTCAGAGGAGAGGCAGACTTGAAGTTTCATAGGAAGTGGGATGGGAACTCTAACTGTTCTTCTTTCTTCAAATGAAAACTGCAAGCTTTGGTCTCAGTCATACAACTCAGGGATAGATGGAGTAATGTGGAGTTCCCAGCATGCGTTTGGAAAGGCTGGGACATATTATATCTTGTGAATTTGTGGTGAGTCTTTGAACTTGCCTGGCATGTGATTGTGCTGGAAGTTCTTGGTAGCAACTAGACATGCATGCTTCCACATTGTCCTTCTCAGTGTGGCACAGGATGTCTCTCTCTCTCTCTCTCTCTCTCTCTCTCTCTCTCTCTCTCTCTCTCTCTCTCTCTCTCTCTCTCTCTCTCTCTCTCTCTCTCTCTCTCTCTCTCTCTCTCTCTCTCTCTTTCTCTCTCTCTCTCTCGTGTTTCTTGTGTGTATGTGTTCCCTCCTATTCTCCACATCTCCCTGCCTCTATCTCTCTCTCTTGCCCCCTTCTCTTTCTCTCTCATGGGTGTGTGTATGGTCATGCATCATTTTCAGGTTTGTGTGTCCCTAAACAATCTGTGAGTGAGCCAGAGCTCTTAGGTGGGTGTTGAAGATGTGGGTAGCATATGACTTTCTTCTCCCTTCCTGCTTCCAAATGTGTTGTTTTTACTTTCCATCCTTTACTTCGCAGTGAGGAACCCTCAGTAGCAGGCTTTAAGGCCTGTCTTCTGTAAGTGGTGCTGGACATTTCTCTCACCCATCACAATGCCTTCTGGGTTTGGATGACCAGCAGGAAGTTTGTGAAAAGCTGATGTTTGAGGGTTGGAGATCTGGGACTTCAAGGAAACATGATCTAACTAGCTCAACAAAATCATGCCAAGGAAATCATCACAATTGTCACATTAGTATAAGGCCCATGGGAGGATGACTAAGATGTGAGATTATCCTACAAGTGTGAATATGTTTTTCTTTTTTTAATTACTGATTAATTATTTAATTACTTAACTTATTTATTCATTTTTTTTAATTTTACATATCCATCCCAGTTCCCTCTCCATCACTCCCTCCCACCCTTGCTTCAATACTCCCATGCCACTTGACCACCCTTCCATCCCATCCCCCTTTCCCCACACTCCGCACTTCACATGTAGTGTGATGTTTTTCTGGGGATGTCATCTAAATCTGTCAAGTATTTGGAGGAGTGACTAGGCCAGCCCCCTGCCTCTAGGGTAAGGGAGTATCCCTACATGGGTAACACACTCCCAAAGTCCTTTTGTGCACCAGAGATATATCGTGGTTCCATTGTCAGAGGTCCCTTAGACTGCCCAGTCTAACTGAGACCCATGTTCAGGGGTTTTGAATTTGTGTAATGATGGATTCCCAGCTAGTAGTCTGGTAGCCCATTAGCTTCTCCTTGTTCAGGTCAACTGTCTCTATGTGTTTCTGTAGTCTGGTCTTGGCCTCCCTCTCTGCATTTGGTTTTCAGTTCTGCTCAGTGTTTAGCTGTGGGTGTCTGCTTCTCTTACCATCAGCTACTACATGAGGGCTCTATGATGGTGGATAAATTAGTCATCAATCTCATTATCAGTGAAGGGCATTTATGGTAGACTTTCCACTGTTGCTTAAATTGTTAGTTGGGGTCAGTCTTGTAAGTCTCTGGGCATTTCTCTAGAGTCAGTTTTCTCTTCAAACCTATAATAGCTCCCTGTTTTATGATATCTTTCTCTTTTTCTAATGTTTATTCCTCCTCAGACTCCCAAATGCTTTTCTTTTCTCCCCCTCTCTTTCTTCTAGCTCCCTCTCCACTCACTGCACCAGCCCTCTTACTCCCAATATGCTCCTTAGGTCTTGTTCCTTTCTTCTTCTGTGGGAGACCTTGTATGAAACTCTTAGAATCTTCCTTGTATCTTAGTTTCTCTGGCAGTGTCCATTATAGGCTGGTGATATTTTGCTCTAAGTCTAAAATCCATATATGAGTGAGTACATACAAAGTTGCTCTTTTTGTGACTGGGTTACCTCATTCAGGATGGTTTCTTCATGTTCCATTCATTTACATGGGAATTTCAAGATTCTATTGTTTTTTGTTTGTTTGTTTGTTTGTTTGTTTTTGTTTTATTCCTAAGACTAGTATTCCATTGTGTAAATGTGTCACATCTTCTTTATACATTCTTCAGTTGAGGGTCATCTAGGTTGCTTCCAGGTTCTTGCTATTATAAATAATGCTGCTGCAAACATAGTTGAACAGATGTCTTTGTTGCATGGATGTGGATCATTTAGGTATATGCCTAAGAGAGGGATTGCCAGGTCCTGTGGTAGACTGTTTCCCATTTTCCTGAGGAACCACCATACTGATTTACAAAATGGCTGTACAAGTTTGCACACCACCAGCAGTGGAGGAGTGTACTTCAATCTCCACATTCTCTCCAGCATAAGTTGTCATTGGTGTTCCTAATTTTAGCCGTCCTGGCAGGAGTAAGATGGAATCTCAGAGTTGTTTTGATTTGCATTTCCATGATAGCTAATGATGTTGAGCACTTTCCTAAGTGTCTTTCAGACTTTTTTATTTCCTCTATTGGGAATTCTTTCTTCAGTACTGTACCCCATTTTTAATAGGATTATTTGGAGTTTTGGTGACTAGTTTCTTCATTTCTTTGTATGTTGTGGAGATCAGCCCTCTGTCAGGTGTAAGATTGGTGAAGATCTTTCCCTAGTCTGTGCACTGCCATTTGGTCTTGTCAACTATGTCCTTTGCCTTACAGAAGCTTCTCAGTTTGATCAGGTCCCATTTATTAATAGTCCATCTCAGTGTCTGTGCTACTGAGTTTATGTTCAGGAAGCGGTCTCCTGTACCAATATGTTCAAGGGTACCTCCCACTTTCTTTCTAAGAGGTTCAATGTGGTTGGATCTATGTTGAGGTTTTTGGTCCATTAGGACTTTAGTTATGTGCATGGCGATAAGCATGGGTCTATCTCAGTCTTCTACACACTATCATCCAGTTGTGCCAGCACCATTTGTTGAAAATGCTTTCTCCTCCCATTGCATACTTTTAGCTGTTTTGTGAAAAATCAGGTGATCATAGGTGTTTGAGTTAATATCAAGATTTTTGATTAGATTCCATTGGTCTATTTGTATAATTTTGTGCCAATACCAGGTTGTTTTGGGGAATTTAGCTCTTAGTATAGCTTGATGCTGAGGATGATGATGCCTCTTAAAGTTCCATTATTGTACAGGGGTGTTTTGGCTGTCCTGGTTTTTTTTGTTTTTCCATATAAAGTTGATTATTATCCTTTAAAGGTCAGTCAAGAATTGTGCTGGGATTTTGATGGGGATTGCATTGAATCTGTAGATTGTTATTGGTAAGATTGCCATATTTATTATCTTTTTCCTACCTATTGAAGAACATAGGAGATCTTTCCACTTTCTGGTATCCTCTTTAATTTCTTTCTTTAAAGACACAATGTTCTTATTGTAAAGGTCTTTTACTTCTTTGGTAAGTGTTATCCAAAGATACTTTATGTTGTTTGTGTCTATTGTAAATGGCGTTGTTTCTCTGATTACTTTCTCAGCCCCTTTGTCGTCTGTATATAGTAGGGCTGATTTTTTTGAGTTTATCTTGTATACTGGTAGTTTGGTGAAGGGGTTTATCAGCTGTAGGTGTTCCCTTGAAAAGTATTTTATGTTGCTTAAGTAAACTTTCATATCATCTGCAAATAGTAACAGTTTGACTTCTTCCTCTCTAGTTTGTATTCCCATAAATTCCTTGTTTTCTTATTGCTTTAGCTAGAACATTAAGTACACTATTGAAGAGATATGGAGAAAGAAGCCTGGTCTTGTACCTGATTTTAGAGGAATTACTTTAAGCTTCTCTCCATTCAGTTTGATGTTGGCTGTTTGTTTACTGTATATTCCTTTATTCTGTTTAGGTATGTTCCTGTTATCCCTGATCTCTCAAGACCTCTATCATGAAAGGGTGTTCAATTTCGTCAAAGTCTTTTCCAGAATCTAGTGCGATGATCATATGAGTTTTTTTTTTAAGTTTGTTCATATGGTGGATCGCATTGATAGATTTTCATATGATGAGTCATCCCTGCAACCCAGGGATGAAACCTAATTGGGCATTGTAGAAGAATTCTCTGATGTGTTCTTGGATTTGATTTGCCAGTATTTTATTGACTCTTTTTGCATCAATGTTAATTAGGGATATTGGTCTGTAGTTCTCTTTCAGTAGTTCTTTGTGTGACTTGGGTACCAAGGTAATTGTGACCTTGTAAGAAGAGTGTGATAATGAACCTTCTGGTTCTTTTGTGTGGAAAAATTTGAGGAGTATTAGCTCTTCTTTGAATTTTTGGTAGGAATCTGCACAGATGCCATCTTTCCCTGGGATTTGTTTTGGTTGGGAGGCTTTTGATGACTGCCTCTATTTCATGAGGAGTTATAGATCTATTTCAGTTGCTACTTTGTTCTTGATTTAATTTTGGTATTTGATATTTACTGGAAATTTGTCCACTAACTTGCATTTTCATTTTTTGTGGAGTACAGGTTTTCAAAGTATGTCCTGAAAATTGTTTGGACTTCCTCAGTGTCCATGGTTATGTGTGCCTTTTCATTTCTCATTTTGTTCATTTGCCTGTTCTCTCTCTGCTTCTTCATTAGTTTGGATATAGTTTTGTCTACCTTGATGATTTTCTCAAAAAAAAAAAAAAAAACTATTTGTTGCATTCATTTTTTGTGTTGTTTTTCTGGTTTCTACTTTCTTGATTTCAGGCCTCAAATTGATTATTCCTAGTGTCCACTCCTCCAGAGTGAGTTTCTTTTTCTTTTTTTTCCTAAGGCATTCAGTTGTGTTGTTAATTCTCTAATGTTACTATCCTCCATTTTCTTCATATGGGCACTTAGTGCAGTGAATTTCCCTCATAGCACGGCTTTCAAGGTTTCCCATAAGTTTAGGTATATTGTGTCCTCATTCTCTTTGAATTCTAGGAAGACCTTAATTCTTTATTTCTTCTTTTACCCAGGTATGGTGCAATTGTGTGTTGTTCAGTTTCTATGAGTTTGTTGTTGTTGAATTCCAACTTTAAAGCGTGGTGGTCTGATAAGATACAGAGGACTAATCCAATATTTTTGTATCCGTTGAGGTTAGTTATGTTGCTGAGTATATGGTTGATTTTAGAGAAGGTTCCATGTGGAGCAGAGCAGAAGGTATATTCTTTTGTGTTTGGTTGGAATGTTCTATAGGTGACTGTTAAACCCAATTGAAACATAACTTCTTTTAGTTCTTTTGTTTCTTTGTTAAGTTTCTGTCTGCTGGTCCTGTCTAGCAGTGAAAGTAGGGTGTTGAAATCTTGCACTATGAGTTTGTGAGGTTTTATGTGAGCTTTGGGTTTTAGTAGCATTTCTTTTATGAATGTGGGTGCCTTTGTATTTGGGTCATAGATTCAGAATGGAGACTTTGTGCTGATGGATTTTTCTTGTGATAAATATGAAATGACCATCTTCATCTGTTTTGAATGATTTTGGTTTGAAGTCTAACTTGTTAGATATTAGGATAGCGACACCTGCTTGCTTCTTGGGTCCATTTGATTGGAAGATCTTTTCCCAACCCTTTATCCTAAGGTTATGTCTGTCTTTGAAGCTTAGATGTGTTTCTTGTATGCAGCAGAAATATGGATTATGTCTTTGTATCTATTCTGTTAGCCTGTGTCTTTTTATAGCTGTGTTAATACCATTAGTATGAGAGATAGTAAGGGCCATTGATTGCTAATGCTTGTTCCTTTTAGATGTGTTGTTGGTGGTGGTCTTTTCACTGTAATAGAAACCCTAAGACAGCCAAAACCAGAGAGTAACCCTGTCACTGACATGGACAGCAGGGAGAAGCTGGTCAAAACTGCTACACATAAAAACTGAGAAATTTCTGATACTACCAGGAAGAATGTGTAATTTAAAAGAAACATCAATGGTGAGAGATTCTGATAATATATGGAGTAATGGTTGATTTCAAACAAATTTATGGTTTATTTCTTAAGTTTTCATTTGCTATTATAACCCATTATTTAATATATGAACTTCAAAACTGAAAAAGTTAAACTAGTTTTCAGAAGTTTCTTGTATTACCTAAATGCCTAACTGCCTACTGTATGGGAGTACTCGGGTATCTTTCATGACCCACACTGTTCTAACCTTCATTCTAGTCTCAGCACTCAAGAACAATAATCTGAAGCCTACCAAAGATGCCTGTGTGTCTGGATAAAACGGTGAAGGAAAGGTGTGGATACTGCTATAGGAGGCGCTAGAGAATATCTTGACTGAGTAGACTGATTGATTGTGCTTCTAACAATGAGTAGATTTTTCCATTGAAATGATATGTGACACAGTTCTAGATATAAGTCATATCTATATGGCTGGAGATTACACCAAATGCACTGGAATTGTACATTAGAGAAAGGAATGTGACACCAGCCCTGAAGGAAAGCCTGACTCTTCATTCTGTTCACTTAAAATTCCTATTTGTCAATACTACTGGCCAAGGGTAAACTGATATAACATAGGTAAATGGCCCAATAAATACTAAATGCATGTATTTATTCTCTAATGAAACATAGGGGCTAATTTAGTTATTTTAAACAAGAATCTCCAGCTTTTTTAGGAGGGTGTGGAAGAGCCATGGCCATCACCTACTGTGATGCAGCACCGCCCCACTGTGAACAACTAGATAGGTTTTTATTCAGCAGGTTCTGAGCTGAGAAGCCCATGACTTGAAGAAAGACACAGAATCTCTCTCGGAAGACCATACATCACAGTCTCAAATGTGAGCTTCACCAACAGAGCAGATTACACAAAAGAGGGAATCTCAGGTATTTTAGAAAGGTAAAAATATTGATTCATCATGGAAAATGGTTAAATCTAAAAACATCAGAAAGAAGACAGGGTAAAAACACTCATCATAATAGCCTTAAAATTAATAAAATATCTGGCATAAACTCTAACCATTTAGGTAAAATACTTCAAAGGAACAATTTTATAACATGGGATAAAGAAAAAAAATTGTCATTCAAAATATTTATCATACCCAGGGATTGGTAGAAATGATTTAGGCAAATCAACCATCCTACCAAAAGTAATTGACAGATTTAATGCAATCTCTATCAAAATACCAACACAATTTTTCAAATAAATAGAAAAAATAGAATACTTTATTTTGTTTCATATGAAAGGACAAACAACTCAGGATAGCTCAAACAACCAAGAATAATACTATAACTTTATGAGATATCATTACCAATATTTTGGGTTGTAGTACATAATTGTAGTCAGAAAAACATCAAGGTATTAGAAGAAGAAAAGAGAAAGGCTGATGAATGGAAAATAACTGAAGACCCAAACATAAGTCCACAAACCTACAAATATCTCATTTGATTAAGATATCAGAAATACACACCAGTAAAAATCATCACCTTCAACAAATAGTGTTGGTCAAACTTGTTAAACAATACAAATAGAATAATTTTATCATTCTGTCCAAAACTCAGTTCAAATGGAGCAAGGATGTCGGCAAACTTCCAGATACTCTGAATTTAACAAGAGAGAAATGTGGAATAGTTTTGAATCAGTGGCCCAGGAAAAGATTTTCTGAACAGGACACAAAAAGCACAGTCCCTGGAAACAATCATAATCATAGGGAATATCATAAAATTGAAAAACTTATAAATGGGCAAAGGATATCACCATTTAAACAAAGTGGCAGTTTACAGAAAGGGAAAACATCATGATCAACTATATATCTGATATAGGGCTAATATATTTTTTATAATACATATGAAAATTAAAAGGACTAAAGTGGTGATATTTTGTTTATGCTTTTAAAAATATACAGCTTTCCTGAAGATCTGAGCGCAAAACTAGCCAATTGTTAGCCATAGTCTCCAGGCAGTGGGGGACACACACTGTTAATTCTAGCACTCAGAAGGCAAAGACAGGTGGACATCTGTGAGTTCAAGACCACTCTGGGCTTACAAGATTAATCCAGTCTAAAAGATAAAGAGTCAGGCAGGCAGTGATGGCTCACACCATTAACACCAGCACTTGTTAGTTATAGGCCTTTAATCCTAGCACTAGAGGGTGAAGACAAGTGTGATATGGCTAATGGGCAGAGGAATATAAGGTGAGAAGAACCTGGAGCTCATAGCATTCAGTCTAAGAATTCATAGGGACAGGATCCTTCCTTTGTTCTGATGATTCACTAGAGCTAAGAGGTCTCTTTTGTGGCTGCCTCCTTTACTTCTCTGTCCTTTCAGCATTTACCCCAAAATCCAACTCTAGGTTTTCATTATTAAGACCTATTAGGACTCATGCTGCAGACTAATCATCAAGAAAATAAATAACACAATTAAAAATTGGAACAGATCTAAACAGTTCTTGAAAGATGGCACAATAGTGGCTGAGAAACATTTAAAGAAACGTTCAACATCCTTAGTCCTTAGAAAACTGCAATTTAAAGTAGTTATGAGATCTCATTTTACACCTGTCAGAATGACTATAATCAATGAAACAAATAATATCCTGTGCTGGTGAGGGTGAGTATGGGGGGACACTCATCATTATAGCAGAGGTTGCAAACATTACAACCAACATGATAATATGTTTTGTAGTTCCTCATGAATATGGGAATAGCTCTATGTCAATATTAAGCTATCCCAATTTTGGTTATACTCATCAGGCTCTATACTCAACAATAGAGACCCTTGCTCACCTCACTGCAGTTCTATTTGCAATAGCCAGAAATTGTAAACATTCTTGGTGCCCATCAAGAGATGGATAGATAATAAAAAAATGTGGTACATTTCCACAAGGAAATATTGTTTAGGTATTAAGTCAGGAAACTCAGAAGTAAATAGATGGATCTAGAAAAAAAATAATCCTGAGTGACATAACCAAGACCCAAAAAGACAAATATACTATGTATCTTCCTATGTGAATATTAGCTTTTAAGCCTTCAATAGGCTCACTACATTATGTATTTCCTCTGAAATTAGGAATAGAGCAGGAGATGATGAGAGCTGGAAAGACACCCTCGGTAGGGGGTGGGAATAGAATAGATAGTAAAAGAGACAAAGTGGGAGGTGAAGAAGTAGATTAAACAGAAAGGAGGAGGGAAGATATGATAAGGGAGGGAATATGGGGAAAGACAGCCAAAACTCTGCTTCATCTGACAGGTTATATGGAAATGTACTAAAGTGTGTGTGTGTGTGTGTGTGTGTGTGTGTGTGTGTGTGTGTGTGTGTGTGTGTAATGTATATAAATGATTAAATATATATACAAGTAATTAAATATATATATAAGTAAATATATAAAAATACATACATGAATGAATGAAATCACCAAAAATATGAGACAAAGCAACACCTAGACATCTCTTACCTATAAATAAAACCAACAGTGCCAAGAATCAGTGCCAAGAATGGTTGGCATTTAACTGAATTGTTAGCAAAAGGGACCCCATGGAAATACTCAGAAAAATCAGGCTATTGTCAATCAGACTATCCATTACTCTCCACAAAGTGATAGACAGGCACTCTTGTTTAAGACAATGCATACAATCCTCATTGAATATGGAAAAGTAAAGCTGGTATTTCACTATAGCTTTAAGCCCCATGGATTGGTGTTCACTCTACAGAAAGGTACTCTTAATGCTACCAGAGGATAAAGGTAAATACCAACCCAACTATAGATCATTTGATCTTCAAGAGTGTCCTGCTCATAATAAGCACTGGTGCAAAAATGACACGAATGATATTGGAGTGGTCAACCACATTCTGAATATATTTACAGCCCTTTTGATGAGATGGAAGCCATGCCTGATACTGCTCCGGTGACCAAGAACCTGTGTCTAGATAAGCCATGGGCCTTAGGGAAACCCACATATTACTATTCTCCTAACAATATATAGCAATCTAATGACTTCTAATGCCTTTCTGATATACCCATAGATCAATGCCTTGTTCAGGTGTCACTGGGAAAGTCTCCACTTGCAGCAGAGTGGACCAAATACATAGACCCACAACTCCACATCTGGAGGACACAGAGAGAATGAGAGGCCTTGAAACACCTAGTCCCAAAAGAAAAATGTTTATCAAACACAGAGAATGTTATAAAAGAGGAAGCAAAAAGATTATACAAGCCAGTGGAGATGGAAGAAAGTAAGGAAATAATGCCCTCCAGATACAAGACTGGCTCACATATGAACTCATCAAAATGGTGGCAAGAGGCATAGGATCTGCATAAAAGTGGGCATGATCTTTATTCCTTACTAAGAAACTACCACAAACTAATACTCTCTGACAAAGGAAAATTTAGTTTCCACCAACAGAGTTTCACTGAGTATACAAACAATGCTTTAAGGGGAAGTCTTAAGCCAGCAGCAGATGGAGAACTCAAATAAACTTGATCATATATTTAGAGGTTTTTTTGGGGAGGGAGTCAGACAGGGTTTCTCTCTCTGTATTGCTTTGGAGCCTGTCCTGCAACTAGTATTTTAGATCAGTCTGGCCTCAAACTCACAGAGATCTTTGTGCCACTACTTCCTTGCCTTTGCCTCCCAAGTGCTGGCACTAAAGGCATGTACCACCAACACCCAGTTTATAGATCTTTTGTCTAATAAGCTTTATCTGTGAATTATTTAACATATTGGTTTCTGTCTTATACATCATGGTTTCTATTATTGTGTTTTTATGGACTTTTGGGGTATGCATGTGTCTTTCCATGTATATGTGCTCTTCATGCATTTACATTTATCTCTTTGTTCATTATATCCTGTTTGGTTTGTTAATTTACTCATATGTTTTCTAAAAAGAAAGAGAAAGTAGTTGTAAAGTTAGATATTTGAGGACATGGGGTGGATATTGAAGGAGATGTGGTAGGGGAATATAACACATGAAATAATTCTATTTTCCATTTTTTTTTAAAAAAAAGAAGAAAGAAGAGAAACAGCAGTGGGTCAGCCTGAGTTTTTCTTGCTCAAAATAGCCCAGCATTGGAGGTCTTATTTCTATCAGATAAATTGTACCATGTCCTTCCAGATCCACTATGCAAAGCTGAATGGTTGATTTTCCATGAGGAGACTGCTTCTGAAAGAGCAAGATGGAGACAGAATGCTAAGGAAGAAATGTTTTTTTTTTAATTCACATTCATTTATCATCTAATTTTATTTAGTTTATTTTATTTCACATGCATTGTTTTTTGTCTGTATGTATGTCTATATGAGGGTGTCTCATTCCCTGGAACTGGAGTTGCAACTGTTGAGAGATTCCATGTGGGTTCTGGGAATTGAACTCTTGTCCTCTGGAAGAACAGCCAGTTTTCTTGACTACTGAGATATCTTCCAAGCTCCTTATCTAATCATTTTATAATGGAATTTTGCACAATGTTTCATCCTTAGAGTAGTATTGGATGAGAGAATTTTATAAATACTTCTGGCTTTGAAATTCTTTATGCCACTGAAAACAGAAAATACCTATAGAGAGAACTGTCAGTTACAGAGTGGTAGATGACTGGGGAGAAACTGTCTCATAATATGGAAACCTAAGACCAGGCATATACTCAGGCCTCTAGCATGCCTGTCATTTCCCTGATAGGTCCCTGAAAAATAGCTATAGCCTATCTGACTTCCATCCTTCCATAATTTAAACGCATTATAAATAAAATGCTGTGGAGATTACATGAAAAACCAAATAAAATAAAAATAATTTTGGTAAATATAGTGATCATGGGTGGTGTGATAAGGTGGTGGACTGGATAGCCAGGGCAGAGATAAGAAGGATGCTCCTTTAGGAGACTCTGTTTTATCATTACACTAAAACACTTTTCCTTTAAGAAACACATACACACTGCAACTTGGAGAACCTGAGAATGGCAACAAGATTATGAACATATGCATCAAAAGTCACATTAACAGCCTCATTCTGATAGCTGTCTGAAGTTAAGTTTCCTCTTTCCACAGATACCTAGAGGGCTCAAATTCTCAACAGAGTTAGTGATAAAGTTTGTGTGACCCAATATAAAACGGAAAATTGTTTTCTCTCTCCAGATCCAGAAAAATGTGTCCCAGATTATTATAGAAGACTACAGAATTTCTACTGAGATAAAACTGCCTTACAAACTGAAAAGCCAGTGTTGTGATTCATATAAAAATATCAGACATGGTGTGGTGTCACCTAGTAGCCACTGTTCTTTGCCTTCTTTAGTGAGATTTATGGGAGTCTGAGTGTGTGATGATGACTCTAGGAAGACAGTGTATTGGCCATGACTGAACCAGGAGAGGTGGCTACTGTAGAAAAGGGACTACAGCTGGTTGCAAAGCTTGGTTTATGATGAAAAGACAGTGAAAGAATTTAAGACATCACCTAATATAAACTGGAAAGAAGTAGTCAAAGTTGATCCACATGACCTGCTACTTCAAGAAGAGTCAGCAAATAATTTATCAATGGCCTTACTGAAAGTAGATATAAATGAACTAAAAGATGAAGATGAAGCAAACATGACATATCTATTCAGAATTACTCAGTTTCTGATGAAGGAGACAGCACAAGACACAGAGCTGACTTTGGAAATGTTGGACAGGCTGGAGAAGCATACGCAAAACATGAAAGTCATGCAAACACAAAAGTAGTAAGATTGATAAATGAACTAGAAATGGCCCAGCAGTCTGCAATACTCAGTTCTTATGTAATAAAGTTCACCAAGTTTAAAAAAGATACAAAGTTAAAGAATGTAGAAAAAGAATTTGAAAAAGAAGAAATTCAGTGTACAATTTGCTCTTTGAATGAAGAGGCTGAGAATGGAAACAACAATTTAGAAGTAAGAATGAACAGTTTGTCAGGACATTGCTGACCACCAGAACATATGGATTCACAGAAAGAATCAATTTTGATCAGGGAGAGAAGTCAGTGACAACTGATCACAGTTGACTGTAAATAAAAAAAAAAAAAACAGATAAATAAATAGGGTGAACTTGGTCTTGATGAAATTCAGGACTTGATGGAAGCAAATGAGAAAATTTGAAGGTTAGAACTAAGAAATGAGAAAAAATCTAGAAGAGTTAGTACAGGAACGGGAGATGACTGTTAACTATGACAGGATGAAAGCTCATGAGCACTCAGCAGCTACTATTGTGGACCAGGTTTTAAAAGAGAATGTGCACTGGTAATTCAATTGTGAGTAACAAGTTTCCAGAAGTTGTTTGGCCACAAATAAATACACAAAACATATAAATTATGGAACTGTTGGTCGGTGGCTTGGGCTTCTTATTGGCTAGTTCTGTCTTAATTATTAACACTTTACTACTAACCTAAGTAATTACATGTGGTCTTATGTTACCAGAGAAGTGTCTGGATTCCTCATTCCTTTGGAGGCTACATGTTGTCTCCTACATTTCCCAGAATTCTCCTCATCTCCTAGCCCTGCCAAGCTAATCAGTGGTTTATTCATTAACCAATAGGAGAACCATGTATACAGAAGGACAACCTCATCATCTCCCTTTTCTGTTTAAATAAAAAGATTTTAACTTTAATATAGTCAAATTATATATAACAAAACAGTTATTAAGTAAGGACTCTAATTACAATATTTAGTCAATTATCATTTAGCAAGATTTAAACAACGTATTCTATCATCTATCCTATCTTATGAATCTAAAGTCTTATATGTGACTTATATATTATCATAACTAAGGAAACTAATCATAACTATCTGTCAATTCCATCAAAGACCACAGAAAGATGATATACAAACTCTAGAATTGACAGAGACATCTTGTTGCCTCTTCAATCACCCAAAATTCTTCTGTAACATTGGAGCATCTATCATCAGCCCATAGGCCAGTGTGTCTGGCAGAATTCTCAGTAAAGCAGGGAATTTTAAACTAACCCACCTATACTGGTAATTTGTTAGTCTGTGTTCTGCAGAATGTCTGGCAGACTCTTTCATTAAGCAGGAACCCATCTTGTTTTCCAAGATGAACAGTCACTTTCTTATGGGTCCTGCATGTCCAGTTTATACAGTATACAGTCAAAACCATCCAGGCAAGAAGTTTCTTGTCCAAACCCTCATCTTACCATGTGGAAGCAAGCTGAATAGCAAGTTTCTTTGATGTCATCTTCCTCTCTGAAGTAATTGGTATTGCCAGGAGCAGTTGTATCACACTGTCATAAAAATAAAAAAGAAGAAAAAAAAAAAAGAAAAACCATAAACCATTTTAAATGCCATATTCTGAAGGTCTTTGAAAAGTTTGAAGACTATCTATCTCAAATATATGTCCGTACATCTAGAAAACCTACCCAATATATCTATAACTCATTAACATTATAGGTGACTAAACTCTATACTTAATTACACAATACATTTTTAAATGAGCTGTATAAACGCAATGCATAAAGAAGAGGAGAAATATATGTATAACAAATTGACCTTAAATATGTATCAATAAATAAAAATGCTCATCAATTTAAAGTATTCATTCCTATATCATATTACCCCTTTTTTCTTTAGAAAAAGATTGGTTGTGACTATTAACCATTTATACTCAACCCCATTTAAATAAAAGCAAACATTTATAAAACAAAATATTTGGGAATTTGGGCATCGTTCATTCCAAACTGCTTCCTACTCGTTGGGGGGAAGTGTCAACACCATGGGATTCTGATTAAACTCAGAATCCTGGCCAAATCCTGGCTGTAGTTGTCTGCAAAACTTCATTGTCCCAGCTGTATTTGGTGTTGGATCACCTGAGCCACTACTTCACAGGTTCTTGCTTGATCAAAACATATTAGTCTGGAAGGAATACATAGCTTTTCATTTTCTGTGGAAACAAGAAGAAAATATCTTTCCACAGTAACATGTCTTAAATTTAGAATCCAAGACATTTTCAAAATACATAAGTTTGATTAATTCAGCCGCATTTGTAATCAAATATATTTTAGCAATTGTTGCTCCTTCTTAGCAATCAAAAAATTCAAAGACAACACGATAGCATGTAGTATCCAGATTTCTGAATATATTCCATTCTTATGTGACTTTTTTTATTACCCAATTTACTTTTATTTTTTTTTTTATTTTTTTGACACAGGGTTTCTCTATGTATTCTTGCCTGACCTGTAAACCAGGCTGACCTTGAACTCAGAGACCTGCTTGCCTCTGCTTCCAGAGTGCTCAGATAAAAGGCATTCACCACCACACTCAGCTACTCTTATTTCTTCTTTTCCTTTTTCTTTTCTCTCCCAAGCCTATGTATATTTTTAAACACACTCTAAACACTTTAGGGGTTTTACTTCATCTGAATCTGTCTTTACTGTGTAATGCTACATTTTTTTTATCCATGACTCTTTTATCTGCTAAACAGCCTGGAAAAAGGAGCCATAAAGCAGTTTTTGCCCCTTATGCTGAGGCAGGAAGCCAAGCTGGTGTTAGAGGAGCTGCTTGAGCCTCTGCTTGTGTCTAGCAAAAAAGAGACCACCTGAGAGAGAACTGCTACCAAGAAGCCAAGCCGCTCTCTGTTTTCTGATATTAACCCTTTTAAAGCTTTTTGTCATGTTCTACATGGAAATACATTCAACTCATATTGACAACATTTTGTTACATGTTCCCCACAGATATTCCCCACTGATTTCATGTGGAGTGCACAGTCATAGAACACAAATCCTAAGACATCTGGCTTTCCTTTCCTCACTGACCTTTGACTCTCTCCATCTGATGCACTCATGTGACTGAAGGCTTATTTCATGAACTGGAACCTATACCTGACAGAGTTGAGATGAACAAAAAGCTGACATTAGGTAGCGCAAGGACATAGGGTAAAACCATATGCCATTGGTCGTAAAACTAAAGTAACACTAAGATGGCTTCTAATGGTATTTTGCTATATCCATAGATTTTCCATTGGGGCCTTATTCATCCATCATTGGAGAGACTGCCTCCTTCTACAAATGGGAATAAATATAATGTGGTAGTTTGAAAATAACTGGGCCCCATAAGCTGGCAGGGATTGGTACTACAGAGGAGTGTAGCTTTTTTGAAGGAAGAGTATCTTTGTGGGGACAGGTTTTGAGGACTCTTCTGCTTAAGTTTCCATCACTGTCACATACCCCTTCCTATTGACTTCTGATCAAGTTGTAGACAGAACCATGTCTGCTGTATAGCACCAAGCTCCTCACTATGATGATAATGGACTGTGCTTCAGAACTGTAAGTCTCCACCCAAGTAAATGTTTTCTTTTCTAAGACTTGCCATGGCCATGGTGTCTCTTCACATCAATGGAAATCTTAACTAAGACACACAGAGATCCACATCCAGGTATTGTGCCCAGATAAGAGATCTTAGGACACTCAGTAATCAATGGATATCTCTATCAAATCTGTCCCCTAAGGATTCAGGAAACTGAAGAATAGCAGCAGAAAAGACTGTACAAGTTAGAGGGGATGGAGGACACCATGGAATCAAGGCCTTCTAGATACAACAGGGCTGACACACAACTGAACTCAAAGACTGGGGCAGCATGCACAGGGCCTGCACAAGTCTGCAGGAGATGAGGTCCTAGTGCTAAATGGAGATGTGGACATATACCTCCATCCCAGAAGTAGTCTCCAATTGATAACCACTTGCAAATGATAATTTTGTGTCCTTCAATGGAGTCTCACCGCAGAAAATAACTAATTTTAAGTGTAGGGTGCATACCCTGCAATAGATGGACAGCAAAAAATGAACGCAAGGGCAACTTTGGCGGTTCCTTGTCTTATAAGAGTATGTCATGATTTCCTATTTTGTTTTAAAGTTGCATTATTATTTACTTTTATTTTACATGTTTTCTTCTCCTTTTACCCTATAGGTCCTTTAGGTATATATTATGGTTTCCATCTTGGTCCTTTCATGAGATTTATGAATGTGTAAACCAGTGGATCTCTGCATCTGCACCTATTACTTCTGCCTCTTCTTGGGCTCTTTTCCTTCTTATCTGTGTGTTCTGTTATTATCGCAACAAATGTGATGTTGCTTCTCTCCTGAAGCATATTTTTTTAAGAAACAGAAAATATTTTTTATTTTGTTACTTTCATGAAAAAGGAGGTACTAGCAGATACTCATCATGGGTAGCTTTATGAATTCTTCCTTTCCAACAAACAAACAAACAAACATATTGAACACATTCTATGATTGAACAGTATGCCAAACCTTGAAACTGTAGTTTAGGCCTTGTCCTCAGAGAGATGATAGTTTATGTGAGAAGTTGTGACTGCAGTCAATAAGATTGCCTCAGCTACTCATTCAGTAACCACCATGTGATGAACAAGACAATGTGTTACTGTGTACAAAATTTCTAGCCCTATGTTCATCTTTTATGGTCAAGCTACAAATGTTATATGTAAGACAGACAGACAGACAGATATGCATGTACACACTGTAGCAGGTGGGCTGACTCAGAGATTATGCACACTAACCTAGAAGCTACAAAGCTGTGGGATATTAGTTTTTCTGAAGTTAAGAGACCAATAATCTAAAAGGAAAGCCATGTCCACTGTGCCAACTATTCCCAGCACTCAAATTAGTGCAGACAACAGTCTGGAACCTGAGACACATGTGAAAAAACCTATGAGCAAAACAGTTAGGACACATCATAGCACCCATAGAGACTGAGACAGTGGCACTGCGTCTGCACAGATGGGGTCCTGCAGGAGAAGGTACACATTTCCAAGTTCCTAATCCAACTGACAAGCACTTGCAAATGAAAAACCAGTTTTCTCCAAGGGAATCTCCCTGCACCAACAAACTACGCTTTTTTTTTTTTTTTTTTTTTTTTTGGTTGGGAAAGTGTTCTAGGCAGGTTTCCTCTGTGTAGTGCCAGCCCAGGTATTCCTGGAACTCCCATTATAGACCAGGCTTGTCTTGAACTCACTGAGATACACTGGAGTCTGTGTCCTGAGTGCTGGGATTAAAGGCATGTGTCAGCTGTTGTTCTATCTTACAGTTTCTTTTTAATGTTGATTTTATTTACATCTTTCCTTCCCTCCTTTTACTCTACAGGATCTATGCATATAAACTTTATCTTCCAGTCTAGTCTTTCATGGGATTCCTGAATAAGTGATCATGTGGGTTTCTGCATTAATATTAATTTCTTGTGTCTTTTGTTGGACTCTTTTTCCATTTCTTTGCTTTGTTCTAATCGATATTTTAAGTATTGTCATATTTTTATTGTCCCTTAGCATCCTGTTGATTTTCTAATGAGAAATATAAAGTGGTGGATACAGAAGCGAGGGCAGTAGAGTTGATCTGGGAGGAATAGAGGTGCAGAAAAACCATAATCAGAGTATATAATGGGGTTAAAAAAAGCTATTTTCCATAAGAGAGGGAAGCAAACACTTCATAGCCCTTTGAGTGACAAGACTGTAAGGAATCTAAGGGAAGCTACAGTATCCTTGTTAGGTACATGGACCATGGGTATCACAATCCAAGGCTCTAGTATGTCACGTATCATCCACATTAGAGACTTCTGCTTCAGTTAGTTAAAGAAGCAAAAAAAGCCCCCTGATTGTCACAAGCAGTTTCACTAAGCAATTAACAGGAGACAGGGGTAAAATGGAAGTATACTTTAATCTCTAGGGCAATTGATAAGGGTGACAAGATCAGTATTTTACTGAGAACATCACTACAGAAATATAGAAATAAACACATACTATGTGGGGGCATACTGAAGAAAAAGACCACAAAAGAAGAATGTGAACCATGCTGGTCTAAAAAAGCAGACATGTAAATGGAATCAGTTTTCTTTTAGAATTAAAAAAGAATATAAAATGGCCTGCCTGATCTTTGACCCCCATCGCAGGGCCCCTGCCAGAGAACCCATAGTGAGGCTTCTGCCAAAGGGCCAGGCCACTACCAGAGATCTGACTATGCCCACAGGACCACCTTGAGTCCCCACCTGCCTGATTTTGACTCTCATCTCAGAACACCTGCCTGATCAGAGACCTCCTACAGAGTTTGAACCATTCAGAACTACAGACGTCGAACTCCTGACACACATAAGCCCACCATGGAGAAGCATAGAGACAGAGAAACCGCCACCTGCACCCACTGGAAAAAGTGACAGGAAGACAGCAATACAAGAACACACCTAAAAATAGAAAGACAAGCATGACACCACCAGAATCTAGGGACTCTAAAACAACTAGACGTGAACACACCAAAGCAGACGAAGCAGAAGAGAATGACTTAAAATGTATCTTCATATAAATGATAGAGGTCCTCAAAGACTATATGAGAAAATCCCTTAAAGAAATGGAAAAAAACCAAACAAATATTTGGAAAATAGAGGAAAAGACCGTGCAACAATGCAAGAAATGAACAAATCTTTAAATAAAGTAAAGAAAGCCAAGAAAAAACAATCAAACAGTAAAGGAAACAGTTCAAGACTTGAAACAAAATTTGAGACAATAAAGAAAACACAAACTGAAGGAATGTTGGAAATAGAAAAACAGGGCAAATAATCTGGAACTACAGATGCAAGCATAACCAACAGAATACAAGAGATGGAAGAAAGAATCCCAGGCACTGAAGATAACCTAGGGGAAACAGATTGAAAGACCAACAGATTCTTAACACAAAACATTTAAGAAATGTGGGACACTGTGAAAAGGCCAAACCTAAGAATAATAGGCACAGAAGATGGTGAAGAAGCTCAGTTCACAGGTGCAGAAAACATGTTAAACAAAATCGTTGAAGGAAACTTTCCCAATCTGAAGAAGTACATGCCCAGGAAAGAACAAGAAGCATACTGAACACCACATAGACTGAACCAAAGAAAAAAGACCCCTCAACACATAATAATCAAAACACCTAACATACAGTATAAAGAAATAATATTAAGAGAAGCGAAGAAAAAAGGCCAAATATGTATAAAATATCATAATTGCACCTAACTTCTCCATGGAAACTCTCAAGGCAACAAGGTCCTTGATAGATGCTCTAAAAGTATTAATAATCCACAGATGTCAGCCCAGGCTACTATACCAATTAAAACTCTGAATCACTATAGATGAAGAAAACAAGATATTTAATGAAAAATCCATATTTTCACAATTAAGTATATACAAATCCAGCTCTACAGAAAGTAATGGAAGGAAAACTCCAACCCAAAGAAGTTAACTATTCTCACAAAGACCTAGGAAATAGATAATCCCACTTCACCAGAACCCAAGGGTAAAAGTAGGGCAAATATATTCACAATACCACCACCACCAACACATCTAAAACACACAAGCATTAACAATCAATGGTCCTTACTTTCCTTCAACACTAATGGTATTAACTAACCTATAAAAAGACACAGGCTAACAGAATGGATACAAAGACAGAATCCATCCTTCTGCTGCATACAAGAAACACATCAAAGCTTCAAAGACAGATATTCCCTCAGGATAAAGGGTTGGGAAAAGATCTTCCAATCATAGGATCCCAAGAAACAAGCAGGTGTAGATATCCTAAGATCTAACAAGTTATACTTCAAACTGAAATCAATAAAAAGAAATTAAGAAAGTCATTTCATATTCTTCACAGGAGAAATCCATCAGCACAAAGTCTCAATTCTGAACATCTATGCCCCAAATACAAAGGCATCTACATTCAGAAAAGAAACACTACTAAAACTTAAAGCTCACATAAAACCTCAAACACTCAAAGTAGGAGACTTCAACACCCCTTCTCACCACTAGAAAGGACCACCAGACAGAAACTTAACTAAGAAACAAAAGAACTAACAGAAGTTATGTTTCAATTGGGTTTAACAGACATGTATAGAACATACCAACTAAAAACAAAAGAATATACCTTCTTCTCTGCTCCACATGGAACATTCTCTAAAATTGACCACATGCTCGGCAATATAACAAACCTCAACAGATAAAAAAAAATTAGAATAGTCCCCTGTATCTTATCAGACCACCATGCATTAAAGTTGGAATTAAAAACAACACAAATAGCAGAAACACTACAAACTCATGGAAACTGAATAATGGACAGTTGCACCATACTTCTAGGTCAAAGAAGAAAGAAAAAAAAGAAATTAAACACTTCTTAGAATTCAAAGAGAATGAATACAACATACCCACACAACATACACAAACTTATGGTACATCTTGAAAGCAATGCTTCAAGGGAAGTTTATTGCATTAAGTGCCCATATTTAAAAAAAATTGAGGATAGTACCATTAGAGAAATAAAGGTTCAACTGATAGCATTAGAAAAAAAGAAGCAAACTCACCCCAGAGGTGTTGATTACCATGCACAAAACTCCAGACCAAATGGATCAAATCCAGCCAAACTCAACCTCTTAGAACAGAAAGTGGGTGGTACCCTTGAACAAATTGGTACAGGAGACCGCTTTCTGAACAGAACTCCAGCAGCACAGATTCTGAGATCAACAATTAATAAATGGGACCTCCTCAAATTTAGAAGCTTCTGTAAGGCAAAGGACACAGTTGACAAGACTAAAGATTATCACAGGGACTGGGAAAAGATCTTCACTAAACCTAAATCTGACAGAGGGCTGATCCTCAAAATATATAAAGAACCCAAGAAACTAGTCACCAAAACACCAAATAATCCCATTTAAAAAAAAATGGGATACAGAACTGAATAGAGAACTCTCAATAGAGGAAATTAAAAAGGCTAAAAGACACTTAAGAAAGTGCTCAGCATCCTTAGCTATCATGGAAATGCTAATAAAAACAACTTTGAGATACCATCTTACTCCTGCCTGAATGGCTAAAATTAGAAACACCAATGAAAGCTTATGCTGGAAAGGATGTGGAGAAAGGGGAATACTCCTACACTGCTTGTGAGGGTTCAAACTTGTACAGCCATCTTGGACATCAATATGGCGGTTCCTCAGGAAAATGGGAATCAGTCTACCATAGGATCCAGCAATCTCCCTCTTAGGCATAAATCCATATGATCCACGTCCATGCACAAAGACATGTGCTCAACTGTGTTCATAGCAGCATTATTTGTAATAGCAAGAAACTGTAAGCAATCTACATGTCCCTCAACTGAGCAATGGATAAAGAAAATGTGGCACATTTGCACAATGGAATATTACTCTGCAGAACAAAACACTGGATGTTCACAGGTAAATGAATGGTCTTGAAGAAACCATCCTGAATAAGGTAACCCAGTCACAAAAGAGGAACATGGTATGTACTCACTCATATATGGATTTTAAACATAAATCAAAGTATCACCAGCCCAGAATTCACACAGCCAGAGAAACTAGGATACAAGAGGTCCCTCACAGAAGGGGAAACGGACAAGTTCTTCTGAGCATTTTGGGACTGGGTAGGGGGAAAAGTAAGTAGAGAGGGAACTAGGAGAAAGAAAACTGGAGAAAAAGAAAGTTTGTGGGACTAGGAAGATTGACACAGGGGAGAAATAGAAGAGAGAAGATAAGAGAGGAGAGAGAGAGAGAGAGAGAGAGAGAGAGAGAGAGAGAGAGAGAGAGAGAGAGAGAGATCATAAAAGAGGGAGCCATTTTAGGTTTGAAGAGATGACTGACTCTAGAGAAATGTCCAGAAACCTACAAGTCTGACCCCAACTACCATTTTGAGCAACAGTGGAAAGAACACCATAAATGCCCTACCCTGATAATGAGATTGATGTCTAACTTATCCACCATCATAGAGCCCTTGTCTAGTACCTGATGGAAACAGAACCTGACACCAACAAGTAAACACTGAGACAAACTGGAATCCAAATGCAGAGAGGGAGGACAAGACCAGGCTACAGAAACCCACAGAGACAGCTTACCAGAACTAGGAGGAGCTAATGGGCTCCCAAACTTATAGCTGTGAATCCATCATTGGACTGACTCAGATTCCCCTGACATGGCTCTCTGTTAGAAGACATGGGCAGGCTAAGGGTCCTTTGACAATGGAACCAGGGTGTATGCCTAGTGCAGGAAATGACTTTGGGAGCACATTCCCCATAGAGGGATACTCCCTTAACCTAGAGGTGAAGGCCTAGACCCTACATCAAATGACTTGACAGATTTAGATGACCCCTCCTGGAAGGCATCACCCTACATATGGAGTGGATGTGGGGGATGGTAGGGGAGGGTGGTTGGGGGAGGGCATGGAAGGGTGGGAGAGAGGAAGGGAGAAAAGGAGGAGAGGAAACTGAGATCGATATGTAAAATAAGAAAAATAAATTTAAAAAAAAAATGAGATCAGAGGTTAAGTGAGGCACTCAAGGCTTCAAAACCAGAACCCCAGAACCCAAAAAAAAAAAAAAAAAAAAGTGAAAGGATCTAAACTCAAACTTATATAAATAAAAAGTACTTTCTTCCTAATTGTTTCCCCTTCCAACTTCATAATAAAGAAATTGGAACAGCTATAAAGGAATTATTCATTCATGAGTTTAATGATCTCAACAAGTGGGTGTATGAGGGAAAGATTATAAACTATCACCTGTTTTAGCTGTTCACATTATAGTATTGTTAGGATGGAAAAATTTAGCCTAATTCCCCAGAAAACCCAGGAAGCTAGGAGTCTTAAATCCCAAGCTGATGGTCACCTACTTTATTTTTACGGTAGTGAATGAACACCCAGAAGCCTGTGCGAAAGCAGACTTCCTGGGCTAAGAGTAGGGTTGGATACTGTAAAGTAATTGGTCTGCACTGGATGTTATGAGGTGGTTGGTTCAAGATGCACAGGCTTTGCTGTAACCCTATAAAAAGTGTATCAATTCTGTGCTAGGTGTCCTCACTGAGCCCTCACCCTGCAGGGTGTATGGCTGATGGCCCCAGTATACTGGAATATAAAGAACCTTATGCATTTGCATCAAGACCGCTTCTCGTGAGTGATTGGGGGAGGCGCCTTTCCTGAGTGGGAGCACTAGGGACCATGCTCTCGCGGGTCTTACACTATCTTCAAAAAGAATTCAACAATTTAAAGAGATTTTAAAGCAGGGTAAAGTACAACAAACTTATGATTAAGCCCAAAAGAAACCAAGGCAGGTAAGCCTTGAGTTCAAAGCCAGCAAACACAAGGATGTAGAGACTTTTCTAGCAAAGACAGTATATAGCAAAATATTGCCCATTATGATCCTTAAGCAGGAAAAAGTCTAGGCAAGACCATTTGTAATACATACAGTTTGTTTCCATTTAGTGCAGCAAGTTAAATTTTAAGACATCCTAAAAAAAAAAAATTATTGTTACATGTTAACACAGTTCAAAGAAGAAAAGCAACTGGTATGTAGGTCACCCTATTTTGTATGTAATTATGCAATTCTCTATTAACTTCTAAATCTGTCAACCTCGTGTCCCATACCACACAAACCCAGGTAAGTAAAATTAAGCAAACAAATTGTGGGTCCTGCATTTCTGTGACTTAAGAATTGTTTCCCTTATTTTCATCAGGTAAACAAAGATAGATTTCAAGGAAAGAAAATTCAAACAAACCAGAAAACCCAGACAATGCTTCTGCAGGTTATTCACATAGAAAACAAAGCAAATTATCATTTGTAGAATTTCTCAAAGAAAAATTTTAATTTAACAGTTGACAAAGAGAAACAACTATATGAATGTGAAATGACATGGTTGAAGATGAAGAGATTGAATATGAAGAGAGAGACAGAGAGAGAGAGGGAGAGAGAGAGAGACAGACAGAACGAGAGAGAGAGAGAGAGAGAGAGAGAGAGAGAGAGAGAGAGAGAGAGAGAGAGAGAGAGAGAGAAAAGGGGGGAAGGAAAGTGATAGGAAATACAAGCATGAGGATTCATGATTTTCATCCCAGGACTCAAGAGGTACTGAAGCAAGCAGAGCTCTCTTTAAGTTGAATGACAGCTTGTTTTCCATAACAAGTTCCAGGCCAGTCACATTTAGACAGTGAAACTCAGTCTTCAAAACAACATCAAAGTGAAGTGAAAGAAAAGTAGGAAAGGTTAGAATGGAAAAAGCCCGTGTATTAGACACAGTGTAGCTGTTTGAAACAAAGAATGCACCATCATACCTATATAGCCAAGCACAGCCTATATCCCATACCATACATGAAATGTTCCCTGGCTGTGCTTGGAGAACTCTAGGCCAACAATAGCTGTCACTGTTTGTTGGGTTAATTTGGCTCTTTGGCTCTCTGTTCTGGAGTTTTCTTAGGCATTGACATAGAATACATCTACCTCCTGAACCTCCCTGTAGAGTCAGATTCAAGAGTCCTAGCAAAAATCCTTAGAAGTTTTAAGACATGAATTATAACTGGGTGGTGATTTCACAAAATTTTGACCCCAGCACTCAGGACAAAGGGTGCTCAGTGATGGGCAGATCTCTGATTTCCAGGTGATTGTGGTCTACAGAGGAAGTTCTAGGGCAATTTGGACCACATATTTTAGGAAACCCAGTCTCCTAAAACCAGACAGAGACAGAGACAGAGAGGGAGGGTTAGAGTGAGAGAGGCAGGGACAGGATGTTGGAGAGGGAGAAGAATGAGAGAGTGAGAGAGAGGGTAGGGATGACAGAGATAGGAAGAGCTAGGAGAGGAAACAATCCCTATCCATTCTGGAAGTCAGTGGCAGCCTGTCTCCAAGGGTCCTAATGAGGACAATGTTATCCGTGTCCCTCTGCATTTATCACCATTGCCATCTTATCTACAGGGCACTAACCTAGGGAAGGCTGGTGGCAAACTCACCATACCTGATCATGTGTAGGATTCCTGATGTATAAGTAGATTCTCAAAGGCTGTCTATCCTGCTTTTTACTCCTGAAGCAGATAGTTGGCCTTAATAGACTTCTGTTGAGTTTTTTGCTGAAAGCAAAGAGTGCTCCTAGGATGTTCCCATAGTACACATGGGAAGGAAAGGTGATACAGCGTAGAGCTGGTCCTCAGATCCCAGGTCAGAAATACTGATTCAGTAATGTTCCCCCATCTCTGTGAATCCAACTCTCCGCCTTAGATTCTGATTGGTTCCTGGTATGTCTTCATGCATCATAATGGGAATTGTAATGACCATCAGAGCTGGACTCTTCAAGCAATTGCACAAAGGCAACAGAAATCCAACATGACAGAGGAAGACCCCGACTGATAATGCAAATCCATTCTATATCTCTCTTGTAACATTGTTATGGTAGGTGGTCACCATTCCTGACTTTGGCTCCTTCTCCTGTCTCTTATGAAATAGAAGAACTTTGCATTCTAGCATAATTTGTAACAGCCAGATCCTGGAAACAACATAAATGCAACTCAATTGATGAATTGATGGAGAAAAATGTGGTACATTTACACAATGAGGTACTCCTCAACGTGGAAAAAATAGATTATTGAAACTCCCATGCAAACGGATGTAACTAGAAGAAGCCATCTTGAGTGTGGTAATCCAGTCACAAAAAGACAATCATGGAATGTGCTCATTCATATATGGTTTTTAGACATAGAAGAAAAGATCACCAGCCTTCAATCAATACTGCAAGAAAAGCTGGGAAACAAGGAGGACCCTAGGAGACAAATATATGTTCCCAGGGAAAAGGGTAAAGTAACAACATCTCCTGAGCAAACTGGGAGGAAAAGAGGCAGGGAAAGAGGGTTAGGAGAAAGAGAGGGGGAGAAAAGAAGGGGAGGTAGGGCATGAGGGAACAGCCAGTTTGAGTAGGGAAGAATAGAGGAGAGTAATAAAGGAAATACCATAAAAACCAGAGCCATTATAGGTTTAAAGAGAAATCTGGCACTAACGAAATGTCCAAAGACCTACAAGGATGATCCATACTAACAATAAAAGCAATAGTGTAGAGGCTACTTTAAAAGCTCTTTCCTGATAATGAGATTGATGACTACCTTGTATACCATTCTGGAGCCTTCATCAAGTATATGATGGAAACACAAGCAGACACCCACAGCTAAATACTGAGCTGAACTCCTGGAATCCAGTTGCAGAGAGGGAAGAGTGATCAGCAAACAGGTAAAGACCAAGCTGGAAAAACCCAACGAAACACCTGACCTGAACAAGGTTAAACTAAGTGATCCCAGACTGATAGCTGGGAAATCAGCATAGGCCCAACCCAGACTCCCTGAATATGGGGTGTTATAGAAGGACTGGGCAGTCTATAAGGCCTCTGGCAGTGAATCAGTATTTATCCCTAGTATATGAATAAACTTTGGGAGCCCATTCCACATAGAGGGACACTAGACACATAGGGCAGGGCTTAGGCCCTGCTGTAAATGATATAACAGTCTTTGAAGACTCCCATGGAGGCCTCACACTCCCTGGGGAGCAGAAAGTGAACGGGATAGGGGTTATTTGGGAGACAGGGGAGGAAAGGAGTGTGCAGGAACTAAGATTGACTTGGAAAACATGTTTGCTTCAAATTTAAATTAAAAAATTAAAAAAAAGAAAACTTTGCATGCCTTGGTGGCATTTATGGTACACAGCATCATACAAAGGACATGCCCTAAGCAGAAACTCCTTGAATGGGGAAATTGGAGTCTGCTTGTTCCCAACTTTCAGGGGTAAGATGGCTGCTCCAATTCCCTCTCACTCTGTCCATGCAGAGGAGACATACTTGGTTCTCAATCCTCAATTACGCTCAATTTTCCACTGACTTATTAATATACATACTTTTATTTGTTCTCTCTGAAAGATATACTGTATTGTGTGTGTGTGTGTGTGTGTGTGTGTGTGTGTGTGTGTGTGTGTGTGTGTGTGTTTACTTTGAAACCAGAAACAGTAGAACCAAGAAAACCTTTAAAACATTTCTGGAATAGCACCTAAGATATGAAGTCCAGGGTGAGATGGCTAGACTCTGGATAGTCACTGTCTATGTGATTTTAACTGCATTAAATGCAAAGGAAATAGAAACTACTAATTTCCTAGTATTATGATATCTTTCCTTATGCTCTAACCTTTATCACCCAAGTGAAGACTGTCCAGCATCATTAACAGACCTGAGGAAGAAAAAGAGTGGTCCTGCTAAAGTCTTAAAACAGAGATCCTGGTCAGAGTAGCTCTTATTCACAGCAACACATCTACATCCAATCCTATATCAACTGGGCCTTGGGCAGTGTAACAAGGTACTAACCTGAGAGGTAGGACCATCAACTATACCCTGAAATAGAATCTAAATGAGTGGGTTTCAGCTGTAGTCAATAGCAAACCAGGATTGTAATGAGTCATCTTGATTTAATCTTTGGTGAATGATGTATAATGTCTCTCATCATTTCAGACTACCCCTTGAATGGATAAGTGGGGTTTGGGCAGACACCCAGACACTTCACATTGGGATAGCAGAAAAGAAGTCAGTTTCTCATAGGCACAGTCCTATGCTAACAGCATTGTATATAACGGATGACCACTTACATGTGGTCTCCATGTGGACCTGAGGGAAGACAAGAGAAATGTCCTTAGATTTGAAAAATCACCTCACCTACAGTTCCTTCTCCATAATATGAAAGAGTAGTGTGGGAATGCAAATGCTTTTCAGGTTAACTTTGAACTGAGATCATCCTGGTTCCACTACAAAGTTCCAGTGATAACAATCCTAGTCACTGAACCCAGGGCTTGTATATAATAGGCATTCACTCCACCTCCTAAAGTATGTCTACAGCTATTCTTTTTATTTTTCTAGTCTCCTTTCTTTTTCCTGATCACTGAGAATCTCACTGCAACTCTCAGAGGCCTGCAATAATACTGCTTAAGTGTCTAATACAGAGAGCACATCCCCACACGCAGCCTGAGGGCTCACATTCTTGATGGATTCACTATGTCAGGTTCCTGTCTCAATAGGTCATCACACTTTCCCAGCAACATGATGGCTCCATTTTCTATCTGCTTAGGACCCCTGGGGCAATTTTCAGAAGTTAAGCAAATGGATTCCATGGCTGCAACCTTGAACCAATACCCACAGTGTAACCAGTCATGCAGGTTCTTCATGAATGTGCTTTCAAACACTTGTTATGAAGAAGATGATCTCTCTGCAACAATTATTATGCCAACATGGCTTCTCATACAGATGAATAGAGGGAATTTGAGGAAGGAATGAGACATTCTTATTTAATATTTATAAAATCTAGCTCAGTTTTCAACAAGGAGTGTACTATGGGGCTTCCACTCAAGCTAAGGAAATTCTGGATTATAAGGAGGAGGTGCTGAATACCTAAGCACATATTTCAAGAGAGAATCTTGGAAAGAAAAGATGGGATTCTGGTTTATTTTCAGAGAAATAATTAGCAGGATTAAAAAGGCTATTCCCCATAACATCATCAGTCCCTTCCCCTGAAATTCAATGGTATCCTGGAGAGCTCATGGAATTCCATGATGTCATCAGTGTTGTAGCAACACCAACTGCCATTAGGGCAGTCCTTCAGTGCCTGTTGGTTGTATCAGTAGCCATGTTGTCAAGACTGAGGTCTCTGTTTGGAAGAGAAAATAAAGAACATCCAGAGGCCAGAGATAGACAGAAAAAAGCTGCCGATAGGTCTCAAAATAAAACAGGAACAAATAAGTGGTCCTGGCGTAGGCACAGTGAGTGCTGGGAGATGGGGAAGTTTGTGGAGGAGATGGGCTTTAGTTGAGGCTTCCAGTAAAGTGGTAGTTTCTGGAGCCTCTGAGAAGCAAATGAACATCCCTGCTTCTGATAAGTACTGATAGACTCTGATTCCATAACATTAGTTTGTCTCTTTCTAAGCCAGAACCTGTCAAAGCAAGTCTGTTGTGCTGGGAACACCTAGTTTTTACCTTTCTGGGGTTTGGATTTGTAATGTGGGAAGAGGAGGAGTCTAGCAGTGGGTAGGCTGGGAATAGTGTGCTTCCAGGTGAGGACAGGCATCACTGAACTTCAGTCTCAGAAGGTTCCTTTAGGCTTAATGAATTCCTGACACTAGTCACAGGCAGAGAAAAGATATTATGTCCCTGGGCTGTACAGCAGAACTCCAGTAACTATCTTTCTCTGAGAGGCATCCACAGCTTTTGAATTAGCACTGGAGGGTGGCAAGCAATATTCCAGTGTAGCCTAACAACTGTAAAGAGCCATGTGACCAGCAAATCAATAAGATCCCAAGAGTAGGTTCCATGTTTCTGGGCTGTCAGTGTGGTGGGGTGACTTGGTGATGTTTTGACCATGTCGGCTTCCTGCATGATTTTTCTATCTACATACATGGGCCTGGAATGAACAAGCCGGAGAACTGGCTCCTCACAACACCTGTTTTTTTTTTTGTTGTTGTTTTGTTTTGTTTTTGTGCACTTTGTCATTTCTCCTGGCATCCTGATATCTGAAACCACAGGCAGGGTACAGGGCTCTGGAACATTTTGAATCCTGTACCACTGTAATTAATCCTGAAAGGTGGTCCTTGTGTTCACTTGAAACATGTGTAGGGAGGTAGATGAAATCCCGAACTGCTTACTTAACCACATCTCTACAGAGGGTTGTGAGAGCTGAGATCCACCAATAGGGTATCTCGCCCTGGCCCAAAATTGATATATTGTCTCTGGGTTCAAACATCATCTTTCTGTTCCAGCCTCCTGGTGGTCTGTCCTTTCCTTATGTCACCATATAATTTCACTTGAGTTCATCTTCTTACAGAGGCTGCTACAGAGTCATCATCACAGCCAATGCTCCTCACCAAGAAACAAGTGAAGACGGAAATGGAGAGGCTGAGCATGGAGTTGCAGCAGATGACCAACGACAGAAATGAGCTGCGAGATCGCCTGCTCTTCATCAGTGAAGGAACTGTTGACAACAGGTATCCAACCTTTCAGTCTCTACAGCAGTGTCTGCACTATCACCCTCTCTGCTTTCTTTTGAGGTCTTGTGTTCCACAGAGACATGTAACCTTACCTCATGGGAACTCATGGACTCTGTAACAACAGAGAGCCTCCATGGAGCCCACCTAGCCCCTCTGCCTGTGTGTGTGACTGCATTGTAAATTGTTCTCAATGTCGGGATACTAGCAGTGATATCAAGACCTGTCCCTGGAGCTTAGTTGGCTTTTGGGAACCCCTTCCACATACTAGATTATCCACATACTGGAATATCTTTGGTGAAAGTTGAGGATTTTAGTCCTTTGCTCAAGTCATTTGGAGGCTTTCACCTTTCTGAGCTGAGATACAGGAGTACTAGAAGGGGTTAGATTGGAAGTAGGGTGTAGGTGTGGGGCTAGTGAGGATTGGAAACTGCATCCTTATGGATAATAAAATATGCTATTCAAATAAAATTAACAAAAAAATTCTACTTGTTTTGTTTTTTTTAAAAAAAAAAAAAAAAAGTACTGCACTTCTAGAAAGCTGAACCTCCATAGTGACTCTGTAGCCTCCTCATGACCTAATTTCTTCTCAGTGGAGAGGTAGACCTGACAATTTGGAGGGAGTCAGATGGTTACTCTACTTCACTGCATTCTCTAAATGAAAACCAGAAGCTGTGGTAATAATCACTTAACTCAGTAATTGTGGCAGCAATGTCAGTTTCCCAACATGCATTTGAAAAGACCCTGACAGGTGGTGGCTTTGGGGAGATAATAGGTGCTGTGAGTGTGAGATGAGTGTTTGATCTTGCCTGGCAGATGATTATGTGCTGGAAGCACTTGGTAGCACCTGGCCAGGCATGTTTCCACTTGGTTCTTTCCAGTGTAGTACAGGAAGTATTGGGTCACTTGATTGTTTCTTTCTAGTTTTGTGCCTTAAACCACAGTGCTCCATGCATTTCTTTAGAATCTGATTGTGGATGCTCTCTTTTCTCTGTTTTCTCAATTCTTTCTTCTTTGTTTCTCTATCTATCTAATCTATCTATCCATCTATCGACCTCTCTCTGTCTCTCCCTCTTTCTCTTGCTCTCTTTCTCTACATCATATGTTCATACATGCATTTGCAAGTTTGTGTGTCTCCAAACAATCTGGGAAACAGGGCTATGTGGTGGGGCCTTAGGGTTTGACGGCATTACTTCCTAGGCTATGATACTGCTGAAGTCATTGAGCCTTCCTTTAAACATCTCTTAAAAATGTTTAACTTAACATTAACTTTAAAATGCTCTTAAGTTCTCACCATGGAGGCACCTAGCAATCCCTTGGAAGTTTGTATAGCTGGCCTGATATAGGGTCTCAACCCATGAATTATGTGCTGTTACTTTTCATTAAAAATCACCTTGTACATTTAATTTATGTTGTAAATCATGGAAAAACGCTGCAATTTCTGGTATATTCTGACATTTGCGATAGACTACTGGTAACACAGAGAGCTTGATGGAGCATCTAGGACTGCTGAGTGAACTTATGAAGCCAGGGAACCCTCCATCTGAACACATAGAAACAACTGACCCAGGGACAGGATAATAGGTTTCAAAGCACCAAGAGATCCCAACACTTAATAGCCAGAATGTGACATCCACAGGCTTAAGGAAAACCTGGATATAAACTGAGGTCACCTGATTCTTGAGGCCTGTGTTCATGGGTTCTTTCCTCCTGTTTCTAGACCCTACCACAAGCCAAATACATTTTATGAAAAACTGAAGTTGCAACATAAACAAGTCATGTGGGAACTAAAGATCTATGAAAATGAGAAAACTGAGGCATCAGAAAAGTTCCATGCCCTTACCAAGGAGACTGTCTTCTATCGGTAAGTGCCCATTTGGCATAGACTCCATTAGGTGTTAAATGGCATTCTATCTGTGCTATGATTTCTCTTGACAGAAAAGTCCTAAGCACTGGTTATAGGCTTTTTGCCCCACAGTAAGGAGCCATAGCAAGTTGCTCTTGAACTTGTGCCTCCTGGACTCAGATAAGTGTGGCAGATACTGTTAGCCACTGCCACCACTGTACTAAAGACACAGGAGCCTCTATGTAGAATAGGGATTTGCACTATGAATGGAATGCCAGTCAGCTGCCCTGCTGCTGGAGCTCACTCAGGCTTTAGAGATCTGCTGGATATGGAACCTATAGATACTCACCTTAGGTTTTCTGTCCTTACTAGGAGGGTATTTGCCCAAGATTCCTGATGTTTCACCTTACCATGGTCCCTTAAGGACAATGATGGCAATCCACTTTATATTGAAAGTACATGGATCCTTTCTGGGTATAGCAGTTCTCCTTAGTAGTTTGACTATTTGTAGAAATATGTCTCCTCACATTTTAACATCCTGAGTGGAGCTGTCAAGGCTGTATCAGAATCTAGCTATGTATTTCTGTAAAAATGAGTCCTTTCTGGGAGTTGGTTCCTAGACTCAGGGGTGGCAGGAGGAAGCTGGCAGAGCCTTACTATGCAGAGTCTGTCTCCAGTGGTCTGCACAGCCGACTCCTAATGGAAACAACTCAGCTGAAAAGGAAGGTGGACATGCTGACACAAGAGAACAAGAAACTGCAGGAGGAGTGGGTCCTGCTGAAAAGACACTTGGAGGATTTGAATTTGATCAATACAAACCAAGAAGAAAACAGTGACCAAAAAATCCAGCAACAACAGGTAGGGGATAGGATGATGATACAGATGAATGTTGGCACCATTTGGACATTTTACTGCCTTTCTGCCCATCTTCCCAACTATACTTTCAAACATTATGTTATTCATCCATGCACCTTTCCAGTTACCTACTCATGCCATCCAGGTATTCAATTTGTTGTCTATGTACAACAACTTCAGGGAAGTTAGCCTGTTCTGAAACTATATTATTGGCAAACAATTTCTGATGCTCTGCGTGAAGCTGCAGTCCAATGAAGGAGATAGGTCAGTTACATATCACACATGTGGTTTTCATTATGATAGTTAAGATTCATTCTGTTACTTTTTCTTTCTCTTTTTCTTTTCAAGGCAAAGTTAGTCTGTCTATTTAGGAACTCACTTTGTAAATCAGGCTGGCCTCAATTTCACAGACATCTGCCTGCCTCTGCCGCCTACAGATGCTAGGTTAAATGGCATAATCCATCACAGACCCAGGATAGTTAGGATTCTAAGTACAGAGTTCTGAGTGTGAGAGTTCTGTATCCTGGGGATCATTTGCTTAGCAAAGCTATTGTGACATACAATGAGAAGCAGTTTACAAGGAGGAGAAACTCATCCAATTTCAAAATGTGTGCTGTTCAGTGTCAATGATTTGGGTGATCATCTGGGAGATTTATAAAAGCTTGGGGTGGAAGGTGGGAAACTGGGCCTCTTCTGGAAAAATTCTTTCAGTATCTCAACATATTCAAGCCAAGAAAAGGAACATAGTTTTCCAAAGATGAATCAGGCTCCATGGACTGACAGCTGAGTTGTGAGACTATTCCAAAAGTATACATAGATAGATAGATAGATAGATAGATAGATAGATAGATAGATAGATAGACAGATAGACAGATGCATGTATGTACAGTGAGTGAGGGACAGAGGCAGCGGGAAGGAGAATGTTTATATCTTAGTCTTTTTTAAGCCTCTGGGTGTGGTGGTACATCATGCATATGTGCATTGTTCTGAGGACACCACTCGATTTCATGTCAGTCTCCTTCTTAAATCAGGCTTTCCTACTTCTCTGAATGCTAATTTACTAGCCATACTGACTAGCAAGCTTTTGGGATCATTTGTATGTGTTTACAATTATATGACAGTGTGTAACCCTCCTTATGAACACAATCTTCTAATGAATAGGAGCTCAAGAGATTGGAGGAAAGACTTGAAGTCCTACTGAAGCAGAAGGAGATGGTGATTCAGATAAAGGAAAGGTCAGAAAACCTGCAAAATCACTTTGATGTCTCCCAAATGAGGCAAGAGCCATGGCTGGGGAGAACAGGTAGAGCGTTGGGTGTCCCCTGCACCGTGGATCTGTATCATCTATATGCTTCCTCACACGAGCATCGTTCTCAGTCACACTGACAGAAATGCAATATCAGAAAAATGTACTATTCATTCAACAAGAGCATCCATCCAGAAAACAGTATGTTTGATATCAGTGTGTCCATTGAATTGAGTGTCCCTTCCTGTGTTCTGACCTCTCTAAGTTCTGAGCAGAATTTGCTTGAACTGGCAGTGATTTGTCTTCCTCAGCCTGCCAAGTTTGGGATTTAGTGTATACATCACCAGGCATGATACATTTATTTATGAACCTCCACTATAGGAAAGAGATACTCAACTTTGAACACTGCTCTCTGCATCACTGTCCCATTTCCTTTTCAAATTGTTCTCATGGTAGAGATGCATAAGGACTTTCCAGATTGAAACCAGTTATGCCTCAGCTACAGACACTATCAGAATATTCTTGGTATAGTTCTCTCCCCATCTTCCAAAGGAAGTCTGGATGTTGATTCTCAGATCTGGTATAAGACCATCACAAGTTTCTGTTTTGTCCCAGCCATAGCCAAGGTTCACAGGGACACATCTCAGAAATGCTTCTCTATCATGACAGGACGTATCTTTTGTGCTGTTCATGTTCAATTTGCCTCCTGAATATGACAATCGAGCTAATTTAATGACCTTGTTCTGATTTCCATGATGCAGGGCTGTGTTAAGTCTATATATACAATGATGTGGTCAAGCTATTCTTATGTGTAACTAGTATATAGCTCTTATGCTGTGGACTATTGCACTAATATGCTAGTGTTATTTACACAATGATATGCCTGAACTGCTGGAGAAGTTCCTATTCTTTCTAGTTGAAAGTAAAACACAGGGCTTTGTTTAAATTGTGAAATGTGTTTAGACCTGGGAAAAGTTACATGTCCAGCTACTCTGTGATCCTTATTCTTTATAGGAACCAACAATGGCATCAGACAAATGTTCAATTTTGAGTGCTGAAGAGCTGAAGCAGAGGGAGTGGGGAGCTTGATCCTGACACAGCATGTTCAGTCCTGGCCTGGATCTTTACTGATTTTCTTTTCCAGGTCCACACAGCTACAGACTGAACTGGAACAGGACACAGCCCAGGATGAGAGTCACTTACAGAAGGAGCTGCTACAGCAAGAACCACCTGCTGAGTGACATCCCCACCATGTACTGAACTCCTGATATTCAAGGGAGGAATTGATGCACTCATCTTGAAAACCCTGTTAACATTGGTGACTTCCTTGTAAGGCCATACACAGGCTGTAGGTCTGTGCCTTCAAACTGTAGCAAGAGAATGCTGCTCATCTCAATTTTTCCTTTAGTTTTTGCTTAACATTTTGGCTTTTTTGTTATAGTTTTGCTATTTTGATGTTTTCTTGTTCTTGTTATTGTTTTTCCATTATTTGCAAGAGAATCCTGTTCATCACATTTTTTCCTTTAGTTGTTGATTCACATTTTTCCTTTTTTATTATAGTTATGGTATTTTAATGTTTTTTCTTCTTATTATTGTTTTTCTTATTTTGTTAAGGCTATTCACTCTATGACTGCCATTTTAAAGCCTCCTTTGATAAAAAATGTGTTTTTATGAATAAAAGAGCAATTGCCTTTCTTCACACTTGACTCCACGTTCTTTATTTAGGTGTGGTGTCACACTCCTATATACCCACAGATCGTATGTATAAGTGGGTCTCTGCAAATGTCATTCAGCATGGGCCACATAGATAGTTCCCTGCCAGGCAGGACCACACAGGTGATTGGTGGCTTTGAGTATGGACAGCATAACATAGTCCATGGATACACACTTTGTAATGAAATCAGTATCCATTCTGTATACATAGTGCTGTAATTTTAGCTACACCTAATGTATGGTACTCTATAGACATGCTGTCATGAGTTGGCCAAATGGACCAAATTATTAAGAAATATACCTACATTGCTCTATGCACTTGAGCAATAAAATAATTTAAAAACTCATTTCATAAAAGGAATGTAAAAATCCTTAGCTATCTGCTCCTAGTTTTCTTTCAGTACAACATCAATTATAAACATACAAGTCACCTGGGAAAATGTTTTTTAATGTGTATAATTTATTATTTTTCTTTATTTTTCATATTGATCCCTGTTCCTTCTCCCTTTCTCCATGGCCGCCAAACCTCCTCCTGTCCAATTCCACACACTCCATGGGGATCGTGATACTTTCCAGCATGGATCAGAAAAATCAATGAAGTCATTTGTAGTTGGGTCCATGCCCTCTCTCCTGCCTCTAGGCTAAGGGAGTATCCCTTCATGGGAAATGTATTCCCAAAGTCTATTTATGCATCAGGGATACCTGATTCCACTGTAAGAGGTCCCTTACACAGCCCAGACCTTCTAACTGAGACCCATGTTCCGGGGTTCTGAGTCAGTTCAATACTGATTTCCCAGCTATCAGTCTGGGGATCCATGAGATCTACCTTATTCGGGTCAGCTGTCTGTGTGTGCCAGGTCTTGACTCCTTTTCTTATAACTCCTCCTTTTGTGCAACTGGACCCAGGAGTTCAGCTAAGTGTGTTTATCTGTGGATGTCTGCTTATGTTTCCATCAGTTACCAGCTGAGGGTTCTATGATGGCATATCAGTTAGTTATATGACCCTCCATGATATGGCTAGATGTGAGGTAAGTGATCCTGATGACAAGAAAGATCTCCAGCTAAGCAAGGTTTGGAAGAAGCTGCAGAGCAGGCACAGTGTATGGAACCTGCAACAGAGGACACATGCTTCTGATGAAGAGCCTGGCAGTGCAAGCCGGGGACATGAGAGGGGACAGTTAAACCTGCCATTTCCCAGGGCAGATCTCAGAGTAAACTAAGGAATTGTTTCTCTTCCTGGTGATTGTTTATAATTGTAGAGATTCTGAGAATGGTTCAGATTTCTAGAAGAAGATGAGGCACATAGTGCCTTATAAACAGAGTTAATACCCTGTGGGTCCCCAGACAGGAGCATAAGACCAGGTCTTCTACAAGGTCAGACAGTGCCTTAGTCCATATTCTCTTTTTGAGTTGACCCTGACTCAGAAGGTCCATCTATGAACCCAAGGAATCTACGTCAGCTTGGTTTAGGCTACACTACAAACTTACTACTATCTATACTAAGTGACTCTCCTTGTCAATTTTTTCAGTATCTGGAAGGTGCCTGGGTCAGCTATGCCTTACTTACATGTGGGTGCTTAGCAGAGTTTGGCTGATTTGGTAAATGCTGCCAGTTTTATAGATTAACCTGGTTCTTCTACTTGCATTTGAGCAAGGAGATAATATTTTATATCAGCTTAGCTGAGGCTAAACTGTCCTTAGTGGCCAGTGTGCACTAATTCTTCCAGCTGGTTGTTTTGATTTTTATTTTTCTGACATTGGGTTTAAATGTGTGAGAATCCTGGCTATGATGGAGAGAATTCTCATTGTAGACCATGGTAGCCTTGAACACACAGAGATCTACTGTTTCTGACTCCTTAGAGAAGGGATTAAAGGTGTGTGCCTCCACTGCAAAGCTATATTCCTGGATTTTAAAGCACTTGGCAGAATTTTTTTTATTATTATTGTTAATATATTTAAATTAGAAATAATCTTTTTTGCATATCAATCTCAGTTCCCTCTGCCTCCCATCCTACATGAACCCCAATACCATTCACTTCAAGTTCCATCCACTTGCCTGCAAATTTCAAGATTCCATTGTTGTTTTCTACAGAGTAGAAAGCCATTGTGTAAAAGTTCCACATCTTCTTTATCCATTCTTCAGTTGAGGGGCATCAAGGATGCTTCCAGGTTCACTATTACAAATAATGCTGAATGAACATAGTTGAGCATATGTCTTTGTTGCATGGATGTGGATCATTTGGGTATATGCCTAAGAGGAGTATTTCCGGGTCATGTGGTATATGGATTCCCATTTTCATACTGATCTCCAAAAGGGCTGTACAAGTTTGCACTCCCACCAGCCATGGAGGAGGATTGTTGTTTCTTCACATCCTACCCAGCATAAGCTGTCATTAGTGTTTCTAATTTTAGCCATTCAGGCAGGAGTAAGATGGTATCCCAAAGTTGTTTGGATTTGCATTTCCATGGTAGCTAAGGATGCTGAGCACTTTCTTAAGTCTCTTTTAACCTTTTTAATTTCCTCTATTGAGAGTTCGCTATTCAGTTCTGTACCCCATTTTTTAAATAGGATTATTTGGTGTTTTGGTGACTAGTTTCTTGAGTTCTTGTATATTTTGAGGATCAGCCCTCTGTGAGATATAGGATTGGTGAAGATCTTGTCTGAGTCCCTGGGCTGAGGTTTGGTCTTGTACACAGTGTCCTTTGCCTTACAGAAGCTTCTAAGTTTGAGGAGGTCCCATTTATTAATTGTTGATCTCAGTGTCTGTGCTACTGGAGTTATGTTCAAAAAACGGTCTCCTGTAGCAATTTGTTCAAGGGGACCAGACACTTTCTTTTCTAATAGGTTCAGTTTGGCTGGATTTATGTTGAGGTCTTTGATTCATTTGGACTTGCATTTTGTACAGGCCACAGACATGGATCTATCTACACTATTCTGCACACCATCATCCAGTTGTGCCTGCACTATTTGGTGAAGTTGCTTTCTTCCTCCCATTGTATCCTTTTAGTAGTTTTGTCAAAAATCAGGAGTTCGCAACTGTGTGGGTTAATATCAGAATTTTTGATTTGATTCCATTGGACTACTTGTCTATTTTTTGTGCCAATACCAGGGTGTTTACAGGACTATAGCTCTGTAGTTGAACTTAAAGTCAGGGATGATGATGCCTCCTGAAGTTCCTTTTTTGTACAGGGTTGTTTTGGCTATCCTGGGTCTTTTGTTTTTCCATATAAAGTTGATTATTTTCCTTTCAGGTCAGTGAAGAATTGTGCTGAGATTTTAATGGGAATTGCATTGAATCTGTAGATGACTTTTGGCAAGATTGCCTTTTTTACTGTGTTTATCCTACCTATCCAGGAGCATGGGAGATCTTTCCATTTTCAGGTATCTTCTTTAATTTCTTTCTTTAAAGACACAAAGTTCTTTTTATATAGGTCTTTCACTTGTTTAGTAAGCATTACCCCAAGATGCTTTATTTTGTTTGTGGCTATTGTAAAGAGTGATGTTTCTTGGATTTCTTTCTCAGCCTCATTGTCTTCTGAATAAAATAGGGCTACTTATTTTTTTGAGTTTATCTTGTATCCTGCTAGTTTGCTGAAAGTGTTTATCAGCTGAAGGATTTTCTTACTATATTTTTTTAGGGTCGCTTATATAAACTATCATATCATCTGCCAATAGAGAAAGTTTGATTTCTTCCTTTCCAATTTGTATCTCATTGCTCTCCTCTTGTTGTCTTATTGCTTTAGCTAGAACTTCAAGTATAATATTGAAGAGATATGGAGAGAGAGGGTAGCCTTGTCTTGTTCCTGCTTTTAGAGGAATCCCCTTATGATTCTGTCCATTCAGATTAATGTTGGCTATGGGTTTACTGTATATTGCTTTTGTTATGTTTATGTATGTTCCTGTTATCCCTTATCTCTCGATGACCTTTATTATGAAAGGGTGTTGAATTTTGTCAAAGGATTTTTCAATATCTAGGGACAAGATCATGCAGGATTTCTTTTTCAGTTAGTTTATATGAAGGATCACATTGATAGATTTTCATATGTTAAACCATCCATGCAAGCCAGGGATGAAGCCTACTTGGTAATGGTGGATGATTTCTCTGATGTATTCTTGGATTCAGTTTGCCAGTATTTTATTGAGTACTTTTGCATCAATGTTCATGAGGGATATGGGTCTGTAGTTTTCTTTCTTAGTTGTATCTTTGTGTGGCTTGGTTATTCAGGTGATTATGGCCTCATTTAAAGAGTTTGGTAATGAATCTATTGTTTCTAAAATGTGGAACAATTTGAGGAGTATTGAAATTAGATCTTCCTTGGATTTCTGGTAGAATTTTGCACTGAAGCCATCTGGCCCTAGGCTTTATTTGGTTGGAAGGCTTTTGATGAATGCTTCTATATACTTAGGGGTTCTTGGTATATTCAAGTTGTTCATCTGTTCTTGAATTAATGTTGGTAAGTGACAGTAATCCAGAAATTTGTTCATTTCCTTTGAATTTGCAAATTTTGTTTAGTGCAGGTTTTCAAAGTATGGCCTGAAAATTGTCTGAATTTCCTCAGTGTCCATTCTTATGTCCCCCTTTTTGTTTCGGATTTTGATAATTTCATGTTCTGTCTTTGCTTTTGATTTAGTTTGCTTAAAGGTTTGTCCATTTGGTTGCTTTTCCTGAAAAACCCACTCTTTGTTGCATTGATTATTTTGTAGTGTCTTCCTGGTTTCTACTTTATTGATTTCAGCCCTCCCATTGATTACTTCCTGGCATCCACTCCTCTGGGGTGAGTTTGCTTCTTTTTGTTCTAAGGCTTTCAGTTGTGCTGTCAATTCTCTAGTGTGATTATCCTCCCTTTTCTTCATATGGCACTTTATGCAATAAACTTCTATTGTAGCACTACCGTCAAGGTGTCTTATATGTTCGGGTATGTTGTGTCCTCATTCTCACTGAATTTTAGGAAGTCCTTAATTTCTTTCCTTCTTTCTTCTTTGACCCAGTTATGGTACAATTGCTCATTGTTCAGTTTCCATGAGTTTGTAGGGTTTCTGTGATTTGTTTTTTGTTGAATTCCTACTTTAAAGCATGGTGGCCTGATAAGATAGAGGACTCTTCCACTTTTTTTGTATCTATTGAAGTTAGTTATGTTTTCGAGTTCTGTTTGATTTTAGAGAAGGTTCCATGTGGACCTAAAAAAAAGGTATATTCTTTATTCATTGGTTGCAATGTTCTGTAGTTGTCTGTTAAACCCAATTGGTACATAAGTTCTGTTAGTTCTTTTGTTTCTTTGTTAAGTTTCTGTCTGGTGGTCCTGCCTTGGGGTGAGAGTAGAGTTTTGAATTCTCCCACTATGAGTTTGTGAGATTTTATGAGAGCTTTGAGTTTTAGTAGCATTTCTTTTATGAATGTGGGTGCCTTTGAATTTGGGGCATAGATGTTCAGAATTGACACTTTGTGCCGATGGATTTCTGTCGTGATGAATACAAAATGTCTGTCTTCATCTCTTTTGATTGATTTTGATTGAAGTCTAACTTGTTAGATATTAGGATAACTAAACCTGCTTGCTGATTGGGTCTTTTTAATTGGAAGATTTTTCCCACCTTTTACCCTGAGGTTATGTCTGTCATTGAAGTTTAGATGTGTTTCTTGTATGCAGCAGAATGATGGATTTTGTCTTCATATCCATTCTGTTAGCCTGTGTCTTTTTATAAGTGAATTAAGACCATTAAAGTTAAGTGAAAGTAAGTAAAATTGATTGTTAATGCTTGTTCGTTTTAGATTTGTTATTGGCAGTGGTATTGTGAATATGTTTGCCCTGTTTTATCCTTTGGTACCAGTGAAGTGGGATTATCTATTTACTATGTCTATGTATTTGTGAGCTTAGTTAACTTCCTTGGGTTGGAGTTTTCCTTCCAGAAATTTCTGTATGGCTGGATTTGTAGATACTTATTGTGAAAATATGGCTTTGTCATTAAATATCTTGTTTTCTCTGTTTATAGTAATTCAGAGTTTTGCTTTGTATAGTAGCCTGGGCTGACATCTGTGGGCTCTTACTATTTTAAGAATATTTATCCACAACCTTCTGACCTTTAGAGTTTCCATCTGGATGGCAGGTGTAATTTTGACTGGTCTGCCATTATATGTTACCTGGCCTTTCTCCTTGGCTGCTCTTAATATTGTTTCTTTATTCTTTATAATAGGTGTTTTGATTATTATGTGTCAAGAATTTTTCTTTCTTTGGTCCAGTCTATTTGGTGTTCAGGATGCTTCTTGTACTTTCATGGGCATGTCCTTCTTCAGATTGGGAAAGTTTCCTTCAATGATTTTGTTGAATATGTTTTCTGCATCTTTGAGGTGGGCTCTTTGCCTTCCTTTATGCCTATTAATCTTTGGATTGGCTTTTTCACTGGGTCCCACATTTCCTGAACATTTTGTGTTAAGAATTTTTTGTATTTAAAATTTTCTTTGGTCAATAAATCTATTTTCTCTAGTTTATCTTCACGCCTGAGATTCTCTTTTATTTTGTTGGTTATGCTTGCATCTGTAGTTCCAGGTGATTTGCCCAGTTTTTCTATTTCCAGAATTACTTCAGTTTGTTTTTTTCTTTATTGTCTCTATTTCAGTTTTCAAGACTTGAAACAATTCCTTCACCTGTTTAAGTGTTTTTTCTTGGCTTTCCATAATTTCTTTAAGAGATTTGTTCATTTCTTCCAATTTTTTTTTTGTTTTTTGTTCTTCCATTTCTTTAAGTGATTCTCTCACATCATCTTTGAGTGCCTCTATCATTTTTATGGGGATTTTTTTTAAGTTATTCTCTTCTGCTTCATCTGCTTTGGTGTGTTCAGGTCTAGTTGGTGTAGAGTGCCTACATTCTGGTGGTATCTTGATTATCTTTCTATTGTTAGGTGTTTTTTTTTTTTTTTTTTTGTGTTGCCATCTTCCCATCACTTCTTCCAGTAGGTTCAGGTGGGGTCTCTGTCTCACTCTATAGTACTCCCCCAGTGAGCTTAAGTGGTTCAGAAGTTCGATGTCTGTAACTCTGGGTAGTACAAGCTCACTAGAAGGTCTCTCCTCTGGCAGAGGTCCGGCAATGGGTGTCTAAGATCAGACTACAGCATAGTCCGGGTGATGGGTGTCAAAGATCCAGCAGGCATGGACTCAGGATGGTCCTGAGGGGATAGGCAGATCTCTTGGAGAGGCCCAGTTTTCCAGCAGAGAACGTGCGGTGGGGGTCAGAGATCAGGCTGGGGATTCTGGGTGGGCCCACACAGATAGGGAGGTCTAGTGTGTTCAGAACAGCTCCAGAAAGTTCCCCAAGGTGGCAAGATTTTTGGCTTGCCTTCTGTCCCAATGCTCAAACAGAGCAGTGGGACAGTGGACAGGGTAGGGCACAGGGTAAGGGGAGGGCAGGCTCTTCGTGGTGGGAGGGGTTGTATCAGAGCACCAGAAATGCTATTGCTGAGGACAGGACACAGGGGCAAGTGAGATTTGGGACCAATTTAGGGAGTTCGCAGAGAAGGGTGTGTGTTGGGGGAATTGGAGCAAAATTGGTCCCAGACTCATCTCTAGCAGAGGCCCAGCAATGGGGTTCAAAATCCAGCAGGCAGGGCAGGCACACAATCTTCTACTGAACAGGAGCTCAAGAGATTAAAGTAAAGACTTGAGGTCCTATTGAAACAGAAGGTCATGGTCATTCAGACAAAGGAACTGTCAGAAAAGCTACAACATGTCTTTGATGTCTCCCAGTTGAGGTAAGAGCCCTGGCTGGGGAGAACATGTAGAGCCTTGGGTGTCCCCTGTACCTGGGATCTGTATCATTTATGGGCTTCCTCTTACCTGCATGGGTCTTAACTTCAACCATGGAAAGGCAACCTCAGACAAATGTGCTAGTGAACATTTTGGGATTGAGTGTGTACATCACCAGGCATGATAAATTTATTTATAAACCTCCCATGCAGAGAAGACATACTCAACTTTGAACACTTCTCTCTGTGTCACTGACCCATTTCCTGTGCAAATTCATCTCTTGGTAGAGTAAGTAAAGGACTTTCCAGTTGAAAATGCAGATGCCTCAGCTACATACAATAACAGAAAATTATTGATACTATTGTCTCATTGAAGCCATCTGGCCTTGGGATTTTTGTTAGTTAGTTTGTTTGTTTGGGAGGCTTTTGATGACTGATTCTATTTCATTAGGGGTGATAGGTCTATTTAAATTGCTTATCTGTTCTTGATATAATTTTGGTGATAGTTATCCAGAAATTTTTCCATTTCCTTTGAATTTTCAAATATTGTGAAGTATACATTTTGAAATTATGACCGGAAAAATGTGTGGATATACTCTGTGTCCATTGATAAGTTCATCTATTCATTTCTAATGTTGCTAATTTGCATGTTCTCTCTCTGATTTTTGTTAGTTTGGATAAAGTTTTGTCTATCTTGTTGATTTTATCCAAAAACCAGCTCTTTGTTACATTGAATATTTATATTGTTTTCTTGGTACTTACTTTATTGTTTTCAGCCTTCAAATTGATTATTTCCTCGCATGTACATCTCTGGGGTGAGTTTGCTTCTTTTTGTTCTAAGGCTTTCAGTTGTGCTGTTAATTCTCTAAAGTGAGTATCCTCAGTTTTCTTCATATAAGCACTTAGTACAATGAACTTCTCTCACAGCACTGCTTTCAATGTATCCCATCAGTTCATGTATGTTGTGTCTTCATCTCTTTGAATTCTAGAAAGTGTTTAATTTCCTTTTTTATTTCTTCTTTGAGCCAGGTATGGTACAATTGTTCATTGTTCATTTTCCATGAGTTTGTAGGGTTTCTGCAATTTGTGTTGTTGTTGAATTCCAACTTTAAAGCATGGTGGTCTGATAAGATACAGGGGACTATTCCAATGTTTTTGTATCTTTTGAGGTTTGTTATGTTGCCTAGAATGTGGTCAATTTTTGAGGAGGTTTCATGTGAACTTGAGAAGAAGGTATATTCTTTTGTGTTTGGATATAATGTTCTATAGATGTTTGTTAAAATCAATTGGGACATAACTTCTGGTAGTTCTTTTGTATCTTTGTTAAGTTTCTGTCTGGTGATCCTGTGTAGTGGTGAGAGTAGGGTGTGGTGTTGAAGTCTCCCACTATGAGTGTGTCAGGTTTTATGTGAGCTTGAAGTTTTAGTAGCTTTTCTTTTATTAATGTGAGTGCCTTTGTATTTGGGGCATAGATGTTCAGAATTGAGACTTTGTTCTGATAGATTTCTCCTGTGGATAGCTACTCCTGCTTGCTTCTTGGGTCCATTTGTTTGGAAGAAATTTTCCCAACCCTTTACCCTGAGGTAATATCTGTCTTTGAAGTGTAGATGTGTTTCTTGTATGCAGCAGAAGAGTGAATTCTGTCGTTGAATTCATTCTGTTAGCCTGTGTTTGTTATAGGTGAGTTAAGACCATTAATGTTGAGGGAAAGTTACGACCATTGATTGTTAATTCATGTTTGTTTCAGATTTGTTGTTGGAAGAGGTAATGTCAATATAAGTGCCCCGATTTTTATTTTGGGTTATATTAAAGTGGGATTATGTATTGCCTCTGTCTTTGTGAGTGTACTTAACTTTCTTGGGTTAGAGTTTTTCTTTGAATATTCGGTAGGCTGGATTTGTAGATACGTATTTTGGGAATCTGGCTTTGACATGAATTATCTTGTATTCTCTGTCTATAATGATTGAGAGTTTTGCTGGGTATACTAGTCTGGGCTGGTGTTTGTGGGCTCTTAGTACTTGTAGGTCATCTATCCAGGACCTTCTGACCTTGAGTTTCCATGGAGAAGTCAGGTGTAATTTTGATAAGTCTGCATTTATATGTTACCTGGACTTTTTCCTTCACTGCTCTTAATAGTCTTTCTTTATTATGTATGTTAAATGTTTTGATTATTATGTGTCAAGGAGTCTTTTTACTTTGGTACAGTCTATTTGGTGTTTGGTATGATTCTTGTACTTTCATAGGCATACCCTTCTTCAGATTGTGAAAGTTTACTTCAATGATTTTGTTGAATATTTTTTCTGCACCTTTGAGCTGGTCTTTTATACCTTCTTCTATGCCCATTATTCTTAGGTTTGGACTCTTCACAGTGTCCCACATATCCTGGATGATTTGTGTTAAGAATTTGTTGGATTTAAGATTTACTTTGGTTGCTGAATCTAATTCCTCTAGTTTATTTTCAGCACCTGAGATTCACTCTTCCATTTCTTGGATTTTGTTGGTTATCTTGCATCCGTAGTTCCTGATGGTTTGCCCAGTTTTTCTCTTTTGAGCATTCCCTCAATTTGTATTTTCTTTATTGTCTCTATTTTAATTTTCAAGTCTTGAATAGTTTGAGTTGTTTCCTTCATCTGTTTGATTATTTTTTTTTCTTGGCTTTCCTTACTTTCCTTAAAAGATTTGTTTAATTTCTTCCAATTTTTTGTTTGTTTTTTACTTTAATTTCTTCAAGGGTTTTTTTCATATATTCTTTGAGGGCCTCTATTATTTTCATGAAGTTATTTTTTAAGTCATCTTTTCTGCTTCATCTGCTTTGGTGTGTTCAGTCTAGTTGGTGTAGAATCCTAAATTATTGTGGTGTCGTGCCTGTCTTTCTATTGTTAGGTGTTTTTCTGTATTTCTGTCTTCCCATCACTTCTTCCATTGGGTTCAGATAGAGTTTTTTTCTCTCTACTCCCACAATGGGCATAGGTTGTTCAGGATTTCGAAGTCTGTAGCTCTGGTTGGTCCAAGCTCTCTAGGATGTCTCTCCACAGGTAGTGGCCTGGTGATGGGGTCAAAGATTGGGTGGTCCCACATGGATAGGGGGTTATCCAGCAGAGGCCTCTGGCACAGGCCTGGCTATGGGTTCAGAAGTAAGTACTCTTAATAGAACAAAGAAGAATGTCTTAATACAGCAAACACACTGGACCTGTCAGAAAGAGTAGACTTTTTCTGGCTACATGAATTTGGACTTGAACTCTTCCTGACCATTTCCTCCTCATTCCATTCATCTTAAAAAGGAAAAACAAAAACGAAAAAGGAACAAAATGCCTAAATTCCCTCTTAAAACAAGAGGGTGTTGGTAAGACTGCTACAGGGTCTCCATTGTAAACAACAGCTAGAAGTTTCCCATTGTTTTAAAAACAAGAACATTTATCAGGCAATGAAGTTTCTCTGAGCATCAAGAAATCAATATTTGAAATTGACAATGTAAAATAATGCCATAGTTTACTATAGTAAATTGCTTGTCTTCTGTCTAAAATATTTCATCCAATTTTAATACTGTTATCCAAATTCATAATGCATTATTTAGGCAGAGGTTTTACATTTGTGGGTCCTGACCCCCAAGGTCTAGGATGGAAGGATACTATCACAGGTGTTGTATACCAGATATCCTGCCTACAAAATATGTATAGTATGTTTAATAACAGAATCAAAATTACACTTATGAAACAGCAAAGAAATATTTTATGGTTGTGGAGTCATCATGACGTGAAAATGTACTGAGAGGTCTTAGGAATGTTGAGATCCAATGGAGAAAAGGGATTTTCCTGCTGCATACTTCCAGTAGTTCAATCTGTGGTTGCTCAAAACCATTCTCCTGGTGTGGACAGCACAGTAGGAATGTATGGTGAGTGGGAGTTCTTTTACTCATTGATGACAGGAAGCAGAGACATAGAGACAGGAAGTGGCCAGGCTGAACAAACTTAATTTACACCTCAAATCACTAGGCTGGAATATTTTCAAAAGAAGAAGAATCTTTTCTTTCTCACCACACCCACTTCCTATTAAGTGAGAGAGATATATATATAAAGATATAATGAAGTGGAAACATGAGCAAAGAACACTGATTTTATGATGTTTAGATTAGTTTACTTAAGAAAAATCACAGGCAATAAATTGTAGCTCTTTTCTTCTATACCGTAAAATGAATGACTAGTGTACACCTAAAGAGCCTCACTGACAGTATAGAGCAAATTAGAAGTATAATAACTACATATCTGGCATGGTTGGAGCACCCTGCAGGTGTGTGATACATATGCCTAACGAATTTCAAGATTCATTAATCCTCAGTGTATCACAAATCTGCTTATTCTGGGATTTAAATTGCAAAGGCAGGGATTATGTCCTGACAAAGACTGCAACTCAAATCCAATTCCTTAAAGCAATAGGTTGGTTCATAATATCTAGATGTTATTCCTTATTACAAATATTTAAATCCTAGACTTTACTCAATACTCACAGGCCTGAAGTTTCACTCTTGGATAGCTGGTTATACTTTCGGAAAAGTCTCTGATAGAAAAGAATGAAAACAATGGATATAGTTTTACTCTCAACACCTTGGAATTTATAGGCCCTGCATACAATCATACATGATATTCTGAAATAGTACATCGAAGAAGTGTGAAAAATACAGAAGAAAGACTTTCCATATTTGCTTTCAATACCTCCCTTGTAATACAGCCTGAGAAATGACAGAACATCTCTCAGGACATAAAAGACTAGGGTAAAATTTCCTCGGCTTAAATAGTACTGTAAGACATCTACAGGTAAACTGTTACTCAAAAGGCTAGTAACTGAGTAGATTTGATAATTTCTGAGGCAGATAAGTAAAAAATAGAACAGTAAATATAAGCTTTGTTGGTGAAGCAGACTGAAGAACTCAAAACTGCAACATGTTACTGCTCAATCCGCAGTGCAGAAGCCATCACAGGAATGAGCTCTGCAACAGTTACTCACCTGTTGTCTGTGCAACACACCTCTAGGAGGCAGCCTAGAAATACCATACAGATGAAGGACAATGAAACCCAGATACTGGGCATTGTATCTTATGGAAGAAGTGGTTAAACCTGGGATGAATTTAGGGTTCCTAACCAGGTACAATCTTCATGCTATTTGTTGTTTCTAATATGCATGGGCATGTAAGGGAACACCCCTGACAATTCTCAACTCTTCCTACTCAGGAGGAGCCTAACAGGATTCTAGATGATAACCAAGCCACATCCTAGCCCAAAGAAATCTGAATTGGTAAGGACAAGGTATCAACATTTTCAAAGTTCTACTGCCCATGTTATTCCAATATATTCCTGTCAATGAGGCTTCCTAGAAAGAAGCTGTGTCCACAGACAGAATGTTTAGGAGAGCAGTGATGGCGAGAAGCTGGAACATTGCAGTGAAGAAATTAATTACCATATTTTGGTCAGCTTTAGACCCTAGAATCCCCTATCATTGTCTAACTCTATATTGGACTAATATCCTATGACTAACAGATAAAACAATTTATTTTAATTCAATGAAGGTAGCAGATCATCCAACAGGCCCCAAACTAAAAAAAATATCATCAGATGGTACAGAAAACTTATAGCAGAGCACCACTCATCTTGCTGTAGCTACCTCTCTGATATTTCCACCAATGTATTTACAATGTGTCTTGATTTTTGGATTTCAATTTTTATTCCTATAAAATATTTGTATGAAACTGCTTCTACATTGGAACATGAAGTCTGGGCTAACCACTCTGTGTTTCTGGGCTATGGTCCCTCAAATTTGTCTCTAGAATCTCTTATTCCCTTTGAGACAAGAATTATAATTTCTTTTGTTTGTTTTTATATCAATACAGCCAAAATTAAGAACAATAGGTTTCGTCCCTGGCAACACAAATTTGTACTATTACATCACCACATTGCTTTGGAAATGAGTAACAACTCAAAAAGCCACATATCAATAAATGTAATAATAATTCCTAAAATAAAATTAAAGAAACCTCTAATGCCTTTTTCAACTAAGAAGCCATGCTTACATGCTACACCAGCCCCAGTGGAGACAGTGTAGCAATGGCTGAGATATCTCAGTGGCTACCTGTCCAGAGATTCGCACCACACATGGTTACATCTCCTGAGGGAAAAGTGGTCCTGGTCCCTGCAGGTGCTTGCTTGGCTGGCTGTTTGGAATGGGTGCTAGATGTATTTTGTGCTATGTTAACAATGCTTTTTTATTATGAATGTGTTGGCCTGGAAGCCTAGAGAACATTTAGATATAGTTTCAAGAATTAAAAGAGTTACAGACCAGCGATCAACAGACGAGTGTCCCCTGCACCCTCAGCCACAAGACCCACGGCACCAGTTGAGCAAACAGGTGTCAGCTCAAGGCCTGAGAAATTAATAGGGTTAAAGCTGTATAAACTTGCCTGCAATGTGACCCTCCCTGAAAATAGCTCACCCACAGCAAAGCTGCTATGGGATTTACTACAAAATTCTAACTTGTCTTTTGGGGGATCTTAGGGCCCTTAAAACAATGCAAGAGTTCTTGTCAATGCTGTTGTAAGTTTACTGTTCAAAAACAATGACTATTCTCTAAACTCAATGAACCAAGTGTCTGGCAGGCTGACCACAGCAGGCCAAAATAGAAGGAGTTCTCTTGGCTATGTACTTGTGGCTATGTACTATGCTTCAAGGGAATTATTGATGTACATTAATTTCTGTAAAATATCTGTAAATTTTTTAAATTTGTTCTTGCACTGTAGCTCTATAAAGCCTTAGTTTATTTCCCTTTCATCTTTATACAGATAATTGGTATTGCCACTTGGAATATTAAATGTGGTTTTGTTCTTGTTGTTATTGAGAACCAAATAATCCTTTACAGTTGCATTGTTTTTATTGTGAGCTGTATTTGTTCCCAGCATTACAAGAAAATCATCTCAGTAAATTTTAGAAGCCCTTAGTAACACGCCTATTGAAGTTGATCTTTGAATGCTTTTGATATGATAATCATCATCATTGTCATCATCAACAATAATAACCAATTGTGAACTTGGCTTTTACAATCTCCTGGTCCTATTAAGTAAATAAAATCATGTACATCTTCTCCTCTGTGTTTTCTGTATCTGTTTATTATGGATCCTTCTGCATCTCTTTGTTTGTGATTTCTGCCTTTTCCTCAACATCTTGCAGGCAGTTAAATGTTGTAAGCCTCAGGCTTGTGAATGGGTGATAGTGATGATTGCCTTTTTCCTCTAGTAGCTTGTAGAGTATCTTCCAGTACCCTGAATGCTACTCAGTAGGCACAAAATTTTATCTGGAGTTTCCCTAAATCACTGGGTTATGTTGGCTTCTTAATACTGACAAATGTACCATAGTAATATCAGATGCTGATAATAGGAAACGGAGGCAGAAAATGTACAGGAACTTCCTGTGCAATATTTACAATTCAACACATTATGGTACCAAGCTCCTTTCTGTCAGGTAGTATAATTGAAACATAATAAGTATAAGTGGAATATAACCATAAAGAAAAACTGAGGAACTATAAAAAACTGAGGAACTATAATGTTGAAAATATTATTAGTTCATGATCATTCAAGCATAATTGCTCACAAGTTCATTCAGGCTAAGATTTTTTTAGCCACATTGAAACATTTCAGATACCCATATGTTTTTAAACTAAATAATATATACTGATTGTTAAAAAATGTGGTGGTTCTTAGATTTTAGCTTCCTAAAGCTAGTTAACGAAATTGTGTCTATTTGACACACACTCAGCATTTGAGCCTAGAACAAAAGGTCAGTCTCCAGAACTGCAGACATGCCTGAGGTTTGTGACCGAATGTACCCTTACACTACTTGTGAAACACTAGTATGACATCACATAAAGTATTTTCATTTTAAAATTGTTTTATTTTAATTTTGTTTTCATTTTCATGTATTTTTGCAAAAATGAGTGTTCACTAAATTTAACATATCAAGGCCTAAAATGAGAGAATGATAGGGAATAATAAACACCTACTTAAAGCAAACAATGTTTCTATTACATAAAGGCCATGAAACAAAAATGATGCTATTGAAAAGGGTTAAATTCTAAGATACACTGGGTTAACTGTCCTAATATGTTGACTGAGGAAGTCATTGTATATTACTGTAGAGGAAAAGAGCAGCATCATAGGGATTTTTATTTCCATGTTCTTCACTCATCTTTGAGAATCCTTCAAGCATTTTTTCTATTAAGTTTATTTTAGTGTTTATGCAACCTCTTCCTGTAATAATAATAATAATAATAATAATAATAAATGTAAAAGGGCATTTTTACTTTTCCCACTTCAAGATAGACATGTTGATATATGTGTGTATTGACTTGTAGCAGAAAAAAATGTAACAGTAAAAATGAAATGCAGGGTAAAATCAGAAAAATCTCTGATCCACTACACTGGGTTTTGTTTATTTTAGTTAGGCTTTATGTGCTTTGTATTTAGTTTGTAAAGTCAATGTCTTTGCTTACTGCCAGTTCCACAACCAGATTACCTCTCTGGACATGATATTCTGTATAATGCTAGGGATGCCATTTGTTGAAGATGCTTTCCTAATTCCAGTGTATAATTTTAGCTGTTTTATGAAAAATCAGGTTTTCGTAGGAGTGTGGGTTAATAACAAGATTTTCAATTTGACTCCATTGGTATACTTTCTTATTTTTGTGCAATACCAAACTGTTTTCAGTGTTATTTATAGTAGAGCTTGAAGTCGGGGATGGTGATGCCTCCTGAAGTTCCTTTATTGTACAGGCTTCTTTTGCCTATCCTGGGTCTTTTGTTTTTCTATATAAAGTTGAGTATTATCTTTTCAAGGCCAGTGAAGAATTGTGCTGGGATTTTGATGGGGATTGCATTGAATCTGCAGATTGCTTTTGGCTAAATTTTCATTTTTACTTTGTTGATCCTGCCTATCTATGATCATAGGCGATCTTTCCATTTCTTTAATATCTTTAATATCTTTAATATCTTTAATATCTTTAATATCTATTATGTGAGACTCAAAGTTCTTGCTATTCGGGTCTTTCACTTGTTTAGTTAGCATTACCCTAGATATTTTATGTTGTTTGTGGCTATTGTAAAGGGTGGTCATTCTTTCATTTCTCTCAGCCCCTTTATCATCTGTATATGTAGTAGGGCTACTGATTTTTTGAGTTAATCTGGTATACTCCTACTTTGCTGAAGCTGTGTACCAGATATAGGAGTTTCTTGGTATAGTTTTCTCTGGTCACTTATGTAAACTATTTTATCATCTGTAAATAGTGAAAGTTCCTTTCCAATTTGTATCCACTTGATCTCCTTTTGTTGTCTTGCTGTTCTAGCTAAAACTTTGAGTACAATATTGAAGGGATATGGAGAAAGTGGCAACATTGTCTTGTTCTGATTTTAGAGGAATCACTTTGAGTTTCTTTCCATTTAGTTTGATGTTGGCTATTTGTTTTCTGTACATAGCTTTTATTATGTTTAGGTATGCTCCTGTTATCCCTGATCTCTCCAAGACCTTTAATATTAAGGGGTGTTAGATTTTGTCAAAGTGTTTTTCAGCACCTAGAGAGATGGTCATATAGTTTTTCTTTTTAGTTGTTTAAATGGTGGATTACATTGATAGATTTTTGTATGTTGAACCATCCCTGCATCCCTCAAATGAAGCCTACTTGGTCATGGTAAATGATTTCTCTGATTTGCCAGTATTTTATTGAGTAGTTTTGCATCACTGTTCATGAGGGATATTGGTTTGTAGTTCTCTTTCTTAGTTGTGTCTTTGTGTGACTTGTGTACCAAGGTAATTGTAGCCTCATAAACAGAGTTTGGTAAAGAACATTCTATTTCTATTGTGTGGAACAATTTGAAGACTATTGGTGTTAGTTGTTCTTTAAATTTCTAGCAGAATTCTGCATTTAAGATCTGGACCTTGCCCTGTGTAAGTTGGTAGACTTTTGATGACTGCTTCTATTTCATTATGGCTTATACTTCTATTAAAATTGCTTATCTGTTCTTGATTTTATTTTGTTAAGTGATTCCTATTCAGAAATTTGTCCATTTAATTTGAATTTTCAAATTTTGTGGAATACAGGTTTTCATGACCTGAAGAGTCTCTGCATTTCCTCTGCATATCCTTTGGATTTCCCTTTTTATTCCTGATTTTGTTAATTTGCATGTTTTCTCCTTGTCTTTTGTTTGGATTGGATAAAAATTTGTCAACCTTGTTGATTTTATCAAAAAGCCAACTCTTTGTTACATTGATTCTTTGTGTTGTTTTGTTTCTACTTTATTGATTTCAACCCTCAGTTTGATTATTTCCTGATGTCTACTTCTCCTGGTGAGTTTGCTTCTTTTTGTTCTAGATCTTTCAGTTGTGCTGTTTGTTTGTTCTCTAATGTGACTACCCTCCACTTTCCTCATGTAGGCAATTAGTGCAGTCAACTTTCCTCTTACTACAGCTTTCAAAGTGTCTCATAAGTTTCAGTATGTTGTGATTCATTCTTGTTGAATTAAAGAAAGTCTTTAATTTATTTATTTTTTTCCTTGACCAGGAATGGTGCAATTGCACATTGTTCAGTTTCCATGAGTTTGTATGGTTTCTGAAATTTGTGTTGTTAAATTATATCTTTAAATTATGGTGGTCTGGTAAGATACAGAGGACTATTTCTTTATTAATTAATTTATTTATTTATTTATTTATTTATTTATTTATTTATTTAATTGTATCTGTTGAGCTTTGCTATGTTGCCAAGTAGCTGGTTAGTTTTAGAGAAGTTTCATGTGCAGCTGAGAAGATATATTACTCTGTGTTTGGATGGAATTCTCTATAGATGTCTGTTAAACCCAATTGGGATATAACTTGTGTTCACACTTTTGATTCTTTGTTGTGTTTCTGTCTGGTGTTCCTGTCTAGTGGACAAAAGTGGGGTCTTTAAGTCTCTCACTATGAGTGTGTGAGGCTGTATGTGAGATGAGTTTTAGTAATGACTCTTTTATGAATGTGGTTGCTTTTGTATTTGGGGCATTGATGTTCAGATTTAAGATTTATCCTGATGGATTTGTCCAGTGATGAATATGAAAGGACCTTCTTCATCTTTTTTGATTGATTTTAGTTTGAAGTCCAATTTCTTAGATATTAGGACAGCTAAACCTGCTATTTTCTTGGGTCCAATTGATTGGAAAATCTTTTCCTAATCCTTTACTCTGAGGTAGTGTCTGTCTTTGAAGCTGAGGTATGTTTCTTGTATGCAGCAGAAGGATAGATACTGCTTTTTATCCATTCTGTTATCCTGTGTCTTTTTCTAGATATCTTAAGACCATTAATATTGAGGGAAATCAAGAACAATTGATTGTTAATTCTTGTTTGTTTGAATTTGGTGGTGTTGGTAGTATTGTGAGTAGATTTACCCTGCCTTTTTTTTGGCATCTGGTAAGGTCAGATTATCTATTGCCTATGTCTTTATAAGTGTAGTTAATTTCCTTGGGTAGGAGTTTTACTTCCAGAACTTTCCGTAGGGCTGGATTTGTGGATATGTATTGTGAAAAAACTGGTTTTTTTTTTTCATGGAAAATCTAGTTTTCTCCATCAGTAGTGATTTAGAATTTTGCTGTGTATATTAGTCTGGGCTGGCATCCTGGAACTGTTAGCATTTGTAGAGCATCTATCTATACAGGACCTTAGTTTCAGAGTTTTCATGGAAAACTCAGGTGTAATTTTGATAGGTCTGCCTTTTATGTTACTTGGCCTTTTTCCTTCTCTGCACATAATATTTTGTTCTTTATTCTGTATGTTTTGTGTTTTGATTATTATGTGGCAAAGGGACTTTTATTTTTTTGTATCCTTCCTGTACTTTCATAGACATGGCCTTCTTCAGACTAGGGAAGAATTCTTCAATGGCTTTTGTTGGATATATTTTTTTGTACCTTTGAGCTAGGCTTCTTTGCCTTCTTCTATGTTTATTGTTCTTATGTTTGGTCTTTTCACAGTATCCCTCATTTCCTGGATATTTTGTTTTATGGATTTGTTGGATTTAATATTTTCTTTGGTCAATGAATCTATTACCTCTAATTTATCTTCAGCACCTGAGATGCTCTCTCAGTGTTTCAGCTTTAAGGGACTTCTGACAAATTTTTAGTTTTATTGTGTTAGAATTGTATTATCTGCAATAAGGAAACTTGGATTTCTCCCATTTCAATTTCTATCCCCTTTATCTTCTTCAGTTGTCTTATTGCTCCAGGAAAAAAAAATTCAAGTGCTATCTTGAATAAAAATGTAATGAGTGGACATCCTATCCTTATCATGCACCTAATGTTATTGGAATTGCTTTGTGTTTTTCTCTATCTGACAGTGTATTGATGTGTCTTGTTGTAAAATCACTTTCTTGTGTTACAATGTGACCTTTATATCACTAAATTCCCCAGTATTTTGTCAAGATTTTTACAATGTCCTTTTCTTCTTTTTCTTTCCTTTTTCTTATTTTACATCTAGTAAGCTGGCCTCTTGGCATCTGTCCTTTGTGCATTTTACTTGATTGAATATATTTATTTGTTTACATATATATATATATATATATATATATATATATATATATGTTAAATTATTTTTGCAGGTCTGAGGAGAAAATCTTGATCATGGATGATGATCTTTTAATGATATCCTCAATTTGATTTTGCAAGTATTTTATTGACAATTTGTGTGTATATATTCATCCTGGTAACTGGTCTATGGTTCTCTGTTATCCTCTCTCTCTCTCTCTCTCTCTCTCTCTCTCTCTCTCTCTCTCAAAACAGAATTTTGATGAGGTCCTTCTTTTTTTATTTTATGGGATAGCTATTCCAAGAGTGTTAATTGTTTTCTAATCTCTGGTTAAATTCTGTACTGAAGCCTTTTGGCTCTGGAATTATCTAATTGGGAGATTTTAATTCCTGCTATTATATCATTGGTAAGCATGAGACTGTTTAAGCTATTCATAATATCTTGAGTTAATTTTAGTTGATCATAGAAATATAGAAATTCATCAATTTTTAAAAAGATGTTTTCAGTTGGAGGAGTGGGAATTTTGAAATATTGATTTTTCTCCATGTCTCCTTTTTCCTTATTTGCTTTATAAATTTCATGACCCTCTTCCTTTTGGTTAATTTAACTAAAGGTGTGACCATCATCTTAATGTTTTCAAAGAACCAACTTCTTGTTTCATGTATGTTTATTTTTGTTTTTAGTTCATCCATTTTGTTATCATTTGTTATCCATTTTGATATCATCCATGATAAACAGGACATCTTCATCACACCCTTCCCTTGAAGGTCGACAGGCATCATGAAACATGGGGCAAAAATATTATAGGAGCCTTAGGTCAGGGAGGATTAGAGCAAAGAGTTTCTTCAAGCCAGGAAAGGATAACTGTACTCATGACTCATCAGCTGTGATCACTAGTACACTATCTAGCATGGAGTCAGAAGTGGGAATGAGACCCTCCTCCTAACAGATGAGTTAAAAAGGAATAATGGCTTCTGGCAGAAGCAGAGGCAGAGGCAGAGGCAATTTCCTTCAAAATTCTGGCCCAAGGATTATTAAAAAGTAATTGAGTGAAGAAGATACAAAGTTGGGCATCACAGATGTGGGGAGATATTTGGAGAAAATAAATGGATTGAAATGGAGGGGTGACTATGACAAAACTGTATCCTTTGAAATAATCCAGAAGTAAGTAAAAATATTTTGAAATATATTTAGTTATTGATGTAAAGAATGTATTATTGGAGTTTCGAGATGTAGGACCAACAGGGTAGAACTCTAAGCCCTCTCTCCAGCTAACATGGTTTGAACAAGCAAGACCCCCTGAAACAGTGTTCCAGGTGATCTAACATTCAAAACAGCTGGGACAAGGCAAGCTTACAGACCATACAGCCAAGATTTCTGTATCTACTTAGGATTCCCATGACAGCGCTCCCTACCAGCAGGAAGTAGTTTGGAAAGAATGATACCCAAATTCCCAAATATCATTTATAAATGTTTGTTTTCATTTATATGGGCTTGTTTATAAATGGTTAATGACCATAACCAATCTTTTTAAATATAAAAAGGGATTATGGTATAAAAATATATACTTTGTTTTTGAATGGATTTTTACTTATTGATACAAACTTAAGGTCAATTTTATGATATGTATATTTCTCCTCTTGTTTAGGTATTGGGTTTATATAGCTCATTTAGAAATATTATGTATACTTTGGCATGGATTGTTACCTATGATAGTCAAAACATAGAGTTAAGTTAGTTAAGTTTTTGAGATGTATTTAAGATGTATTTGACATGGATAGGCATGCTTCAAACCTTTCAAAGACTACAGAATGTGGCATTTAAAGTGGTATAGAATTTTTCTTAGCGAGGAGGCACAACCGCTCCTGGCAACACCATTTGTGTCAGAAAGGAAGATGTACATCAAAGAAATACATAATAAAATTTACTTTCAATATGACAAGACTAGCCATTTGGGAAAGATACTGCTCTTCTCTGGAATGTTTGACTTTATCTTGTATAAACTGAACAGGCAGCACCCACAGGAAAGTGATAGCTGATACAAGATGGACGATGCTACAGGATTCCTGCTTCATGGAAGAAGAGTTTGCCAGACAGTTTGCAGGACACAGACAAAAGTGACTGACAAACTGACAATACAGGTACACAGTTTAAAGTTTCCTGCTTTGCTGAGGAGTCTACCAGACACACTATGGCCTATAGGCTAAATATGGGACATTCCAGAAGAACTTCGGGTGACTGATCAGGTAGCAAGGTGTCTTTGTCATTTCTAGAGCTTATATACTATCTTTCTGAGGTCTTTGAGGGAGTTGAAGACAGATAGGTATGTTTATAGTTTTCCTTAGTTAGGATTAAAAATAAGTTATATATAAGAATTTAGACTCACAAAGATAGGATAGAGGATAAACTATTTTCTTTAAATATTGCTAAATGTTAATGGATTATATATTGTTAACTGTGGGGTTTTTATTATTATTTTGTTATATATTTGCTATGTTTAGGTTGAAACCCTTCTTTTTATTTTATACAGAAAAGAGATGATGAGAGATGTAATTCTGTAAATATGTTTCTCTTATTGGTTAATGAATAAAGCCCTTTTGGCCAACAGGAAAGCATAATACATGGGAATAGGAGACGAGGATAGAGAGGAAGAAGTAGGGAGAAGATTCAAGATGTAGGACCAATATGGTAGAACTCCAGGCCCTCTCTCCGGTAAGACAAGATCACGTGGAAATATTTAGTTTAATAGAAATGGGTTAATATTTAAGACAGAGCTAGCCAATAAAAATGCTAGTAATAGGCCATAAAAATGTATATAAAATACAAATCTATTATTATATAGGGATCTTTTATTAAATAAATTTAATGAATTCTATTAACTTCAATGTGTCTGCCAACATTGTGACCTCACCCACAGAGCATAACTAATTTGCCACTAATAGTGTTTTATATCAAATGGCAGCCTACAAAATGGAAAAGAGTTTTATCAACGACATATCCAATACAGGGCTAATACCTAAAATATATAAAGAACTAAAAAACTGGACATCAAGAAAACAAATAACAGCCTGACTGCTGTGGCACATGGCTTTAATCCAGGCACATGAGATGCAGAGACAGGTGGATATCTGTGCATTTTAAGCCAGCATGGTTTAAATAACTAATTACAGCAGAGGCTCCAAGGCTTCAAAGAAACTGAGTCTTTAAAAGAGAAAGGAAGGATCGAACGAATGAACGAACAAAGGAACGAAGGAACAACATAATGAATGAAGAGAAAAAGAAAGATAATTTAATTTTCAATAGAGGAAATTCAAATTTCTGGGAAACACATTAAAAATGTTCACTCTCTGTCTTTGCCCCATCTACTGTGAGAATAAAGACCATTCTCAGCAATCAGACCATTGTCATTCCAGAAAATGTGAATGCCACTCTGAAGGGTGCACAGTCCTTAAGAAGAGCCCCAGAGAAACCTTCTGGAGGGACTTCAATCACATCAACATAGAGCTGAGTCTCCTTGGAAGAAGGAGAAGAGGCTCCAGGTTGACAAATGGTGGGGAAACAGAAAGGAACTGGCCACTGTCCGAATCATATGCAGTCATGTTCAGAAGATGATCAAGGGTGTCACACTGGGCTTCTGCTACAAGATGAGGTCTGTTTATGTTCACTTCCCCACTAACATCGTTGTTCAGAAGAATGGGTCTTGGTTGAAATCTGAAATTTCTTGGGTGAAGAATATATTTGCATGGTTTGGATGAGAACAGGTGTTGCATGTTCTGACTCTCAAGCCCAGAAATATGAATTAATCCTTGAAATAAATGATATGAACTTCTTTCAAGTTCAGTGGCTCTGATTCAGCAAGCCACAACAGTTATAAACAAAGATATCAGGAAGTTTTTGGATTATCTATGTGTCTAAAAAGGAAACCATGCAGCAGGCTAATGAGTAAGACCTAAGGTGCCGAGCTCCAGCACATGACCCTGAATTTAAGTAAAATTTGGTGTTTTTTGGAACAATAATAGACTTGCATTAAAAAACTGCTCAGTATACTATGTAATAAGGTCAATGCAAAATAAAACTCTGTTGAGATTTCACCTAGCTAGAGTCATAAAAGAAAAGATTAATAAAACAAATGACAGAAAATATTGGCAAGGGTGTGGCAAAAGGGAAACAGTCATTCATTGCTGGTGAGAATGCAAACTGTACAGCCACTATGGAAATGGGTGATGTGTTCATGTGGAAGCTGGGAATCAAATATAACCCACCTGTACCACTCTTAGAATATAGCTAAAGGATCCTTCACCTATCACAGAGACACTTGCTCAACCATGTTCATTGCTGCTGTGTTAACAATAGCCAGACGTTGGAGGCATCCTAGGTATTCCTCAACAGATGAATATATAAAGAAAATGTAAATTTACATAATGGGATGTTAATTTAAAATGAAAACAAGAAGTCATGTAGTTAACAGGTAAATGGATGGAGTTAGAAAAAGTCATCCTAACATAACCCAGACCCAGAGAGACAAATATGATATATTTTCACTTGTATATGGATGTTAGCTATTAAGTCCATGATAATTCAGCTACCAGCTGTATAACCACTGTTATGTATAGATTAAGGGACTAGAGGATGGGGAAAGATCTCCATAACAGAAAATAAAATAGAATGTGTGAAAAGATAAGGGATGGACTCAAACATGATGGCTAAATGAGGAGGGAAAAAGAAGAGAGGGACAAATGAAGAAATATATGTAAGGAGCCAAAATGAAGGACCATTTGAGGGACCTTATGGAAACCTAATACAATAGAAGCACTATATATATGGATGAAGGGAATCTAGATGAAATAGAAAAAAAAAAAAACACAAGGAAAAACAGAAACTAAGTGTGTCAGAGGAGAGATCTCCAACTTGATTTTTCTTGTCACAAAATGAAGCTACCTTTACTGGCAATGGATTGCACCTACTTATGTTGTTGGCCAAAATAACACACAGAAACACTGTATTAATTATGAACCTGTTGGACAGTCACTAGCATTTTTTATTTGCTACCTCTGTCTTAAATATTAATCCTATTCTATCAATCTAATTGTTTCCACGTGGTCTTATTTTATTGCAGAGAGGGTCTAATGTGCTACATCTTGAATCTACTCTACTACATCTCTCCCAAAATTCTCCTTGTCTCCTAGTCCCACCTATCTTGCTTTCCTATTGGCCAACAGGGCTTTGTTCATTAACCAATAAGAGAAACATATTTATAAAATGATATCTCCCAATATCTCCTCTTTTCTATCAAAAATAAAAAGAAGGGTTTTAACTTTAGCATTGTAAAATATATTTTAAAAAACAGTTATCAAATAAGAACTACAGATAATGATATTTAGTTCATTAACATTTATGAAGATTTTAAAAAAAAACATTTCATCATCTATCCTTTCTTTGTGAGTCTAAAGTTTTATATGTAACTCATCATTAATCCTAACTAAGGAAAACTATAACCCTAACTATCTGTCTTCAACTCCATCAAAGACCACAGAAGGATAACATATAAACTCTAGAAATGACAGAGACATCTTGCTGCCTGGTCAGTCACCCAAAGTTCTTCTGTTATGTTCCATCTTCTGCCTATAGGCCATAGTGTGTCTGGCATACTCTTCAGCAAAGCAGGAAACTTTAAACTGTCCACCTGTATTGTCAGTTTGTCAGTCATTTTTCTCTCTATCCTGCAGAATGTTTGAGAGACTCTTTCATGAACCAGGAACCCTGCAGCAATGTCCATCATTTTCAGCAGCCACTATTCTGTGAATCCTGCATGTCCAGTTTATACAGCATAAAGTCAAACAGTCCAGACAAGAACAGTTTCTTGTCCAAATGGCTAGTCTTGACATATTGGGAGTAATGCCATAATGAGTTTCTTCGACGTCCATCTTCCTTAATAATGTAGGTGGTGCTGTCAGGAGCAGTTAAGTCTCACTGTCAAGAAAAACCCTAAACCATTTTAAATGCCTTGTTCTGCAAGTCTTTGAAAGGGTTGAAGAATGCCTATCCATTTGAAATATATCTCTATATATCTAAAAAACCTAACCAATCTAACTATAAGTTTTGACTATTATAGGTAACTATAATTTGTACTTAATTATACATGTCATTTTTAAATGAGAAATATAAACAAATACCTAAACAAGAGGAGAATGTGTGTGTGTGTGTGTGTGTGTGTATCACAAAACTGACCTTAAATTTGTAATCAATAACTGAAAAACAATACCCCTTCAAAGTGTTCATTTCTATACCTTAATTCCCTTTTTACCTTTAAAAAAGACTTGTTGTGATCATTAACCATTTATAACCAACCTTATTTAAATGAAAACAAACATTTATAAACAATATTTGGGAATTTGTGTGTTGTTCTTTCCAAACTGCTTCCTGCTAGTAAGAGGTGCTGTCTTGGGGGGGGGTCCCAAAGAAGATGCAGAAATCCTAGCTGGAGTGGTCTGCAAGGCTGCCTTGTCCCAGGTATTTACATGTTGGATCACCTAGGACACTACTTCAAGAGGTCTTGATTGCCCAAACCATGTTAGTCTGGAAGGGATCCATAGCTTTTACTTTTCTGTCAAAACAAAAATAGAAATTCTTTTCCCAAGTAACCTGTCCTTAGGCTTGAATTTTGAAGTCAAAGCATTTTTGAAATAAATAAATTGGATTAATTCAGCAGCATTGATAATCAAGTGTATTTTAGCAGTAGTTTTTTCCTTCCTTAGCACTTGAACAATTCAAAGACACCACAATAACATACTGAGTCTATACTCTGTGTATTTTCCATTTTTATGTGGCATTTTTATTACTCTATTTCTTTTGCTTCTAATTTTTTTTTTAATCATACAGTGTTTCTCTGTGTAACTTTGGTTGCCCTGGAATTCACTCTGTACACCAGGTTCACTTTGAAGTAAGAGATTTGCTTGCTTCTCTCTCCCAAGTGCTAAAAATAAAGGTGTGTGCCACCACACCCAGCTACTCTCTATCTGGCTTCCTCCCTCCATCCCTCCCTCCCTCCCTTTCTCCCTTCCTCCATCCCTTCCTTTCTCCATTCCTTAATTCCTCCCTTTCTTCCTTTCATCTTTTCTTCCTTCCTCTATTCCTTCTTCCCTTTCTTCCTTCCATCATTTCTTCTTTCCATCCATTCTTTCTTTCTTCCTTTCTTTCTTTTTTGAAGCGCTTTATCCTGTTCCTTTTTCTCTCCCAAGGGTATGTAATATGTTACATGCACTGTAATATTTAGAGATTTATCTTTATCTTAATCTGTCTTTACAGTAAATCCTTTTCTTTTACTGGACACAAGTCTTTTAACTGCTAAACAACAACATTGTTTTGTAATTTACTGCCAACAGTGAGAGCTGTGCTCACTGCCTTGGTCTGTGCTGCTGCCTTGGAGATATGGCCACTGCCCTGCCAGCTGCTTCTACATACCATTCTATTGGTAGCAGGGCCTCTTAAAAGAGCCATGCAGTTTCTTGCTGCAAACCACCATTAAAGGAGACTCCCAAGTATTCTTGTCTCTAGTAAAACAGAGCCCACCTGAGAAAAAATGCTGCTAACCAAAAGCTTTGCTTGTCTCTGATATTTTGTCTATACTCCCTTTTTAGGCTTTTGTTAAGATTTAAGTGCAAGGTCTTAGTACCCACAATGCAGGTGCCATTTTGATACAAGTCTTCCTAGAATTTCACAGACAAGCTCTCCATCAGAGTCACATGCTTTTTGCTGCAAGCTGCATCCTCTCTGACTAGTCTGAAGCTTCCTCCCAACACAGTTTACCTGGAGCTTCAGGAAGAACCCCTAACCAACCTCCACCATCAGGAGGGTTATCTCAATGCTACATTTCAACAGATGGATCCAATTTGCATTATCATCCAAGATGAGATCTGAGATGTCTGCTCCAATCCTGACAATAAGTGATGCTGGAGCAGGATCTTGATCACAAAAACATCTTTCATGGATGCCTGACATCCTAAGACAACTGGCATGCCTGCGTCATGTATTGGTCCCTACCTAATGAAATTTCTCTTTGGTTAGGGGTAATTCAGTCTATCCAATACAGCACACAAGGCTAGAAACACAAATTACAGTGCAGTGGCTGGAGAGATGGCTCCTTTCTTTTCATTATTTCTTTAACTCATAAAGGACCAACATTTCAGCTAAAAGCCTTCAGCTTCATGTAGAATTCCTCTGATGGAATTGCATGTATGTAGTAGTTAGGTCTTCAGCTAGCACAAACACATACATATAAATAAAATAAACAAAACTTTTAAAAAACTCCACCAATGCATAGTTCAGGCCAGCAGCATTACAAAATTATCTCAACATTTCTGAGAATTTATTCTGCCTGCTGTGTGGTTACACTGATAGTCTATTTCAAAGAAACCATAGGCATATAGCTCTGATTTTCTTAATTACTTTCCTTTTTAAAAAGGTTTTATGATTCTCTGTTGATTACACATCGTGCATCCCAATCCCACACTTTCCCCTACCTGTGTCCTTGCATCTGTGCACTGCCTTGCCATCACCCACCTCAAAAAAACCTAAATTTAAAATAGAAACTCAAACCCGATATTATAAAAAAACAAACATGCAAAATCTTGGCAAGGAATCTATAGTTTGGCCAAGTGAATCACAGAGGATACATTTTAGTCCATACATCTTTTCTAGTTAAGTATTCTAGACAGAAAAGAGAGGGCCTAATTCTCTTGAAACTTATAATGGTTCCCTCTATTATGGTATCCCCTTTTTTTGTTCTCCTCTAATCGTCCTCTGACTCAAATTTCCTGATTCCACATGTTCTCTTCTCCTACCCTTCTCTTTCTTCTAACTCTCTCTCCACTCACTCTCCCCACCCCACTCCCAATATGCTCAGGAGGTCTTGTTCCTTTCCCCTTCTGTGAGGGACCTTGTATGTAACTCTTAGGTTCCTTCTTGTATCCTAGTTTCTCTGGCCGTGTGAATTATAGGCTGGTGGTCCTTTGTTGTATGTCTAAAATCCATATATATATAAGTGAGTATATACCATGTTCCTCTGTTTGTGACTGGGTTTCCTCACTCAGGGTGGTTTCTTCAAGATCCGTCCATTTGCCTGAGAATTTCAAGATTCCATTGTTTTTTTTTCCACTGAGTAGTATTCCATTGTGTAAATGTAACACATCTTCTTTATCCATTCTTCATTTGAGAGGCAACTAGGTTGCTTCAAGGTTCTTGCTATTAAAAATAGTGCTGCTACAAATATATGTCTTTGTTGCATGGATATGGATTATTTTGGTATATGCCTAAGAGTGGAAATGCCGTGTGGTGTGGTAGAGTGCACTGGTTTTTGAGGAACCACCATACTGGTCTACAAAATGGCTGTATATGTTTGCATTCCCACCTGCAGTGGAAGAGTGTTCTCCTTTCTCCACATCCTCGCAAGCATAATCTGTCATTGGTGTTTCTCATTTAATCTATTCTGACAGGACTAAGATAGTATCTCAGGGCTGTTTTGATTTGCAATTCCCCTGATGTCTAAGGATGTTGAACACTTTCTTAAGTGTCTTTCAGCCATTTTGGATTCCTCCCTTTACAATTCTCTATTCAGTAATGTACCCATCTCTTTAATGGGGATATCTGGTGTTTTGGTGACTAGTTTCTTGTGTTCTTTGCATATTTTGGAGAACTGGGATTGGTATATAAAATAAGACTGTAGGAGACCAGCCTATCCATGATGGACCACCCTGAGTCCCCACCTGCCTGACCTTTGACCCCCATGCCAGGGCCTCTGCTGGAGGTAAGTCTGGGACCAGTTCAGGTTGAATCCCCCAACACATACCCTTCCGGGAACTCCCTGGGTTATCCCTGAATATTGCATCCCCCTATATTCTGTCCCCAGAGAGAACACTTCTAGTACTCTGATCCACAAACCCACCTACCCAGAACCTGCCCTCCCCCACCTGTGTCCGACTGAGCCCACTGTTCCACTGCTGTGGTTGAGCACTGGGCCAGTGAGCAGGTCCAACAACTTCCTGGATCTGGTCTGCACACACTAGATATACCTATCCACACGGGACCACCCTGAGTCCCCACCTGCCTGATCTTTGACCCCCATAGCTGGGCCTCTGCTAGAGAAAATAGAGAGCTTAGACCTTCCAGAGCTACAGACATCGAACTCCTGACTCACCTATACCCACCAGGAGAGTAGTATACAGAGAGAGAGAGACCCCACCTGCACCTACTGGAAGAAGCGATGGGAAGACGGCAATACAAAGAAATGCCTAACAATAAAAAGACAAGCATGACACCACCAGAATCTAGGCACTCTATAAAAACTAGACCTGAACACCTCAAAACAGATGAAGCAGAAGAGAACGACTTAAAACATGTCTTCATAAAAATGATAGAGGTCCTCAAAGAGTTTATAAGAAAATCCCTTAAAGAAATAGAAGAAAAAATAAACAAAAAATTGGAAGAAATGAACAAATCTCTTAAGAAAGTAAGGAAAGCCAAGAAAAAAACAATCAGTCAGGTGAAGGAAACAGTTCAAGACTTGAACACTTTATTGAAAACATAAACTGAGGGAATGCTGGAAATAGAAAAACTGGGCAAATGAACAGGAACTACAGATGCAAGCATAACCAACAGAATACAAGTGATTGAAGAGATAATCTCAGGTGCTGAAAATAAACTAGAGGAAATAGATTCATCAACCAAACAAAATCTTAAATTCAACAAATCCTTAACACAAAGCATCCAGGAAATGTGGAACACTGTGAAAAGAACAAACCTAAGAATAATAGGCATAGAAGAAAGCTAAAAAGCTCAGCTCAAAGGTGCAGAAAACATATTCAACACAATCATTGAAGAAAACTTTCCCAGTCTGAAGAAAGACATGCCTATGAAAGTACAAGAAGCATACTGAACACCAAATAGACTGGACCAAAGAAAAAAGACCCCTTGACACATAATAATCAAACACCTAACATAATAATCAAACACTTAACATACAGAATAAAAAAAGAATATTAAGCAGCAAAGAAATGGGCCAAGTAACATATAAAGACAGACCTATTAAAATTATGCCTGACTTCTCCATGGAAACTCTCAAGGCCAGGAGGTCCTGGATAGATGTTCTACAAGTACTAAGAGCCCACTGATGCCAGCCCAGGCTACTATACCCAGCAGAACTCTCAATCATTATAGATAGAGAAAACAAGATATTTAATGACAACGCCAGATTTTTACAATATGTATCTACAAATCCAATCCTACAGAAAGTTCTGGAAGGAAAACTCCAACACACTGAAGTTAACTATGCTCACAAAGACATAGGCAATAGATAATCCCACTTCACCAGAACCCAAAGGACAAAGCAGGGCAAATATATTCACAATACCACCTCCTACATCCAATCTAAAACAAACAAGCTATAACAATCAATGGTTCTTACTTTCCCTCAACATTAATGGTCTTCACATGCCTATAAAAAGATACAGGCTAACAGAATGGATACAAAAACAGAATGCATCCTTCAAGAAATACATCTAAGCTTCAAAGACAGACATTACCTCAGGGTAAAAGATTGGGAAAAGATTTTCCAATCAAATGGACCCAGGAAGCAAGCAGGTGTAGCTATTCTAATATCTAACAAGTTAGACTTCAAACCAAAATTAATCAAAAGAGATAAAGATGGTCATTTCATATTCATCACAGGAGAAATCCATCAGCACAAATTCTCAATTCTGAACATCTATGCCCCAAATACAAAGGCACCCACATTTCTAAAAGAAATGCTACTAAAACTCAAAGCTCACATAAAATCTCACACATTCATAGTAGAAGACTTCAACACCCCATTCTCACCACTAGACAGGACCACCAGTTAGAAACTTAACAAAGAAACAAAAGGACTAACAGAAGTTATGTCTCAATTGGGTTTAAAAGATATCTATAGAACATTCCATCCAAACACAAAAATATATCTTTTTTCTCAGAATACATGGAACCACCTCTAAAATATACCACATACTAGGCAACATAACAAACAACAACAGATACAAAAAAATTGGAACAGTCCCATGTATCTTATTAGACCACAATGCTTTAAAGTTGGGATTCAACAACAACACAAATCTCAGAACACTACAAACTCATGGAAACTGAACAATGTGCAATTGCACCATACCTGGGTCAAAGGAGAAATAAAGAAACAATAAATACTTCTTAGAATTCAATGAGAATGAAGACACAACATACCCAAACTTATGGATGAAAGCAATGCTACAAGAGAAGTTCATTGCACTAAGTGCCCATATGAAGGAAATGGAGGATAGTCACATTAGAGAATTGACAGAACAACTGAAAGCCTTAGAATAAAAAGAAGCAACTCCACCCCAGAGGAGTAGCTGCCAGGAAATAATCAATTTGAGGGCTGAAATCAATAAAGTAGAATCCAGGAAAACAATCCAAAAAATTAATGCAGCAAAGAGTTGTTTTTTCAAGAAAATCAACAAGATAAAAAAAAAAAACCTTTATCCAAATTAACCAAAAAGAAAGAGAGAACATGCAAATTAACAAAATTATAAAGGAAAGGGGGACATAACAATGGACACTGAGAAAATACAGGCAATTTTCAGATCATACTTTGAAAACCTGTACTCCACAAAATTTTAAAACTCAAAGGAAATGGACAAATTTCTGGAAATCTATCACTTACCAAAATTAAATCAAGAACAGATAAGCAACTTAAATGGACCTATAACCCCTAATGAAATAGAAGCAGTCATCAAAAGCATCCCAACCAAAATAAAAATTGCAGGGCCAGATGGCTTCAGTGCAGTTTCTACTAGAAATTCAAAGAAGAGCTAATACCAATACTCCTCAAATTGTTCCACACAATAGAAGCAGAAGGTTCATCACTAAACTCTTTTTACAAGGACACAATTACCTTGGTACCCAAGCCACACAAAGACACAACTATGAAAGAGAACTACAGACCAATAACCTTCATGAACATGAAAAAAATACTCAATAAAATACTGGCAAATCAAATTCAAGAACACATCAGAGAAATCATCCACCATGACCAAGTAGGCTTCATCCCTGGGTTGCAGAGATGGTTCAACATATGAAATATCTATCTATGTGATGAACCCATAAACAAATTGAAAAAGAAAATACACATGATCATCTTACTAGATGATGAAAAAGTCTTTGACAAAATTCAACACCCTTTCATGATAAAGGTCATCGAGAGATAAGGGATAACAGGAACATAGCTAAACATGATAAAAGCAAAATATAGTAAACCAACAGCCAACATCAAACTGAATGGAGAGAAGCTTAAGTCAATTCCTCTAATATCAAAAACAAGAAAAGGCTGCCCCCTCTCTCTCCCTCTCTCCATATCTCTTCAATATTGTACTTCAAGTTCTAGCTAAAGCAATAAAACAATGAAAGAATATCAAGGGAACACAAATTAGAAAGAAAGATGTCAAACTGTCACTATTTGCAGATAATATGACAGTAGACATAAGCAACACACACACACACACACACACACATACACACACACAAAAAAAAAAACTCTATCAGGGAACTCCTACAGCTGACATACACCTTCAGCAAACTAGAAGGATACAAGATAAACTCAAAACAAGCAGTAGCCCTACTATATACAGACCACAAATGGGCTGAGAATGAAATCAGAGAAACATCACCCTATACAACAGCCATAAACACCATAAAGTACCTTGGGGAAATGTTTACCAAACAAGTAAAAGATCTATATAGCAAAAACTTTGTGTCTTTAAAGAAAGAAATTAAAGTAGATACCAGAAAATGGAAAGATTTCCCATGGCCTTGGATAGGTAAGAAAACATAATAAAAATGGCAATCTTGCCAAAAGCAATCTTCAGATTCAATGCAATTCCCATCAAAATCCCAGCACAATTCTTCATAGATATTGAAAGGATAATACTCAACTTTTTACGGAAAAACAAAAGACCCAGGATAGCCAAAACAGACTTGTATAATAAAGGAACTTCAGGAGGCATTACCATCCCCAACTTCAAGCTCTACTATAGAGCTATAGTCCTGAAAACAGCTTGGTACTGACACAAAAATAGGCAGGTAGACCAATGGAATCATATCAAAAATCCTGATATTAAACCACACACCAATGTACACCTGATTATACAATGGGAAAAAAAGTATCTTCAACAAATGGTGCTGGCACAGCTAGAAGATAGTATGTAGATGTCTGCAGATAGAACCATGTCTATCGCCATGCACAAAACTCAAGTCCAAATGGATCAAAGATCTCAATATAAACCTAGCCACACCAAACCTCTTAAGAAGAGAAAGTAGGAGGCACCTTTAAATGAGTTGGTACAGGAGACTGCTTCCTGAACGTAACTCCAGTAGCACAAACACAGATTGACAATTAATAAATGGGACCTCCTCAAAAAAGAAGCTTCTGTAAGGCAAATGAAACAGTCAATAAGACCAAAAGGCAGCACACAGACTGGGAAAAGATTTCACCAACCACACTTCTGACAGAGGTCTGATTTCCAAAATATACAAAGAACTCAAGAAACTAGTCAACAAAACACCAAATAACCCTATTAAATGTGGAGTACAGAACTGAAAAAAAGAATTCTCAATATAGGACTCCAAAATGGCTGAAAGACACTTAAGAAAGTGCTAGACATCCTTAGCCATCAGGAAAATGCAAATCAAAAACTCTGAGATACCATCTTACTCATGTCAGAATGACTGAAATTAGAAACACCAATAACAACTTATGCTGGAGAGGATGTGGAGAAATGGGAACACTCCTCCACTGCTGGTGGGAGAGCAAATTTGTAGTCATTTTGGAGATCAGTATTGTGGTTCCTCAGAAACATGGAAATCAGTCTACAACAAGACAACAAAGGCTTTTGTTGTTCTGTTCAACTACATTCATAGCAGCATTATTTGTAACCGCAAAAACTTGGAAGCAACATAGATGCCCCTCAACTGTAGAAAGGATAAAAAAACAATGTGGACAATTACACAATGGAGTACTACTCAGCAAAAGAAAAAAAAATGGAATCTTGAAATTTGCGGGTAAATGGATGGAACTGGAAGAAACCATTCTGTGTGAGGTAACCCATTTACAAAAATAGGAACATATATATGTACTCACTAATATATAGATTTTAGACATAGAGCAAAGGATCACCAGCCTATAATTCACACCTCCATGATAACTAGGATACAAGGAGGAACCTAAGAGATTCATACAAGGACACTCACAGGAGGGGAAAGGAACAAGATCTCCTGAGCATATTGGGAGTTGGGGGGGGCAGTGAGTAGAGAGGGAGTTAGGAGAAAGAAAAGGAGGAGAGAATAGCATGTGGGACCAGGAAGACTGAGTCAGGGGATGAATAGATGAGGGTGGAAAAAAAGAGAGATACTATAATAGAGGGAGCCATTATAGGTTTGAAGAGAAAACTGATTCTAGAGAAATGTCCAGAGACCTGCAAGGATTACCCCAACTAACAATATGAGCAACAGTAAAAAGGATACCTTATATGCCCTTGCCTGATAATGAGATTGATAACTAACTTATATGCTATAATAGAGCCCTCACCTAGTAGCTGATAGAAACAGAAGCAGACACCCACAGCTAAACAATGAGCCATACTTTTATAATCCAGTTGCAGAGAGGGAGGAGTGATAAGAAAAGGGATCAAGATCCAGGCAACAGAAACCCACATAGATAGCTGAACTGAACAACAGGGAGCTCATGGCCCCTAGACTGATAGCTGGAAAACCAGCATTACACTGACTCAGACACCCTGAACATGGGTCTCAGTTAGAAGGCCTGGGCAATCTAAGGGACCTCTGACAGTGGAACCAGGATGTATCCCTGGTGAACAAAAGGACTTTGGGAACATATTCTCCATGGAGGGATACTCCCTTAGTCTAGAGGCAGGGGAGGGCCTAGTCCCTACTTAAAATGACTTTATAGAATTTTGATGATCCCTCCTGGAAGGCATAACCCTCCCTGTGGAGTTCCAGGGTTAGATGGAAAGGGGGTGGTGAGCATGATAGGGACGTAAGGAGGGAGGGAGGGAGAGGGAACTGGGATTGATATGTAAAATAAGAAAAAAATAATAATATACAAAAATAAATACATGGGAACCACCAAAAAAAGAAAAAAAAAAAAAAAGGAAATGTAAAGTCCTCTGATTTTTCATCTCACCTAATGTGGGGAAAGTAACACTACACTGAACTACACTGAATCTGAAACATTTACTCTAATTAAGCTCTAATTTCTCATCAAATATATTTTTGCTCTGTAAACTACTGCCCCTTTGACATTTTAACCACATATAAATTAAACCATTTACAAGGTAATACATATTCACAGATTAGTCTTTTTCTGAAAAATGTACAATCTTCAGACAGGAGGAAGTGGGGTTAGGCAGGGCAATGTTAGCTGCCATCTTTCCTGAGAAAAGCAAAGGAGAGTAGTAGGGAGGGACACACTATTCAATGTGTCATCTTTCTTTCACTTCATCCCCTGATTTCCAGAAGGCAACTCACCCCATCTGCCTTTAAATTTCAATCAACTCCGTCTTAGTGGAGCTTTGAGAGGAAGAAATCATAGCAAAGGCTGTGCCCAGTGTGACATGTTCAGTGGGAAGCTCTACTGGCTCTTGAGTATAAGAAGTGCCTTCACTGGATCGCTCAGGAAAATAAAAGAACATTTTATTGATGGACTTATTGATTGATTTTGGCTTAACTTCTAAAATTGCCAGGAAAACAGAAGTACCAGATTTGAATTGTGCCTCTTACTGCCTATGGCAGATGTACACTCCTTTCTTCTCTCAGGATCTCAGTTTCAGAGTATCTTGCTGTTTGTTAATCTTCACCATCAGCTTGATTGAATTGAGAACTTCCTAGACTAGCAAGCCACACTTCTAGGTGTGTCTGTGAAAGTATTCTATACAGATGATCAAATAAAGGGGACTCTCCCTGAGTGTGGTCCATGTTATCCTATAGGCTGGGGATCTGTGTCGAATAGAAGAAGAAATGGGAAAGCCACTAGTATGTGGTTCTGTGTACATACTTCCTGTCTTTCATGATGTGAACTGTCTAGTTCCATCACATGCTGTTGCTGACATCATGTTCTGCCTGACCACAAGCCCACAGCACTGGAGCATAACAACCATCCACTTAAAGTCATGAAATGGTTGGTCAAAACATCACTCTTCCCTCCTTTATGTTGGTTTCCTTGGTGCTTGTCCCAGGATGATAAACTAGCACAACATCTTCCTGAAAGACAGAAACTCCAATCTCACCATGAGGATGGAAATTCCCAAACTCTGTTGCAGCTTCATGTGAACATATGTGTTCCAGTCTCTGAAAAAAAATGCACAATCATGGTATATGGAACTTCTGGAAGGTCTCCTTAAGATGAAAACAGCTTGCTTTCTCCTCTTCCTTTGTCCTCATTCCTTACAATCAAGTGAAACTTGGATTTACTAACAGCCATCTTGAATATTGAAAAGAGGTACCATATCCTAAGACTGATGATTCTGACATCTTGAAGAAGGCTGGGACATGGCATTTTCTTCCTAAAACATGTATTATTAGGTGAGTTCCCTAACACATTTTCAGGCCAAGATAAATAAAACTGTCCTATTTTTTTGTCTTCTAAACTTTTCAGGATTCTGAGTGCCTCCTGTACCAGGATGCATCTTACAGAATTTACCTCCTCAGCCCTAACTTACTCTTGTCGTGTTATCCAGGATGGTTTTCTAGCATTTCCTTGTTGCTTGATTTTCTTGACCTGCCAGGTACTGCCTCCACTTCAGCCCTAAGTAAGCACACAAAGACTTATATTAACTTATAAACTGTTGTCAGATGGCTAGGGCTTCTATTGGCTAGCTCTGTCTTAATTATTAACCCATTTCTATTGATCTTTGTATTTCCACATAGTGTTGGCTTACCAGAGAATGAGGAAATTGTTACTGCTTTGGTGGCTACATGGCATCACTTCACAATGCCTCTCTGCTTCTCTCTCCAGCATTCTTCATGTCTACTAGCCCTGCATAGCTTCCTGCCTCTACTGTTTTATTCATCAACCAATAAGAGAAACATATATACAGAAAGGCATCCCCCCGTCATTTCCTGCATCTGCAGACATTTTGATCAGATAAACTTAGATCTCAAGTACAGTTCAGAAGTAATGAACTTAGATACTGAGGGCAAATGAATTAGACCTACCAAACACTATCCAGGACTATCATTAAACATAAACTCTGCACCAGGAGTGTCCAATCTTTTCACTTCTAAGGGCTGCACTTGATGAGCAAGAATTGTTTGACACCAAATGTTCAAGTAGGGGTGTCCAAGAGAGTGTACATATGTTTATTTTCTTGTAACATTGTGACAGGATACTGTCATCTGAAAGTTCACACCAGAGAAACATGCAATCAAATTATCAAAAGAAGGGAAGAAAATCACAAAAATGTCTCATTGTGTTTTAAGATTTTGTGTGGGGACACACTCACGTGCACACCTGACCTGGGGCAGGTGGCCTGCAGCCTGTGGGTTGGATAGCTCTGCTTTAGACTGACCAACCCCTGAGTGTCTTCTGAAGTCTAGGATATCTCTAAACTCAACAATCCCTAAGCTGCTTCTAGGAGATTTCCCTGTATCCTGATGGGAGATGTTATTCTGTATATATGTTTGAGTGTTATTTGAGGCTCACGTGGTGGCGGGACCATGGCGGCAGGACCCACTGCAGCCGGCGGGAAGAACCTGCCATAACAAAATGGTGTCAGAAGTGGGATTGAGAACTTTCGCTTAAAACTTAACAAAAGCTTAAAAAAAAAGTTTTAGAAACAAAGGAACAGAGACTAGCAAGACTTCTTGGTAGCAGCATTTTCTCGGTTGGATTTGTTTTGCTGTAGACAGAGATTTGTGCGGCTCCTTTAAGGGAGGTTTCCAAAATTAACATAAGCAGCAAAAAACCGCCTTGCTTTTAAAGAGCTCTGCTAAAAATTCATTGGTGTGTACAAGAGCTGCAATGAAGGTTTACACTGTGTTTTAAAAAATGCGCTGGCTTGGGAGAGAAAAAGAAACATGATACAATGGTTTAAAAAGAAAAAAGAAAGTAAAATGGATGGGTGTGGTGGCGCACGCCATTAATCCCAGCACTCGGGAGACAGAGACAAGCAGATCTCTGTGATTTCAAAGTAAACCTGGTATGCACTGAATTCCAGGACAGATAAAAATTACACAGAGAAAACCTGTCTCAAAATATGTAAAAATAGAAATAGAAGAAATAGAATAATAAAAAAGCCACGTAAAGATGGAAAACACAGAGAAATTTTGGATACTATACGCGCTTCTGTTGTCTTTAAATTATTTGATTGCTGAGAAAATAACCACTGATAAAAGAAATGCTGCTGGATTAATTCAATTTATATATTTTAAAAATGCTTTGACTCCAAAATTTAAGCCTAAGGACAAGATACTGGGGAAAAGGATTTCTATTTTTGTTTCCACAGAAAATGAAAAGCTATGGATTCTTTCCAGACTTATATGGTTTGATCAAGCCAGACCCCCTGAAACAGCTCCCCAGGTGATCCAACATTCAAAGCAGTTGAGACAAAGCCTTGCAGACTACTGCCAAGATTTCTGCGTCTTCTTTGGAACCCCATGACAGCGCCCTCTACCAGCAGGAAGTAGTTTGGAAAGAACGACGCCCAAATTCCCAAATATTGTTTATAAATGTTTGTTTCCATTTAAATGGATGTGGTTATAAATGGCTATAACCACAAACAATCTTTTTAAAGGTAAAAAGGGAATTATGGTATAGATATGAATACTTTGCTTTGAAATGGATTTTCTTTTATTGATACAATTTAAGGTCAATTTTGTGATATGTATATTTCTCCTCTTGTTTAGGTTTATGTTTATATAGCTCATTGAAAAATGTAACGTATAATTTAATGCAGATTATAGATAGTTACCTATGATAGTTAAAACTTGGAGTTAAGTTAGTTAGGTTTTGTAGATATATAGAGATATATTTGAGATGGATAGGCATTCTTCAAACCTTTCAAAGACCTACAGAATATGACATTTAAAATGGTTTAGGGTTTTTCTTGACAGTGAGGTACAACTGTTCCTGGTAACACCACCTACAGAAGGAAGGAAGATGGACATCAAAGAAACACATTATGGAGTTTGCTTCTAATATGGCAAGACTAGCCATCTGGGCAAGATACTGCTCTTCTGGATTGTTTGACTTTATGTTGTAGAAACTGGACATGCAGGACCCACAAAAAGGTGACTGCTGATGCAAGATGGTCATTGCTACAGGATTCCTGCTTCATGGAAGAGGCTGCCAAACAGCCAGACAGTCTACAGGACACAGAGAAAAGTGACTGACAAACTGCCATTACAGGTGGACAGTTTAAAGTTTCCTGCCTTGTTGAGGAGTCTGGACACACACTATGGCCTATGGGCTGAAGATGGAACATTACAGAAGAACTTAGGGTGACTGACCAGGCAATGAGTTGTCTCTGTCTTTTCTAGAGTTTATATATTATCCTTCTGTGGTCTTTGAAGGAGTTGAAGACAGATAGTTTTGGTTATAGTTTTCCTTAGTTAGGATTAAAGATAAGTTACATATAGGACTTTAGACTCACAAAGATAGGATAGATGATATTTTCTTTAAGTCTTACAAAATGTTAATGGTCTAAATATTGTTTACTATGATTCTTATTTGATAACTGTTGTATGATATATTTTGCTATGTTAAGGTTAAACCCCTTCTTTTACTTTAGACAGAAAAGAGGAGATGATGGGAGATGTTATTCTGTATATATGTTTTTCATACTGGTTAATAAAGCTCTGTGGTCAATAGGAAACAAGATAGGTGGGGCTAGGAGACCAGGAGGAGGAAAGAGGAAGTAGTAGGGAGGAGTCGAGATGTAGACCTGAAAGAAAGAAGATGCCGGCTGTGGCTCCTGGATAAGATAACCACGTGGAAATACTTAGATAAGTAGAAATGGGTTAATAATTAAGACAGAGCTAGCCCATAAACAATAATGGTCATTGACCAACAGGATTGTATCAAATACAGAGTCTCTGAGTGTTATTTGGGGCTCACGTGTGGTGGCAGGACCATGGCGACAGGACCCGATGCAGCCGGCGGGAAGAACCTGCCGTAACAGTATCCAGATTCACTTTACTGCTCAGTTCACTGACTGATTTTTCTGTGATATATGGGGTATTTTCTGAACTATCCATGTACAACTGTCCCTGTTTCATTTTCTCAGTGGTGGTCATTCAGCTCAGAGAAACACATTAGTTAGGTCTTGGGCTGTGTCTCCCTCTTCACAGTTGATACCAAGACTCTAACCCTAATGTTACTTTGGGGGGTACAATTTCCTATTGATGCTCTAAAGAACTACTACCAACTTAGTGATTTAAAACAGTATAGATCAATTATTGTAGGATTCTAGTGGCCAGAATCTCAAACAGGTAAACTGGGTTTCACTCCCTATTGGCTTCTAGAGCAGTGGTTCTCAGCCTTCCTAATGCTGACACCTTTATTACAATTCCTCTTGTTGTGGTGACCCCAACCATAAAATTATTTCATAGATATTTCATAGCTATTTCATAACTGTAATTTTGCTGCAGTTATGAATTGTAGTGTAAATATCTGATATGAAACCCATGTGAAGGAATCAGTTGATCCCAAAGGTGTCTCCACCTGCAAGCTGAGAATCATTGCTCTAGGAGCTTGCCAGAACACAGTCCAAAAATGGAGTCCCATGAGAATTCTGAGTGCTTGTCAGAAAACAAGACAAGTGTTTCTTCAAAACACAGAATTGTTCTTGGAATGTGTTTTCAATGTCCTGACAGATATAGCAGATAGGACTGAGTTACTAAAGCTGTTGTTATCCATGCACCTCTAAGAAAAAATAATGTTTTACTACATGCAGCCTCTCTTTATGATTCTGTACAGATGGAACTCATGAAAATGTTGCTCAGGTTACCTTATAAGCCTCGGGATATCAATTGTCTGAATCTCTGATTAAAGTTAAACTAGCACAGCAACAGACATAATCAACTTCATTTCCTTTACATCATATATACAATTATCACTCTGGTTTTAATCCAACTTCTGCTTCCATTCCCATATCTCAGATTTCAATACTTCTGTCCCCATCTCACAAGACCTCTTATGGTTTCTTGATCTCAAGATCTCAATTGCAACGATACCATTCTATATGCCACATAGGGTAGCATATCTACCACATCAAGGGACTGGAACATGGGTGCCTTTGGGACCATTATGCTGTCTTCTACAAAGACAGTGAACTCAGTCCTAGTGAAGGAATCATGATTGATCTAAGCCAATTTCAGCAATCTGGATACCTTTCTCTGACACAGTCTTGCAAGCTGTTCTGTCTAGTGAGATGTGTAGAGATACCTAGAGTTCTGAGCAAGATTTTTCACTTGATAGTTTGCTTATATGCAAGAGGAAGAAGCCTTGTGTTTTTGAACATTTATCATAATTTCATTATTATTCTGGATGGACACTGTGTGACCTTGAATATATGACCAAAACAATACTTGCAGTGCTGCCTTAGCAACCCAACCTTGTTGAGTTATTAACCTAACCTTGGAAACACCTTTAGGCTTCTTCTTTTTTTTTTTTTTTTTTGAAGGGGGGTAAACTTTATTTTATCTACATTAAAAAAAATAGAACCAGCTATTAATTTTTGCTCAGAAAATGCTTCTTTTGGTATTCACAATATCTAAATTTCTGAAAAGGTGATCTGGTAAAATCATCCAATGCACTGATACACCAGATCCACATGTGACTAGCCCTTTACAAAAGTGAGTGACAGTTGCCACAGCCTTTACAGTCATTCTGAAAACACACACTGTGACATGCAGATCACAAAGAAAGCTCAACAAGCTGAAGTAAGCATTACAGTATCATTAAAACAAAAATCCATCTGTAGAAAATAAATACAACTTTGTCATAGTTGTAAAGAAAGGGAAAGCACTTAATAAAAATAATGGCAGTTGGACATATAACTGTTTCATTTACTGAATCACAAGGGTTGCTGTAAAGTGCATGGACTCTTTACATGTAAAGAGTCTGTGCACCAAATCATATTCAACACTTTACAAAATAAGTCACCCAAAGCATTTGCATGCTTTGCAACTATAATACACGTACATTTTTTTCTTTACATTTTTAAAAAAAAATATGAAATGTAAAAATCCTCAGATGAAATTTCTGCAGAAAGGCCCAGATTGTATCTTTTACCTGACTATGGCCATTGTTCCCACCAGCTCAGAACCTACAGTGTATTCTCAGAGCCCACTTTGTAATTACTGAGGGCTGGTGCAAACTGGATGCCAGATGGCACCAACCAGTGACTGCTTCAGAGTATGCCAGGCTCCTTTGTGATCAGAAATTTCCAGCTTAGGTGCCTTTGGTCCCAAACACATTAGTCTCTACCGATCATGACATGAGCTAGCACACCTGTGTCCCAGAGCTCCTTTGACACACCTGCAGAAAGAAGGCTCACAGCACTGGCAGGGCAAAAATCCCATAGAAGATACCATCATCATCCACTCTTTGTGAACCAGCACTGATACACTTTTTGTAATGACTGTGAAGTGAATCCTGTGTTCACTATTGCACAGGAACTTCATAGAAAGGAAAACCATAAAAACATCAGCTAACGCCTCCTGTTCAGCAGTGCAAACCAAACAAAACATAAACAGGATGCAGAAAACTACCCACAATCAAAGACTACTTTCTGTGACCATACCCAGGACCAAGTTGATGAAGAGTCTTTGGTCTACCAATTGTCAAGACACATAACTAAGACAAGTTGATGAGAAGGGAGCCAAACCCATTGCCACAAATGGGCCGCCACTGACCCAAACAGTGGCATTACAGCCAACTTGGTAATTGAAGTATCTGTGTCTGGAACAATTCCCACTGCAGCAACTCCCTTGCACAAGGATGCCTTTTTTAGGCTTCTTAAACAGTGTATATGAATGCACTTAATTTGAACCCATTAATGGGATGCTCTGTTACTGTGGATGAGAGCAATTCCAACAATTCTACCTAGCACTCTCTCACTTCAATATGACTCAGACTTCACTACTTGGATTCCAAGAATCTTTAATCTTAGAAAACAAGTATAATGTTCATCTACTAAGAGAGAAAACACAAAGACGTGTGTGTGTGTGTGTGTGTGTGTGTGTGTGTGTGTGTGTGTGTGTAATTTTAGTCTCATAAAAATCATATTTGAACTTCTAAACTCATATAATAAAAAAGTTATCTCCTTTATAATGTTAATGCATGTACTTCCTGGCAAAATGCAGGTGGGTGTCTAATCTCAGTACACGCTGTATTTATTGCTAAGTAAACAAGATAAGGCCTATAAAGTACTTAAAATAGAGCTGTGTATGGTGGGTGTCCAGTAAGTTACAGATTTTTCGTATATTCTTGCTTTGAAAGCTAGCATTTTATTTTGGCAGATTAAATACCACAATTAGTAATAGTCTCACTCCACACACACTTGATAATACTGAATGGAGAGGGTGACTTCTATACCAGTCCTGTAATGGAGTATGGATAATTTTACTCAATATTGAAGAAATTACTCTCTGAGAAAAGTCAGGGAAATATGATTATATTCCTGTTTGCGATCCAAGTTATAAATTAATGAGATAAGTTTTGATTGATACTAATTTGAAGATTTTTTTCACCATAATAGAACCAGTCCATATTGTCTCCCAGCATCTCCCAGTTCATATTGTCAAGTCTGGACAAAATCAGCAGACAAGAGGGTTCTCAACTCAATGTGAAAAATAGCTATTGTCCTGTGATCTAATGCTCTGGTAAAAATACCTCTTAGGAGAAACTTTCTCAATCTTTCATGTCAACAAACTGTGTACAGACTGAAATCGATCCTGTCTGTACCTCCTTGGGCAAACTAGGCCTCTTCCTTTAAAGTCTGGGATGAGTGAGGACAGCCAAGAGGAAACCACCATCCCATCATTAAACTTGGCAAAGATGCCTGCAAAGAATCCCCCAGAGAAAATGCAGTTCCATGCCATACACTGAAAGCTGCCTGGGCTCTGATGAACATTTGGTCATTGTTGTAGGAGAGGAAAAGGTGCATCAGTGCACAATGGAGAAGGGCATCCAGTCATTCCTGCTGAATGCTGAGGACTCTGATGGCTGCTTAAATGCCTAAAGCAGTACCTAATGTGTGTGTGTGTGTGTGTGTGTGTGTGTGTGTGTGTGTGTGTGTGTGTGTGTTTGTGCATGAACGTGACCCTGTGTGTGTGTGTTTGTGTGTGTGTGTTTATGCATGCACGTGACCCTGTGTGTGTGTGTGTGTTTGTGCATGCAAGTGGCCCGTGTGTGTGTGTGTGTGTGTGTGTGTGTGTGTGTGTGTGTGTGTGTCTGCAGGTATGCAGACACTTGTGTGAACATGTGTGTCCAGGCCAGAGGCTAATTTGAAGTGTGTCCCTTAACCACTCTGCCCCTTATATGTTGAAGAAGTGCTATTATTTGATTCCAGAACTCACTGAGTTGACTAATCTAGTTACCACCTTATTCTGGACATCCCTCTCTCTGTTTCCCAAATGGTGGGATTAGAGGAAGACTGCCCAAGTCCACTAGGGATATTAGGTATTTGACCTCTGGTCTTCATGCTTGCAAAGCAAGTGTTTTACTCACTGAGCCATCTCCCTGACCCTCTTATGTATATGTGCATGTATTCATGTGCATGTATGTATATCTGTATTTATTTATTTGTTTGTTTGTTTTATTAGGTTTTTTTTGTTTTTGTTTTTGTTTTTTTTGAGACAGGATTTCTGCGTGTAACATCCTAGCTGTCCTGCAACTCCCTTTGTAGAGCATGCTGGCCTCAAACTCACTGATATCCCCCTGCTTCTCCCTCCCAATGCTGGGATTGAAGGTGTCAGCCACCACTGACACCATCAGTGTCACCATCAAGGATATAGCTATATTTATATATACTTAATTGTGTACACAACACACACACACACACACACACACACACACACACACCTATGATGAGAAATGTTATTCTGTAAATATGTTTCTCATACTGGTTAATTAATAAAGCACTGTGGCCAATAGGAAAGCAAGATAGGCAGGGCTAGGAGACTAGGAGGAGGAAAGAGGAAGTAGTTAGGAGTCAGTATGTAGAGCCGAGAGGAAGCAAGATGCCGGCCCGCAGTGCTTGGATAAGATGACCACGTGGAAATACTTAGATAAGTAGAAATGGGTTAATAATGAAGACAAAGCTGGCCCATAAACAATAATAGTAACTGGGGAACAGGATTGTATCAAATACAGAGTCCCTGAGTGTTATTTGGGGCTGGCACGCCAGACTGGCGGCGGGCGGGCTGGCTGAAAACTACACCTATCTACCTATCTACCTACCTACCTACCTGGAGGTTGAAACTAGAGCAGAGACCAGAGACCATGAAAAAAAAATTCTACTTACTGGCTTGCTTCTTCTGGCTTCTTCAAGCAGCTATTTTATATAATGTAGGCCCATCTTTCAATGGATAACATGACCTGCAGTGGGATGGGCCCTCCTACATCAATTCACAAGAAAATGCCTCATAAGCATGGGTGGCCACAGGCCATTCTGATCACATCAATTCTTCAGTTCAAGTTCCCTCTTAGATGTGTCAAGGTGACAAACAATACCAATCATCACAGAGAGACATGCACATACCTTAAAGTAATTTTTGTGAGAATTTACACAAAGTATTTTTATCATAGTCTTCCTCCTCCACCCAACGAACCTTCCCTACCACTAACCTCATACCCTCTTTAGAAAAAACAGAAACCCATCAAGTCCAACTTGTGCTGTCCACATGGCTCCTCATATTTTTAATGCCTTTTTAAAGCAAACCAGGAATGCTACACCAAAATGATACACTGTTACAGTAGCTCAAATCTTATTCTGAGGCAAAAAGAATTTTTTGTTTTTTAAGTTCATTTTTTGGGGGGAAATGTCACTTTTTCATTTCTTGGCTATGTCACACAGCATAAAAAAATCAGATGTAATCATTTTCTGTTGAATTGGCCTATTTGAGGAACCATACAGGCACACCTTTTATCCAACTTATCTATAGAACTGAAATTTAAGCTACACTCTCAGGAACATTTTAAACCAAAAGCACTTAAAAAGGCATTCCACACCTTAGAAAAAACAGAACCAAGTAGATCAGCTCTGTAGAGAAAGTCATTAATCCCAGGATTAATGGGAAGAAAGGAGCCCTCTCCACCCACTTCTGAGAGTGTAGCTCACAAAAGAATTGCACAAGGTAATGTTTGGGTTCTTCTGAGGCCCTTTAAGCTTGATGTTTATAGATTCCCTTACAAGTGCTGTCAGACCCTGAATGAAGCATAGGCAGGGCTAACTTGCAAGAAAAATGCCCAGCCACTGATACCATCACCCATAGTTTCCTTGCTCAAATCCATATTCCCACTCTGAGTCAAAGTCAAGGCAGGGAATGAAGAGCTGTCCTGTGGAGTCAGTGGTGTGACATTTTAGTCATATCTACAGACCTTCAAAAATCCCACCACCCTGTTGTACCCTTGTGACTAAGATGACATTTGTAGTGTTTACACTCAAATTTAGGTGAAAATTCAACTCTTTTTCTTTTGCTGTGTTGGCTCATCCTTGGGAGGAGTTGTCATGATGCCTCCCCCTTTTAGGGAATGTAACTGCCCCAGGCTTGAAATGTGCTGAAACCTCCTGAGAGGACTATGACATCACACATTCTCTTTGCTTCCCTGTCCCTTGCTTTGAACAATGGAATGGAAGCATTTGTGCCACTTTGGGAGGAAACATTGATTTTTAGGTCCTACAACCCTACCTATTCCTGTTTCTCAATCATCCAGGTTAGCATAAACTGTGAGACGCCCACAGTGCCTGCCTATGCCTCTGTGTGATTATGGCAGCAGAGCCCACTTGACACCTGTTTGACATGGGGAAAGAGTCAGGAATTAATCTTTGCTAATTTTTTTCACTGACAATTTTTTAACTCTAGCTCTGCTTCATTCAGTGGAGGAAAATTAAGGCCTCCTGTATGTGGAAGAACTTAAGATATAATGGTTGTAGAAGCAAAGAGAGAAGGGGTGATCCTGTGGAAGAGTCCATGGAAGTTTAAAGAGATTCTTCCTTTGTCCCCCTGTTAGCTTGCAGGTTTCCCAGGGGCACTGAGGTGCCGTTCCAGCCAGTGGTCCCATGGGTAATGAATGGCCACAATTTGCTAGGGTCAAAAGTGGGTTCCTTGCAATGAAATTACCTATATGGGCAAAAATTAAGTATGACTAGAAAGACAACAGATCTAGTACAGTAAGCACATGCTTAGGAGGCTTCCAGAGTTCTCAGTATGTTCAGTGCTGACAATTTTAGATGTTGTTGGTCACAAAGGAAGCTGAGTTCATCGTATACACTGTCCAGATCTTTAGGAATATTTATTCCTCTTAAGGAGAGTTGGCAGGAAGGGACTGAAATGTACCAGCTCTAGGAAAGCTTTAGTAAATCTGAAATATTCTCAAGATACAAGCAGGAATCCTGCATTTCTGGGTCCTGGTGTCTCTTACCACCAGCTGGACATAGTCCTAGAAACTACTGTTTTATGTCAACCCTGTGCTGGGTTTCAGATGTTGCCACTGTTAGTCTCAACTGCCAGGGCTCCTAAGAGAGACCAGAAAGGAGCACACATCTGTCATGCATCCATAGTCTAACAGGAAAGAAAGTCAAATGAATACACCCATAGATCGTCATTTGCTAGGACTGCTGTTACCAACTCGCATGTGATATAAAGTCCACAGCTGACCAGGTGCTCACACGTCCTCTCTCCATTGCAGTAGGGAGAATATCGTCATCCTCATTAATCAGGAATGGGATACTGACACACATACACACACCCAGGCCACCTTCCCATAGAAGGAGGGGTCAGCCTAGCTCTGAACTACCTCACTCTCAGTTCAGCCTCAGTCTGCTCTACTAGGAGAGCTCTCGCTCCAAACCCCAGTGCTCCTGTATGTTATGAATAAAGCATGGAGAACCTTGTGTGGGAGACCTTGGTGGATTCCATATGGGGCGTGGTTGACCAAAAAGGGGAACAAAAATGCCAGGAAGACAGAGCTTAAGTGAGAAGTTTCATTAGAAAGGGGAGGGAAGGAAAGATAAAAGAGGTAAAGAAACACAGACTCAGAGAGAGGACAAAAGAGAAGAGAAACACAAGAAAAGTCCTGTCTGTCTGCCCCAGGGGGACAGCAGGACAGAGAGCAGGAAAGAGAGAGTGAAAGAGAGAACAGAAAGAGTTGGAAAGAGAAGAGCAGAAAGAGAGAATAAGTGAGCAGAGGTCTTTCTTTTAAAGGGGTCCTTTGCACCAGGGCTGAACAGGGTTCTGCCTGCATGCATTCTGCCAGGAGACAGGAACAGATAAGCATAATGCCTGAATTCTATGATTAAAATTCTTACATGAGAATTAATTTGGTTGACTTGCTCAATTTATTACATGAGAAGCAAAAGCACATTCAAAGAAGATGCCTGCTAGGTTCATCCAGCAGACACAGCACCCTTGGGATAAGCATGGGTGCATTTGTATCAGGGAAAAGCATGGAGATGGACTGTGAAATTTCTGCCCACTAGCAAGGCATTTGCATCTCCCATTTCCCCAGCAGTCCCTGTGGCTCCAAGATGGAAGGGAAGTTCTAGCTGAGACTATTTGGTTCCATGATGCAGACAGTAAAGAGAAACCTGTCCTGAAGCCCGTTTAAGTCTGTGTGCAACTAGACCAGCACATCTGTTTATTTCACTTTAAGGGGGATTTTATTGGTGAAGACAAAGAACCAAGAAAGGAAAACAGCAATTACCATGACACAGGAAACATCCAAACCACAGATTCATTTCACAGAGAGGAAGCATTTGAACTCTGGGGAGTTATAGGAAATGTGCATAAACCCTTCAAATATGAAGACTCTACTGTACCCATTGTAGGACTGCTGATTCCACAAAAACATTGTCATTACCCAACAGAAACAAACACCGAGCCAAGACATTTGAAACTGAAATTATCTCCCAGGGAATAAAACGTGAATTGCATTCATTTCTATGTTGTCTTTACCCATTAGTAAGGAGCAAATCAATGCTCATTGGGCTTCTAGAAGAGACAGTGAGTAAAATGACACCCCTATTACAGTTCAGACTCGACTTTTTGATTGTACTAAATCATTTCTTTAGACTTGAGTGTGATCATTCTCTAGATCCATATTCTGGGGTAACTTGACAAGATTTGAAATCTCTTACATCTCTACAGTTCTGCATTTGGGAGAAGGAGTAAGAGAAGAGCAATTTGCTGTAGCCTCTGTGTCACATGGGAGCTGCTTAGAAGTGCAGACTTCTCCAGAAACTTGGTTTTCAGTCTGTGTTTACCCAGGTTCATAAGACCAAGTTGTCAATGATGGGCAAAGCAGAGACCCAAGAAGGCAGCATGGCCATTCATAGACAAGAGTCAAGGAATGGTGTTCAGGAAAGGCAGAAAGCACTACAGGAAAACAGGAGAATAACAAAGGTCTACGCACATCTACTATGTCTTTTCATGACTCACCTGGGATGCATATGGTAGCTTAAGCCATTTCTAGCTGAAGTCAGTTTTCCTATGTGACACTAGGAAGTAGCTATAATGAATAAATATGTGAAGGAAAGTAATCTGTGATCTGACTCTAGGAGATGCCAGCCTGCAACTTTGCTGGAATTTTCTTTCTAATTTTGGGTACTTTTCAAAATAAAGGATAATGGAGCTGGAGAGATGGAGAGTTAAGAGCACTAGCTACCCTCCAGAGTTCCTGAGTTTAATTCCTAGGAGCCACTTGGTGGCTCACAACTATCTAAAATGGAATCTGATGCCCTCTTCTGGCATAAAGGCAGACATGCAGGTTGAATACACACATAAATAAGTAAATCTTTTTTAAAAATATATAAAAAAGGAAACATTATATTCTATCTTAAAATATTGCCAAATGTATACATCTTTCAGTGTACATTTACATGGTATTGACTTGTGAATGCTATGAATCCTGTCTGTCCAGAGTCTATCTAACCACTCTGCTCATAGACAGAGTTACTAAGGGATATGACAGTATTTGTGTATGTGTGTCCATGTGCCTATGTGAAAATGGAGGCTGGATTGTCCTCAGGTATTGTTCCTCAGTAGTAGTTGTCCACTTTGCTTTCTGAGACAGAGTCTTTCACTGGCATGGAACTCACTAATCAGTCTAGGCCCCCAAGGACCTGTCCATCTCCCCCTCCCGCACACTGGACATACTTGTGTGTACTAGTTGGCTTTTTCACTTGGGCTCTGGACATCAAACTCAGGTTTTCCTGCTTGTCTGGCAAGAACTTTATCCACTGAGATATCCTCATAACCCACACATGACAATCTTTGACTCATCATTTCCTGAGTAAAAATCTCATTAATTACTAGGGCTGCCCACTTGATTATTAATGATTGTTTGCAGAACATACATATACCCCTCTCATCCTTCGGTCTTCATCCACTGACTACAAAGAGTAACCTAACTTTCATTCCATTATACAACACTTTATAAGTGTGAAGCAAGTCATTAATTCTTCCTAGAACTCTCCACTATTTAGTCAAGTTGTTTATAAAACCACCTGGTGTCCAGAGGCCTAGATGAACAAGTAGATTTAATAACAGAATGCCTTCTAAAAGCATTGGTATGTACTTCCCCAAATTCAACTTTCCTGCTAAATCCACAGGGATAATATTTGTTAATCATTCTTCATCTTCCCTTAGGCCAATTACTGTCATTAACCTTTCCCACCACCAGATAACACACTTGGTTTCTAGAACAGAAACCCAAGGTTGTACTAAGAACTATTTTCACAGTAGCACTATACCTACTAATGTCTACTTAAGACCTCATTATGTTAAGTTTGGCCTGTGATGTCTCTCCCAAATAAGTAGACCCCTATACACACAGCAGATGTTTCTTTCTTTCTGGGATAAGTTAAATGGTTTTACAAGAGAGAAACACAGAGAGACAGGGAGAGAGGGGGGAGGGAGAGAGAGAGACAGAAAGAATACCTACTTGGTTGATTAGTGTTACTCATTGAAATTAAGGTTCAAGAAATGAAAATATTTCTGAACGTTCAGCATTAGGAGTCCCCATGATTTTCTGTTTCCACCTCATGAGGTGATATTCTGCAGCTTCTTCTCATTGAAAGCAGCAGCACCAGTCAGGCACACTGTGATTGGAAGAATGTTAGTAAAACAAGCATGAGTGGAAATTAGATAAAATGCAGAAGATGAAGCAGAGCATGAAGGGTAGTGACTGTAAGCCAGGGTGCAAAGGCGCAGTGAAACCAGTGCACTGGACTTGTTCATGGGTAGAAAGAAGAAAGGTTTATCTGGAGAAGCTCAAAGTTGCTTGGAGACAGAGTGAGTAGCAAAATGGCAGGGAAAGCTTTGCCAGTTATAGAAGCTGGAGGTAGCTTCTAGAAGAGGTATACAAGCCCAATAGCTGGAAGTTTATAAACAGCAGTGGGGGGTGGGAAAATAGCCAAAAGGCTAGTGTGTGTGTTGGAGGGGGACACTTTGATATGCATTACAAGTTTGTGTGAATAGGGATTAGATATCACATTTGCTAAAAGTATGAAAACAGAGACACTTCCTGACAACAGAAACCCTTCACAATTTTCTGAGCAATCCTGAGTATAAATTTTGTCTATCTTCCAGTATTCCTTCTACCCTATCAGAGCCCGGGAGTGCTAGACTGCCATTTGGGCACACTGTTAGTGCAAGTGCAATTGGGGGGGGGGTGTTGGAATCTGACAGTGATGAGTGAAGTAACCCAAGATAATGGTGAGTCTAGGAACTACTGATATTTGCCAGGGTTGCAGAGATAGGTAGCTAGGAGTCCAAGGAAGATATGCAGGGTTTATGTGATTTTATACTTTGATCATGAAGTGTTACTCATTGGCTCATGTATTTGAGTCCTTGGTCCCCACCTGAGAGTATGGAAACATGGGATGAAAGCCCTAGCTGGAGGATGCAATCCTTCAGAATTATAGCCCATCCCTGCTTCAGTCTCATGTCTGTTTTCTGATCCACTGAGATGTAAACAAGCTCCCCCCTGCCACAGAGCAAGCCACCTACACCAGGGTGATGCCAGGGCACCTCTATGGACTGTAACCTGTGAAACCAAGAGCCAAAATAAATCTCTTTTCATTTACACCGTATCTATGGGGTATTTTATCTCAGCAATGAGAAAGTAATTATTACAGGTGTCATCTTCAGAAAATTGTATTTATCACACTTTGACCACTCCCACAAGGTCCATCATTCAGCACACACCAGACTTCCTCATCCCTCAGGGATGAGAGATTTTTTACTAGACCTCATAAAGCAAGCAGGTCATTGGGTGCTGCCCAGGACTCCATATGTGTTCTCATCTCAAGATGTTGTGGGTGTTAAGCAGATACTCCAACACAGAGCTACATCCACCATCCTCCACTGGCTCTGGAGATCACTCCTGAGTGTGACGCATAATTATCACTACAGTGCATTTTGAGCTTGCAAAATACATTAATTCAACCCACAGCAATACAAACTTGGGATAATTCCCCCTCATTCTTATGGCAGCATGGAACCCGATAAGGCCAGAAGCATGAGCGAAAGTAGGGACACTGGCTACTATGGGATGACATGGGACTACCTGCTTGTACAGTTTGGATTGATCCAAATCATACCAGCTCCTTCTTCTTGGCAGTGGCTTTTGTCTCTCTTGGTGGTTTTAATGACAGGAGCTCAGCAAATAGTCACTGAGCAAATATTTGTGAAGGAAACAAAAAAGGCATCAGTGAACTTATGAGGAAACAAAGAAAAGCAAAGTTTTCTGAAAGTTAATTCTTTGAAATGACAAAAAAAAAAACTTTAGCAAGATAAACTGATTTTAAAAAGAAGTTTGAGAACTTCTGCTCAAAATCTGGAGCCTGCCCTCACCTCAATCTTGGCCCCTCTATACCTTCTGCTTGAGGTGAGACTGGCACCAACTCAGGTCCAACCTCCCATCCTTCCCTTGGAATTTCCTGGGTTTGCTCTGCATCTTGACCCCCATACGCCCTCTGCTTGAGTGAACCCACCCTGGCACCTGGAGCCTGCCCTCCTCTCAGTCCTGGCCCTCCTATGTCCTCTGCTTGAGGTGAGTGTTTTGCCAGCTCAGGGGCACCACCATCACCCCAGCATCTCCTTGGAACTTCCTGGGTTGGCTCTGCATGTAGCAAACCCACTCTGGCACATAGATCACTTGGATCCTACCCTCATCTCAGTCTGGCTCTGTGTCTAGAACCCACACACACACACTGCTTGAGTGGACCCACCCTGGCATGCTGGACCATCTGGAGCCTGTCCCCATCTCAGTTTTGACCCTCCTACTACCTCTGCTTGAGTCTTTGTCCCCAATGCCGTCTATGTGAGAACTCCAAGAGAGCTCAGACCATCCAGAGTTACTCACATCAAAGTCCTGATCCACCTATACCCATCAGGAGAGGAGAGAGGAGAGAGAGACCCCACCTGCACCCACTGGAATAAGGGATGGGAAGACAGGAGTACAAGAACTCATTCAACAATAGAAAGACAAAAATGACACCACCACCAGAATCTAGGGACTCTATACCAACAATACCTGAACACACCAATGCAAATGGAGCAGAAGAGAATGACCTTAAAAACAACTTCATGAAAATGATAGAAACCCTCAAAGAGGATATGAGAAAAATCCCTTTTAAAAATGGAAAAAAAACCAAACAAACCAAAAACTGGAAGTAATAGAAAAAAAAAACAACCAAAAATGCAAGAAATCAACAAATCTCTTAAAGAAAGCAAGGTAAACCAAGGAAAAAACAATCAAACAGATGAATGAAACAATTCAAACAGTTCAAGACCTGAAAACTGAAAAGAGACGATAAAGAAAACACGATGAAGGAATGCTGGAAATAGAAAAACTGGGTAAACAATCAGGAACTACAGATGCAAGCATATCCAACAGGATACAAGACATGGAAGAGAGAATCTGAGGTGCTGAAGATAAACTAGAGGAAATAGATTCATCGACCAAACAAAATCTTATATTCAACAAATCCTTAACACAAAATATCCAGGAAATGTGGGACACTGTGAAAAGACCAAAAATAATATGTAGAGTATAAGGCAAAGAAGCCCAGCTCAAAGATGCAAAAAATACATTCAACAAAATCGAAAAAGAAACTTTCCTAACCTGAAGAAGGGCAAGTCTATGAAAGCACAAGAAGCTTACTGAATACCAAAAAGACTAGACACAAAAAAATCCCCTTGCCACATAATAATCAAAACATCACACTGCAGAATAAAGAAAGAATATTAAGAGCAGTAAAGGAAAAAGACATATAAAGACAGACCTATTAGAATTATACCTGACTTCTACATGGAAACTCTGAAAGCCAGAAGATTCTGGATAGATGCTGAGAACCATGATGCCAGCCCAGACTACTTACTATACCCAGCAAAACTCTCAATCACTACAGATGAAGAAAACAAGATATTCCATGACAAAAACAAGATTTATACAATACATATCCACAATCCCTATAGAATGTTCTGGAAGGAAAACTCCAATCTAAGGAAATTAACTGCACTCACAAAAAAACAGGCAATAGATGAACCCACTTTATCAGAAGCCTAAAGAAAAAGCAGGGTAAATTACTCACAATACCAACAACAACAACAAATCCAAAACAAACAAGAATTAACAATCAATGGTCCTTAATTTCTCTCAATATCAATGGCCTTAACTTGCATATAGAAAGACACAAGCTAACAGAATTGATACTAAGACAGAATACATCCTTCTGCTACATACAAGAAACACAACTCAGCTTCAAAGACATGTTTCATCAGAGTAAATGGTTGGGAAAAGATTTTCCAATCAAATGGAACCAAGAAACAAGATGGTATAGCTATCTTAATATCTAACAAATTAGACTTCAAACTAAAATCAATAAATAAAGATGAAGAAGGTCATTCCATATTCATCACAGGAAAAATCCTTCAGAATGAAGTCTCAATTCTGAATATACATGCCCCAAATACAAAGGCACTCACATTTGTAAAAGAAACATTACTAAAACTTAAATCTCACATAAAACCTCACAAATTTACAGTGGGAGATTTCAGCACCCCAATCTCACCACTAGACAGGACCACCAGACAGAAACTTAACAAAGAAACAAAGAAACTAACAGAAGTTATGACCCAAATGGGTTTAACAGATATCTATAAAACATTCCATCCAAACACACAAAAATATACCTTATTCTCAGCACCACATGAAACCTTCTCTATAATCTACCACATACTCGGCAACATAGCAAACCTCAACAGATTCAAAATAATTGGAATAACCTCCTATATCTTATCAGAAAATCATGCTTTAAAGTTATAATTCAACAACAACTCAAATTTCAGTAACCCCACAAACTTATGGAACTGAACAATGCAAATTTCACCATTCCTGGGTCAAGGAAGAAATAAAGAAATTAAGGACTTCCTAGAATTCAATGAGAATGAAGACACAACATACCAAAAATTATGGGACACATTGAAAGTAGTAACAAGAGTAAAGTACACAGCACTAAGTGCCCACATGAAGAAAGTGGAGGATAGTCACATTAGAGAATTGACAGCACAACTGAAAGCTCTAGAACAAAAAGAAGCAAACTCATCCCAGAGGAGTGGGTGCCAGGAAATAAAGTGAGGCCTGAAATGATTGAAGTAGAAATAAAGAAAAAAATACAAAGAATAAATGTAACAAAGAGTTGGTTCTTCCAGAAAATCAACAAGGTAGACAAACCTTTATCCAAACTAAGCAAAAAGCATAGAGAGAACATGCAAATTAGCAAACAGAAATAAAAAGGAGGACATAACAATGGACACTGAGGAAATCCAGAGACTATTCAGGTCATATGTTAAAAACCTGTACTCCTGAGCTGGAGAGATGGCTCAGCTGTTAAAGGCTAAGCTCACAACCAAAAACCTGTACTCCAAAAATGCAAAAATTGAACAGAAATGAACAAATTTCTGGATAGATATCACTTACCAAAATTAAATCAAGAGCAGATAAGCAACATAAATAGAACTATAAGCCCAAATGAAATAGAAGCTGTCATCAAAAGTCTCCCAACAAAAAAACCCCAGAGCCAGATGGTTTTAGTGCAGAATTCTTCCAGAAATTCAATGAAAAGCTAATACCAATACTATTCAAAGTGTTCCACAAAATAGAAGCAGAAGGTTCATTGCCAAACTCTTTTTACTAGACTTCAATTACCTTCATACCCAAGCCACACAACAACACAACTAAGGAAGAGAACTACAGCCCAATATCCATCATAAACATTGATACAAAATACTCAATAAAATACTGACAAATAGAATCTAAGAACACATCAGAGAAATCATCCACCATAACATAGTAGGCTTCAACCTAGGGATTCAGGGATTGTTGAAAATATGAAAAAAAAATCTATCAATGTCTATACCATATAAACAAACTGAAAAAAAAAACCACATGATCATCTCACTAGATGCTGAAAAAGCCTTTGACAAAAATCCAACTCCCATTCATGATAAAGATCTTGGAGAGATCAGGAATAACAGGAACATATCTAAACATAATAAAAGCATTATACAGTAAACCAACAGCCAACATCAAACTAAATGGAGAGAAACTCAATGGGATTTCTCTAAAATCAGGAACAAGACAAGGTTGTCCACTCTCTCCATATCTCTTCAATATTGCCCTTGAAGTTCTAGTTAGAGCTATAAGACAACAAAAGGAGATCAAGAGGATACTACTTGAAAAGAGACAAGTCAAACTTTCACTATTTGCAGATGATATGATCATTTACATAAGTGACCTGATATCTAGCTGATATACACCTTCAGCAAAGCAGCAGGATACAAGATTAACTCAAAAAATCAGTAGCTCTGCTATATACAGATGATAAATGAACTAAGAAAGAAATCAGAGAAACATCACCCTTTACAATAGCCACAAACAACATAAATTATCTTGGGGTAATGTTAACCAAGTGAAAGACATATATAGCAAGAATTTTATGTCTTTTAAAAAATAAATTAAAGAAGATACCAGAAAATGGAAAAATCTCCTATGCTCTCGGATAGGTAGGATCAGCATAGTAAAAAAGGCAATCTTGCCAAAAGTAATCTACTGATTCAATGAAATCCCCATCGAAATCCCAGCAAAATTCTTCACAGACCTTGAAAGGACAACACTTAACTTTATACAGAAAAAAAAGACTCAGGATAGCCAAAACAACCCTGTACAATAAAGGTACTTCCAGCAGCAACTCCATCCCTGACTTCAAGCTCTACTATAGAGCTATAGTCCTAAAATAGCTTGGTATTGGCAAAAAAAAAATAGACAGGTAGACCAATGGAATCAAATTGAAACCCCTAATATTAATTCACCCCTATGAACACTTTATTTTTGACAAAGAAGCTAAAATTATACAATAGAAAAAAGAAAGCATCTTCAATAAATAGTGCTGGCATAACTGGATGCTGGCTGGTAAAAATACTGCAGATAGAGCCATGTCTATCACCATGCACAAATGGATCAAAGAGCTCAACATAAATCTAGCCACACTGAACCTCTTACAAAAGAAAGTGGGAGGTAGTCTTGAATGAATTGATACAGGAAACTGGTTCCTGAACATAATGCCAGTAACACAGACACTGAGATCAACAATTAATTAATGGGACCTCCTGAAACTTAGAAGCGTCTGTAAGGCAAAGGACTCAGTCAACAAGACAAAACAGCAGCCCACAGACTGGGAAAAGATCTTCACCAACTGCACATCTGACAGAGGACTGATCTCCAAAATATACAAAGAACTCAAGAAGCTAGTCATCAACACCAAACAATCCAATTAAAATTAAAATGGGGGTACAAAACTAAATAGAGAATTCTAAATAGGGGAATCTAAAATGGCTGAAAGACACTTAAGAAACATCCTTAGCCATCAGGGAAATGCAAATCAAAACAACTCTGAGATACCATCTTACTCCTGTCAGAATGACTAAAATCAAAAACATCAAAGACAGTTTATGCTGGAGAGGATGTGGAGAAAGGGGAATACTCCTCCACTGGGGGGGTACAAACTTGTACAGCTACTTTGGAAATTAGCATGGAGTTTCCTCATGAAAGTGGGAATCAGATCCAGCAATCCCACTCTTAGGCATATACCCAAATTAATCACATCCATCCAACAAGCACATCTGTTCAACTATGTTCGTACCAGCATTATTTGTAATAACAAGAAACTGGAAGCAAACTAGATGCCCCTCAACTGAAGAATGGATAAAGAAGATGTGGCACATTTACAAAATGAAATACTACTCAATGGGGGGAAAAAAAAATGGAACCTTCAAATTTACAAGCAAATGGATGGAAATTAAAAAAAAAATCCATCCTGTTTCTAATTTTGTTTCCACAGAAAATGAAAAGCTGTGGATCCCTTCCAGACTAATGCAGTTTGATCAAGCAAGACCCCCTGAAGCAACGTCAATGGGACAATGCAGCCTTGCAGACCACTACAGCCAGAATTTCTGTGTCTTCTTAGGATTTCTCTGTGACAGCGCCCCCTACCAGCAGGAAGTAGCTTGGAAAGAACAACACCCAAATTCCCAAATATTGTTTATAAATGTTTGTTTTCATTTAAAAAATAAAAGCATGTATAATTATGTCCAGCATAAAATAAATAAATGTTTAAAAAAAAACATCCTGAGTGAAGTAACCCAGTTACAAAAAGAGGAACATAGTATGCACTCACTCATATATGGATTTTAGACATTGAGCAAAGGATCACCAGCCTATAGTTCACACTGCCAGAGAAACTAAAATACAAGGAGGAACCTAAGAGATTCATACAAGGTCCCTCACAGAAGGGAAAAGGAACAAGATCTCCTGAGCATGTTGGGAGAGAGGGGGCAATGAGTGGAGAGGGAGTTAGGAAAAAGAGAAGGGTAGGAGAGAAGAACATACGGGACTAAAAAGACTGAGTCAGGGGACAAATAGATAAGAGTGAAGAGAGAGAGAGAGAGAGAGAGAGAGAGAGAGAGAGAGAGAGAGAGAGAGAGAGAGAGAGACAGAGAGAGAGAGAGAGAGAGAGAGAGATACCATAGTAGAGAGAGTCATTATAGGTTTGAAGAGAAAACTGACTCCAGAAAAAATGTTCAGATACCTACAACGATGACCCCAACTAACAATCTGAGCAACAGTGGAAAGGCTACCTTAAATGTCCTTCCCTGATAATGAGACTGATAACTAACTTATATGCCATCCTAGAGTCCTCATCTAGTAGCTGATGGAAGCATAAGCAGACATCCACAGCTAAACTCTGAGCTGAACTCCTGGAATCCAGTTGCAGAGAGGGAGGGATAATAAGGAAAGGGGTCAAGACCAGGCTACAGGAACTCACAGAGACAGCTGACCTGAACAAGGGGGAGCTCATGGACCACCAGACTGATAGCTGGGAAACCAGCATTAAACCGACTCAGACTCCCTGAACATGGGTCTTAGTTAGAAGGCCTGGGCAGTCTAAGGGACCTCTGACAGTGGAACCAGGATGTATCCCTGGTGCACGAAAGGACTTTGGAAGCACATGCCCCATGGAGAGATACTCCCTTAGCCTAGAGGGAGGGCCTAGTCCCTACTCCAAATGACTTTATAGATTTTGATGATCACTCCTGTAAACCATCACTCTCCCTGTGGAGTGAAGTGGGTGAGATGAAAAGGGGAGGGAGAGGGAACTGGGATTGATATGAAAAATAAGGAAAATATATATATATATATAATTTTTAAGAAAAGATATAAAGGAAAAGATACCCAGCCTACAATCTACAACCCCAGAGAAGCTAGAACCTCTTCCAGAAACAGATGGAAGCAGATGCAAAAATCCCCAACTAACAAATGGGCCAAGCTCCTGGAGTACATTTAAAGTGAAGGAGGAGTGATAATATGAACAAAGGAGTCAAGACCATGATGAGAAACCCCACAGAATAGCTGGCAGAAGGTAGTGAGAGATCATTGACTCAGGTCTGACAAATAGGAAACTTGCACAAAACCAAACTAGACTCCCTTAATATAGGTGACAATGGTATGACTGGGACAATATCTGAGGCCACTGGCAGTGGATCCAAGATCTATCTCTAATGCAGCCTATAGTTCACACCGCCAGAGAAACTAAAATACAAGGAGGAACCTAAGAGATTCATACAAGGTGGAGCCCATTCTATATGGAGAGGTACCTTGCTCAGCCTAGACACTGTGGTGTGAGGGGTGGAGAGGTGCCCTGGTCCTGCCTCAAATAGATGATGGGACAGACTTAGTAGACTTCCTGGGTAGGCCTTGTCTTTCCTGAGGAGCAACTGGAAGGAGGGGTAGAGTTGGGGGAGTGGGAGGAGAGGAGAGGGAGACAGGGATTGCAATGTAAAAACAAATAATAAAAGAACTGAAAAAAGAGTAGCTGTGACCAAGATGTTCAATAAAATATGACAGAGTAGATATTCTCAAAGGACAAGTATGTACATATACATACATAGTACATATATGTATGTATAAATTTACAAACACACACACACACACACACACACACACACACACACACACACACACTCAGGACTCTATCAGTAAAAGCCATGCTGTGTAAGCATGTAGTCTTGAATTCTATCCTCCAAAATATATGCTAAAAGGTCAGGCAGGCAGCTTGCTCTTATATTTCCAGGAGGGAGAGCCAGTGTAACACCAAAATAAAAGACCCAGAGACTGATATTGGGATTCAAGCTTCAAGCTGACAATCAGAAAAGCAAAGCATCAGGCCACTAGCTCTTATCTCTACCTAGACTCAGATCAAAGTGGTGATCCTCACACTGCTCCTGACTTCACTGCTCCTCAGATTCCCTCAGACTGCTATGCCCTCCTCAAACAGGCTAGAGACTGATTGCCTAAGACTAACTTTGCGTGTAACTATGAAACAGTTACAAAAACCAAATGACAGCCATGTATCTGACAGCAAGGAGAGAAGACATTGAATAAAGCCATGGGAATTTAAAGAGCCTGAGGTCCAGACCCCTGGTGCACTGGCCCCCTGACCCACAAGGGCAGCCAACCTCCCCACACAGCCACAGCCCTGCACAGCATTCCAGCTGAAAGTTCGCAGAGCTTTGCCAACTTTCTCAAACCAGGTCTGCTGCTTCTCTTTGCATTGGTGCCTAATCGGTTCCCTTTCTGTGTCTGCAGTTCTCTTGCCTCCAATGAAGGGCCAGCCTGGGGTGTTCAGATTCTGGGTACTTTCTGCTCTCCTCAGGACTCTGGGGACCAGATCTGTCTCTCTTCAGGACCCTGGATATCAGGAAGAGCTCTTAGCAGAGCCACCTACAGCTGGAAAACTTGCAGCAGCTTCGTGCCCTCCTCCAGGGGTGTGACCCAGGATCTTAGATAGGAGGACAGTCTGTGAACAACACCCATCTGCCTGCTGATCTTTCTCTATTTTAAGTTCTCTGTGTCACAGCAGCACTTGGAGCTGCCTATGGCACCTAGCTGGGCAGCATCCTTCCCTCCAGCCTGATGCAGCAAGAGCCAGAAATGCATCCTCCTATCACTGCCAAGTATTCTCCTGAGTAGAAAAGGGCTTGTCTGAGATGATGGGCAACAAGTATCATGCTCTTCAGCTGGCTGCCTATGCTAAAAACTGGAACCTACAGGAGCTGCTGCCTGCAGTGAGCAATCACTTTTGTCAAGTCTTTGCCTTCACTGTGTCTTTCTTTGGGCTAGCCCCAAAGTTATAGCTGCAGGCTATGGCGCTGGAGTGCTGGCTGTCTCTGGGACACCCCTTCTTCTACCAAAGGCACATTACCCTGCGCCGGGGAGTGCTGGTGGCGCCTACTGTGGGAGCCTTCTGCTTGGCTTTCTGCTCACTCCCCTTCACTGGCTTTGGGAAGTTTGTGTAGTACTGCCCAGGCACCTGGTGCTTCATCCAGATGGTATGACCCCATTTGTAGAGGGAGAAGAGGGGATGTCCAACAACCATTAGAGAGACAAATTGGGTGTTGACTCCCACAAAACAAAAACAAACAAAAGAAAACTTTTCCAACTGGCAGACATTCCCTCCTCTCTAGAGGCCTCTAGACATCTGTGTGCCAAAGACCTTACTCCTCTAAGTCCTCACTCCCTACCATATATGTAATATTTTATTTCGTTAGATTTGTCCTTCAACTTAGAGGTGTTGGAAATGGGTTTGTCCTGAAATTTTTGCCCTGATTTTGGCATAGAAAGGAACGAAGGAAAGGGGTCGGTTCATCCAGAGTGGCTTACAGAAGTGAGTGATAAACACAGATTGAGTTCTGAAAAACAGCTGCACTGCCCTGGGGGGTGGGGTGGGGGGTAGGCAGAGGGGGAGAGGTTACAGGTGGCAGGTTGTTTCCTCATCTGTCCCGAAGGGTTTTGTTTCAATCTTGGCCAATGAGGTGGCATAAAATCCCATTAACTTGGGTTCCAAGTTACAAAGAGAAGCTGGCAGAGGCTGAATGAAGAAGAAGCTGCCACTTCAGGTATTGAATTTAAACAACCACACTAAATTGGCAATTCCCAAGATGAAATGAATTGTTGTAGTCAGTTTGATGATAGGCACCAAAAACTTAGAGCCCCAACTAAGCTAAGTACCATCCAAATTATTAAAGTGTTCCTATTAGGCATGTCTTAAAAGTTGTACCTAGCATTGTTATTGCTTCTTTAACTTCTTAAGTTCACATGACAGCTCATGACCACCTGGGGATCTGACTCCCTCTTCTGGCTCCAGTGGCATTAGGCACATGTGTGATGCATAGACATACATGCAGACAAAACACCCATAGACATAAAATGTTGAATAAAAGTTGTGAGGATGTTTGTTTTCTGGTTATATTAATGTCTACTGAACATTCATATTTGGCAGCTTGCACTATAAAACCTGAAGCATTTGCTTTCCAGACCTTTACCAAAAAGCTCCAGACCAGTTGGAGTTCACTGTGCTGTGATGAAAGCAAACAGTAATTAGATCCATGGAAATCTGAGGCAGCTTTTGGATGCTTTAATGTGAATAACTCAGGAAATAGTGTAAAACAATGGTACAAACACAGCCTTTGGGCCCATCTTTAAGGAGATCTGTGCCACCTTATGGAAATTTGAATTAATGGAAGCAAGATATTTGAAGACAACTTGGTAAAACAACCTGTAAAATTCTGTATAGGTGCAAGCCAGACAGCATTCCTCTCAGGAGACATCGTTTTCAAGAAAGACTAAGGGATCTCTCCATGACTATTGGTCTGGATCAAGTTCAGCGCTCAGTGGCTGTAATGGTTGATTATTTGCTGGCTGACCTCATCTGTTGAGTTGTGCAGGACTGACAAAGGTTAAAAATCACACACACACACACACACACTGAGCTTTCATCTTTCTGTGTGTCTTGTGGGCACACAGCTACATGAGTACACTATTTAGAATAGTGACATGCATACAAGTTATGCTGTTACAATAGTGCAACAAAGCTTGTGAGAGTAACCAACCAATATCTGATTTGATTAAAGCCCATTCCATGAGATGGATCATACACCCAACACTGCTTGGGTGGCCAAACCTGATACTACATAAGCCAGTGTGCATGGGGAAAAACAAATACTACTGTCACGCTTAAGAAAGATAGCAATAAAATGATTCCTAACAACAGTCTGCTATACTTGTAGCCAATGCCTTTGCCAGCTGTCATCAGAGCAGCTTCCTCCTGCAGCAAATGAGAACAAATACAGAGACAACTAGACAATATGCAGAGAGTAAGAGATCTTGGAACATTCAACCCAAAACAGGACAACTCTAATCAAACCCTTCCCCTCAGGACTTAGGGATCCCTCTGAAGAGGAGATGAAAAGAGTTCTACAGAATGCTGCAGGTGCCAAGACCATGATCCACCTACTGAGGTGAAGCACAGATACAGAGAAAAGCCAGACAAATCCTGAGAAAAGCTGCAGTGCCTGTGTTACATAGGGCAGAGATGGAGGGGTAGGAATGTCCAATCCATTTGGAGCCCATAAGATTACATGAGAACCAGTTGCTGGATATTAGGGATTGGGTTTGGATTAATAAAGCTGGATTTTGGTATTGTTCCTATCAGAATATTTCTGTGTTTCATTCTTCTCTTGTGAAATAAGAAAATGTGTCATTTCCTTGGTTTGTTTTAACTGTCACAATTAATAGACCTTTTTTAAAAAGAGACTTTTAACTTTTGAAGTGTTTTAATTTTTAAGTTTTGTGGGTTTTTTAAAATTTACACTGTGTTTTACATTATGATATTAACATAAGAATTTGGGGAAGAAGGAATAAATGATAATGGCTTTCAGGTAATGTGTGTGTGTGTCATGCTGACAAGAAATGGAAAATCCTAGTTAACTATCTGTCAACCTGAAATAGCCTAGAAACAATGGAGACAACAATCTCAATTGAGAGCCTGCATGGATCAGACTGGCCTATGGGCATGTCCGTGAGGGATTATCTTGATTTGTAATGGATTTAGGATAGCCAGGCCATTGCGAACTATGTAAGAATGCTATCCGAGCAAGCCATCAAACAATATTCCTCCCTGGTTTCTGCTTCAAGTCCATGCTTGTGTTTCTACCCTGACTTTTCTTAATGATGAGTTGTCATTTGAAAGCTGAAATGAATGCAAACAAAAACTGTTTTAATTCTATTTCCCTTTCTAATTCATATATATTTCATCTGATTTACTAGTCAATTGACTGCATTATTGAGTGCATTGCTACAGTAGTAGGATATTTGTTATTTGCTAACACATTTCCTTAATGTATGAAAGCAATGTATGCAATGTACTTAGAAAAATAAGATGATTGCTATTAATATTTGGCATGCAGATTCACCAGATGCAGGAAGCTCTCATCTGCTCTTACTTTCCTCAAAACATTTTTATCACATGCTTCATTTGTATCTATTGATATAATCATATGATGTTTCTCTTTTATTCCATCCATACAAGTGATAATACACATTGGTAGATTTATTTCCTAGTATTGATTTCTTGAGAGCACTATTCATATCTGTTAATAGGTAAAAGTGGGACTATAACACTGTTTGGTTTTTTAACCTTATAAACAAGGCTCACCTAGCCTCAAAAAGAGTTGGTGAAGAGACAGACATGTTAGCACACCCCTTTAATCACAGTGTTTAAGAAATAGAGGCAGGCAAATTTTTAAATTCTAGGACAGCATAGTCTACATAGTTTTTCCTAGCCAGTGAGAGCCAGGTAGCAGCCTGTGTCTTCTTTGAAAAGGGAATTAGCTCTTCTCTGCAATTTAACAGAATCTAGACTTTACCTGTGAAGCAGTCTGAGCCTGGAGTCTTCAGGGTAATGAGGTCAATCACTACATTAGGTCCTTGTTTTGTACAGGTGTCAACATGACACCTGACAGAAACAATAGGGTGAAGAAGGGTTTATCAGGGCTAATTCTATCATAGCACATCAGGCAGGTAGGGAAATTCAGTCTGTAGAGGTGGGAGGCTGAGGCTGTTTACATGACAGCATATCAGGTAGCTGACCATGGACTCAAGGATGCAGCCAGAAGAAGGCCTAATCTAAGTGGTAGTGACCCACTTACCCTAGGGAAGCCCCTCCTAAGAGTTCCCAACCTTCCAAGGTTGCAGCAGCAGCTGGAGAACAACTGTTCAAAGTGTGAGCTGACCCTATGAAGAGGTTCCTGAGATGCTCAGATGCAGAGCCTTGCTGGCGGAAGTATCTCTAGGAGAAGAGTGCTACTGTGGTTATACCTTGTCCTGTCTGGTCCCATCCTGTCTCTGTGTTTCTGCTCCTTTTGGCAATGAGGTAAACAGATCATACTCACTATATATTCCTACTGTGCTGATCTGCACAAGTCAATGGTCATGAACAACCACAGATTGAACTCACCAGAAGTGCACTGCTGGATAAACCCTTCTCTCCTTAAGCCAGTGGTTCTCAACCTTCCAATACTGCAACCCTTTAATACAGTTCCTCATGTCATGGTGAGCCCCACCAAAATAAAATCATTTATTTGCTGCTTCATAAATGTAATTTTGATGCTGTTCTGAACCATAATGTAAATATCTGATATGCAGGATATCTGATATTTGACCCCTGTCCTTCCACTCTCCCAAAGGTTATGTGGCCCACAAATTGCCTAAGCCATGATTTCTGGATTTGCATAAAGCATTATAAAATAGCATATAATATTTTAGACTGAAGTCAATCAGGCAATTTAACTATAGTAAATTTTACATCTTAAGGCTTTATAGACAAATGTAAATAGCTAATACAAAATTTACACACAGTGTGATCTGCTATCTGAGAGCTAAGCTACATGGTATAGTTCACAGGAAAGATAAGGTAGAGTTAAGTATTTGTTATGAGTACATATTAAAGTCATATTTTAATTTTATTTAAAAATACCAGGTCAATGAGGTCAGAGCCAATCAATTATCTAGGAAAAATTCATCCGTGGCAAGAACAGCCTTACATGCCAGACATAATTTACAGTTTTCTATGAACAAACTCACTTCCCTTTAACACTCATTCCAAAAGCTATCACCAAGTATTCATTTTTGAATAATTCTGAAACTATTAATAATAATTTCATATATTAGAGGAAGCACTCTGCTCACCTTAGTAAACAGACTTGGATGACTCAGATTCAAGAATAGGACAAGATGCAGAGTAATGGATTGAACTCGCATTACGTGGCAAATGACATTGTAAATATTTACTCAACATCTTCCTTATCCATCTAGGTACAGGCTGAATGGAAGTACCACCCTCTCAGTTCACAAAGCACTTGGACCAACAACTTCCTAAGATTCCCCTGGAAGCCCTGTTTGAAACAGTGTGATCTACTCTCAGATGCTGATTCTGATTTTAATTAAGGATGAATCAAAGACATTGGTGTGTATCCTAACTTATTTCCACATACACAATCTTACATTATTTTACAACATATACAAGTTTCACTAGATATACCACAGAAATTACTTATATTTTTCATGTCTATGCTACAATATATATATATATATATATATATATATATAAAATATCCTCAAATGTTAAAACATTATAAACTTTAATATTGTTAAAAACAAACACTTAAGTATTTCAATGCATTTCATAATTAAGTCTTGGTAATTTTGGATATGTTCACCATCTGCAATAACAGGGACTTCTCATAAACAATAAAGCACCTGGCCTGTATTCTTGCTAAAGGTTTGGACTTGAGCTGTCCCAGCAATGTGATCCCCATCCCACATTCAGCTGCCAGTGCTCAGGGCATATGATGGACATGTTAGACTTCATCATGAGCATGCAGTCACAAAACCAACACCATGTAGAACTACATACCAAAGAGTTAGAGTTCTCCACACCACAGATAAACTTTCAATGAAAGTAGAGAAGAGGGAAATCTGTAGATTATAAGGATCAAGACATCAAAAACAATAACCTTCAAAAATAAGAAAATGACTAGGGCTGCATAATTGAGTGATAATAAAGACAGACTAGAGAGTATTATAAAACTCAGTGTAGCTGTAGCTGTAGCTGTAGCTGATGGGTGGAGACTGAACATTGCCATGGGATGGGGTACCTGAGGGGCTTCTGTAGGACCAGGAAGTTCTATGTTCAATCTGCCTGCTGACTGTGAGGCATCATTTATCATGAGTCAACAAATCCTGCATTGATTTTAAAATATAGTAAGGGCTGGGGGAAGAAGCTTCAGTGAAGAAAGACAATAGCTGTACAAGTCTGAAGAGTTCAGTCCCCAGACATACCTAAAAATCCAGAATCGTGGTATACATCTATGATCCCTTTGCTCCTAACAGAAATGTGGGGCACAGTCTAGAAATTGCCTGAACGTTAGCATACTAATTACTTCTTCTTTTATTGCCTATTTCTTCTTTAGTTTCTTCCTAATGGTGAAACTGATATGGAAACTGCCTACAGTGAGAGGAAGAGATAGAAGGGTAAGAGACTAGAACCCCACCCCCAGAAAGGGAGAGAAAATTATGGAGAGAGATGTATCCTAATTATATTCCAGTTGCTTCAAGGCCAGAGGTTCTGGTGTTGTGTTCTATACGTATAACTTAGAGATTGTGTTTGAACTTATTCCCCAAGTGTGTTTCTGCACTTTGCATATATAACACTCCTCCAGTCTCTTTGATATTAAGAATAAACTTTAATTTTTTTCCTGCAGAATTATAGGAAGGCTGCCTCATTTTCTATAAAATCCCCATAATCATCATCCCATCTGCAATGAATGTTAATTGGCTTAAGTATGGAGTATATAAAATAGGGATGTCTTATGACTGAGTGAAAAAAGTTTTTGTTTGACTGTAGAGAGCTGCGTAGTGCCACGCCTTAAAGTGGCACTGGCTTCTACCTTACACCTTCCCGCTGGTAAAGACTCTGGGTAAACAAGCCCTTAATTGGTTAAGTCTGTTCAGCCTGTCTGCTTCCGCATTAGAGTAGCCTCCCTCCCTCCCTCTCCCTCCCTCTTCCTCTCCCTCTCCCTCTCTCTCTCCCTCCCCTCCCTCTCCCTCTCTCCCTCTCTCCCTCTCTCCCTCTCTCCCTCCCTCCCTCCCTCTCTCCCTGCGGGGCCAGAAGCAACTTGTTTAAAGGATCCTGATTAAAACTGCAGGAAGAAGATCTACCCTGAGTCGCGTCTTCCTTGCTGGCGAGGGCAGGCGCATACAGATGGTGGCCCGTACCGGGAATTTTTCAGATTAGAACTTCTTGCAGTCAGGGCAGCTCTGGAAGGTTCCCAAGGTAAGTTGGGACAAAATTAAGGCCCTCGGTAAAGAGGCGATTTAAGGTCTTCGGTAAGGAGCAATAAAGTTCCGGGTTTGGACAAAATTAAGGCCCTCAGTAATGAGGCAATGAGGTCTCCGGTTAGGAGCTATAAAGTCCCAGGTAAGTTGGGACTGAGTTAAAGACCGTGGGGGAAAAAGCGGCAATAAAGTCTCAGGCATTGAGCAAGTGGTTGAAACAAACCAAAAGTAAAATATTTAAGATGGGGACTTCCTAGTCCAATATTTCTGGCTCTTCAGGAGCTACTTTTGTCAAAGAAACTTAAAATGAAGAAAAGCACACTAGAAAGAGTCCTGAGTGAATGCGATGCCATTGCACCTTGGTTCGCAGTTTCAGGAGACATCAAGGTAGTGTGCTGGGCTGTGGAAGAATTGCAAGCTCTTGTAAAGGAGTTCAGAAACAATCCCCTAAGGGGCAGAGGGGGAAGGGAGAGGAGAAATGGCAATGTGGGGAGGGGAGGGACCCTCCTGGAACAATGCCTTCAGGGCCTTCTCCTGATCAGAGTGAGGAAGGGTGGGACCCAGGTACAGGGCGGTCCTTTTGCCCTGAGGTCTGGAAAGCCATACGAAATGACTTAAGTCTTGAACAAGTAAATCAGATTGCCATAAAATCATGGAAGTCATTACTCAATAAGGGAGAGGTGAATGGTAACCTCACTAAGATACTACAAGGTCCAATAAAACCATTTTCAGATTTTATGGCCTGTTTGGTAGAGGCTGCAGGGAGAGATTTTGGCATTACAGCAGCCATAGTTGCAGCTATCTCTTTTGCAATTGTGGGTTCAGTCACAGCTGCTATGGTTATGAGCACATTGGCGCAGACAGTCTCTAAGCTAAATGAGATGTCCAAGAATGTGGCTCTTGCCTTGGATACTCAATCCACAATTGGTGCTCAACAAAAAGGAGGCTTAATGATTGTAAACCAAAGAATTGATCTGGTGCTGGAGCAAATAGATACCTTGTGGCAGCTGGCCCAATTGGGATATGAAATGAAATATCCAAGTTTGTGTGTTACCAGCATTCAGTATAAGAACTTTACACGTGCTGCTAATTTGTCGCAACAGTTGTCTAGTTAACTTTTAGGAAATTGGTCTGCTGACTTTGATGACCTGATGGCACAGCTGTGAGTGGCCATCATTGCAATGAATTTGACACGTGTAGATGTGGGACTGGCTGCCAGATTGTCATAATGGTTCCTGTTGCCATGGATCATCTGAAAGAATGGGCGGGAATGGGAGCCATGGCTGTACTCTTGTTGCTTATCTCCTTCGTGGGCCTATGGTGCCTTTGCAAGATGAGGTTTGCTCAGAAGTGGTATGCAGCTATGGTTGTTCAGGCATTTACAGCCATTGAGGCAGGACAGTCTCCCCAAGCATGGCTCACAGTCATGAACAAGTATTGATCCTTCTCGCTCAGGTTGTATGGCTTAGCACTGCACTCCGAGTTAGCTCTGGAAGTGAGCAACTCCGAGAAGGGCATGTCTGGTTGCAAGTGGGTTGATGTCCAAGGCCCCACCTCCAGGAAAAAGATGCCAGACGGGTGTGGCACTGACTTGGCTGACTACCAGGATTCAGGGTCATTACAATGTCCACTGCTTTAGTGGAGACCAGACCACTATCCTTGCCTGTTGCGTTATTAAAACAAAAAGGGGGAACTGTAGAGAGCCATGTAGTGCCACGCCTTAAAGTGGTGCTGGCTTCTGCCTTACACCTTCCCGCTGGTAAATACTCTCTGGGTAAACAAGCGGTTAAGTCTGTTCAGCCTGTCTGCTTCCGCATTAGAGTAGCCTATCTGCAGAGTCCACATAGCTCATTGGGGTTGGTTAGCTCAAGGGTATTTAAGCCTGTGCAGGGGTCCCCTCTCTCTCTCTCTCTCTCCCTGCGGGCCAGAAGCAACATGTTTAAAGGATCCTGATTAAAACTGCATGAAGAAGATCTACCCTGAGTCGCGTCTTCCTTGCTGGCGAGGGCAGGCGCGTACATTTGACTATGTATGATTCTATGGTTTCAGTTCCTTTCTTGTACAGCACCATGTTTTCTGCAGTTAATTGTCTAATTTCCCCATTTTCTTTGTTTCCCACATACTCTCCTGTTAGTGCATCAGCAAACCTTCCAACAGATCTTCACTGTCCTTTCATCTTTCTTCCCTGCTGTCCTCATCCCTGTCCTTCAGTACTGGTGGCAGGTTTCTTCTGCACTATTCTGAGGACTACATTCCTTTGTGTTGGTTGCATGCTCTGTGTTGTACCCTGTACTTCCTGTTGCTCTGTGCCCTCATGTCATTGAGACACACCTTTCACTAGCTTCAACTGGAAAGGCACAGGTCAGGTGAACTTTTAAATGGTTATTTCAAACTGTTTTGTTCTATGTTCATTCTTGATAGCTTGGGTATTCTTTCTGCCCACTGGAGGTAATTGCATCCTTTTTGTCTGAATTCCATTGTTTATCACATGAAGCCAGGAGTTGCTGTAATAAAGGCTAGCTTTGTCTTTAGCAGACTAAAATTGCATAATGACAACTCTGGTGTGGTCTTTTCTGCCAAGTCGATCAATGCTCTGTGAACTCTACTTACACTTGAAATATTATATCACAGAGTCCGATTGTCTTGTATTTCTTCTCTGACACATTCTGTCCCTTCATTTTCTCCATTTCTGTTTATGCCAGTGACTACTTGACTGATACCTGATACCTTGGATTGATATTTATATTTTTGTCTTTCCTGTTCTATACCTTTACCTTTTTTTTTTCTCAATTTAAAGTTGATGGTATCATCTTTCTTGCTGTTTCCATATAGCCTTTCCCTTACATATGTCTCAGATCTGATCTTTTCTAATCCAAAATATATTCTTGCTGAATTATCTAGGCTTCTTCCGGGAGCCTTGAATACTTGATTTTCTCTTTTAAATTCTGAAAGATTTTCTCAATTTTGTTGGTATGTCTCATATATCTGTTTGTATTTCATAGTGAGACACTAAAAAATAGGAGAGGGTTAAACTCTCAAGTTCATGGTCAGGGACTGTCTAATGGCTGGGCTTCCTTATGGTGACTTAGTTTACAAATCTCTCTTGAATCTGTACAAGAATTGTTTTACATGCAAAACTTAAAATAAAAGTCTACAAGCTCCATATTTCATTTACACAGCTATAAGGAGAAAATATGAAGGAAGTTTACATGGAAAATACTGGAAACTTCAGTGATACCACATATGGTGATAATTAGCTTAATTATAACAGAAGAGAAGAGAGAAAATTCAATTTCCCATGATGAATAAAGTTTATAAGTTAAGCAAACAAACAATTATCTCTAGCAAATACAATTTTTTATGCTATACATAGGTTCAAGATTATGACATCTGATAACTACTTAATTCAGAGCTTACACATCCTGGAGACTGTCTGCTCTTAGAAAGCAAATATTTAAGAGGAGGTATATTCTGTTTTCAGCAGTCAGAGCATCTATGTGTAAGCTTAAAAATACACCAGGAGAGAGAACGAGGACTTTGCCTTCTGGGTCAGGATCCTTTCATTGTGTTCTTGATGCTATGAAATGTAAAGACCTCTGATTTTTCATCTCTCCTAATGTGAGGAAAGTAACACTGAACTGAATCTGAAACATTTACTCTAATTAAGCTCTAATTGCTCATCAAATACATTTTTGCCCAGTAAATAATGCCCTTTTGTCATTTTAACTACATATAAATTAATCCATTTCTATTGTTTTTGATTTTATTGGGTTTGGGGGTGGGGCGTTTATTGAGACAGGGTTTCTTTGTGTAGCTTTGTAGACCAGGCTGGCCTCGAACTCACACAGATCCACTTGCCTGCCTCTGCCTCCGGAGTGTTGGGATTAAAGGCATGAACCACAACTGCCCAGCTTAATTAAACCATTTCATTGTAATACATTTTCACAGATTAGTCTTTTTCTGAAAAATGTACAGTCTTCCGATTTATGTGGACACAGGAGGAAGTGGGGTTAGGCAGGGCAATGTTAGCTGCCATCTTTCCTGAGAAAAGAAAAGGAGAGTAGTAGGGAGGGACACACTATTCAACATGTCATCTTTCTTTCACTTCATCCCCTGATTTCCAGAAGGCAACTCACCCCATCTGCCTTTAAATTTCAATCAGCTCCATCTTAGTGGAGCTTTGAGAGAAAGAAATCATAGCACAGGTTGTGCAGTGTGACATGTTCAATGGGAAGCTCTACTGGGTCTTTGAGTATGAGAAGTGCCTTCACTGGATCACTCAGGAAAATATAAGAACAGATTTTATTTTAGTTATTAATTTTTGCTTAACTGCCAATATTTCCAGGAAAACAGAATGACCAGCTTTTAAGTTGTTTTGCTTACTGTCTATGGCAGAAACTCCAAGTCCTGTTATAATGTACTCTCCATTCTTCTCTCAGGACCTCTGTTTCAGAATACCTTGCTATTCTTGGTAGCTAATCTTCACCATCAGTTTGATTGAATTGAGAATTTCCTAGACTAGCAAGCCACACTTCTAGGTGTGTCTGTGAAAGTATTCTATACAGATGATCAAATAAAGGGGACTCTCCCTGAGTGTGGACTATGCTATCCTATAGGCTGGGGATCTGTGTGGAATAGGAGAAGAAATGGGAAAGCCACTAGTATGTGGTTCTGTGTACATACTTCCTGTCTTTCATGATGTGAACTGTCTAGTTCCATCACATGCTGTTGCTGACATCATGTTCTGCCTGACCACAAGCCCACAGCACTGGAGCATGACAACCATCCACTTAAAGTCATGAAATGGTTGGTCAAAACATCACTCTTCCCTCCTTTATGTTGGTTTCCTTGGTGCTTGTCCCAGGATGATAAACTAGCACAACATCTTCCTGAAAGACAGAAACTCCAATCTCACCATGAGGATGGAAATTCCCAAACTCTGTTGCAGCTTCATGTGAACATATGTGTTCCAGTCTCTGAAAAAAAAATGCACAATCATGGTATATGGAACTTCTGGAAGGTCTCCTTAAGATGAAAACAGCTTGCTTTCTCCTCTTCCTTTGTCCTCATTCCTTACAATCAAGTGAAACTTGGATTTACTAACAGCCATCTTGAACCTTGAAAGGTACCATGTCCTAAGACTGATGATTCTGACATCTTGAAGAAGGCTGGGCCATGGCATCTTCTTCCTAAAGTGTGTATTATTAAGTGGGTTCCTTAACCCATTTTCAGACCCAGATAAATAAAACTGCCCTATTTTTTGTCTTCTAAACTTTTCAGGATTCTGAGTGCCTCTGCACCAGGATGCATCTTACAGAATTTACCTCCTCAGCCCTAACTTACTCTTGTCGTGTTATCCAGGATGGTTTTCTAGCATTTCCTTGTTGCTTGATTTTCTTGACCTGCCAGGTACTGCCTCCACTTCAGCCCTAAATAAGCACACAAAGACTTATATTAATTTATGAACTGTTGGCAGATGGCTAGGGCTTCTTACTGGCTAGCTCTGTCTTAATTATTAACCCATTTCTATTAATTTCCACATGGTGTTGGCTTACCAAAGAATGCAGGACCTGTTATTCTTTTGGTGGTTACATGGTATCACTTCACAATGCCTCTCTGCTTCTCTCTCCAGCATTCTTCATGTCCCCTTGCCCCACCTAGCTTCCTGCCTCTACTGGCTATTGGCCAAACAGTATTTTATTCATCAACCAATAAGAGAAACATATATACAAAAAGACATCCCCCCATTATTTCCTGCTTCTGCAGACATTTTGATCAGATAAACTTAGATTCCAAATACGACTCACCAATAATGAAAAAAGGAAAGTCAATTAGACCTACCAAATACTATCCAATACAATCATTAAACATAAACTCTACACCAGGAATGTCCAAACTTTTGGCTTCTCTGGGCCACACTTGGTGAGAAAGAATTGTTTAGAACCAAATGTTAAATCTAGTGATCAATAGGTTGTGAGAGTACACATATGTTTGTTTTCTTGTAACATTGTGACAGGATACTGTCATCTAAAAGTTCACACCAGAGAAACATGCAATCAAATTATCAAAAGAAGGGAAGAAAATCACAAAAATGTCTCATTGTGTTTTAAGATTTTGTGTGGGGACACACTCACGTGCACACCTGACCTGGGGCAGGTGGCCTGCAGCCTGTGGGTTGGATAGCTCTGCTTTAGACTGACCAACCCCTGAGTGTCTTCTGAAGTCTAGGATATCTCTAAACTCAACAATCCCTAAGCTACTTCTAGGAGATTTCCCTGTATCCAGATTCACTTTACTGCTCAGTTCACTGACTGATTTTTCTGTGATGTATGGGATATTTTCTGAACTATCCATGTACAACTGTCCCTGTTTCATTTTCTCAGTGGTGGTCATTCAGCTCAGAGACACACATTAGTCAGGTCTTGGGCTGTGTCTCCCTCTTCACAGTTGATACCAAGACTCTAACCCTAATGTTACTTTGGGGGGTACAATTTCCTATTGATGCTCTAAAGAACTACTACCAACTTAGTGATTTAAAACAGTATAGATCAATTATTGTAGGATTCTAGTGGCCAGAATCTCAAACAGGTAACCTGGGTTTCACTCCCTATTGGCTTCTAGAGCAGTGGTTCTCAGCCTTCCTAATGCTGACACCTTTATTATTCCTCTTGTTGTGGTGACCCCTGACCATAAAATTTTTCATAGCTATTTCATAACTGTAATTTTGCTGCAGTTATGAATTGTAGTGTAAATATCTGATATGAAACCCATGTGAAGGGATCAGTTGACCCCCAAAGTGTCTCCACCTGCAAGCTGAGAATCACTGCTCTAGGAGCTTGCCCGAACACAGTCCAAAAATGGAGTCCCATGAGAATTCTTAGTGCTTGTCAGAAAACAAGACAAGTGTTTCTTCAAAACGCAGAATTGTTCTTGGAATGTGTTTTCATGTTCCTGGCAGACATAGCAGATAGGACTGAGTTACGAAAGCTGTTGTTATTCATGCACCTCTAAGAACAAACATGTTTCTTTCCATGTGTAGCTTGTGATTGTATATAACTTGAACTCATGAGAATGTTGCCCAGGTAACTGTTCTTAACCATCAGAGTATAAATTGTCTGATGTTTTGAATAAAGTTGGTTATAGCATGAGACTTCAATCTAACTCATTTTTAGGCCTCTCGCTTCCAGGTTTATACCAAAACTTGTGCTGCAACAGAGATAATCAACTTCTTTGCCTTTTCTCTTTTCTAGATTCCATCATCATTCTAGTTTTATGACAGCTATTACTTCTATTAGCACATCTCAGATTACAATCCTTCTGTCTCCCTCTCCAAAGCTTCTTGTGGTTTTATTGAACACCTCCATCTCAAGATTTCCATTGTATCAATACCATGCTATATATAAGTCAGGTAGGGTAGCATATCTGCTGCATCCAGATGACTGGAACATGGAGATCCTTGGGGCCATTAGTCGGGCTTCTACAGAGATAATAAACTCAGTCCTAGTGAAGGAATCATGACTGATCTAAACCAATTTCAGCAATCCTGACACTTTTCTCTGACAGTTGTCCATATGCCATTTTGTCTAGTGAGATATGTATAGTAACATAAAGTTCTGAGCAAGATTTTTCACTTGGTAGCTTATATGCAAGAGTAGGAAGCCTTGTGCTCTTGGACATTCATTATAATTTGATTATTTTTCTGTAAGGAAATGGGAGACCTTAAAGACTAGACAAAATCAACACTTGCAATGCTATCTTAGCAACCCAACCTTGTTGAGTTATTAATCTAACCTTCGAAACACTGTTAGACTTTTTCTTAAACAGTGTGTATGAATGCATTTAATTTAAACCCATTACTGAGAGCAATTCCAACCAAACCTAGGTCTACTTAGCACTCTCTCACTTTAATATGACTCAGACTTTGCTACTTGGATTCCAAGAATCTTCAATCTTAGAAAATAAGTATAATGTCCATCTACTAAGAGAAAAAACACAAAAACAGGTGTATGGGTTACTTTAGTCTCATAAAAATCATATTTGAACTTTTAAACTCATATAATAAAAAAGTTATCTCCTTTATAATGTTAATGCATGTACTTCCTGGCAAAACGCAGGTGGGTGTCTGATCTCAGTACACACTGTATTTATTGCTAAGTAAACAAGATAAGGCCTGTAAAGAACTTAAAATAGAGCTGTGTATGGTAGGTGTCCAGTAAGTTACAGATTTTTTGTATATTCTTGCTTTGAAAGCTAGCATTTTATTTTGGCAGATTAAATACCACAATTAATAATAGTCTCACCCCACACACACTTGACAATACTGAATGGAGAGGGTGACTTCTATACCAGTCCTGTAATGGGGTATGGATAATTTTACTCGATATTGAAGAAATTACTCTCTGAGAAAAGTCAGGAAAATGTGATTATATTCCTGTTTGAGATCCAAGTTATAAATTAATGAGATAAGTTTTGATTGGTACTAATTTGAAGATTTTTTTCCACCATAGTAGAACCAGGCATTTCCCAGTTCATATTGTCAAGTCTGGATAAAATCAGCAGACAAGAGGGTTCTCAACTCAATGTGAAAAATAGCTATTGTCCTGTGATGTAATGCTCTGGTAAAAATACCTCTTAGGAGAAACTTTCTCAATCTTTCATGTCAACAAACTGTGTACAGACTGAAATCGATCCTTTCTGTACCTCCTTGGGCAAACTAGGCCTCTTCCTTTAAAGTCTGGGGTGAGTGAGGAAAGCAAAGAGGAAACCACCATCCCATCATTAAACTTGGCAAAGATGCCTGCAAAGAATCCCCCAGAGAAAATGCAGTTCCATGCCATACACTGAAAGCTGCCTGGGCTCTGATGAACATTTGGTCATTGTTGTAGGACAGGAAAAGATGCATCAGTACACAATGGAGAAAGACAGAAAGGCATCCAGTCATTCCTGCTGAATGCTGAGGACTCTGATGGCTGCTTAAATGCCTAAAGCAGTACCTGGTGTGTGTGTGTGTGTGTGTGTGTGTGTGTGTGTGTGTGTGTGTGTGTGTGTGTGCATGAACGTGGCCCTGTGTGTGTGTGTGTGTATGTGTGTGTGTGTGTGTGTGTGTGTGTGTGTGTGTGTGTGTGTGTCTGCAGGTGTGCAGACACTCATGTGAGAATGTGTTTCCAGGCCAGAGGCTAATTCCAAGTGTGTTCCTTAATCACTCTGCACCTTATATGTTGAAGTAGTGCTATTATTTGATTCCAGAACTCACTGAGTTGACTAATCTAGTTGCCACCTAATTCTGGGGATTCCTATCTCTGTTTTCCAAGTGCTGGGATTAGAGGAAGACTGCCCATGTCCACTGGGGATACTAGTGGACTATTACTAGGTATTTGATCTCTGGTACTCATGCTTTCACACACAGTGTTTTACTCACTGTACCATCTCCCTGATGCTCTTGTGTATGTGTGCATGCATTTATGTATGTGTATCTATAGCTGTATTTATGTACACATATATGCCCTCACACTCACACACAGAGAGACACCATGAAAAACAAATACTACTCACTGGCTTGCTTCTTTGTGTTTTCTAAGCTATTTTATATAACCTAGCCCAGCCTGCCTTGGGATGACATCACCTACAGTGGGGGATGGGCCCTCCTACATAAATTCACAAATAATAAAATGCCCCACAAGCATGGATGACCATGGACCATTCTGATCACATCATTTCTTCAGTTGAAGTTCCCTCTTTAGATGTGTCAAGATGACAAACAACACTAACCATCACAGACAGACACACACACACCTTAAAATAATTCTTGTGAGAATTTACACAAAGTATTTTTATCATAGTCTTCCTCCTCCACCCAGTGAACCTTCTTACCACTAACCTCATACCCTCTTTAGAAAAAACAGAAACCCATCAAGTCCAACTTGTGCTGTCCACATGGCTCCTCATATTTTTAATGCTTTTTTAAAGCAAACCAGGAATGTTGTACAGGACGATCCACTGTTACAGTAGCTCAAGGAAGGTGTACCCTGAGAACTCAAGTCTTACTCTGAGGCAAACAGAATTTTTTGTGTTTTTTGTTTGTATGTCTTAATCTCATTTGTTTGGGGAAATTGGTACTGCTTCGTTTGTTAGCTATATCACACAGCATGAAAAAATTTGATGTAATTGTTTTCTGTTGAATTGGTCAACTTATCTATAGAACTGAAATTTAAGCTACACTCTCAGGAGCATTTTAAACCAAAAGCACTTAAAAAGGCATTCCACACCTTAGGAAAAACAGAACCAAGTAGATCAGCTCTGTAGAGAGAGTCATTAATCCCAGGATTAATGGGAAGAAAGGAGCCCTCTCCACCCACTTCTGAGAGTGTAGCTCACAAAAGAATTGCACAAGGTAATGTTTGGGTTCTTCTGAGGCCCTTTAAGCTTGATGTTTATAGATTCCCTTACAAGTGCTGTCAGGCCCTGAATGACACATAAAAAGTCCCTCCGTAGGCAGGGCTAACTTGCAAGAAAAATACCCAGCCACTGATACCATCACCCACAGTTTCCTTGCTCAAATCCATATTCCCACTCTGAGTCAAAGTCAAGGCAGGGAATGAAGAGCAGGGCACTGTCCTGTGGAGTCAGTGGTGTGACATTTTACTCACATCTACAGACCTTCAAAAATCCCACCACCCTTTTGTACCCTTGTGACCAAGATGACATTTTCAGTGTTTAGACATCAATTTATGTAAAAACTCAACTCTTTTTCTTTTGCTTTATTGGAAATCTTTTGGCTCATCCTTGGGAGGAGTTATAATGGCATTTCCCCCTTCTTTTAGGAAATGTAACTCTATGAGGCTTGATACAATGACAGAGAACATGTGTAAAACCTCCTGAGAGGACTGTGACATCACACTTTCTCTTTGTTTCCCTGTTGCTTGCTTTTGACAATAGGGTGGGAGCAGATGTACCACTTTGGGAGGAAACAATTACTCTTAGGTCCTACAATCCTGCATTCCTTTCTCAATCATCAGGCTAGCACAAATTGTGAGATGCCTTACATCTTCTGCCTGGGTCCCTATGTGATTATGACAGCAGAGTCCATTTGACACCCATGTTTGACATGGGGAATGAGTCAGAAATTTGTCTTTGCTATTTTTCTCCCTGAGACTTCAAATTTTTTTTTTAATGACACTGTATCAATTAGTGGAGGAAAATGAAGGTCTCCAGTGTGTGACAGAACTCAAAATGACAACTGCTCTGAAAACAAAGAGAGAAGTGATGACCTTAAGAAGAATCCAGAGATGTCCAAAGAAGATTCCTCCTCTGTCCTCCCATTGGCCTGCAGGAGGCCCATGGGCACTTAGGGGCTATCCCAGCCAGTGGTCCCATGGCAATGAATGGGCACATTGTGCTAGGTCTAAGAGGAGGATGCCTGCAAGGAAATTATCCAAGTGGCCAAGAACTAAGTATGACTACAAAGACAACAGACCTAGTACAGGAAGCACATGCTGAGGAGGCTTCCAGAGTTCTCAGTATGTTCATTGCTAACAATTCTAAATGCTGTTGGACACAGAGGAAGCTGAGTTCATCATCTACACTGTTCAGATCTTTACAAATCATTGGCTCTTAAGGATAATAGTCAGGGAGTGAGGCTGAAATGTTCCAGCTCTAAGAAAGCTTCAGTAAATCTGAAAAGTTCTCAAATCACAATCAGGAACCCTGCATTTCTGGGTCCTGGTGTCTCTTACCACCAGCTGGACATAGTCCTGCAAACAGTGGCTCTGTGTCAATCCTGTGCTGGATTTCAGATGTTGCCACTGTTAGTCTCAGCTGCCAGGGCTGCTACAAGAGACCAAAGAGGAGCCCACATCTGCCATGCATCCTTAGTCTAACAGGAAAGAAAGACAAATGAATACACCCATAGATCGTCATTTGCTAGAACTGCCATTACCAACTCCATGTGATTCAAAGTACAGCTAACCAGGTGTTCACACATCCTCTCTCCTTTGCAGTAGGGAGAATATCCTCATCCTCATTAATCAGGAATGAGATCCTGATCCCCCCTCCCTCAGGCCACCTGCCCATAGAGGAAGGGGTCAGCCTAGCTCTGAACTACCTCACTCTCAGTCCAGTCTCAGTCAGCTTTACTAGGAGAGCTCTTGCCCCAAACCCCAGTGCTCCTGTGCATAATGTTCTTTAATGAGAATTAATTTGGGTGACTTGCTCAACTTATTACATAAGAAGCAAAAGCATATTCAAAGAAGATGCCTGCTAGGTTCATCCAGCAGACACAGCACCCATGGGATAAGCATGAGTGCATTTGTATCAGAGAAAAGCATGGAGATGGATTGTGAAATTTCTGCCCACTAGCAAAGGCTGGAGTCTCCCATTTCCCCAGCAGTCCATGTGGCTTCAAGATGGAAGAGAAGTTCCAGCTGAGACTATCTGGTTCCATGATGCAGATGGTAAAGAGAAACCTGTCCTGAAGCCAGTTTAAACTTCCTGGACCTCACAGCCAGCATGTCTGTGTGCAACTAGACCAGCACATCTGTTTATTTCACTTTAAGGGGGATTTTATTGGTGAAGACAAAGAACCAAGAAAGGAAAACAGCAATTACCATGACACAGGAAACATTCAAACCACAGATTCATTTCACAGAGAGGAAGCAATGGCATACCAGTATCTGAGGTCTGGGAAGTAATAGCATGAAACCTTCAAATACTAAGGCTACAACCATGCCCATTGTAGGACTATTGAATCAAAAAGTATTAGCATTGTCATTACCCAACAGAAACAAACACTGAGCCAAGACATTTGAAACTGTGAAGTTATCTCCCAGGGGAATAAAACATGAACCTTATCCATTTCCATAATGCCATTTCTCCATTGGTAAAGTGCAAATCAATGCTCATTACATCTCTGCAGGCTTGCTTCCAGAAAGAGAATGTGTTCTAAGTGAAGCAACACCCCTATTACACTATCAGGCTTGACTTTTTGATTGTACTAAATCATTTCTCCAAAGTCAGAAATTACTTCTTTTTTTTAGCAGACCCATCTGATTTGGACATTCTAGAGGAAATAGCTTTTCTTTATACACTTGAATGTGATCATTCTCTAGATCTATATTCTGGGGTAACCAGACAAGATTTGAAATCTCTCAGCTCTACAGTTCTGCACTGGGGAGGAGTGAGAGAGGAGCAAACTCCTGCTGCTACAGCCTCTGTGTCACATGGGAGCTGTTAGAAGTGCAGACTGTTTCAGACCTTTGTTTTCTTTGTCTTTCTTTCTTTCTTTTTTAACTTCAGAACGTTATTGTACAGGACAGAGGGCCACACCTCTGCCTGTCCATCCCCAAACTTTTGAATTGTTATTGTTTTACATCCCTGGTGACCCCCTTCATGGTCTCCATTGGAGTTTGAAGAGAGAATAACCACAAAAGCTCAAAGCTTCCTTCCTTAAACATAAGAAGAATTATTTACAGTTTACCTTTCTTTACACAGGAGGTGAAAACCACACTGGAATTTATCACCAAGCTAACTTAATATTGCCTTCTTAATGTCTTTGATACATATTTTTTCTATTCTGGCGACTTCTTGTCCTTAATTTTGTGGTGTATACAATGTCTTCATCCTTCTTTTGTATCCTTCTTGGCACCCCGAGTTACTCTTGGCTTAGGCAGAATCCTAGTTTTCAATCTGTGTCTTAACTGGGTTCATAAGACTCTGAACAGAGCTGTTTTCAAATCCACACCTCAGGAGTGAACCCACTTCCTCTGTGCTAGTCTGTCTAGAACCCATCACAGGAAACATTCTCCCCCATGCCATGACTCCAGCGTATAGCCATTCTCCTCAAAACAAATGAATTGTGACAATCACCACTGTACAGAAGCCCCTTTTCAAATGTAAGTTATAGGGCAGCAGAACAATGAGAGAGAGAGAGAGCTAGGTGTGTGTGTGTGTGTGTGTGTGTGTGTGTGTGTGTATGTGTGTGTGTGTGAGAGAGAGAGAGAGAGAGAGAGATATTTGTAACGAGTATCTATGTATGTGATGTGTATGTGTATGTGTGTGTGGCAAGTATGTATTGGTGGCATGTAGTGTCTATGTATGTTATATGTGTATGTGTATCACTATGGGTGTGTGTGTGTGTGTGTGTGTGTGTGTGTGTGTGTGTGTGGCAACTATGTGTGAGTAGGGTGTGGTGTCTATGTATGTTATGTGGGAAGGTTGTTTCAATTCAGGTTCTGTATATGAAACAACGCATTCAACATTTGCCTTTCTTGGTAACTTATTTCATCAAACATGATCTTCAGCCCCCTCAAAGCAGACTGGAAAGGTTGTAAGGGAACTGAGTGGGAGGAAGTTGAAGAAAGGCAGGGTGAAGTAAATGAGGGCACTGGTTATGTTTACCTTCTCTGTACCAGAGTGCCTGATAGAAGAAGCTTAAGGAAGGAAGGATTTCTTGGCTCACAGTTTGGAAGGAGAGAAACCATCAAAGGGGAAGGGGAGCCATGGCAAATTTTCAGTTGTTTGAAATATGTGGCTGGCAGGGACTCTCTACATTTGGATGGAGCCAGAGGGATAAGGAGGAAATTCCAACTCTCAGCTGTTTCTCTTCCTTATTTACTTTAGGAGTCCCATCTATGGAGATGGTGCCACCCACATACAGAGTCAGCCTTGTTTCCTAGTTTTCTCTGGGAAAGCCCTCATAGATACTCTGGAAGGCAAGCTGCACTAACATCCTAGGCATTTCTTAATTTACCAAATTGTCAATGATGGTTAGCAAAGCAGAGAGCAAAGATAGCATGGCCATTCATAGACAAGAGTCAAAGAATAGTATTCAGGAAAGGTAGAAAGAGCTACAGGAAAGCAGGGGAATGACAGGGGTCCACTCACATCTACCTATGTCTTTTCATGACTCACCTGGAATGCATGTGGTAGCTTAAGCCATTTCTAGCTGAAGTCAGTTTTCCTATGTGACACTAGAAACAAATATGTGAAGGAAAGTGATCTGTGATCTGACTCTGGGGGATGCCAGCCTGCAACTTTGCTGGAATTGTCTTTCTAATTTTATGTACTTTTCAAAATAAAGGATAATGGGGCTCGAGAAATGGCTCAGCATTTAAGAGTACTAGCTGCTCTTCCAGAGGTCCTGATTTCAATTCTATTTTTTTTCTCCATCCATTCTTCAGTTGAAGGGCTTTTAGGCTGATTACAGGTTCTGGATATTACAAATAATGCTGCTATGAACATAGCTGAACAGATGTCCTTGTTGTATGAATGTGCATCTTTTGAGTATATGCCTAAGAATGGAATTACTGGATCTTGAGGTAGACTGATTGCCATTTTCCTGAGGAACCGCCATACTGATTTCCAAAATGGCTGTACCAGTTTGCACTCCCACCATTAGTGGAGGAGTCTACCCCTTTCTCCACATACTCTCCAGTATAAACTGTCATTGGTGGTTTTTTTTTTTTTTTTTTTTAGCCTGAATGGATTTTTTCTTCTTTTCCTTTTTTTAATATATATACTTACAATTTTTTTCTTATTTTACATATTAATCTCAGTTCCCTCTCCCACCCTTCCTCCCATGCCCCCTCCCACACTCCACAGGGAGAGTGATGCCTTCCAGGAGGGATCAACAAAATCTGTCAAATTATATGGAGTAGGGACTAGGCCCTCCCTACTGCCTCTAGGCTAATGGAGTATCTCTCTCTCCATGAGGAATGTGCTCCCAAAGTCCTTTCATGCACCAGAGATACCTGGTTCCACTGTCAGAGGTCGCCTAGACTGCCTGGGCCTTCTAACTGAGACCCACATTCAGGGGTCTGAGTCAGTACAATGCAGGTTTCCCAGCTATCAGTCTGGGAGTCCATGAGATCCCCCTTGTTCAGGTCAGCTGTCTCTGTGGGTTTCTGTAGCCTGGTCTTGTCTTCCCTCTCTGTGCTTCCAGGTTCTTGCTATTACAAATAATGCTACTATGAACATAGTTGAACAGATGTCTTTGCTACATGTATATGGATCATTTGAATACATGCCTAAGAGTGGGATTGCCAGGTCCTGTTGGACTGATTTTCATTTTCCTGAGGAACCCCCATACTACTGATTTCCAAAGTGGCTGAACAAGTTTGCACTCCCACCAGCACTGGAGGAGTGTTCTCCTTTCTCCACATCCTCTCCAGCATGAACTGTCTTTGGTGTTTTTGATTTTAGCCATTCTGACAGGAGTAAGATGGTATCTCAGAGTTGTTTTGATTTGCATTTCCCTGATGGCTATTGATGTTGAGCACTTTCTTAAGTGTCTTTCAGCTATTTTAGATTCCCCTATATAGAATTCTCTACTTAGTTCTGTACCCCAATTTTAATTGGATTATTTGGTGTTTTGGTGACTAGCTTCTTGAGTCTTTTGTATATTTTGGAGATCAGCCCTCTGTCAGATGTGCAGTGGGTGAAGATCTTTTCCCATTCTGTGGTCTGCTGTTTTATCTTGTTGACTGTGCCCTCTGTCTTACAGAAGCTTCTAAGTTTCAGGAGGTCCCATTTATTAATTGTCGATCTCAGTGTCCAGGAAGTGGTCCCCTGTACCAATTTATTCAAGGATACCTCCCACTTTCTCTTCTAAGAGATTCAGTGTGGTTGGATTTATGTTGAGGTCTTTGATCTATTTGGACTTAAATTTTGTGCATGGCAATAGATATGGATCTATCTGTAGTCTTCTACATGACAGCATCCAATTGTGCCAGCACCATTTGTTGAAGATGGTTTTTTTCCCCATCATATATTTTTAGTTGCTTTGTCAGATATTCATACGGGTGGCCCACTTAATTATTAATGACCATTTTAGGGGATCATACATATAACTCTTTCTTCCTTTGATCTCTGTTCTAGTCTTTGACTCCAAAGAGTAACCTAACTATCATTCCATTATACAACACTTCAGAAATGTGAAGCAAGTGATTAATTCTTCCTAGAACTCCCCATTGTTTAGTCAGTTGTGTATTAAACCATCTAGTGTACAGAGGTCTAGATGAAAGAGCAGATTTAATAACAGAATTCCTTCTAAAAGCATTGGTATGTACTTCCCCAAATTCAACTTTCCTGCTAAATCCACAGGGATAATATTTGTTTATCATTCTTCATCTTCCCCTAGGCCATTTCTGCCATTACCCTTCCCCATTACAAGATAACAGATTTGAGTTTCTAGAACAGAAACCCAGAGTTGAATTGGGTTTTCCCAATAGCACTAAACCTACTAATGTCTACTTAAGACCTCATTATGTTAAGTTTGGCCTGTGATATCTCTCCCAAATAAGTAGACCCCTATACACACAGCAGGTGTTTCTTTCTTTCTGGGGTAAGTTAGATGGTTTTACAAGAGAGAGAGAGAGAGAGAGAGAGAGAGAGAGAGAGAGAGAGAGAGAGAGAGAGAGAGAGAGAGAATACCTATTTGGTTGATTAGTGTTATTCATTGAAATTAAGGTTCAGGAAATGAAAATATTTCTGAACGTTCAGCGTTAGGAGTCCCCATGATTTTCTGTTTCCACCTCATGGGGTGATATTCTGCAGCTTCTTCACATGGAAAGCAGCAGCACCAGTCATGCACACTGCGATTGGAAGAATGTTAGTAAAGTGAGCATGAGTGGAAATTAGATAAAATGCAGAAGATGAAGCAGAGCATGACTGTAAGCCAGGGTGCAAGGGCGCAGGGAAACCAGTGCACTGGACTTGTTCATGGGTAGAAAGAAGAAAGGTTTATCTGGAGAAGCTCAAAGTTGTTTGGAGACAGAGAAAGTAGCAAAATGGCGGGGAAAGCTTTGCCATTTATGGAGTAAGTGGGTATTGGTAGCTGTGGGGCTGAGGAGAAGGGGTTTGTAAGCAAACAGTCTGAAAATTTACATTAGTAGTGGGACAATTGAAAACAGCAAAAAGGCTAGTGTGTGTGTGTGTGTGTGTGTGTGTGTGTGTGTGTGTGTGTGTGTGTGTGTGTGTTAGAGCGGCACTTTGATATTCATTACAGGTTTGTGTGAATAGGGATTAGATACCCCATTTGCCAGAGGTAGGGAAGAAGAGGCTCTTCCTGACAATACAACAGAAACCCTTCAGAGACTTCTAAGCAATGCTGAGTGTAAGTCTTGTCTCTCTACCAGCAGTCCTTAGCTGTACTAGACTGCCATTTGGGCACTTTGTTAATGCCGAGTGCAATTTTGGGGATTTAACAGTAATGAGTAAAGTCCCCCTAGAGGATAGTGAGTCTGGGTACTACTGACATTTGTCAGGGTTGCAGAGGTAGGTATCTAGGAATCCTAGGAAGATACTCATATTTTATGTGTTTTTGTAGTTTGACCATGAACTGTTACCCCATAGGCTCATGTGTTTGAACACTTGATCCCCAGCTGAGAGTACTGTTTTGGAAGTTATGGAAACTTGGGATGTATGACCTAGCTGGAAGATGTAGGCCTTTACAATTATTGTTCAGCCCTGCTTCCAGCCTTACCTCTATTGTAAACAAGCCACCCCACCCAGGTACCTCTGGTGCCAGGGTGCCTTTCCTACCATTATGAACTGTAAACTCTGAAACCAAGAGCCAGAATAAATATTTTCATTTACACTGTTTTTATGAGGTATTTTATCTCAGCAATGAGAAAAATTACAGATGTCATCTTCTTAAAATTGTGTTATCACACTTTGACCACTCCCACAAGGTCCATCATTCAGCACACACCAGACTTCCTCATCTCTCATCTCCCCAGAGGGATTTTTTACCAGACCCCATCCAGCAAGCAGGTTATTGGGTGCTGCCCAGGACTCCATATGTGTTCACATTTCAAGATGTAGTGGGTGTTAAACAAATACTCCAACACTGAGCTACATCCACCATCCTCCACTGGCTCTGGAGATCACTCCTGAGTGTGACGCATAATTATCACTACAGTGCATTTTGAGCTTGCAAAATACATTAATCCAACCCACAGCAATACTAACCGGGGATAATGCCCCCTCATTCTTATGGCAGTATGGAACCCGAGGGACACTGGCTACTATGGGATGACATGGGACTACCTGCTTGTACAGTTTGGATTGATCCAAATCATACCAGCTCCTTCTTCCTGGCAGTGGCTTTGTCTCTCTTGGTGGTTTTGATGACAGGAGCTCAGCAAATAGTCACTGAGCAAATATTTGTGAAGGAAACAAAAAGGCATCAGTGAACTTAAGAGTAAACAAAAGTAAAGTTTTCTAAAAGTTAATTCTTTGAAATAACAAAAAAAAAAAAAACCTTAGATGATGAACTGATTTAAAAGGAATGAACAAAACTCCAAGAAGACAGCCTAGACCCCCACTACCTGCCTGCATCTCTAAGAATCTGAAACAGCACCTTGGCTAGGTGGCTTCAGGGAGAGGTGAGATGTAAGGGAAAAACACAGATAAGGTAACAGAAAACAGGAAATGGTTAAATACTGGAACTTCAGATTTGTAAAATAAACCATAGGCCCTAACTTTGTTGAGAAAAGTAGTAGGGGACAGGGAAAGTGGATCCACAAGTGAAAAAGCAAAGGAAAGCATCTAGAGTAGTGGTTCTCAACCTGTGTGTCACAAACCCATAGGGGTCCATAGCAGATATCACGCATACCATATATTTACATTACTATTCACAACAGTAGCAAGTTACAGTTATGAGGTAGCAACAAAAATAATTTTATGGTTGGGGTCACCAAAGCATGAGGAACTATATTAAAGGGTCACAGCATTAGGGAGATCAAGAACCACCTTGCCCTCAGACTATGCAACTGAGGTCCTACTCAGCTTGAATCATTGCAGACCCAGGACACAGGTGGTGACAAAGATGTGGGGCTCTCAAATCAAACACATCTGTGGAGAGAAATCAGGCTCCGATCTGTGTGATGGAGGAAAGTCAGCAGGTGGAAGTCTGCAGGGAAGTGGCAGCCAGAACTCTATGAAGAGGAGAAAAGCAACTCAGAAGTATAAATCCACACCCCTGAATGGCAGCCTGACCTCAGCTTTAATGATTATTATCCCATCCGTATCCCAGCTCCCCTTTTCCTAACCTAATTAAGGATGGATGTAAAGTACCCAAGTGCTTCTATTACTTCTGTCTCTTTTCTCCACTGTAAATGATCATGGGACTCTTATGCCTAAGGGAAAAGTACCCACTAAGAAGACAAATATTGAATACAAAAATTCAGTAAGATTGAAGCCATGATAAAGTCTTCCACCCAATCAAAGGCCAAGACCAAATGGATTCATTGTCATATTCTACCACAGGCCTTTCAAGAAGAACTAATGCTTCCATAAAACAGAAATGGGAGGAACATTAGCAGAATCCACAAAGCTAGTATTATCCCCACCCCTAAAAACTGGAAAATGGTACACCAACACCACTGGCAGCAACAACAAAACTAGAGGTCAATTCTCTGATTGACAAATAAACTTAACCAGGTGCTTGAAAATTAAATTCAACAACAGATTTAAAAGATACAAGCCAAGTATGTTAGCCCAAGTCTTTAATTCCAGAACTAGAGAGGCAGAAGCAGGCAGATCTCTGTGAGTTTGAAGCCTACATAGTCTACACATTGAGTTCCAAACAGCCCGAGGTACAAAGACACTCTGTCTCAAAAATGAATGAATAAATAGAAAAAGACTGTTCACACTATGATCAACCTGATGTGATTATGCAAAGATAATACAATCTATAAAAATCAATAAATGTAATTTAGCACAAAAATAGATTCAAATGTGGGAAGTTCAATAACATCTCAATAGTTGCAGAAAAAGGCATTTAACAGGTCTATCATCACCTCATGATAAAAGTCCTAAAGAAACTAGGAATAGAAGAAATATGCCTCAACATAATAAAAGTCCTGGAAATAACCAACATTATATCAACAGGGAAGAGAAAGAGTTGTCTATAAAATAAGAAGCAAGAGCAGGGAATCCACTATCTCTACTTTCTTCAGCAGCAATAAAGGAACTTCAGTCTCAGCAGCAATAACAGAACAGAAGGAAAAAAAGATAGAAATAGGAAAGGGGGTGGGGCCCCTGCAAGCTCTAGTGTCAGCACAGAAAGGATCCCAGTAAGGAAAAGAGAAAAGACAGTTCAGTTCAACTTAGTTAGCCTGGCTAACTTAGCTTAGTTCAAACTTCTGGAATTTGACGCCAAGGGATTTATTTTTTACACATTTAAACACAGTAAAACTTTGGGGATAGTTTCCTCATGAAAATTATCACAGCTAAGTTTTAGGCATGACTATATTGAAACTCACTGGCAAAGTTTATCTCTTTAGCAAATCACCAGAGATCTTTTCCATAAGGATAGGTTCTATTGACTAAGAAACAATACTCAGGAGTCTTGGCCTAGGAGGAAAGGTTTGCAATAAACATATGCAAAGTACATAAGACCTCATTCATGAGGATGGGTTCTATTGACTGAGAAACAATGTTGAGGATTCTGGGGTATTCAAGTGAGGCCTGGCTCCATAGACTAGCAGAAGATCACCACATATCAAACAACATCCACTCCAGCCTTCCAGGGGTGCAGGTGACATTTTCTTCCATTAAAGAAGAAAGTCTGAGTGTTTAACAACTCTGGTTTCTCCAGCTCTTATCTTTGGACACATGGACCTCGTGTCCTTCTTCAAAGGAAGAAGCCAAATTATCCATAGCCATGGATAATATGATATCTTTAAAAGCCACCAAAGACTTGTCTAATAAACACTTTCAGCAAAGCAGCAGGATACAAAATCAACAGACAAAAATCAATCATTTTCTATGTCTCAAAAAAATTAGAAAAGACAATAGAAAACAGAAAGATGTACATAGTTTTGAACAATATAAAAATTACTCTATTAGTAAGATTGATCTACAGATTCAATGTAATTATCACTAAAATTCAGATAACTGTATGTATATGTATATGTATATGTATATGTATATGTATATGTATATGTATATACATACATACATACATGATCTTAAAATTCGTAGGGAAACACAAATGGCAACAAAAAGCAATAGCAATCCAAGAGCAAAGAACAGCGCTAGAAACTCACAGAGCTGGTTTCCAGCATTACCACAGAGCCATGGTGACAGGGAAGGACAGTACTTGCACAAAACAGTCACATAGCGAAATAGAACAGAGACTGCAGGAAAAGCCCACACAGCAACACCCAAATGAGTTCTATCAACAAAACCAAATTATGTTGAAGAAAGGATACCCTTAAGAAAATGGTGCTGGGACATGTGGATATTCCTATGTGTAAAAGAAAAACAGATTCCCAGATGGGACCCTGGAGTAAAGTCACCTCAAAATGGGTCAAATTTTTTAGTGTAAAAAGTGGGAGGTTCTAGGAGAAAAATATCTCAAGATATAGGTACAGGCAAGGGATCTATGGGTAAAACGCTAGTGCTCCAGGACGTGATGTGGTAGAAAATGAATTAAACAGAAGGTTCTCAAAAGGAGTACAAATTGCTGATAAATAATAAAGATAATAAAAATAATAAAGATGTTTGGTGTTTCAGGCATAAAAGGAATGGAAATCAAAATACCACAATGACATTCCATTGCATTCCAATCAGAATGGTCACAGCCAAGAGAACAAATAACAAATGCTGGTGAGAACCCTGGGGAAAGAATCTTCTACATTACTGGTAAGAAAGTCAGCAAGCATAGCTGCTATAGAAATCGACATAGTGATTGCTCAAAAAAACTGAAATAGAACTACCACAATACTACAGTCCCACATTTGGACATGTACCGGAAGGACCGAAATTGGTAGAGATGCCTGTACACTGTGTCCAATGCAGCACTATATACAAAAGCCACGTTATAGAGTCAGCCTAGGCACTCATCACTGGACCACTGAAATAGAAAATGTAGAATGTTATTCAGAATGAAGCTGTGTCATCTACCGGAAAATAGATGGAATGGAAGATAATCAAAGAGATTTAAAAAAAAAAAAAAAAAAAAAGCCACTCAGGAGGACAAATACCACACTTTTTCTCATTATGCAGAATCTAGATTTAAAAAAAAAAAAGCCAGGTATCATAGCAAGCCTTTTATCTCAGTACTCAGGAGGCAAAGCAGGTGGATCATTGTGAGTTCAAGACCAGCCTGGTCTACAGAGCTAGTTGGAGGACAGCCAGGGCCACACAGAGAAATCCTGTCTTGAAAACCAAAATAAAACAACAAAAACAAAATAAGATGATATCTTATTTTAATAAGTATCAGTGGGACTAGTGGGGGCAAATGATCAATGTGAAGGGAAATGGTGTGACAAGAGGACAGGAAGTGATGAACAGAGTGACTTCTACAAAATGCATGTATACAACCATGAAAATGCTACAATGTACAAACAATAAGTGCTATTAGAACATATAGAATAATATGTGCTAGTGCACAATGTTGATACAAGCTTGAGATCCTGAGTTTGGATTCCCAGCACCCATGTGAAAAGCTGGGTATAACTGCATACATCCTCCACTGGGGAGGTGGACACAGGCAAAGCCCTGAGCTCACTGGCTAGTCTAGCCAATTGAGGAGCTCCAGATTCAGTGAGAGACCTTGTCTTGAAAACTACAGTGTAAAAGTGATTGAGGAAGACACTCCATATTGACTTGCATGCACACCCCACAGGCACACACTTAAAATATTGAACATTGTCATGGACCAGAAATTACCAAGGTAGAGATGTGATCACTTTTAAACTTAGTGAGTTTCATCATTGCTTCTGCTTGCACTTTGGTCAAACATCTTCCCCCAAGCTCTGCTCTTCTCAGCCTCTTCCCTCCATAATTGGTTTCTACATAGACACCAGAACAATATCCTTACATATATGTGTGTGTGTATTTCTTTTTGTCCACCCACCTCTGATTATGTCCAAAGTTATTTTGGATGTAACAAAAAAGCTGGGGGGAGTGAACTAGACAAGTTCCTGTACATGCTTCGCTCAGCTTCCCCTGATGATAATCTCTTATATAGTCGTAACAGAATGGTCAACACCAGGAAGTGGACACTGGTGTGATACCATTAACTAATGCTCCTCACACCCCCTCATTGCTCCACCCACCTCCTGCTTCTGTCCTGAGACTGTATCTAAGCCCCACCTTCCATCTGGTTGATGCAATCTTGGCCTCCTCCCATCTGTGGCAGGCTCCATCCTGCTCTGTGTCATGGCCTTGACTTTTGAACAGTAGTGGGCAAATAATGAGTCCTATCATGTCAAAGGCAGACAGAGTAGAGAGAATAACCAGAAAAGGTAATTGTGTCAATAAATTTGAAAGATTTGTGAACAAATAGTATAAAAGCAAAGCTAATTAAAATGAATTCAAAGAGAAAATAGTTATGAGGCACCGTGGACCATGTCTATAATTCTAGCACTCTGAAAGCTTAGGCAGGAGGATTGCATTGAGTTTCAGGATGACCTGAGCTATAGAAAGACTCTGTCTCAAAAAATAACAATAGGGGAAGAAAAGAAGGAAGAAAGGAAGGAAGGAAGGAAGGAAGGAAGGAAGGAAGGAAGGAAGGAAGGAGGGAAGGAGGGAGGGAGGGAGGAAGGAAGGAAGGAAGGAAGGAAGGAAGGAAGGAAGGAAGGAAGGAAGGAAGGAAGGAAGGATGGACAAGTGAATCAAGTGAAATCTCTTTTAAAGTCTAGAGCCACAAAATAAATTAAAACCTGCTCTCTCCCAACCAGCTCCCAAATCATGACACTGGGATTTAATATTCAGCCTAGTTTAGGTTCATTTCTGGATAGCTCTAATAACATAAATTAACCTGTCCTTCTTTCTCTACCTTTTACCTTGGGGCTTTTTACTTTTTTTTTCCTTCTGTATTATATTACTTTTACTGCTTCTAGTGTCTGGCTGGCCGGCACCTACCTGTCCTGCTATAGGCATCTCCCTCATTCTCTCCTCCTTCTTCTTCACTCATTCTTCTCTTTCAAGGCTACATTTCTCCTCCTACTTACTTTCCCTGCCCACCAGCCCCACCTATCTTTTCTCTGCCTAGCTATTGGCCATTCAGCTCTTTATTAGACCAATCGGGTGTCTTAGACAGGCAAGGTGAAACAAAGCAACACATCTTTACATAATTAAACATGCATCTTTAAACAAATGCAGCATAAACAAATGCAAAACACCTTTACACAGTTAAAGTATTATTCCACTGCATAAACAAATTTAACATATCTTTACATAGTTATATAATATTCCACAACAGGGTCCAGTTACTTTTATAATGAATCCTGGAAAACCTTTAAGAAATATATGATCTCAGTCATCTATAGACTATTCCAATGAAGAAAACACAGATGTTCTTCTATCTTTCATTAGTAATACAAAGATAATGCATTACTTGAAAATAAACTAAGTCAAGGGCGCTGTTGGGAAAGACACAGAGCAGCTCCTCCATGTACATGGACCTGTTAGTCTTGATAGTATCTGTGTGAAAAATATGGTGATCTCAACATACTTTTAAAAAAATGATAAAAGATGACATTTATGATTTACTTTTTTTTTTTAATGCATGGGAGTTTCCTTAACTTGATAAGGGGCCTCAGCCAGAAACACACAGCAGACTTTGTTCATAGTGATAAATCAGAAGCATTTGCCTCAGAGAAGGAACTGAGACAGACTATTGTCATCACTGTTTCTATTTAATAACTTAGCACACAATGGGTGAGAAATAAAATTGTCATTACACAATGATATTAGTCTTTGCATACTAATTCAAGAGAGTGTATGGATGAACTACTTGAAAATTTAAAAGTTCACAGATTTCAGAAATCAAAAAATTGGATCTGAGTTAAAAGAAGTTAGAAATGCTTTTAGGATCCAAGGTCATTCTTGGCCATGTGGGAGCACAAGGCCAGACCATGCTACTTGAGACACTGTCTAAAAACAACAACTCGCCATATTACAAATAAATAAGCCATATGCTTGGGAAACTGTTCTGTGGAATCACTTGTTTAGATGGCCAGTTCAGAAGGCAAGAGACTCTAAGGACAAAAGGCAGCCAGCCTAGGTGTAGAGTGCCCTGAGGGAGCGTAGCTACAAGATATCTAGAAATCACTGGGAATGCAAGATTGCTTTTATCAAACTCCCATTAACATATGCTTGCAAGGAATTCTTCTCAGCCACAAGCAATGAAGGATTAATAGCAATAGTGCTCAGCTGCTCAGCTCTGAGGACAGGGTTCTAGCAATACAAAGTGGCCAGTGTTCCTCTGAATAGGACACCCAGCTTTAGTACCAAGTTGATTTGGTCAGGAAAACAAAACACAAGCTTGAGCTTAGAGATTAGTATAATACTTACTCAATATCTCCCCTTATAGTGCTCAGACTCTATCTAAATAAGAACAGAAAGGGTGGGGTGACAAACTGATGTTAACTGGGGTTGGGGGTGGGGGCTCAAGTCTGCCTCATGCTGTTGCCAAAAGTGAGAGGAGTTTAGTATGGCAATGAGTGTTGAAGATTCCAATTAGGTGCCTGAATGTGTAGTTTGTAACCCAGAAATGTATACCTGAAAGTTCTCAGCATTTGAAACCTTAAAAGTGGATGGGTCTGTGGATATGGCACAGGGGCAAACAGAGAAGAGTTGTGATTCAGGGATATAACAATGCGGAGGGGAGACTGAGCTGGATGCCACAATCACCCACTTTCTGATGCTAGTTATGCAACCCAGAAGGCTGAGTCTGAAAAGAGGTGAATTATGAAGAAAAGAAGTTTTAGTCTGGCATGGTGGCACATGCCTTTAACCCCAGCTTCAGGAGGTTAGAGGCAGGAGGATCTCTGAAGTTCAAAGCCCACCCTGTCTACATGGTGAGTTTTAGCCAGCCAAGGCTGCATGGTAAGACCCTGACTCACAAAAAACAAAAACAAAACAAGAAAAAGAAAAAAGTTTAACTTGGCTCATGGTTAGGAAGACCAAGATCAGAGTAGCACACTGATACCCTTCTTGCTAGCAGAGTCCTGAGGTGGCACAGGGATCACATGATGAGAGACAGAAAGGTGGGTATCCCTTCTGGTCTCAAGCCTTCTCAAGAAGCTAATCTGATGACCTTTTCTAAACCACACTGCCTTCCAGAAGCCTCATCTGTAAACATCATAGATTGTTTCCACTCTCCTGACACCTCACAGTAGGGTTTACATTTCAACAAGCGGTGATTTATCTTTTCTGGGGGGGCCATGGGAGACTATATTCAGACCACAGCAGGTGGGAAAGAAAGCATGACAGTGTTTTGACAGCTCAAAAGAGAAAACACTGGAAAACTCTGCCATGGTGACAAATAGTAGTGGAGTGAGAAGTGCTCAGTGCACAAGACATGTAGGCAACTTAATCAAGTGCAGGTGTTGCTGTTAAATAACGGCGTATTTGAGGATGCAATATCAGTGTGACTCTCAGATACTTTACTGTGTCATCCATCTTCTCTGTCCCTGTAAGACTGAATTCACTCTGACAACTCCTTTCCTTAACTCATGTTCACCAAAGGCTGACTTCAAACTCTGTCCCAATACCTCTCTTGCCTTCTCCTTTTCTACTGAGCCAGATCTAAGAGTCCCTGAACTGTTTATTGACTTCCCAACATCAGGCTGAACTTGGTGTGCTTCCTCCTGTCTAGTCATCTAATCTGTTTCGACATCCAACTCTTTTGACCATAGAAGTTGTACTGTGACTGATGTTACACTCAGATTCCTGTGCATTTCCTCAGTCTTTTGTTGTGATACCCAGTGCCAAAAGTCCTGCTGAGGAAAAGAAGGACAAATTGTAGGTGCCAGGGGGGACATGAACATCTGAGGAAAACCCACAGAAATGGCTAGCCTGGCTCATGAGCACAATCAGGGATCCTGCACTGGACCAACCTAGGTCCTCTGCATATATGTGACAGTTGTGTAGCTTGATCTATCTGTGGGACTCCTGGCAATGGGGGCAGGGACTAGCCTGGTGCTCTGGCTGGCTCTTGGAAGCCTATTCCTCATGCTGGATTGCCTTGCTCCTGAATATAGGGGGAGATGCTTGGTCTTTTGGCAGCTTTGATAAGCCATGCATTGCTGATGCCCATTGGAGGTCTGACCCTTTCTGGGAGATTACTGAGGAGGGGTGGATTGGGATTAGGAAGAGAGTGGGAGGAAAGAAGGGAGGAGGCTTCAGTTGGGATATAAATTGAATTAAATTAATTAATTTTTAAAACATGTAAAGAATCTGTGCTATGTGTGCTTATTTTCTTTTCCCATGTTATTTTATTTCAGGATTCTCAAAGTCAATACTGTCTATTATTCTCTAGAGATCATCTGCAGAGTTAGAAATGACATTCCCACTGAAACTATGAAAATGGATTATAATGCATGGTCCTGAAGCTACTTAAGTAGCTATTCAACGCCTTGTAAGGAAGACAATATAATTAAACACATATAAAAGACAGATTATTCCAGAAGAAAGAGAAAGGATTATAAAACCTCACTGGAGAGGGATAACCCTTGGCTTGAGAACCCATGAGACCTTGTGGAAAAGGGAGAAAGTGGGTGTGGCCCCAGAGAAGTTTTTGTTTTTTCTGAGATAGGGCTTTTCTGTGTGGCTTTGGAGCCTGTCCTGAAACTCACTCTGTAGACCAGGCTGGCCTCAAATTCATGGAAATTCACTTGCATCTGCCTCCCAAGTGCTGAGAAGTACTTTAGGGCGTGAAGAAGTGAAGGGAGTTTGGGAGGAGGCGATGGTGTGATTAAAATTAGCAAAGCAGAAAGCACAGTCCATGTCCAATTTGTTGCGTTCTTTGTGTTGCTGAGACAAATGCCTGACAGAAGCCACTTAGGAAAGCAAAGTTTCCAATGCATCCTATTAGGGAGAGCAGGAAAGAGCATGGTGGTGGGAGCATGTGGCAGAGGCCCTTTACATCCATTAGGAAGTGAAAAGCACACTGGGAATCTGGGTCTCTAAGAAACCTCACAAGCCTGCCCATCCCCCAACACAAGTTTGAAACCAGGCCTCATTCCTAAAGACTCCCAGCCTTTATAAGCACATAGTTGAGAAGGATGGTTTTGGCCATATACACACATTTAGCTGCAAAAAAAAAAAAAAAAAAAAAATAGCCAGTGAGAGATGTTCTGGATTCAAATAATAACATCTAGGAAATTATGCGTAGGTGGAAGAAACCGTATCAGCAACAAGAGGAGAGAGATAAATATACTGTCAGCTATCTCTGGACACTTCTGACAAGCCAGGCATCCCACAGAGCGCTTTGCAGTCATTGTACACTTATGCCACATGCAACCTAAAGGGACAGGAACTTTTTCCATGTCCACACAACAGGCTTCTTAGGATCGAGGGATTGCCCAGTATTGCACACACAAGAAAAGTCACCGGGGTGTGAACCCAGAGTGTCCAAGCTGAGGGAGGACACCCTGCTTTGGTGCAGAGGGGTTGTGGAAGCATGCAGGGATGCAGGAGCCCACTGGCTTGAGGGTGTTAGAGGGAAAAGAAAGCCAATGTTTACAGTCATCTCTCCAGGAATCCGTGGCTCAGACAGGGAAAAGGCCTTAGAGGAGCTAACTGGCTGTCCCTGGAGACCACCCACAGTACACTTTAGTGAAGTGGAAGGAGCCCAGACTCAGGGATTAAGCAGGGAGCAGTTGGCAGAATGGGCAGCTGCAACCGTAAACCACTTTATCTAGGATTGTGATGCCCGGTCAAGGAAATGCTTGTCATGCTTAGGACTTTCTCAGGCTAATTATAACTGTGCTTACCCCCATGGAGAGGGTGAGCTGAAAGAAAATGTTGGCAAGCAGACAATTCTGTCCTTTTGAGTTGGAGGGTAAAGTGACCGAGGATTAGGAGAAAGGCTCAGAGGGCTGAAGAGAGGCAAGAGATATGGACCAAGGATGGGTCTAGGTGAACTCCTGGGAGAGGAGGCAGAGGCCAGGGACGTCGTTTTCTCATGACCTCGTTACTGCCGCCAGTAAGGAGCCAATTCCTGTGCCAGGAGAAATAGGTTTGGCTACAGGTATATTTAAAAATTGTCAGGATGACTGAAAATAGTCTGTGGAAAATAACAAATGTAGAGTTGGGTCTGGCATGGCATAACTCACATCTCAGTGGCACTCACTGGGACAAGCCTCGTAAGAGCTCAGCAGTACCACATGCCCCTCATTTCTGCCACTTTGAGTCAGCCCCTCTACCCCTCCATCTCTCTCCCTTCAGTACCCTCTGCCCAAACAGCTGTCTCCCATCAGCCCGCTCTTCCCCAACAGCTGTCTCCCTGAGCCCTCTCTGCTACTCCAGCTCTCTCCCATCTTGTCTGTTCCTTTTATTCTTCTACCTCCTGGTCCACCATCAAAACTTTCTTCCTCAGTCAGACCCATGCTTGGTGTTGCCACCTCTGACCTTGAGTGTCTCCCACTCCAATTATCTCAGCCCTTGAATTCCTTGATGGCTAACCGACCACCAGCTTAAGCCCTGGAACTTGTAATACCACTGATTCAAGAGTATTGACTGAAGGGCTGGAGAAATAGCTCAATCAGTAAAGTGTGAGGCTGAGTTTAATCCACAAAACTCACGTTTAAAAAAAAAAGAGTCCTGTGTGGTGGTGCACACTTGCAATGCCGGTGTTAAAGGGAAAGACAGATCTGTAGGCCTGCTGCCTAGCCAGCCTAGCCTAACTGGTGAGTTGGTGAGTTTCAAATTGTGTGTGTGTGTGTGTGTGTGTGTGGTGTCAGAGGAATACCAGCTGTCCCCCAACAGCCACGTGTATGTGAACATGCACACACACACACACACACACACACACACACACACACACACACACTGCATTAAAGGAAACAGGAAGGCTGCAAATAGCCATGAAGTGGGAATTGGGCAGTTTGTGATAGAGTTTCAGTTTTCCCTAACCCTGTCTCTGCACTTTTCTACCTGTCTTATACTCCCAAAGCCTGACTCCTGGAGGGTATACAGTAGGCTGTCTTACCCACAGATTCCCAGCTGGTTTAGGCTAATGGAGATGGTGGTGAGTTTAAGGTAGGACACTTACCTCTCCAGTTCCCTCCTGTGTGGCTCCAGGTGGACAGTGGCTCTCAAAAAGGCTACAGTGCCTTTCTGGAAGCTTCTCTCACAACCATGACCACACCTCCAGCTCTATTCTAGAAATTTCCAGTAACACAGTGTGCTTGTTAGGCACTAAGTACAGTGCCAGAGTGCTGCCCTGCTTCTGTTGTCTTCCCCTCCCACATTTCTAAGCACATTAACTCTCCCTTCATTCCCCACTTAGACATGCCATCCCTTTCCTGCCTCGAACTGCTTGAATCCAGATCCCATCCAGAATACATCCACATAAGATCAGTTCATGTTGAAACTTGAGTACCAGGGCTCACTTACAAGTGGAGCATCTTCATGAATAAAGATGTAGCACATTTACACAGTGGAAATTAGTCATCAGGGAAAAAAACAATGAAATCTTGAATTCGCTGGCAAATGGATGGAACTTGAAGAAACCACCCTGAGTTTCAATCAGTAAAGTGTGAGGAACAAAAGAGGAACATGGTATGTACTCATTCATATATGTGTAGTGAGATATTCACTTTGTCTGCATCTGTGGCACTGACCACGTGGAGACAGGGGCAGAAGTGACATGGGGAACTAGATCTGAGGAGGAGCCCTGGAGCACTCTCTTGCTGGCAGTGGGACACTGACAGGAGAGCATCCAGAGCATCCTTGGAACCAGGAACCTGCTGGTGTTCATCTGTCTATGTTGTAAGTTATTTCTCCCTGTATAAACATCTATTCAGCCTATTTGTTTCTCCTGATCCTTATTAAACCACGATATATATGGATTTTAGACATAGAGCAAAGGATCACCAGCCTATAATTCACACCACCAGAGGAGGTGAATACAAGGTTCCTCACAGAAGGGGAAAGGAAAGATATCCTGAGCATATGGGAAGTGGGCTGGGGGGGGGGGTCAGTGAGTGGAGAGGGAATTAGGAGAAAGAGAAGGGGAGGAGAGAAGAACATGTGGGACTAGGAAGATTGAGTCAGGGAGGAATAGATCAGAGCAGAAACTAAAAAAGAAAGAAAGAAAGAGAGAGAGAGAGAGAGAGAGAGAGAGAGAGAGAGAGAGAGAGAGAGAAAGAAAGACCATAATAGAGGGAGACATTACGTTTGAAGAGAAAACTGACACTAGAGAAATACCCAGAGACATACAAGGATGACCTTAACTAATAATCTGAGCAACAGTAGAAAGACTATGAGATTGATGACTAACTTATCTGCCATCATAGAGCCCTCATCTAGTAGCTGATGGAAACAGAAGCAGACACCACAGCTAAACACTGAGCCAAACTCCTAGAATCCAGTTGCAGAGAGGGAGGAGTGAGAAGAAAAGGGGTCAAGATCAAACTACAGAAACCCACAGAGACAGCTGACCTGAACAAGGGGGAGCTCAAGGATCTCACACACACACACACACACACACACACACACACACACACACACACACACACTGATAGCTGGGAATCCAGCATTGGATTGACTTAGACCCCCCTGAACATGAGTCTCAGAAGGCCTGGACAGTCTAAGGGACCTCTGACAATGGAACCAGGATGGATCCCTGGTACACAAAAAGACTTTGGGAGCACATTTTCCATGGAGGGATACTCCCTTAACCTAGAGGCAGGAAAGAAGGCCTAGTCTCTACTCCAAATGACTTGACAGATTTTGTTGATCCCTCCTGGAAGGCATCACCCTCCTTGTGGAGTGGTGGGGGAAATGGGATGGGAGGGGGGTTTGGAGGGTATGGGAGGGAGGGAAAGAGGGAGGGAAAGAGAGGAGGAGGAAGGGAGGGAGAAAGGGAGAAGATTCTTTATTTAAGTATTCACTATGTCTCAACTGTGTTAGATGCCAGGGATTCAAAGGTACCTCCAACAATGTTCTACCTCCCTATTGGCACACTCCTAGTAGAAGGAGACCCTTCACTGATACAAAACTATATAATCTGTATTTTTTTAAGACTCAGTAGTCACTTCATGTGGCAAAGCATAGAGGAAGGCCAGGGGCTCTTCTAAGTAAGTCACACTTGAGCCCAGCCTTAAAGGAAAGTAAGTATTCGTCAGTAGAAGGAGTAAAAGAATGGGGTAATTAATATTCTAAGCCAAGAATGGAGGTGAGAAAAGCTGCCCTGTACAGATGTAGCACAGGGCAAATGGTGAGCAGACAGGTAGGCTCCAGTGGTAGTGAGGAGGGGGATGGGAAAATGAGGGTTAAGATATGGGAAAAAGAAAATGAAGGTATGATAGGCCACCTATGCAGGTGTTAGTTTCTGAAAACTATGACCAGCTAATGCTGGTTGAGAACAGCTAATGCTGTAAGACATTCTTCTGGAGGGTCCAGGGACACTTATCAGGTGCCCCCAGAACAAATAGAGTCTTTTGTCTTTTGTCTTAGACAGCATAAAGCAAAGTAAAGAGGGCCTTTAATTTCTCAGTAAGAGTTTGAAAATCCTGCATATAGCCTGAGAAATGGTGTTTCAGATTTTCTGAAATCTTAAGTCCTACAGTACCGAGTCTGCACCTATGGTCAGGACAGAAGTGAGCCAGACTCCTGACCTTGAAGATGCCTTTGACACCTGGTAGCTTTGTCAGCTTAAAGCAGCAGCCAAGGTTCCAATTGTTACAAAACATATTTCAGAAACACATATTTTAAGGTTGCTACTGTTTGTAGTCTTAACATTAATCAATAAAGTTTTAATGAGCTACTAATCCAATTCTGACAGAGTACTAAACACCATGCTATGCCACTATACGATCATAACTATAACTATTAGCTCAAAATTAAGGTGCTTTTCATTGTGCTAAAAATCTGTCAGTTGTACTTGTTCTTTCAGCCAAACCATTTCTAACATAAGTATGCTGCTAATGTGTCTTAATATTTGTTTTCACAAACTCAAAGGATTCTTGTAAGTTCCAGGGAGCCAAATTGTACCCATCCAAACAGGTCAGATTCACTCCAACCCTGGTCCCAGGACTTCCTTTCCTCACCTTGGGAACCCCTCCCTCATCTTACAATTCTCCCCTCATGTACCAGGACCTAGAAAAAACAAAACAAAACAAACAAACAAAAAAAAAAAACTAAACCTTGTCCTCTGCTCTGCTAACATCTCGCCAGGTCTCAAAGAGACGCCAGAGTTCCATACTGTCAGGACTGCGATGAAACAACCAGCTACCAGGACGTGGCAGCACCCCAGCTTTCTCGGATCCCCCAAAAGACGATCAATGCCCCAAGTCAGCAGGAAGCAGTCTTTTGAGAACTCAACATCCTTATTCCCTAACCTGCCACGCCCAACCACCACCTTTTTAATAGCAATAAGAGGTAAGAATGTTGGGAACCTGTTTTCTCCAGACCCTGTAGGGCCATGCCCAACCCCTACCTTTTTAATAACAATAAGAGGTGGGAATGTTGGGAGCCTGCAGTCTCCTGACTCTGCCTCTGACGATGGGCGGGACGCTTATGGGCTTTACCTGGCTGTTCAAGCCTTTACCTGGCTGCACAGGGGACCCAGTTACACATGTGCAAGCCCCATTTTAAAGCAAGCGTGCCAAGCGCATCTCTCTTTGCTCTCTTGCCTCTCTCTCTTGCTTGCTCTCTTTCTCCTGGGCCCCTTCTCCTTCTCTCTCTCTCTCTCTCTCTCTCTCTCTCTCTCTCTCTCTCTCTCTCTCTCTCTCGCTCTCTCTCTCTCTCTCCTCTCTTAATAAACTCCACATGGGCGCTGAGTCTCATGTTTCTTAGGCAATAGCTGCAGCAAAAGAACAACAGAGTCTGCACCATGGTTACTACCTATGGTCAGGACAGAAGTGAGCCAGACTCCTGACCTTGAAGATTTTTCTTTCCCATTTATGATGCCAGCGCCACAAGCCACAGCTGAGGGTCTTGACAGGAAAATTCTGATGAAACAGAGCATGTGCTTTGCTTCAAGCAATGACATCAGTCACCAGTGCCCAGTATGTCAGTACCCAGTATCTTAGTACCCAGCATGTGAGTACCCAGTTGAACCAAGGCAGGGCAGAGGACAAGACCCTGGAGAATGGCCACACAGCTGAAAGAAAAGCAGACACAGGAGGCTGCTTCCCCAGTTTCATTCCTTTCTTACAGTAAATTCACAAACTATTAGTGAAAGGGCAAACTTCAGTGGATGTGCCAAGACATGTGCTAGAACCTACCTACAAAACATTTCTGAAAGAATTACAGGGGCTTGAAGATATGTTGTACTACCGAGTAAGTCTCAGTCCAGCCTGGGCTAAGGGAGATCCTATCTCAATACACAACATAGGACCCAATGATTTCCTAAAAACAAACAGTAGAAAAATGCAGCATACATCTCAGTACCTTTTATTGTTGTTGTTTCATATTGTTTGGGGTCAAATCAAGTTATGCTCTTTTAGACAAAACACTTCAAGAGTTACTTCTAAGAAATAAAAATTGGGACTAAGGAGATGGTTCAGCTAGTAAAATGTTTCCCATTCAATCCTGGTGACCTGAGTCTGGATCCTTTGCACCCTGTGGTGGGGGAGAAGAGACATGAGAAATCCAGAGGTTGGCTGGCCAGCCGGTCTCAGTTTTAATTTCAGTAAAAGATTCTCTCTCAAAAAAGAAAATGTAGAACAAATATGGAAAACACCCAAAATTGACCTGTGGGGTCCCCAGGTAAGTGTGCCTCCTTCATGGACACACACAAAATAAAAATTACATACAAAAGTCCACTTTTACTGCAGAAGCTCAAAAGGAAGGCCCCAGGATAAAACTCAAAATGGATTCATTCACACCAAAGCTCCCCAGGCTAAAGAGACTGTTTCTCTGCCCTCTTGAGAAGCCAGGATTGGAGAATTATCAACCACATTTCCCAAACAGGCCCATTTCAGGTGGAATGACACTGAAATTCCTTCTGCCTTAATCCTTACATTCAAAAACTAACCTCATGTCAATTAGCTACTTTTCTTTTGTCTGCCTTGGTGTCCCCATGATCAAAGGAAAGTAATTTTGGAATGACCAGTCTACCTTTGGGGTTTCATTTCTACTCCAGGCCCTTTTCCCCTAATGCCTACCTCCCCTCCAGTCAGCTCATTGGAATACTTTTACCCTATTTTACACAATGAAGTGCTTGATTCTAGAAGACAAAAGAAAGTAAGTTAAGACCTTAAAATTCATTGTTATAATTCTGACCTTTGGCACTTAAAAAGCTTTTTTCTGTTGATATTTAGGCCTCAGTGTCTACAGAGGAAGTGAATGAAGCAAAGACCAAATTTTAACAGGTTACATCCATGATGGGTCAGGCCAAAGGGTCACACTGATGACCAACCTGGGCTTCAGCCTTGACAGAGCTATCTGTTAGTTTCTAGATCTTCTATGAACTTTCTCCCTTACTACCTTAAAACCAAGAAATTTTGTGTTCACTTTTTGGAGTGTGTGTATGTCAAATTTGAGTAGTGTATATTTCCTGTCCTGCCATGAGTCACCTCCCTATCTGACCACTTATACTAGTCAGATTTCATTGCCATGACAACACACATGAGAGAAATCAAGTTGAAAGGAAAGGTTTGGATAACAGCTTCAGAAGGTTCTATCCACGATGTCTCCATGAGATTGGCCTCTGTCTCAGCAGAGTGAAGGTTAGACATGTGTGACAGAACAAAACTATTCACTGCTGGGGGGCAGGAAACAAGGAAAAGAAAAGCCCTTCAGAGTCATGCTTTCAGTAATATACCTCCCCCAAGCAGCCATCATTTCCTGAAGTTTCTACCATGTTACAAAAGCCTATTAACTATAGATCCACCAGTGGATTGGTCGGTCTGTGGATCATGCCTGTAGGATTCAGTAACATCTAAGAGGACTTAAGACAGTTTTGTGATGTCGGAGAACAAGCCTTCTACATTAAGATTTGGTGTGACCACAATAATAACTAGGAATGATGATATTGTTGTTTGATAATTATCTGCCAGTGTGAGCTTGCTGCATCACAACTCTACTTCCAGTCTTCTCAATGGACACTTTTGAGCTCTTCAGTTATTTTGTCATATAAGTTTGGGCTTTCAAAACTACAGACCATGTAGCCAGGCACAGTGCCTGCTGCCAGTTATTCTAACACTTGGCAGGCCAAAGCAGGACTGTTACAAGTCTTAGGCCAGATCTAGCTACATCAATGAATTCCAGGCCAGCCTAGTACTACAGAGTGAAGTTGTCTCAGACAAACAAACAAGCCACTACAGGTTTTAGAAAGCCATAGCTGTAAATGAAGCTGTCTGTCACGTGAGACTCATCCATTTCTCATTCTATTTCCACTATCAACAGCAGCAATAGGAAGAGGAAAAGAGCAGCTGCTAGCTCATATGCACATGTCTATGTGAACTGAAAAGAGAAAAGGGGCCAACCAAACCTTTGTTTCTCTTGCATGTCCCTTAGACAAGGCCTTAAGCAGCAGAGCTGTGGGATGATATGAGCCTACACTCACTCTCTCAACAAAGCAAGGTAGCTTCATACAGACTGAAGGCTAGCACAGGGCAGCCCCATGCTTGAATGATCAAGGTGGTCCATTCCCACTCTGCATTCCTAGTAGATGAAGGTTGAGGTCATCAAGATTCAGTATTTGCATACAGCAAATAAAATGTTATCAGACATAACAAAGAGCAGCAATCTAAAACATAACTCCCACATGACTCAAAGGAACCTGCCATAGGCCTTAAGAGTAGCTGTGACCAAATGTTCAATAAATTATATGACAGAGTAGATATTTTCATAGAACAAGAATATACATATACATCTATAATACATATATATTTATGTAAATATGTATATATACACCATATGCACATACACACACACTACAAATTACCAACATTAAGGATGGTATAACAGTTACAAGGAGCAAAGTACAGTCATGTATCTGACAGCATAGAGAGAAGGCTAGTGAGATATTCACTCTGTCTGCACTTGTTCCCACCCCCTGTTGGCTTTTAGGGATAATATTCATCTGCATAGGCTTGGTTTTAGTTACTTAGGGTTAGGTATGGAAGGTGATGCTCAGACTCGAGGTACCTTTTTTATACAGGGATAGAGTATGATTGGGAAAGGTATGGTTTAGATGGGATATAGGTAGATTAACATATCTTCTTGTGAATTATCTTAGTAATTATTAGTTGTATACAACTTACATTATTATAGATTCTTACAAGTTGTAACCTATGCAAAATTAAGTTAGTTTTCCTTTCTCGAATGATTTGTATATTGTATTTTGTCATATTGTGTAGAATCTTTCTGTTTATGATGTTCTATGCACAATATCCTTATCATAGTCAATGTATGTATACCTTTACTTATCTTCAAGACATTTTGTATATCAATACAATTTAGGATATTTTCATCATAATGCACTATACAGTTCCACCTCTGGTCAAGACATTAATTCAATTCTATCTCTGATATATATATATATATATATATATATATATATATATATATATATATGTGTGTGTGTGTGTGTGTGTGTGTGTGTGTGTGTGTGTGTGTGTGTGTAATAGTTGTCCCTGCTATTACTTAGGGAAGTTTCAATCATTTATATAGCTAAGTTCCTGAGTATTATCTTCCCCCCTGTTTCTTTTTGTTTTTTTAATTTAATTAATTAATTTATTTTTCCTATTTTACATATCGATCCCAGTTCCCTCTCCCTCCCTCCCATGCCCCCCATCACCCTCCCATCCCATTCCCCTGGGGGAACTAGGTCTGGGGTCGGGGACCCCAGCAGGCTCTCTTGCTTCCTGGTGGGAGACAGATAGCATCCGGAGGCATCCTTGGGAAGAGAACCTGCTGGTGGTCACCTGTCTCTGTTGTAAACATCCATCAGCCTATTTGTTTTCCCATATTTTTATTTATCCACATTAGCAGACATTGAACTAAGCCAAGAAATTTAAAGAGCCTGAGGTCTAGATCCCTAGTGCACTGCCCCCCCCACACACACACACACATACACACAACCCACAAGGGCAGCCAGGCTCCCAGATAGCCCTGCACAGCATTCCAACTGAAAGTTTGCAGAGCTTTGCCAATTTTTTCAAACTCTGGGGATGAGAAAGAGGCTTGCAAAACATACTCTGGTACACACACAGAAATGTTAGGTAAAGAATACGAAACAGATTTCATTAGCCCATGATGGAGTTCAGGAAGACACCAGGAAAAAATCCAACTATAATATCCAGAAGGAACTGATCCTTTGGATAAACAACCGGATGAGAAAAAAATGGTGCCTCAGGCCTCAGGGATGATCTGCTTCTCCTTCACTCCTCCAGCTCAGCCACTAAATCCTGCTTATTTGAAACACATGGTTTATATCAGAAGACTTTCTGGAACTGCGCGTAGGTCTCCAAGTGCTGGTGGTTGCTGTTGAGTGGTTTTTGGTTTGCTTGTTGCCCTCTCATTGGCCCTGGTGTGTTCAAGGTGGTTTTCTAGTCTTTCTATCTAGGGATGCCTGGTCCTTTGGGCTTTCTGTTATTTCTCTTGTGTGTATTGTTTGCAGGGACTTGTGGATCTAAGCAGTTTGCTACAGTTTTAAGCTCAGAGGCTTCCAGGAGCAAACTTCTGTGCCCCCTGGCTTTTTCTCTTATTCTCCAGGGTTAGCAAGATCTGGCTGTTCTTCATTTCCTAAGAACCCAGTCTCTGTATGTTTCCAACAGCTGACACTAATCTTCTCTCAAGGGTCAAAAATTCCCTGGGCCAAGTGATCCCAGACATGGCTGCTAATGGCTGCTTGCTCAGGGCTCCCTGCTGGTCCCCAAGTCACCATTTGGAGGAAAAAACTGTTTGTATACTTAATCTCTCATCTCTAATTTGTGCCTTTGACACCTGTCACCAGTGATCTCATCAGTATACAGAAAATATACACCTATTATTTAGAGATTCCAAGGGTCTTAGATGTTCTTATGCCATAAACTGTCCCCAAAACCATTAGAATAAAATATGTTCCTAGCACCTCATCATTTGAGGAGTCATAATATTTTAGGCGATATCTGCTGTGACCAAAGGAAGAAACCAACATCTATTTCTTACATAATGAACCACCATCAACGTTATTATTTTCTTTCCATTCTACCATGAACTAATTCAAAACCACAGATCCATTAGCCTGATAGCTCAATCTCTTTGTGTACTCCATAGCACAAATTTAACAATGCTTATATTTTTAGTTATTGTTTTTTATTTTCACTTTGATGAATTGTTACTACTAATGAACTTGACAAAATTGGTACAGAATATGAACAGTTCTTATTGGGTTTGAAAAAGCATGCATCTCAAGTTTATTGTTTCCTTCCTTTTACACTCAAAATTACCCTTTGGCCTCTGATGATTCACAGTTCCTGCAATCCCACATCTCCTGTAATCTGATAAGTACCTTACACTCGGCTCTTAAAAACCATCAGTGACTTCCTGGTGACAAATTGCATGAACTTTTCTCAGTCCTCGTTTCACATGATTACTTTGCAAGACCTGAGCCATTTGTACTGTGGGAGACTCTGCTAATTCTTGCCCAAATAGCACTGCCCCTTCCTTTCTTCCTAACACAACTATAATTTTAGTGTAGGTGGTATATGTCTAAATAAAGTCTCACATTTCACAGCCTCTCCTGCAGAAGAAATGCAAATTGTCACAGCCTCAACATCCTAACAGATAACTATGGTAAGATAAATTTTAAATTCTGTTTCTCATAAGCGTGACAGGATAGGGTTATTTGTTGCTTTTTGGTTTACATCTCATCAAAATGTGGCAGTAAGCATCCTACTGTCATTCAGAGGCACTGAGTCTTTCCAGGTCCATTCCTTTCTAGGAGCTCTGGTGGCCTCTATTCAGCCAAGGAAGAGAACAGCCACTGTAAGGGAGTCTAGAACTCAGCTATACAATGGCACATAACTACATGGGAGACCGGAAAAGGTAGTTTATGTGACAGCCTAAAAAGAGGAAATTGGTCTGGTAAATGACAAGACAGTCTCTGCCATATGGCTAAGCCACTCAGCTAGCCAACTTTGGCCCAGCTAGATCAGCAGGCATAACTGGAAGAAACCATAGACACTGCTCCCCAGCAGAGTGTATTCCAGGACACAAAATCTCCCCAGATCTGACCCCAATGCTACATACAGATCAGCATTTCTCCCTCCCTCTCTGCCATAACAGACATATGAGTCAATATTTCCCTTTTCTTCCTATTGTTGTCTTAACCCACAGGTTAATTTACACTGGGCCATAATCCGAAGCAATTTCCCAATCACCACCACCCATGAGCTTCTGCAGCTGTGAAGTGAAGTTTGAGAACTGGAGGCTGAGATAAAAGAACAGGTTAGTTAAGCTGTATTTCAAGTCCTCAACAAGAGGTGAAATTTTAGTGATGTCAATTGCTGTTCATCATAATGTTTTCCCACTCTGTGACTCCATGCCAAACCCTTTCTCTTGCTGCCACCACTGTATTACTATGCTTATGGACTTGGCTAGAGCATACTGTTTTGGTGAACCATTGGATAAGAGCATCCTATCTACAGATTGTCCTTCATCCTACTCATATGACTTACATAGGAAGGTATGTATCTGTTTGTGTTCAAGATGATCACAGAAATGGGTAAACTGGGTGTTTATAACTTCTGACTGCTTATTCCCAGATCTTTCCTGAAGAAATTAAAGCATATACTTTGAATAATTCATAAATTAGCATCAGCTAATATCACAGATACAGAAAACAATCAGTCATTTGCATCTTCTTCTGAAGCTCCCTTCAGGTATCTAAAATAATGCTGGGTTCTAGTCTTGTATTTTCATACAATTTATATTTCTGTCATCTGGACCTTGCCTAATAGTTGCACAGATCTTTGCTTCTTCAAATAAGAGCCTCAAATTGTTTAAGACTCAGGAATGGAGTCTTTCATGGCATGGAAAATAGTAGAAGGCAGTATGTAGTCTTCATTCATTGAGACCCTATGGTGTGCCTAGCTGGGCCACAGGAAGACAAAGTAAAGGTAGACATGGCCCTTTATGTTAGGTGAGAGACATCACCTAACATACAAACAAATACACTATACAATAAACACTGTGGGCTTTTCACAGAGTCTTAGAGTGAGTAAATTGGGTTTGGAACAAGACCAAAAAATTTCCAAGAAGAATCTGAAGAGTCCTGAGTCATCAGAGGGATGAACAAAGACTCAGAGACCAGGCTACACATAGCTAAATCAAAGCCAATCCTGTAGCTACAAGGCCAAGCTTCTGGTTGTTCAGCAAAGGACGTTTACCAGAAGAATCAAGCCCTGTTTGTCAGCCCAGCTTCTATCCCTTCCCTTCTCCAGGTGTTAATCTCAAAGTAAAAATCCTGCATACCCTATCCTGATCTCAAGCTCAGAGGCTGCTCAGCAGGGAACCCAACCAACCATGCCTGCCAATAGCTTCCTTGGAACCAGGACCAAACTGCTGACAGCTCAGTAATCAGTGGGGTTCCACAGCTGCAACTGGGATAACAGCAAATGGTTCAGTCATTTATTCACTGGGATGCAATCACACAAAGACAAGTTCATATTTCATCCTGATTCTTAGGCTTTAAGTTACATCCAGATGGAAATTAAAATTATGTTTCCTTCAAGTACAGTGCCAAGCATACAGAGAACCCTATCTTGATTCATGCAAGGACATAGAAAGTTAGGAAGGTTGGCCAAGACTACTCATGTTTCAGAATCAATGAAAAATTTAATTTCTCAATTTGAATATATATATATATACATATATATATATGTTCTCCTTATAATTTTTCTCATCTGAAAGGGAATGATGGGAGCCTCTGTGGTGTAGTTGGTAACAATAAAAACATCAACTAACATGGCTTATAGGGCCATAGAGAGCATGTGCTTAACATTTTAGGGGCAGAGCAATTAACTGGGGGAATTAAAAAAATAAAAACTTCTGAAGCACCCTCAGAATATTTAATAGGCATGGTTTGGATGTGGAAGCATCAGAAATTTTTATATCTTTTTTCTTTTCTTTTTGGGAGTGGGGGGTTTAAGACAGGGTTTCTCTGTGTAACAGTCCTGGCTGTCCTGGAACTTGCCTTGTAGACCAGGCTGGTGCTGTGGAACAATCTTTTTGTTGTGAATATTTTTGTCTCATTGTTTTAATAAAGGGCTAAATGGCCAATAGTTAGGCACAGGATGAAAAGTATGGATTCCCCAACCAGACACAGGAAGCAAAATGTGAGTATGCAGTGCTGAAAAAAAAAAGGTACCTCCATGTGGTAGAGAGTATAATAAGAATTATGGGTTAATTTAAGTTGAATGAGCTAGTTTGTAACAAGCCTAAGCTATTGGCTGAACATTTATAATTAATAATAAGTCTTCATGTCATTACTGAGGAGCCTGCAGTCCTAAAGAAAAACTCCAGCGACAGACTAGCCTCAAATCATAGAGATCCACCTGCCTCTGCCTCACAAGAGCTTGGATTAAAGGCATGCACCACCACTGCCTGTGTTTATATCTTCCTTGGTATTTCTAATTTTAAAATATCCTATATGTGTATGTATAATGTTGGGGAGATTACCTTGATGGGCATATTGTGGAAGTCAGAAGACAACTCCTTCCACCTTTATATGGGTTCCCCAGATTAAGCCCATGTTGTCAGGCTAGCATAGCAAGTGCCTTTACCTGTGAGCCATCTTCTCAGAGGTTTCCAAAGCATGCTCAAGAAAAGGATCCTTCATTCCCAAGGAAATGGAGATCTATAGATGATAGACTCATCAGGAGCAAAGATGAGACTCAATACTCACAAGAAACCTTCTAGGTCATCGACACTGTACCAGCACATTCTGCACAAGGAGTGTATCTAGATGGATTCTAGCATAACATATTTTCATTAAAAGTTTCTAAGACGAACAGAAGCTTGGCCCTGCTTACTCTGAAAGCTGATATAAAAACTTAGATGACTGTAAAGGTCACACGACATATTTGCCTTCCCTTTCTACTAAGGGCCTAAGAACCCACTCTCCCTCCCCTCTCCTATGCCTAACAAGAGTAGGAGCTCAAAAATGTATTTGATGCATGACCAAATTGTAGTTTCTCATAGCTCTACAGTGATTTCATTGAATGGGGTTTCCTAGGGACAGGGATTGAACATTCTGCAGTTCAGCTGAGGGCAGGGTAGAAAGTAGCAAAGAAGACAGGAAAGGCTGCCGGAAGGTCCTTGGTAGAAGTCAGCTGAGTTGTCCAGGAGGAAACATGTGGTTTCCTTAATCGTACCCGTTCAAACCTTCAATCTTTGAAGCACAACACATGTAAATGACATCAAGGGCTTATATTTGGAGGTTGTTTTGGACAATCATACACACGACTGGGCTCTCTCCCTCAGCACTACACCTTTGGGGCAGAGGAAGCTGTAGGCAAATAGAGGAAGCTGCCAAGAATTAAAATAGGTGTCCTTCAAGAGAATGCCCAAGCCATGCCTTCAATGGCAGGATTCTTAAACTAAATTTATAGGGATTCCTCCAGATACACCAGTGAGACCTGAGGGACTGATGAATTTCTGAACTTGATATAAATTATGTCTGTCTAGAGAAGAGAACTCAGTCTTCATCAGATTCTCCTGTCATTGGCCATAGGGCCTCCTTCCCCTTCTGTTCTGTCATACTCAAGTGGGGCTCCTCGCAGTTCATCATTATTTGCTAGGAGACAGGGGTGCAAGAGAAGGCACAAGACATAGAGATACCTATGCAGAGCTTCATAGTCAGTGCAGTGGTTCTCAACCTTCCTAATGCTGTGACCATTTAACACGGGGCTTATGTGGTGACCTCACCCCAACCATAAAATTATTTCCACTGCTCCTTCATAACTGTAATTCTGCTGTTATGAATCATAATGTAAATATCTATGTTTTCTGATAGTCTTTAGGGGTTACAACCCATAGGTTGAGAACTGTCAGCTTAGAGGTTGTCTAGCATACACAAGGACGGACCTCATACAAAGCCTCCCTGAAAGGCTGTCCAGCAGAGACAAGGATGTCAATGTTAGCTTTTACTGTCATTACTCAATGTCAAGTGCTTTACTGTTATCTTTTCCTCAGACTTACAGTAATCATAAGAGGTCAAAGAAGTCCCCCTCAGAGAGTTGAAGCATGAAACCAGAATCCTAAAGGCCCTGTGTAAGTCCCAAGCTTGCACTCCTGCTGTCCTGTGGCCTGAATCGCTGGCCAGGCTCTCAGCAGGAGGCAGTCTCTGGCCACCCTTCAGGATTCCTCATATGAAGCTCAGGGCCTGCCCTCTCCCTGACCCTGTCCATCAAAATAGGCAGAGAATACTGCAAATAAAGCTCTTTGTGCCAAAGCATGATCTACTTGCTTATGTCATTTAGCCCAAATTGCCACTCAAAATTCCACAGTGGATCCCAGTTTTTGTCCCAAGATATGGAGTGTTAAATAAAGAAACCCCAGGGAACACCCCCTCCCTTTTTGATGCAGACAAGTCACTGACAGAAAGGAAGGCATTTTCTCTAGTAGTCACAGGACAGAGGAGTGGGGATTCTCTAAAACAAGACTAATATATTCTGCTTTCAAAATCCATGTTGAAATTCACAGCTACCTATCAGCAATAAAACAAAACAAAACTAACAAAAGCAAGCACTCCCCCCCAATAAAGTTGTGGCACCTGCATGCACCAAGGACTCCCCAGGAACATCCTATATCTTGTCTCCATACTTCAAAAGCACCAAGCATCCAGGACAGATGCCACTATTTGAGAAGCTGAGCATGTCCCAACTCACACAGACATTAACCCAAGACTTGAACCCAGGTCCGATGACAGCATCAGTGCTCTTAACCATATATTCCTGTCACATTCCTGTCCTGGCTACACAGTCATTGTTGATTCTGGCACCCATATCATATCACCTGTTGGTTTTCCATGTGCAGAAAATGCTGCCCTGGGAATTTGGTCAGCCTCTTGGGAAAAGGAGCCATGGAAGGGGACAGGTAGACTCAACAAATCCCTGATTCCTTGTGACTGACCCTGGACACCTCTGCCAAACTAACCAGATCCCTCGATTTTCCAAGGCCCCTGTTTTCTAGCCTCACAGTCAATCCCCACACTGCAGGGATCTAAAAGAGAATGGGAACCAAGGCTCGGGAGTGCACGTTAGTTAGTTATTTAAACTAATTTGAGAAAAATAGACCATAGCCCTTTCTCAGACTCCCAGCTTGGTCACCTGCGGAATTCATGGCTACCACCGGTTCTGCTGCTTCCCTTCGCCATTGGTGCCTAGTCGGTTCCCTTTCTGTGTCTGCAGTTCTCTTGCCTCCTCTGCAGGACCAGCCTGAGGTGTTCAGATTCTGGGTACTTTCTGCTCTCCTCAAGACTCTGGGAACAGGATCTGTCTCTCTTCAGGACCCTGGATGGCAGGAAGAGCTCTCAGCAGAACCGCCTACAGCTGGGAAACTTGCAGCAGCGTCCCGCCCTCCTCCAGGGGTGTGACCCAGGATCTTAGATAGGAGGACTGACTGAACAACACCCAGCCGCCTGCTGATCTTTCTTTGTTGTAACTTCGGTGTGCCCCAGCGGCACAGTGCCTGGAGCAACCCTGGCCTCCTTCTTTCACACCTGGCCCGGCCGCAGGCTTTCCTCCAGCTGGACTCAGCAAGAGCCATGAATGCTTCCTTCTATCGCTGCCAGGCATCCCCCTGGGTGGAAAACGGCTACTCGGCGACAATGGGCAGCGTGCTCTTCAGCGCAGGGCTGCTGGGCAACCTACTGGCGCTGATGCTATTGGCGCGTTCAGGCCTGGGGTCCTGCCGGCAAAGACCCTTGCGCCCTCTACCCTCGGTCTTCTACGTGCTAGTGTGTGGCTTGACAGTCACCGATTTGCTGGGCAAGTGTCTGATCAGCCCGGTGGTCCTGGCTGCCTATGCTCAAAACCGGAGCCTACAGGAACTGCTACCTGCCAGGGGCAATCAGTTATGTCAAGCCTTCGCTTTCATCATGTCCTTCTTTGGGCTAGCCTCAACTTTACAGCTGCTGGCTATGGCGCTGGAGTGCTGGCTGTCTCTGGGACACCCCTTCTTCTACCAAAGGCACATTACCCTGCGCCGGGGAGTGCTGGTGGCGCCTACTGTGGGAGCCTTCTGCTTGGCTTTCTGCTCACTCCCCTTCACTGGCTTTGGGAAGTTTGTGCAGTACTGCCCAGGCACCTGGTGCTTCATCCAAATGGTCCATGAGAAGCGCTCGCTGTCGGTTCTGGGCTTCTCTGTGCTCTACTCCAGCCTCATGGCACTGCTGGTCCTCGCTATCGTGCTCTGCAACCTGGGTGCCATGCACAACCTCTACACCATGCACAGGCGCCTGAGGCGCCACCCTCGCTGCTGCATCAGGGATCATGCCCAGCCAAGCTCAGGTCATAGGCAAGAGTCCCTTCATCCCCTGGAGGAGCTGGACCACCTCCTGTTGCTGGCTCTGATGACAGTGCTCTTCACTATGTGTTCCCTGCCTTTAATTGTGAGTTGTTGGGCATCAAAGTTCGGAAAACTGGGCGCCTCAGGCTAGGCCCAGTGGAAAGGTGGGAGTGGAATGGATGCTGCTCTCCCATTCAGGTTGGGAGGAAGGGAGAGGGTTGATTCTGTGCTCAACACACCAGGTGAACAGATTCCCTCCGCAGCCCTGAAGTATGACCCCATTTGTAGACAGAGAAGAGGGAATGTGGAACAAATTATTGGGGAGACAAATTGGGTGTTGTCTCCTGAACTCAGAAAAACCTTTTTCAATTTGCGGACGCCCGCTCCTCTCTGCCCAGGTCTGTGAATTCTCTAGTTAACCTCACTGTTCTACTCCCCGCACCCGCACCAGCAATGTAATATTTTATTTTGTTAGATCCGCCCTTTAATTTAGAGGTGTTGGAAATGAACTTGTCCTGAAGTTCCTCTCTGGATTTTGGCATAGAAAGGAACGAAGGAAAGGGGTCGGTTCATCCAGAGTGGCTTACAGAAGTGAGTGATAAACACAGATTGAGTTCTGAAAAACAGCTGCACTGCCCTGGGGGGTGGGGTGGGGGGGGAGGCAGAGGGGGAGAGGTTACAGGTGGCAGGTTGTTTCCTCATCTGTCCCGAAGGGTTTTGTTTCAATCTTGGCCAATGAGGTGGCGTAGAATCCCATTAACTTGGGTTCCAAGTTACAAAGAGAAGCTGGCAGAGGCTGAATGAAGAAGAAGCTGCCACTTCAGGTATTGAATTTAAACAACCACACTAAATTGGCAATTCCCAAGATGAAATGAATTGTTGTAGTCAGTTTGATGATAGGCACCAAAAACTTAGAGCCAAAATTAAGCTAAGTACCATCCAAATTATTAAAGTGTCCCTATTAGGCATGTCTTAAAAGTTGTACCTAGCATTGTTATTGCTTCTTTAACTTCTTAAGTTCACATGACAGCTCATGACCACCTGGGGATCTGACTCCCTCTTCTGGCTCCAGTGGCATTAGGCACATGTGTGATGCATAGACATACATGCAGACAAAACACCCATAGACATAAAATGTTGAATAAAAGTTGTGAGGATGTTTGTTTTCTGGTTATATTAATGTCTACTGAACATTCATATTTGGCAGCTTGCACTATAAAACCTGAAGCATTTGCTTTCCAGACCTTTACCAAAAAGCTCCAGACCAGTTGGAGTTCACTGTGCTGTGATGAAAGCAAACAGTAATTAGATCCATGGAAATCTGAGGCAGCTTTTGGATGCTTTAATGTGAATAACTCAGGAAATAGTGTAAAACAATGGTACAAACACAGCCTTTGGGCCCATCTTTAAGGAGATCTGTGCCACCTTATGGAAATTTGAATTAATGGAAGCAAGATATTTGAAGATAACTTGGTAAAACAACCTGTAAAGTTCTGTATAGGTGCAAGCCAGACAGCATTCCTCTCAGGAGCCATCGATTTCTAGAAAGACGAAGGCTGTTGGTCTGGGTCAAGTTCAGTGCTCAGTGGCTGTGATGGTTGATTATTTGCTGGCTGACCTTGTCTGTTGAGTTGTGCAGGACTGACAAAAGTTAAAAATCACACACACACACACACACACACACACACACACACACACACACACTGAGCTTTCATCTTTCTTGTAGTGCACACAACTACATGAGTACAGGCATGTGCATTTCATGATGCACATGAGGCAGCAGACAACACATTGATCTTCACCTGACGTTTTGATTGACAAGGGGACTCTTTGTTTGCTGGTGTGTACCAGACTAGCTAGCCAGCAGCCTCCTGTCTTGCTATGTTTCTGTTGCTGTGATAAACACCATGATCAAAAGCATCTTGGGGAGGAAAGGATTGATTTTAGCTCACAGTTACACATCACAAGTATTGGAAAATCAGGGTGAGAACTCCAGCAAGAACCTGGAGACAGAAGCTGAATCAGGGAACATGAAAGAATACTGCTTACTGGCTTACATTTCATGGCTTGCTCAATCTGCTTTCTTATAAAACTGCCCATAGGTGGCACCACCCACAATGGGGTGGGCCTTCCCCTATCACTAACTAATTAAGAAATGCTCCCACAAGCATGCCTTCAGCCCGAGGCATATTCTTTGTTGAGATTTCCTCTTCTCAGATGACTCTAGCTCCTGTCTGGTTGACAGAAACCCAAACAGGACACTATAGGAGCACTGAGATTGCCAATGTGCTCCATCAGCTTTATTGACTCGAGAGATTCAAACTTGGCTCCCCAAGCTTTAGCAGCAGGGTTTTACCCATTGAGCCATTCCCCAGCCCACAGTGGGCATTCTTGAGCCATTCCCCAGCCCACAGTGGGCATTCTTGAGCAGAGTCCCAAATGCTTCACAAAATAAAACAGTTTGAGCATGAACGTCCTGCCATAAGTGGAAAATTTCCACAGTTGATTCCAAGTGAAAGGCTGGAATCCAGACAGTGTGCTTGTGTCAGACCACAGGTGTATAAAACATACATCTCATGAAAATGGCGGCTGTGGAGGGCTGTATTCTACATCAATATCTTGATAGATGCACATATTACACATTCTGTGGAAAAACAAAAAAAAATCTATCTAGTTCCAAACAATTTGAAATAAGGGCACATGTGTGTGCACAAACACACACACACACACACACACACACACACACACACACACACACACACACGGGTGCACCACAGAGCCCAATACCTAGCTTCGCTAACATAAGTATTGTTACTAATTGTGGCTCTCATTTATTATCATTTCCTGTTGAGTATAGCAAATTAATCAGGAAGTATAATCTCCTCAGGGGATGGCATGCTAGACTATGGCAGCAGTCCTCAAACTTTTAATGGTCTGGGACCTCTTAAGCCTCTTAAGAATTACTAAGAACCCATAAACCCTGTATTTAAATGGGTAGTGTCTGAATCTGTATCAATCACATTATACAGTAAACTTAAGCTTATAAAGTGTAGTTGTAGGGTATTGTCATGTAAACATGAAGGCCTGAGTTTGAATCTCAACTCAAATGTAAAAAGTCACCAAGTTGGCAACAGAAACATCTCCTCGATGACACCCAACCTCGTCTGAGGGCACTCATTCAAATGAATTCTCTTTTTATGTCTCAAAATATTTTTATTTTTCAATTATGGATAGAGTGTGTGCATGTGATGCCTGCAGAAGCCAGAAGAGGGCACTGGGACTCTTGAAGCTGGAGTTACTGGCAGTTGTAGGCCATCCTACATGGGTGCCATGTGGATGTCCTTAATGTAAATTGAGTCAATTGAAAATTTACAGAGGTAGAATAATTTACTTTTAATAACAACTGTAATGGTTTGGATATGCAGATAAATATACTACAGGTTTATCTCAATGGCAGAGTACTGGCCTAGGACTTGTGTGAAGTCATGGGTTCAATCCCCAGCATTGAAGAAAAAAAGCTAAGTAAAAGCAAAGACAACATAGTAGAATCGCCATTGATAAGTAAGTACTACATAGAAAGAAAATAGTTTGGTCTAGCAAGATGTTCCAGCTGGTAAAGGAGCTTGCTGACAAGCCTGCTGGCCTCAGTTCTATTCCCAAAACACACATGATGGAAGGTGGGAACCAACTCCTACAAGTTTTCCTCTGATTTTCACATGTGTGCTATGGTGTCACAATCCTAAACACACAAAATGAATAAACACATTTAAAATTTAAAAGGATAAGATGGTTTGTTTTAATTATACAAGTATCATTCCATTACCAATCATCCTCTCTGAGAAGAAACCAACAAATATAAAAACATATCAATGAAGTGTTTGTTTCTAAATCAACCTAAACTTGAGGTCCGAGTCATATCCTTTCATATCTGGTACCTACCTCATCCAAAACACTCTGTAACTCAGTCAGATACAAAAGAAGAAAAACATCCCGGTGCTGGAATAAGATATAAGGGAAGCTAAAGTAGACATAGCAGAGGAAATGGGCAACTCCTAGTTGAAAAAATAATATGCAAGCTAATTATCCAGTGTTTAATATATACCAGAACCTGTTCTCGAAGCTTTCTCCACACTGTTCCATTCCATCTTCACAAGACTCTGGCAAAGCAGGCACAGTGACCTTTTTTTGTAAAAAATAAGAAAGCCACATCTTCCCTGAAGCAACACATCTGAAAAGAGGGTCCCAACCCGGATGCTTAGACCTGTATCCTGTGGCTCAAGGAGGCTCCTAAAAGGAGTAATATTTGAAATCAATTTGAACGACTGTTTAGCTATTTAATCACTTTCCAGGCTTGTAAAATGGAGATAATAACTGCCTTTACTCAAAATCCTTAGAACAAGGCCTAGGAGTTGAAGGTTCTAAGTGACCATCAACCATCATTACTGCTATGGTGTTATGAATCAAGAATGATGAGAAAGGCTGTCCATATATCAGTAACAGAGGAGCCTCAGGTAAGGCGTCTTCCAAATGCACTGATTAAATAGCCAAGACCATTAAAATGTTATAGAGAAGGGAGTCAATGCTTCTGGGTGGCCTTCAGTGCTCTTAGCCACAGGTTCCCCCTACTAATATTGGATTTATGTAGTTTCTGTTCCAATAGGGTCAATTTGTTTCATTATGGATTTAGAAATGCAGTAGGCATGGGAAGTGTTATGCCAAAAAAAAAAAAAAAAAAAAAAAAAAAGATATCCAGCCCCACTAAGGTAGTCTGAGGTTGTGCTGATCTAGGCAGCAATGTGACATGAATGACAAGGAGTCATGACTTGAGGCACTTGGCAGAGCTCTAAGGAAATTACAAGGACCCAAGGTGAGGTCAAGTCATAGGAGGTGGCTGGACACAGGTGAATAGACATCTATCTTTGGTTAGCCCTCTCTGAACCTTATATAGACTCTATCTTAATAAAAGGAACAATTTACAGCCAGGCAATGGTGGTGCACTTGGCAGGCAGAGACAGGTGGACCTCTGTGAGTTCTAGGCCAGCTTGGTCTACAGAGAGAGTTCCAGGAGAGCCAGGGCTACACAGAGAAACCCTGTCTCAAAAAAACAAAACAACAAACAATTTTCATGAACAAGTTAAAGAAACAGTTTACATGATTGACCAGTTCTTTCATCAAGTCACTTTGTATCTTTTCATCCTCATAGTTCCTGCCTTTTTACTTCTGATCAAAGCTTCGTTTATTGGTGTGTCCCTATGTGTGGCAATTACTTTTAAGTAAACTAAGAAGAGTGGACAGAAAGTAGGCAGCTGAATAAAATATGTGTGTAAGGATACCAGTTAAATAATCTGTGTGTGGAAGCCTGGCAGTGTCTTCATGATCTGGCAACATCCTGGAAATCTGAGACCAGAATGCAGAACAGCCTTCAGGGAGACAATCAGATGGGTCTCCCCGCTATACCTCAATTTTCCCTCTTCTCAAGATCCTCATCCACATCTACCAGCCATAGTAGGATAAACAAAATAAAGGAATTCATTTCTGTTGTCCGCCTTCTATGTCTTAATCTGAGTAATGTTTGGGGTGTTTGTTTGTTTTCTCTCCAACAGTATCGTGCTTACTATGGAGCATTCATACGTGCTGGCACAACTGAAGGAGACACGGGAGATCTCCAGGCCTTGCGTTTTCTGTCTGTGATTTCAATCGTGGACCCCTGGATTTTCATCATTTTCAGGACTTCAGTATTCCGGATGTTATTTCATAAGATTTTCATAAGACCTCTGGTCTTCAGAACCTGGCACAGCCATTCCTGCCAATCTAAGACAGAATCCACTTTGTGAGGGTTCTGAATGCTCTGGTAAGATGAAAATATACCACACATTCAAAGAACCATGGTTGGGAAAAACCTACAATCCTTAAAATTTACTTCCCCTGGGGAGCTGGAGAGATGGCTGGGCACTTAAGAGCATGTAAAGCTCTTCCAAGGACCTGGATTGATTCCTGGCACCCATTCAGGTGGTTCATAGCTGTCTGTAACTCCAGCTGTAGGGGAATCTGACACCTCCGGCCTCCATGGACACCAACAACTCAAGTACATGAAACCACACACAAATAAAAACCTACACACACATACACACACACACACACACACACACACACACACACACAGAGAGAGAGAGAGAGAGAGAGAGAGAGAATTGAAAACAACAAAAGTAGATTTTAAAATATTTTCCATAACTAGAACATCTATTTTCAAAAGTATCTGATTTACCAAAATATTGTCCATCTGCATCCACAAACTATTTTGATCCAGTTTAAAATGTTATGCTGATAACAGCAACTAAAATGTGTATGTTGTAAACAATGTTAAAAGTATTATAGCAATGTTATTAATTGTCCTGACATTTGTACCTGGTAACCCCAAATTTTTAAAGCAGTCTTGAGGACTGTGGATTTTTACTTAAATATGGTAGGAATACCACTGTCTGTTTATAAATTTTATGGTGGGTATTATTAAACAAGCCTAGAAATGACTCACACTATTTTTTTTCAGTAATACCTGATTTATTTTGTAGCATAATTGCTCCAAGTATTTTGTTGTTTGTTTTGTTTTGTCATTTGTTTTTGTCAAATGGCCTAAAAATAATCTGAATTATAGATTCTGTTCAGAGAAGTGAATTGGGAAACCAGTCCAGGTCAGGCATCTGGGAGACCATTTCAGGGAGCTCACTGGCCTCAGGTGGAGATGTGCAATTCTCGTGTAGTCTATATGAGGCAAGTTGTAACTCATACCTACAACTCAAAGTGGAAGAAAGAAAGCTGTGATGTTTTGAAATCTAGTCTCTTGTAGATGGAGGCAGTGATGTCAGTGGGATTCAATAATGTGGGTCTTGGTTCTAAAATTTTCAATTCATGGAGCCTCATTTATCACATCAATAGATTCTGTGGAGAAAGGGGTTTGTCCCTTGGGAAAACACTCGAGTATGACTTACTAGAGACCTGTCTTATTTACAATTTCAGCTGTGTAAACTCAGGAAGAGGCCCAGCCAGGACTTAGCCTCTGTGGAGAGTGATGGCAATCGCCTTCACACCTGCCTATCGCAGCTTCATTCCCTATTTGTAGAGACAATGAGATGTTACCAAGGCTCCTGTGAGAAGTACTTGCATAACCAGAGTAAAGCTTGGCTCAGGAGGGCACTGTGGAGCACTTTAATTACACATGAGTTTACACAGGTCAGCAACACTGTGGCCAAAAGAGAAAGGGCTGCCCTTGCAGTGGGACAGAGGTTCTAGCTCCAGCTCACAGCAAGGACTTTTATAAATCAACAGATGGGGACACGAGAGAGTTCTTGAGTCCCTGTGTGTTCTGAACACTCAGAATTTGAGGTGGCCTCAAGGCCTCCAGCCCACAGCCTCTTCCAAAGACAAGAGGAGCTCACTTCTTTCCATTTTAGCAGAAAACTTGCTTTTCTCACCTCTGGTTTTTCTGAGATCTCAGAGATGGTATTAATGTGGGGGTGGGGGGCGTATGGGTGGGTGAGTGTGTGTGTGTGTGTGTGTGTGTGTGTGTGTGTGTGTGTGTATACATATATAATTGACACTACATATATGTATATATAATATATAGCAAAACTGTGAAAAAGCCAAATTAGGGATATAGGAAGTATAATTTGAAAGTATAACCACAGTTGGTTTTGGTTTGGCTTTCATTTCCATGTTAAATGTTAATGCTGCTTTGGGGGTGGGGTCTGAGGAAGTGCATCTCTTTTGTGTCCTACTTTTAGAAGGTATGTTAGGGCAATTGTCCAAATAATTTAATAAAGCTCCAGATGAATAAATAAATGTAATTTTATCACATTTTGTGGAGGAAATTGCTTTCTTGAGATAAAAGACAAACATCTGATGTTTTTAATGAGCAAACAATTGCCAGCAATATTTCAATCTCTAGCCCTGCAACTGTGAACTTTTCTAAGTCCTAGACAAAATTTCCCAGGCTTACCCAAGAGTGTATCACTCCTGTTTGTTTTTCACGAAATGCTGACAAACTGCTGTGAAGAAACTCATGTCCAGGTGCTGCACGGAGCCCTCCCTGATTTACCATTAACTCAGTACATCATGGACACCGGCTTCATGCCTAGCAACTGTTAGGTGCTAGCTGCTAGTTGCTCATTGTCCACTGGAGGGAGACTGTAATGGCTGTAACACAGCTGGCAACTCGCAGTAGTAAATGCAGAGCCAAACCTCCCCCAGAAGGGCCTGTCTGAAGAACTTCACAGGGAGCAGATGTTTCCTTAAAACACTGGAAATGGGTAGACATGCAACCCCACTGAAAACTGAAAAGGACACACAAAGATAGTCCACGGAAGAGGGAACACTTAGAGTCGAGAAATGCAGAAAACGGTTTGGCCTAACCAAAGAACATGAAAACGTGAACTAAATAAATGATGGAGACCAAGCCAAAAACACACACTGTGACCTGCAAAATCTAGAAGGTTATTGAGGTGTAAACATTCACAAACCTCTGGTGAGTTTGTAAATTTCTACACCCTTTCTTGGTGTAGCCTTACTAAGTGACAGGAGCCTGAGAAGACCTAGGGGACCAGTTTTTCCAATATGGAATTTTGCTCCAAAAGAAAAAATAGAGATACTACCAGAACTATATTTTTAAAAATTGCAGTCTTACTTTAAGTAGCAAAAAAAAAAAAAAGAAAGAAAGAAAGAAAGAAAAAAGAAAGAAAAGGAAAGAAAAGAAAAAAATGAAGCTATCAGAATAAGGTTCAAATACACCTTGATTTACATATAATATATTTACTAAGTATATAACTATTTTAAAAGTTGTTTTCAACTAACAAATAATGAGAAAACTTATCATGTAAGTGATTAAAAACAGGATACAAATTACTTTAAGATGTGACCAATAACTATGTACATAAAGAAAATATCTTGCAAAAATAGATCAAAGAAACATGAACCATAGTTGCTCTTGTTCACTGACATGTCCCAACGTTTAAGATAAGTAAATATTCCTTTTCTTTTTTTTCTTTCTTTCTGTTTGTGTTTTGAGACCGAGTTTCTCTGTGTAACAGACAACAATAAGTATTTCTTCTACATGAAAGTATTTTTGAAAATTTGTCTAGAATTGGACTGAAAATATAAGAGGAGAGGCACCAAGGCTGAGTTTTGGGTCTGAAGAAACAGAAATGCAGAGGTATGAAGGCACAAACAAGGGCAGCCTTAGTAGCTTCATTTGGCAGAACTGTGGGACTTAAGACCAAACCTTGCAGAAGAGGCCAAATGAGTGGTTGATTTCACACCATGAAGCAGTGGGTGGGTCAGCAGTAAGAGATGGAGTTGTGGGAGGCTCTGCCTGATAGTAACTGGAGGCTTTGGAATGAGGGCAGTCTGGTAGAGGTGAGGACTCACACAGAATGTGAAGTGTGAATGTGGCAGGCAAGGGCACCAGAGAGCATGAGAATAGTTGTGTTTAGCTTGGGACAGTCTTCTGTACCCATCTCTGTACTGGACCCTAGCTCCCAGCTAAGGATGATAAATTTAAAATCAGCCTGGCCTGGATTTCCCTGCTGTGCATCCTACTGAATTAGAGGAAGGGGTATTTTTATGGTGTGTGTGTGTGTGTGTGTGTTGTGTTGTGTTGTGTTTTTTGTTTGTTTGTTTGTTTTGTTTTGTGTTTTTTACTTGAAGGGGAACACAAAGTCTCTGTATGTGCAGTCCCAGAGAAACAAGAGTCCCCTCAAAAGATAAAAAATGAGTTAAAGGATCTGTTTGACCTTCAAATGTGAACAAAAATTAATGCTGAGCACAGCAGAATTCAAGTCCTTAAGGTTTAATGATTCAAAGTCAGTATTTGGCTATACCCACAAGTGAATACATCACAGCATGGTGTTTTTGTTTTGTTTTGTTTTGTTTTTAACAAGCAGCATAGCCATCAATGTACAAGGGGAAGTTCACAGAAGCATGAGAAATTAAAGCCTTACCACTATCACACATGTCGGGAAGAGCCAGGCAAGATGGAACTGGATTCAGACAGCAAGGAGAGAGGAAATAACTGTTCAGTGTCTGTGAAGGCAGAGCTCCTGAAATCCCACTGTGACTCCAGTGATCTACCAGGTGCCTCTAGGGGATCCCAGCATGAGGCTGGGCTGGTGTCCTTTCAGTTCCCTGCAGCTCACCACTTCCTGCTTCTGAGTTTCAGGGTTCCCATAAACCAGCTGGGAAAGGAGAAGCATTCTGAACATAGTGTTTTTCTCTTCCCCCTACATTCCCAGTTTTCCTAGACAATAGGTTACAGTTCCTGAATGAGATTACTATGGGTTTTAACATACACTACCCAGCCAGGTTAAGAAAAAACAAATTGTTTTTGTTACTTCTCTGTTGCTGTGATTAAATATTCTTATACAAGCAACATTTAAGGGGAAAAAAGTATACTTTGTTTTTTAGCTGCAAGGCACTCCATCAAGGAAAATCAAGACAGCGGGAGTTTGAGAGCTGGGTGGGTCTTCAATTAACCAAATCAGAATAGTCCCTCACAGGCATGCCCACAGGTTAACCTAATCTAGCAATGCTTTATATAATAGAGTTCATAACCTAATAATGGTCCATGGCTGTACTTATGGGCAATTCCCTAGGTGATTCCAGGTGCTGTCAAATTGACAAAATTAACCACCATACTAACTATGAAGACTATTCATTTAGTCACAATGATCTCTCTAAGCCTATTTGCCAGATATTCCTGTGTTATGAACACTTTCCCACCAGCCTGGATCCACAGCCACATCAGCCCCAAATGAACATGCAGATGCTATATTAACTATGAAACTGTTGGCCAGTAACTAGCATTTTATTGACTAGCTCTGTCTTAAAAATTAACCCATAATTACTAATATATGTATTTCACGAATCCTCTCCTCCTGAGATCACATAGTGACTCCCTCCTATGTTTCCCAGAATCCTCCACCTCTCCTAGCCCTACCTATCTTGCTTCCCTATTGGCCAACAGTGCTTTATTCATTAACCAATAAGAGAAACATATTTACAAAATTACATCTCCCATCATTCCTGGAACTTCAGGAAAATAGAAATTCCATAAACACCAAAACCTGAGCGACCCTCACACTTACCAGCCAGCCACTCACTAGACCGCCACTCACTTCACAAAGTATGGCCCTGACAAGTAACAACAGCTTCCTGGAAACTAGCGGGAATGAAACTTCTGGGTCTCATCTTAGATCTACTGAGTCTGATCTTGGAATGAGGCCAACTACCTTCTCTTACTGGAGCTGCCTTGAACAGGTGGCTTTCTCTTCTCAGAATGGCCTCCAGATGGAGCAAAGCTAAGTCTGGCAATTGGGGCTTCCTCTCCCCGCCCTTCACCTAACTTAGTGAAGGGCATCATCGGCATCATCAGGTCTCATCTGTTATTGACAGTGAGGAACATTTCAGTCTTCAAGGCAACTGAGGATTCAGAAATCAGTCTACTCTTGGAAATTATCACAATGAATATGTCTAGAATTTGTCATGCCTCCTGGCAAAGAATGTGCGAACGCAAGTCTTGATTTGGATTCTTTTTCTATTACTGGAATGTTAAAGCTATAAGGATAATCAAGAGTCATCAAGAAAAGCAAGAAATATCTTTTCCATCGAGTAATATAGTATCTTGAAGGTTTCATGCTTAGGAAGTACTGAGAACCTAATTAGAAATAAGAGACCAAGTTAAAAGCCACACAATGCAGTACACACCTGGTACCACATGCTGCCATTTTGAGCTGTCTTAATTACTTTTCTGTTGCTGTAATAACACAGGTGACCAAGGCAAGTTATGAACCAAAGTGTTTAATTTAGGGCTTACAGCTGCACAGGGTTAGAGCAAGAACATGGGGCAGGAACAGCTGAGCACTCCCATCTTGATCCAGAAGTAGGAGACAGAAAGAGCTAACTGGAAATGGCTAGATCCTTTGAAACCTCAAAACCACCACCAATGACACACCTCCTCCACCAAGCCACACTTCCTAACCCGTCCCAAACAGTTCTACCAAGTGGGGACCAAGTATTTATACATGTGGACTTATGAGGCATTCTCATTCAAACCACTACTAGGGTATAGTTTGAAAACAACAAAGCCCCAAATTATAGATAGCTACATTTACGATTAGCCTAGCACAGTACTGAATCCTGGTCAAACAATGAAGCCAGTAGCTTGTCTACATCAATTTAGTATCAGTGCAACAGGCCTTAGCACAACTGATGCCATGAAGGAAAAACCACTCAGGCCTTGAAGCCAAGTAAGTAGGCAGCAACACCTGCTAAAATGAGAACGAAGACACAATCTATCACAGTCTGTGGTTCTGGGAAAGTCCCTAGATGTATGACCCTTGCTTTTTTGGCTTCTGTAATTCTGCTTCTGGCTAGCAATTCTTGCTAATGAGTTGTGTCAATCCAGGATGTGACTTTTGTTCTTAAATGTCTACTCTGAGAAAATTTCATGTAACACTGGGATCCCAAACACCCAGGATTGCTGGCTAGCTAATAAAGACTTTTTATGGGTTTGAACCCATGTCCAAGTAGTCTTCTCTGGCATATACCTCACAACATTTCTGGAGCCCCTCCTCCAGTGAGATTGACAATACCAGACCTAGAGACACTGGAGGTCTAGAGCCCCTTGGAGCTGGGAATGTGGCAGTTAAGGAGCTCCTTGGGGGAGGCACAACCTGAGACATTCCAGCACTCTGGGATTCCCTAATGCTTCCAAGGAATCAAACACCTCTACCCATAAAGGGGAACAAAATTGAAAGTCCCTGTAGAGACACCTTCTATTTGGGACACACAGAAGAAGCTGGTGGTGGGGATCATGTCTGGGGTCTAGGTGAGACTTCACCAGACTCCTCTCGCCTGCTCAGGTACCTGTGGTGGCTACCCCTGGTTGTCTTTACTGTGTTTCTCTCTACATGTTTCTGTCAGCTCTGCTGGTTGGAGAAACAGATCTAAAATGAAGGGAGAGTGAGCCCTCTGGGACCACAGCTGCTGCTGCCCCTGGGATGACGCACAACTTCTCGGAGACTCATGGTCCACACTGAGCTACCCATCATCCCATCATGCAGCACTCTCCTTCCATCTTTTTTTTTTTTTTTTTTTTTTTTTTTTTGGAGGGGGATGAATACAATGTCTGTTTCTGTGAAATTCATTGACCATCTTTTGGAGTTGGATAGTTTTATGACAGTTCAGGCCAGGGCATCGTGACTGGGAAAGCCCAGGAACCTCAACCAGTTTCTTTTATTGACTGGTTTTCTCTGGTGTGAAACACCCAACCTGCCAGCTTAAGACCTGTGCACTCTTCTTGGCTTGTCCAGGTCACCTAGAGAAACCCTAAACCTCTGTCTGTCCTCTCAGATCTGCTGGAGGACATTACTTCCCCCTCGTGCTCCCTGAGCACAAGCTTGGAACTCTGACTGCTTGGTCTAAGCAGCCAGTTGTGACTGGGAAGGGGGAAGTGGTTATACTCCTTCCTCTTTTGGGTTTATGTCCTTTATCAATCAGTGATTTGTATCAAACACTGACCAAGGTAAGGAGTCTCTGATAATTTTTCTCTTAGAATTAAAGGTAGCTGCCCAAAAAATACTGCTTTTTATCATGCAGCCCCAGATATTAGAAAATAAACTTTAGAAATTAGAAGGATTTGACAATATGATTAGGCCTCAAAAGGTTTACAAATAACTGTGACAAAGGAAAAAAAAAAGATAAAAGAGGTCCCAGAAAGGAAATCAGAGATACAAGAAAGAAAGAAAGAAAGAAAGAAAGAAAGAAAGAAAGAAAGAAAGAAAAAGAAAATGATGCTCTTGCTAGGATGGAAAAGTTTAGCCTAATTCCCCAGTGAACCCAAAAAGCTGGAAGTCTTAAATCCCAAGCTGACGGTCACCTACTTTAATGTTTACAGTAGAGAATGAACACCCAGAAGCCTGTGGGAAAGCAGACTTCCTGGGCTAAGGGCGGGGTTGGATGCTTTAAAGTAATTGGTCCGCACTGGATGCTACAAGGTGATTGGTTCACAATGCACGCACGGTCTTTGTTGTAACCCTATAAAAGCTGTCTCAATTCTGTGCTAGAGGTGGCTGAGCCCTCTACCCTGCATGGAGTATGGCTGATGGTCCCAGTATACTGGAATATAAAGAACCTTATGCGTTTGCATCAAGACCGCTTCTCGTGAGTGATGTGGGGGGGCCACCTTTCCTGAGTGGGAGTGCGAGGGATCACGCTCTCGCGGGTCTTACACCCTGCCCTATCCTACATGAATGATTACAAAGGGAGTCCTTGCCCAGACACTGGGTCCCTGGAAGAGGCCAATTGCCTATCTTTCCAAAAGACTTGATCCTGCTTCTGCCAGTTGGCTGACTTGTTTGTGGGCAGTTGCCAATACAATTATGCTAGTAAACAAACTGACCTTGGGCCAGGAACTCTTCCTAACCACCTCACATGCTGGAATGGTCTTCCTGAGGGGGACCCCAGAGAGGCTGGTGTATAATGCCCAAATCACATATTATCACACACTCCTTTTGGGCCAGCCTCATATCTGATTCTACTAAATTTCAGCCATCAACCCAGCCAGTCTGCTGCAGACAATAACCCAAAAGAATCACTTCCAAAACAGCAGCCCAATTAGGATCATCAGACTCCATCAACCAGGTGGGGGACACAGCAGAGGATACACATGGATGGACAAAGTACCAATCCTGGGAAGAGGAGATATGGTCCAGGCACTGTCCTGGCCCCAATCCCTTCAGCTTCTATCCGCAGAAGCTGGAAGCTCAGCTCTTCCAGGCAGGCTCTGGCCAAGCACAAACACTCATAACTGTGGTGAAAGATGGACCAGAGCAGCTTCAGCTGTTCCCATCTCAAGCAGGGACCTAGCCCTGCCTGCTGCACCCCTGCAGCTGTGGCTGCTGCATCCTCCACTCTGCTCTGGGCTGGCTGAAGCCAGAATCTGCACTTCCTGAACATGACTACTGCAGACCTGAAGAGGTACTAACTACATGAGGGCAGTTTTGTTCAAGATGGAATCAGGTTTGCTGGGGCTGCAATTGTCATCCTGAGCAGGACAATATAGGCCTAGTCCCTCAGCTGAGGGACTTCAGCACAAAGGACTGAGCTTCTGATTTTAACCCAGGCACTTCACTGTGGGAAAAGCAAAGTCATCACTATGTACTGGACAGTTGATGCGTATTAGACACTGCCACTGTCCACAGGGCTCTCTATAGAGAGAAGGGGCTCTTAACTCAGCCAGAAAGGGCATAGGAAGAAACTAAGAGGACAAAAAGAAAAGATGCCAAGCAGGAGGCAAATGGTTTTTCTTATTGGACATGAGAGCCATATTTTCTGCTGTTATTAGAAGATTAAAAAAAAAAAAAAAAACCTAGATTTGGGTTGCCTCTCTCCCTGTGATCACAATGCCCCCACCTTCATGACCAAAGTTTCCTTAAATCTGGCAAAGGTCCTAAATGTCCATTGAAAATGGCCTTGTGCCTAGAGGTCACAAATGTCTCTGAGACCAGTGAAAAGTGAGACTCCTGCCCCCATATTGAGAAGTTCATAAATCTAAATTTACTAGCTTTTCCCTCCTCAAATCTTTACACACCCTGCACTGGGATTTATTCACCAGACTGAATGAACCCTTGCTTCTGTCTGAGCCTGCCCACAAGTTGAAGCCTGGTGACTTCTTGTGGGTAGAGAGGATCTTGACCCAGAGCCTAGAGTCAATGTGGAAAGGTCCATACCCTGTGGTCCTCAACATTCCCACAGCAGGCTCCACCCTGTGGAGCCACTACACCTCGCTAAAGGAGGCCACAGATAGGTTATCACCAGATTTTCCAACCCCCAAAGATAAGACTGATACAGTCCCTATGCTTATGGTCTTCCCATTTTGTCTTTTTTGTCTCCCTGTTGGAAAGACCCCAAACCTCCATAAGTCAAAGACTGGAACCAGGAAGTCCAAAGCCAATCTAAGCTCCACTTCCAACCCTAACAGCTGTAAATGGGACCAACCTAAGTTCACCCTGGGGGAACTCCAGGGGAAGGATCCTGTATAACATCACCAAGATACTCCCTATGCAGATCCCTGCAGCCACACCCAGCAGGTTAATTCCAGGGATGACAGTGAAATTTTATTTCTCCAGGCCCCAGAGACTTCCTAGCTTGCTTGCACTAACAGCTTAACCAACTGTACATCTTCTGAATTGTTTATACCAAAGGAGACCCCACTCATTTTCATCCTTATGTATGTTACAGCAAAAATATTCATCCGTAATAGTGAAGAGGACAGGGACAACTTAAATCTAAAGTCTAGACTTTCCCATGCACAATGAGCCTTCTCATTTTCTGTTTGTGGTGGGGGATGGGGTAGGAGGCAGCAGGAATCGCAGGTTTCACTGTAATTAGAACATCAACCCTAGATATGGGGGATAAAATTTTTGAGAAGCTCAGTGCTCAAGAAGACACAGGCCTGGGCCATTTAGAAGATTCTGCTTCCAGGCTAGAAGCCTGGTTAGACTCTTTAGCCATAGCAAGGGTTGTTCTTCAGAAGGAAGAGCATTGAACCTCCTCTTTATGAAACAGGGAGGTTTCTGTATGGTACTTGGAGAAACTCATTACTTCTATGGCAACCAGTCAGGGATAATTAGAGAAAGCTTAGCCATGCTCTCAAGTAACCTTCAGGAGAGAGAAGAGAGATCTCAACTTTGTTCTGGTCCCCTTGGTTAACTACTCCATAGCAAGGCCATTAATACTTTCATTCTTAGCCCTCACTACAGGACCCTGCTTGATCAACTGCCTACTTAGCTTTGTAAAACAGAGAATAGGTTCTGTTAGATTACTAGTGCTAAGGAGATAATATACCCCCTGCCTACGTGCTGGGCACCAAACTCTGGTCTCTGAAGGAGCAGCAAGCATCCTTAACAACTGAGCCATCTTCATCCCCTAGAATGAAATATTTTTTATCATAGGCCCTGATATAATTTACCTACAGTTCACTTTTGGTCCCTAGAGACACCTCAAGAAAGGTATAGAGTGTCCCTCCAGGACCCTCAAACCTAGGCTTAACAAAAAGCCTTAAGTGGCTTTGGAAGATATGTGCTCTGTTCAAATTCATACTATGGGCAGAAAAGAGGAGTCATGTCCAAAGGACCCCTGATGTCTATTAAATGTAGAGTTGCATTTAAGCATGCAAATATTGTATGTGGTCATAGAGGACTGCCACCAGGATTTTATCTAGTGACAACTAGCAGTTCTCCAAACCATCATGTGACAAGCTAGCTACAGTGACATGCAGCTTGGAAAAGAGACTAGGACATCAGCCTCTTGGCATCTTAGTCTGTTTTCTGCTCCTTAACAAAATAATGTACAAAAGTGCTATATAAAAGCAGAGATGTATTTCTTATTGTCATAGAGGCCTGGTATCTGGCATCTGTTACCATGCCATGGCGGAGGGCTAAGTAAAGGTACTGCTGCTTGTGTGCCTTTCTCTTCGTAGAAAGCCATTGGTGTTTTAGATCCAGTACAGTAAGAATGGATGGATGCAAGGATAATGGATGGATGGATGGGTGGATGGATGGATGGATGGATGGATGGATGGATGGATGGATGGATGGATGGGTGGGTGGGTGGGTGGACAGACAAACAAGGACACGAATCCTGGCATGAGAGTTCCAACCTCAGGACCATATGTAAGCCTAGTCATCCCCAGAAGCCCCATATCAACACAGAAATTTGAGGATTACATTCCTAATACATGAGCTTTCGGGGAACATATTCTAGCCAGTTTCTAGTCTTCATACCCTCGGAAGAACCCTTCCCTTCTATGGTCTGAATCCAGAAGCTTGCTTCTAGTGAGCAGAAAAGAGCAAGAAATGCTGAGGGGTAGGGCTGCCTCAGTTAGGTTACAGAAATGCCTGTTTGTTTATCTACTTGATGGAATCCTGCTGCCTGCTGTGAGCTATGAAGAGAAATACCAGCTAACATCCACCAAGGAGTAAAGCTCCCAAGCCCCAATGCAGAAGGAGTGGACTCCTTCAGCAACCACGTCTTTGTCCTTGGAAGTAAGCAGGACCCTCTGAGTTCAGCTGACATAGCATCAGCCACATCTTTTATTTTTTTAATAATATAATTTAAATTTTTTACATGTCGATCCCAGTTTCCTCTCCCTCCCTTCCTCCCGTCCTCCCTCCCTCCTTCCCTCCTTCCCTCTTTCCCCTGTGACATGTACCCTGGCCACCCTCCCCTCCCATCCCCCCATCCCATTCCACTTGTAGGGCTATGCTATCCAGGTTGGGTCATGTAAATCTGTCAAATCATTTGAAGTAGGGACTAGAACTTCTCTCCTGTCTCTAAGTTAAGGAGGTATCCCTCCATGGGGGATGTGTCTGCAAGGTCCTTTTGTGCACCAGGAATAGATCCTGTTTCTGCTGTCTGAGGTCCCCCAGACTGCTCAGTCCTTTTAGCTGAGACCCATATTCAGGGGGTCTGAGTCAGTCCCATGCTGGGTTCCTAGCCATCAGTCTGGGGGGACCCAAGCTCCTCCTTGTTCAGGTCAGCTGTCTTTGTGTGTTTCTGCAACCTGGTCTTGTCCCCTCTCTCTGCATCTGGATTCTAGTTCGACTCAGTGTTTAATTATGGGTGTTTGCTTCTGTTTCCAATAGGTAATAGATGAGGGCTCCATAATGGTGGATAATTTAGTTGTTGATCTCACTATCCAGGAAGGGCATTTATGGTAGCCTTTCCACTGTTGCTCGAATTGTTAGTTGGAGTCAGTCTTTAGGTTCAGTTTTCTCTTCAAACCAATAATGGCTCCCTCTTTTATGTTTCCTTCCTCCCTCCCTCCCTCCCTCCCTTCCTCTCTCTCCCTCTCTCCGCCCCCCCCTCTCTCCTGTCTTCTATTCCTACCCTGACTCAATCTACCTACTTGCACGTGCTTTCCTATCCCCCCTTCTTTTTCTCCTAGTTCTCTCTTCATTCACTGCTCCCCCATTTCCCATGTGCTCTGGGGGACTTGTCCCTTCCCCCTTTTGTGAGGGACCATATATGAATCTCTTAGAATATACCTTGTATCCCAGTTCCTCTGGTGGTGTGAATTATAGGCTGGTGATCCTTTGCTCTAGGTCTAAAATCCATATATGAGCGAGTACATACCCTGTTCCTCTTTTTGTGACTGGGTTACCTCATTCAGGATGGTTTCTTCAAGTTCCATCCGATTGCCTGTGAATTTCAAGATTCCGTTATTTTTTTCTACAGAGTAGTATTCCATTGTGTAGATGTGGCACATCTTTATCCATTCTTCAGTTGAGGGGCATTTAGATTGCTTCCAGGTTCTTGCTATTACAAATAGTGCTGCTATGAACATAGTTGAGCACATGTCTTTGTTGCATGGATGTGGGTCATTTGGGTATATGCCTAAGAGCGGAATTGTTGGGTCCTGTGGTAAACTAATTCCCATTTTCCTGAGGAACTGCCATACTAATCTCCAAAATGATTGTACAAGTTTGCACTCCCACCAGCAGTGGAGGAGTGTTCCCCTTTCTCCACATCCTCCCCAGCATAACTTGTCATTGGTGTTTCTAATTTTAGCCATTCTGGCAGGAGTAAAATAGTAGCTCAAAGTTGTTTTGATTTGCATTTCCCTGATAGCTAAGAATGTTGAGCACTTTCTTAAGTGTCTTTCAGCCTCTTTGATTTCCTCTATTGAGAAATCTTTATTCAATTCTGTACCCCATTTTTTATAGGGTTATTTGGTGTTTTGGTGACTAGTTTCTTGAGTTCTTTGTATATTTTGGAGATCAGCCCTTTGTCAAATGTAGGATTGGTAAAAAATTTTTCCCAGTCTGTGGGTTGCCGTTTGGTCTTGTCCACTGTGTCCTTTGCCTTACAGAAGCTTCTAAGTTTGAGGAGGTCCCACTTATTAATTGTTGATCTCAGTGTCTGTGCTACTGGAGTTATGTTCAGGAAGTGGTCTCCCATACCAATTTGTTCAAGGGTACCTCCTACTTTCTCTTCTAAGAGGTTCAGTGTGGCTGGATTTATGTTGAGGTCTTTGATCCATTTGGACTTGAGTTTTGTGTGTGGTGCTAGACATGGGTCTATCATCCAATTGTGCCAGCACCATTTGTTGAAGATGCTTTCCTCCCCCCATTGTATTCTTGTCGCGCACAACCTTTGCCGATAAGGAAGACGCGGCAACCGAAGATGTGTCCAGCAGAATCTTTATTGTAGAGCTCTTTACATGCTGATGGAGAAGGACCCCAAGCCCCGAATACGCACGGCTTAAATAGCCTGCAGGGCAACGTGCTCGTCTGCCATTGGTGCTCCGCACAATGCCTAATTGGTATACTTTCTCTGATAGGGAGAGCTCTCGTATTCAAATTAGCATAAGGTGGCGCATGTGCAACTGGCGTAGCTAATACTGTAAACAAGACTCAGGAAGCAGGAAGCCAGCGCCATCTTGTAATGGCGAATGCGGCTCCCGACATCTCCCCCTTTCTATAAAATTACAAGCGAAGCCAAGGTAATACTATGAGATTTCCGATCAGCTCACTGATTCAACAGCATAAGCTATCAAGGAGGTTACATAGTAAAAGAGACCCTCTGCACCTTAAACCCCGTGCAATGGGAACCTGAGCCCTGGGAGATGCAAAGGTCTGTGCAGAACAGCATCCTGGTGCAATGGGAACCTGTGCCCATCAGGAGTGCCAAAAGTTCTGACAGTGTCTCAACGGCTTAGCATGTTTAACCAAACTTGAGGGGATGTTTCCTGTTCGACAGCCAGCATAGCCTGAATCATGGCCACATTCTTAGCGTGTTGTTGTTGTTTAAATTTGCGAAGCAAACAAAAACAGAGGAGCAGCCCTGCTAATAACATCACCCCAAACATCCCTATACCAACCCATTCCTTAAAGAAAGAAAAGGCAGAAGACATCCAGGAAAACAACCCTTGTGTAACAGAGACATCCAAACGAGTGGAATTAATTTGAACTATTGCAAGACGTAATTTGCTCAGGGTTGCATCAAAATTTGCATTCCAATTGAACTGCAACATTTTGGACAATTCTTTAGAAAGATTTGCTGCTTTGGTAAAATTATATTGAACAGAGGTTAATTTTACATAGGTTACCACAAATAATAATATATAACAATGTAAGCTGTAATACTAATGCTTAGTGGTCCCGAAAGCGCGCAACCTTTGCCGATAAGGAAGATGCGGCAACCGAAGATGTGTCCAGCAGAATCTTTATTGTAGCGCTCTTTACATGCTGATGGAGAAGGACCCCAAGCCCCAAATGCGCTCTGCTTAAATAGCCTGAAGGGCAACGTGCTCGTCTGCCATTGGTGCTCCGCACAATGCCTAATTGGTATACTTTCTCTGATAGGGAGAGCTCTCGTATTCGAATTAGCATAAGGTGGCGCATGTGCAACTGGCGTAGCTAATGCTGTAAACAAGACTCAGGAAGCAGGAAGCCAGCGCCATCTTGTAATGGCGAATGCGGCTCCCAACATATTCTTTTAGCTGTTTTGTCTAAAATCAGGTGTTCAGAGGTGTGTGGGTTAATATTGGGATTTTCAATTCGATTCCATTGGTCTACCTGTCTATTTTTGTGCCAATACCAGGCTGTTTTCAGAACTATAGCTCTGTAGTAGAGCTTAAAGTCAGGGATGGTGATGCCTCTGTTAAGATGAAAAAATATAGTCTAATTCTCAAGTGATTCCAAGAAGCTGGGAGTCTTAAGTCCCAAGCTGAGGGTCACCTACTTTAATGTTTACGGTAGCCTGCGAGTGAATGGACACAGGAAATGAGCCGTGTCACCAAACCCAGAAGCCTGTGCGATAGCAGACTTCCTGGTCTAAGAGCGGGCTTGGATGCTTTAAATTAATTGGTCCGTACTGGATGCTTACGAGGTGATTGGTTCACGATGCACGGGCATTGTTGTAACCCTATAAAAGCTGTCTCAATTCTGTGCTAGGGGTCGTTGCTGAGCCCACCACCCTGCATGGTATGTGGCTGACGACCCCAGTATACTGGAACATAAAGAACCTTATGCATTTGCATCAAGACCACTTCTCGTGAGTGATTTGGGGGGGGGGTCGCCTTTCCTGAGTGGGAGTGCGAGGGACCATGCACTCGCAGGTCTTACACCTCCTGAAGCATCAGCCACATTTTTCCAAAAACTGACCCTAATTATAAATGTTCAAGTGTATCTATTACTAACAGATTCATGACCTCAAACATTTGTTTTCCTTAGAAATACTAAATAAATCATTTCTCTTATATTTACAATCATTATTAACTCTACTTGGCTATAGAACCCACTAATTTAATCTTTATGTCTAACTTTATACCCACTCATCAACCTCTCTCTACCACCCCACCCTGCCTCCCACTCTTCCCATCCTCCCCTATTTTTCTACTCTCTACTCCTATGAGGTCATCTTCTTTCAGTCTTTGCATACAAATAAGAAACAGGTCTCTGATTTTCTGTGCCTGTTTATTTCATTTAACATTGTCCTCCAGGCTCATCTATGTGGCCACAAGAGACAGATCTCCTTCCTTTTTAAATATTTACTTTATGTCTATGAATGTTTTACCTACATGTAGGTGTGTACAGTGTGTATTATGTGCCTGCTCAGAAGGGAATCAGCTGGGCATTGGTAGTGCACACCTTTAATCCCAGCACTCAGGAGGCAGGGGCAGGCAGATCTCTATGAGTTTGAGGCCAGCCTGGTCTACAGAGTGAGTTTCAGGACAGCTCCAAAGCAATACAGAGAAACCCTGTCTCCAAAAAGAAGGAGGAGGAGGAAGAAGATGAGGAGGAGCAAGAGGGAATCAAAATGCCAGAAACTGGATTTAAGAATGATTATGAGCCACCTTGGAGGTATTGGAGGTTGAAACCAGGTCCTCTGGAGGAGCAATGAATGCTCTAAACCACTGAGCCATTTCTGCAGCCCCTAGGATCTCTTTATTTTTATGTCTATAAACAGCTTGATTGCAGTCTTGTGAAAGACCCTGAGTCAGAGGGCCCAGGTAAGCCTGTCCAGATTTCTGACTCCAGGGAGCATGAGATAAGAATATTGTCTTATAACCAGACTATAGGCCACAACCCCAGAAAATCTAGAGGACCCTAAGAGGCATACATGGGTCCACCTAGGAAGGGGAGATAGACAAGATCTCCTGAGGAATTTGGGAGTGTGGGGGGCAGAGGGAGAGTGGAATGGGAGAGGGGAGGAGGAAGTGAAGGAAAATGTACAGCTCAATTTAAAAAATGGCAAAAAGAAAGATGAGAAAGAGAAGGAGAGAAGAGGAGGGAGAGGTGGGCATGAGGGAACAGGAAGATTGAGACAGGGAAGAATAGAGGAGAATAAGAAAAAAGATACCATAATAGAGGGAATCGTTATAGATTCAGGGAGAAATCTGGACTAGGGAAATGACCAGTGATCTAGAAGGATGACCTCAACTAACAATCTAAATAATAGTGGAGAGGCTACCTTAAATGCCTTTCCATGATAATACTATTGATGACTGTCTTATATGCCATCATAGAGCTCTCATCCAGAAGCAGAAGCAGACACCCACAGCTAAACACTAGCAGAACTCCTGGAATCCAGTTACAGAGAGGAAGGAGTGATGAGCAAAGGGGTCAAGACTAGGCTGAAGAAACCCACAGAATCAACTGACATGAACAAGGGGGAGCCCATGCACCCCAGTGTGGTAACTTGGAAACAAGCTTAGGACTGACCCAGACCCCCTGAATGCAAGTGTTAGTTAGGAGACCTGGGCAGTCTATGGGGCCTGTAGTGGATCAGTATTTATTCCTAGTGTATGAATGGACTTTGGGAGCCCATTTCACATAGAGGAATGCTCGCTCAGCCTAGACACACTGGGAAGGGCCCAGGCACTATTTCAAATGATATGTCAGACTTTGAAGATTCCCCATGGAAAGCATCACCCTCCTTGGGAAGCAGAAAGTGGATGGCATAGAGGAGATTGAGGGGAGTGGGGGGATGGGAGGGAGAGGGAACTGGAATTGATATGTAAAATAAGATTGTTTCTAATTTAAATACAGAAAGAGAAAGAGAAAAAAGCCAAAAATGCAAATAAATAAAGGGAAAAAAAGTATTTCAAAAAAAGAATGTTGTCTTAAGCTGTTAAATTTGGGATAATTAGTTAAATTTGTGATAATTAGTTAAATTTGGGGTAATTTTTGCTTTTATCATTACTAATAATTTAATTATAAATAGCAGCAAATTATACAAATCCACTGCATATTTCACTAAAAATATGATGCATAAAATATTTATGAGCCTTGGTTAAATACTAGACTACAAAAAAAAAAAAAAAAAAACAAACCATAATCTCAACAAATGTAAGACAACAGAGCCTGAACAATCCATTGTCTCTGATTAGAAAATACATTATTTAAGTTACAAACCCAAAAGCCTAATTACATGGGCATTGCCCTTCTTTTGTATGTATCATGCCAACTACACATTGCATGTGTTATACCCAAAGTAACAATGATTATAAAATGAATATCCATGTAGTTAAAATACAAGTCAATAAACCTAGAACACTGTCTGTACAAAATGCCTTTGTCTGCCTTCTCTGAAAACAGATTCTTTCTTTTCCTCACCCACAAACACTGTGTGTGTGTGTGTGTGTGTGTGTGTGTGTGTGTGTGTGTGTGTGTGTGTGTGTGCAAGTATGTGGTGTATACACACATATGTGTTATGCATTTAGGGGGTCAGAGGTCAACATCCAGTGCCTTCTTCATCACTCTTCTTATTTTCTGAGACAGGCTCTCTTGTTGTAGGGCCCTGCATGAACCCCCGAGGCACCTTGAGCAAGCCTGAAGCTGTTGGCTGGAACTCTTCCAGTTTTGACAACACACACCTCCTAGGGAGGAGCTAAGCCTAAAAATCCTGTAATTTTCCACTGTGCTAAGTCAGTATTTAAGCCTGTTCCATCCCCTCAATAAATGGCATTCGCCATTCGGCGTTCCGACATTGCCATTGAACGAATGACCCCCCTGTCTTGTCTCTTTATTTCAATCTCTAGGTCTTCGCCCAATTTGTGAAACAGATCATAGTGTTAGTGCTACATCTTGTTGAGGCTGGAATTCCCCATTGACTAGAATTGCTGGCCTGAAAGTCCCATGAGCTGCCAGTTTCCTGGGATGACAGAAACAAACCATCACAACCAGCTTTTTGTGTAAGTACTGGGTATCCAGACGCAGGTCTTCATGCTTTCATAGCAAGCACTTCACTCTTGGAGCCACACTCACCCACCCCCTGCCTCTGTCTCTACATTTGAAAGTGTGTCTTAGGTTCTTCTCTTCTTCTTCTCCTCCTCCTCCTCCTCCTCCTCCTCTGTTTTCTTTTTGTTGTTGTTGTTGTTGTTGTTATTTTATTTGTTTGGTTTGATTTTAAATTCTGTCACCTATTTGAGCATTAAGATGGCTAAGGTGGCTTTGAACTTACTGTAAAGCTCAGGCTAACCCCAAACTCACAGAGATCCTCCTGCTTCATCCTACTAAGTGCTGGCTGAGATTACAAGCATGTGCTACCATGCCTTGCACACTCGCTTACTGACATTCTGATGTTTTCCCTGTTAATGGGTGTTATGTACACGGTGTGCTTATAGACTGCTGTTGGGAAATTCTCTTTTTATAAAGCTGCCTCTCAAGACTTTCCCTATTTTTTAACATGCCTGCCCTTCCATAATCATTTGTAGATGTCCCACCACATGAATTACCTTCCCGGCTGTTAGAAACTGCAGTCTCACCCTGTTGGGCCATGCCCAACCCCCACCTTTTTTAATAGTAATAAGAAGTGGGAATGTTGAGGCTCGGCAGTCTGTGGGCCCCGCCTCTGATGGGCAGACGCGTAATCACTACATCAGGCCTTACCTGGCTGGGCGGAGACTGGGTTACGCATGTGCAAGCCCTGCTGCCCAAGCTACCTGGCTGCAGAGACTGGGTTACGCATGCGCAAGCTCCCCCTTTTAAAGCAAGCGCGCCAAGTGCACCTCTCTCTCTTGTCCCTCTCTCTCTTGCTTCTCTCTCTTGCTCTCTCTGGGGCCCCCCCTTTCTCTCTCTCTCTCTCTCTCCCCACTTTCGGTTGGCCACCAGCTACCCCCCTCTTTCCTCTCCCCTCTCTCAATAAACTCCACGTGGGCGCTCAATCTCGTGTTTGTGTTTCTTAGGCCATAGCAGCTGCATCACAGCAGCTGTATCAAAAGAACAACACCGGCTCCTATGATAAACACACAAGAATCAACTTAATGAAGAAGAGGTTTATTTTGGTTTGCAGTTAGAAGGCACAGTCCATTATGGTGGTGGCAGCTCAGGGGATTTAGATTTGAATGCTTATGCTTAGTCACCAGGGAGTGGCACTATTCAGAGGTGTGGCCTTATTGACGGAAGTGTGTCACTGGGGGTGGTCTTTGGGGGTTCAAATGCTCAAGCCCGGTCCAGCGTCTCTGCCCTCTTTCTGCTACTTGCTGATCTGAATGTAGAACTCTCAACTGTCTCTCCAGTACCATGTCTATCCTCATGCCACCATGCTTCACACCATGATGATAATGGAATAAACCTCTGAAAATGTAAGCCAGCCCCAATTAATTGTTTTCCTTCATAAGAGTTGCCATGAAAAACAACAACAAAGTTGTCATGGTCATGGTTTCTCTTTATAGCAATAGAACACTGACTAAGATAGTGGTACTAGGTCTGATCTTGAGCAACTCATCCATGCATGAGGTTTTTGAACCGTCCAGGTGAGGTGAAATTGGGATTACAAGCTCACAGAGAACCCCAACAAGCACATGCATATAACACCTCAGGGGCAGAGCTCTCCTTTTCTTTGGTGTAATCTCTGTCTGTTCAACTGATTTTTATTTTCCCTGTGGACAGAGTGTGAAATAGGTTTAGTTTTACTTCTGATTCATCCCTAGCCTTCCCTATGAAGCCTAAGTTTAATGGCAAGCTTCCTAATTAGAATCCTCCTCACCTTTGCTATACTCTGAGCTAAGCTCATGGACTCTGAAGAACAAAATAAGGACCTGGTTTCCAGAGAATACCAAAGAGGGGGAATCCAATCCATAGGCTCAGAAGAATGATTACACACCCAAAGTCTAATTAATTCTAAACAACATTGGCCCACTAAATCATCAATGCATTTTCAAGACAGTGGTACTCTCCACTAGGTAAATGTGTTGAAATTCATGTTTAATACCATTTCAGACGAATGGAATGAACTAGGGGGCAGGAGCAGGATGATCTCTCTAGTTTGTAGTCATCTTGGGCTGTATATTGAGAGCCAATCTCAAAAGAATGGCTACAAGATTGTCTCATAGAAACGAGCAGTCATCTCAGAGGATATTACATGCTGTGACTTGGTAATTTCACAGCTCAGATTTAATTCTATGAGCAGAAACTTGAAATGGCAGTTTGATGGAGTACATCAAACTCTTATCAAACATGAAAAGAAATGAGGGAGGGAGAGAGAAGCAAGTTAAGAAAGTCATTCTTAAGAATTGCAGACAACCTAGCCAACCTAGCTGCCCCACACTGGGAGGGGTGCTTATTAGGTCACTACAGTTTAGAAAGTGGAAATGATCTTTCCTATGCTACTATACAGAAAGGACTTGCATGACAGCATAGACAATAACCATGACCATCTTATATGTACTTTAGAGCACAAAAACTCCAAAGGATGTTTCCAACTAAAAATGTTTAAGTGGTATTTTATACTTTGAAGTTTATACTTTCAAATTTTATAGCTAGGTATCTTCAAAATTTTTTTCTTATTATTTGCAAATGAAGTTTGAGGGGGTAGATCCTTATGTTGCTCCTGTAGAGGGAGCCCTAGTGCTTGAATATTGTGAAAGTGGACCTCCTCAGGCATCTCCCCAGAAGCTAAGGTTTTAGAGCTGCTGAGGAACTGCAGGAAGACAATAACCCTACATAGAATCTTCATTCCAGCTAGTGCTGTGGCAGCACTGGCCCGCCATCCTAATACTTGGGAGCCTGTGACAGGAGGACCTCGAGTTTAAGGCTACAAAGTTGGTCACTGTGCTGTCTCAAAACAACACAGCACAACACCAAACAGAACAGAGTCCTGAAATCTGTTTCCGTGCTCTGGCAGTTCCACAAGGAAATGGGGTTTTGCTTTGGACGGTCCTCAAGTTCCATTTGGCTCAGCCACTTCCTAACCTCTGAACCAAGTCTCACCCATTAGTTAGATTTAAATTTATTTTAAATTAAGGTGCATAATTTCTTTCCTATAACCCAGTTCTGAACCAAAGCTACTTAGAACCAGAAGCAAAACAAGAAGCCGCAGAGCAGCTTCTTGAGAAGTTTTTATTTCTTCTTCCATTTTCATGGGCCTAGATAACAATCAAGACAACAAAAGCTGGGGTGAGAAGAGCCTGAGAAGTTTTCAGGGGCAATGGTCCCAAACTGGGAAAAAAAATCAGACACTCTTAGAACTCTCTAGGCTTGGGGATCAACAAGTGGGTATGTTTGTCCTAAAGTCTAGAGATGGAAATGGACCATCAAACTCTTATTTGGGGATGGTTTGCTCATTTCTCCTTCAGTGTGATGGATGAAATGAAAGATTAGGATGGTTTACTGACAGTTTAGATGTGGAGTCTTGCTCCAGACATGCGCTACACTCCCTTGCCTACCTGGAAGTGCCTTCTCTCCCTCTGCTTTACCCATCCCACACATGAGGTACACACACATACATGAAGACAAAATACCCATACATATTACATAAACAAATAATAATAAAAATAAAGATAATGTGTGCATGCTAAAAAAATTACATGATTATATAAAGGCAAGAGAAATGCAATGATATAGCATATTGCTACCATTGAGAAGTTAGCACTATGGACAGACACCTTGGCTCACCTCCTCCCAACTACTTGTGAGTGAGGTGTGACAGTGTTTTATTACATACTTGCTTCACTCTGTCCCTAACTTTCCACACACACAGTTTCACTTGTCTAATTCTAGTCCAAATGCAGGTTTCTGCATTGTATTCCCAAAATATTCTTTAATGTTCCAGACCACAACCTGGTTCCAGACCTTGTTTTGCCTTGGAACCTACCTTCTTCTTGGAAAAACACTAGCTTGCTGAAGGCTTCTTGTCTGGCTGCTCTTCTGAGTGGCTTGCTTCTGACTTCTTCCCGATCCACTTGGTCTCATTTGGATCTGCTGTAAAGAGTGAGTTCCAGTTAGGTCTTAACATCTAGAATGTACCAGAGAATATACTTCCTGTTGTTTTTTGTTCAAATCAAGGAAAACAACCATTGACTGGATGCTAAGATTCACTTTTGGGTTTGACAGTCTAGGCTTTTAAAAACTGCAATACATTTATCACATTGTGTGTGTGTGTGTGTGTGTGTGTGTGTGTGTGTGTGTGTGTGTGTGTGTGTGGTGTCTGCACGTGCATGAACATGAAAGCCACAATGCATTGTGTGGCAGTCAGAAGACAACTTTTGGGGGTCAGTTCTCTCTTTTGACTGAGTGGTTTCAGGGATCAAACTCAAGTCATCAAGCTTGCTGGCCAAGTGCCTTTACCCAGTGAGCTTGATGGCCCAGTTTGAGCTTTTCATTGAACCATTACCCCTCTTCACCTCTAGCCACAAAAAAAAAAAAAAAAAAACAATCTATGTAATGCTACTTTAGTCTTATGTGACTTTCTAGGTCCCAATAACAGCATACATATTTTAAGAGTAATTTAATATACTTAACTAAATCACTAATTTTAATAGGAAGTGCAGGATGTAGGTTTTACTGATTGTCTTGCATTCTGCATTCTTAGTCAACATTCTTCTATACAGTAGACCTTTCATCACTTGGACCTTTTGCTTGCCTTAAGATACATTTCTTTATAGAAAGTTCTGATGCTGTTTAATTCTCTCCTTGATTAACAATTTTCAAACCAGGAACTGAATGTACCATCCACTTCAAATGAGAACTCTCTCTCTCTTGGTGCTTGTGACTAATCCAAAAGCTGTTTACAGACTCTTCTTTGCCTGTTTTAATGTTCCTGGAAAGCCTTTTGCTTTTCTAATGGGAAAGCAGACAAAGGAGGGGGATCATGTCCTGACACTGTCTCTCCTTCTGCCCTGCCTTCACTGCAGATGGAATGGCTTAACCCATGGGGAGTTGCATGCATCATCCAAGGCAAGTAGAAAATGTCATCCAGAATCCTTGCAAAGAAATAGCATCATGGTGCCCCTGTTCTAAAAAAAAATATTCAAGGCCATGGACATGTTGATGGCTTTCACACACTCCCCTGATCCTGCTTCATAAGACATCATCTGGACTTGAAACTTCTTAGTCTCCACCAATGGTTTTTTCAAGTCTCAAGCCAAGCACACTTTTAGAGCATCAAGCTTTCATTGTGGGATACTGATGCTGCTGAGGCTGGAGGTAGTAAAAACTCATGCAGATCCAGTTTATCCTCAAAGGCTTAAGTCCTTCACGGGTTCTGGGTTATCTTCATAGTCCTGATCTGTTCTTTCTCTCCTCTACGACCAGAGTTCCACTGTGGCTACCATTCTAGCTGGTCCTTAATGAGGTTCAGGCTCAAAACAAGAACCAAATATAGTGACAAACATTGTGGTCTCTCCTGCTTCTCCCCACATGAGGTAGGATCTAAAGCAACACTGTCTAACTTCTGAAATGAAAAAATAAGGGTCTTACATATCATCTTCCCCATAGGGGAGTCACATATGGCTTGAAATGTACCCAAACTGACTAAATGTACCTTGAGAGACTACAATTTTACCTTTAATTAACTTACATGGAAACTGTCACATGGCTAGCTTATTGAGCAACACAAGCTACATGCTGAATAATGAATTCTGCATTCTTTATTTCTAACAGTGGACACATTTCTCTGGATGAATCTTGACTAGCCTAGAAATCAACCTGCAGTTTCTAGGGGAAGAGCCTGGCTCTTTCAAGGGGAGTGACAGGATTGGTGGCAGGAAGCATTCACCAGCAGACAGCCTAGAAACTTCACATGCAAGAAAACAGATACTCTGTGGACTGTCACTAAAAACATCCATTAAATTCCATCACTCCATTTTTCAGTAACTTCTGTTTGCTAGACGGAAATGATGTGATGTTTGTCTGCAGGCCACAGATGGTATTCATAGAACTCTCTTTAAAAAGTTATTTAGACATGCAAAGAAATCATGAAGTAAAGATATGGTGTTTTGAAATATGTAGATAATGCAAGCATTGATGTTAGCTTCCTCCGTGTAGTTCGTGTAGTTCTCCTCTTCCTTCATGTTTATCTTTGCTTCCCGTGAGGAATGACCAACAGTAAGTATCTTGCCTTCTAAAGCCCTTGAATTACAGATATATAAAGGAAAACCATGAATTTCAGATTTCAAGTACTATTAGTAGAGTTCTTCAAAGAAATAGAACAAATAGTTTCTGTGTCTCTGTGTATGTGTGTTCTGCATACACAATCATATGATACATGGTTTTTGTCAGTACAAAACTACAAAACTGCCTAGTTACAACCTTCTCAGACTGTACCCAAGCTGTAAACTTACACATAGCTTTCTATGTGTGTCTACCTGTAAAGCTGATGTTGTAGCTGAAAGAGGTCTCAAAACTGAAGAGTAGGGTATTGAGATTCTAGTAAGCCTGAAGGTCTGAGAATCAGAAATTCAAAGGGCAAATCAATGCCCTAGATGAAGCTGGGAATCTTCCTTCTTCTATGTTTCTAGTTCTGTTCATTCGCCAATAACCAGATGAGGCCCACCCTCACTGGGGCAGATATTGGTGCTAGTCAATCCATGGGTGTGGTTACTAAATTCTTTTAGAAAATCCTCCCAGATATGGTCAGACTGTCTAATCAGCTCCTGAGCACCCCATACTTGGTTAAGTTGACACAAAATTACTAATCACATGGTGTTCCCCAAATACAGTGGCCTCCTAAACAGGAACTGAAAATTAGCAAAGCATTATGGCTCAATTCTAGAAGTGAGGGTATTAGTATGTTTTCTTTAAGAAATTATATACTGTGGATAAACTGTAATTGGACTGAGATGCTGACATGACAGAGACAGGAAGAAGTGACTTTTAACTACAAGATGAGACTTTCATTTACTGGAACCAATCTGATGGCCTAGCTGTGGAAATAGGGATGGCAAATTAATCATCCAGTGTACTTCTGAAACACATAACACAGTGGAGCTGCTACCTCTCTGTGCCCAATCCTGGAATCAAACACACAAGCAAAAATGGTAACTTGAGTATGTAGCAACTGAAAGCATGCAGCCCAGTACTGTAACTGGTAAGATACAAGCTCCCAAGAATTAGAAGGCCCAGGTCTAAACTTTTTGTGACAAATCCACCCATAAGTAGGGATTATTCACTGACACCCAAAGCCACATATACTGGAGAAAACCTTCCCTCGCACCTGAGATCAGGGAATTCCCTGCTCAGTGTTTGCCTTAACCTCGTTTCCCAGCTTTCTACTAGCTTCTTCTTCCAGGTTTATCCAAGACTGCCCCATATGCATGAGTGTATACCTTAGGGTCTGAGGGACTTTCTTTGAGGAAATGATGTGAACAGAGCTTGGTCACCAGAAACTAGATTGTCCACACACCTCTGTGAGAATCTTCTCACAGGGCACAGCTGAGTTGGGATGGAGACTAGCAAGTTAAAGGCAAAGTTTGGGATGAGGATCTCAAATTGTTCTCTGGCATCCACTAAACTCAGCCTAGTCCTGCCACCATGTACTTACTTATCTAGTGAAAATTTACAGACAAACATATAGAAATAGGCTTTGATTGTAAGTGGATTATTAAAGCAGAACATATGTAAAAGCATTGGAAAATAAACACAGTGAAAAAAAAAACTGCAGCAGAATCATGCTGATTCTTCTCATTCACCCAACTGCTTGGGATAAGATGGGACAAGATTGAGATGGAGAATAGTCCGCTTTGGGTGGCTGGGTTGAGGGTACTACTGGCCTGTGGTTTGCAGCCTAAAAGAAAACTCCCTACATGCCCTTTGAAGTTTACCAACGGAGTGAAAAGCTGCTGCTGTGGGAAGATGAGTCTGTAGGCTTCGCAAATAAGTTCTGCTTGCCTTATGAAAGAGACATCTTGATGGAGGGAGGCTTATGGGATTAGAAAGAAACATGGTACTAGGGGAACTCCCAGGAATCCACAAGGATGACCCCAGCTAAGACTCCTAGCAATAGTGGAGAGGGTGCCTGAAGGGGCCCTCTCCTGTAATCAGATTGGTGACTATCCTAATTGTCATCAGAAAGCCTTCATCCAGTAACTGATGAAAGCAGATGCAGAGATCCACAGCCAAGCACTGGGCCAAGCTCCTGGAGTACAGTTGAAGAGTGAGTAAAGGGATTATATGAGCAAGTGGGGGGGGGTGTCAAGATCATGATGAGAAAACCAACAGAGACAGCTGACCTACGCTAGTAGGAGCTCATGGCCTCTAGACTGACAGCTGGGGAACCTGCATAGGACCTCTGAATGTGGGTGACAATTATTTGTGGGACTCCTGGCAGTGGGACTAGAATTTATCCCTGATGTATGAACTGGATTTTTGGAGCCCATTCCCTATAGTGGAATACCTTGCTCAGCCTTGATGAAGAGGGGAGGGAATTGGTCCTGCCTCAACTGGACATGCCAGGCTTAGCTGACTCCCCATGGGAGGCTTTACCCTCTCTGAAGTGTTGATTGGAAGGTGGAGGGAGAGCCAGAGGAGGGGAGGAAGGGGGAACTGTGGTTGGTATGTAAAATGAAAAAATTTTTTAAAAAATTAAAAATCTGCTTTCCTTATTTTGTTACAAAACCCCCTGTCTGTCCTCCAGTTCCCAGGCCAGATCATGGTGGCTAAGTCATAGGAAGCAAGGTGTGCTCTGCAAGTAATGTTTCCTTTGCTTTTTTTCTTTACCAGGCTCGTGTGCAAACCTTTCCCAAAGCAGTCACTTTTTCTTCATGAAATACACTCTTTCAAATAGTATATAATTACCTACATTGCCTGACAAACTAAATTTGAAAATGCCAAAACATCCATGCATTTTTACTACTCTGTAACTATGACAACAGATGCCAAGTGACTATTTGTGTCAGCTCCATTGTGAAACTGGCCAATTACCAGCACACTCCCAGGAATGGTTCTTTCCAATAGGCCCTTATGGTTAACTGGCTGTGAAAAGATGAATGAACACAGCTAAACAACCTATAAACAGTTTCTTCAAGATTGAGCTTGAATAGAAAGCATTAAAGTGCAGTTGTTTTCAATCTGTGGCCACAAACATGACTCTAGATGATTACAAAAACCATTCCTGTTTTGTTTTGTTAAGGTTACTTGAGCAAAACGTCATTTGTTATAATGTTAGCATAGGAAAAAATGAAATGCTGGTAACTGAATCAAAGCAACTAATTGTACTTCAGGCTGCACTCGGTGTGTGAATAGTCTCCCTTTCTTTGGATGGACAGGCTTGCTTGCTTTTCCTTCCTTCCTCCCTTCCTTCCTTCCTTCCTTCCTTCCTTCCTTCCTTCCTTCCTTCCTTCCTTCCTTCCTTCTGGGTTTTGTTTCATCTTGGGAGTGTGTGTGTGTCCTAAAACCTCTCTCATATCGTTCTTTAAGTTTTCTTGAAGTCTCAGTTCCTCTGTTCTCTACATCTCACAGGACTGGGTCCTCCTAACTTTAGTTTGGTGAGTTGGTTTGCTTTCCTTTTAGCCACAGCCTTACTACTGTACACTGGTTTCCAGATAAAGGCTTTAGAGCTGAAGTCAGACAGCCCTGCAACTTCTATCCTGGGTACCTCACGGGAATGAAGACCCCACAGGCCGCCACACGGTGGATGCTGGAGCCCTCTTCTAGAGCCCAGCTAGTGTGTCTCTCTCCTTGTCCCCTCTACAGCTCCCAGACAATGGAAGCTGCTGGCCTGGAAGCCACTACTAGACCCGCCCCTCGGACAGCGCGGGCGCGGCAGGGGGTGGGGGTGCTGCTCCTCTAAGCTCGAGCCAGCCCGCAGCTACAGCGGGTGAGACACAGGAGCCTCGAGGGTGACCTGATGCTTCAGGGAAGTGGTCCTTGGACGCGCAGGCGATAGACCCGAGCAAGATTGCCCTTGGAGCTTGGAGCGAACTGGAGGCCGGAAGGGAGCTCTGGATTTCGGTCCCTCCTCTTTCCCCGTCTGTGTCTGGGAGTGTTGCGACCTTCAGACCCTCCTGCTGTCAGGTACCAGCCAGGAGAAGAGCGCACCTCTCTTCCAAGCCCTACACCATGCGCAATGCCTCCAATGACTCCATGCGGGTGGAGGACTGCGAGAGTCGTCAGTGGCTCCCCTCGGGCGAAAGTCCAGCTATCAGCTCGGTGATGTTCTCTGCCGGGGTTGTGGGGAACCTTATCGCGCTGGCGCTGCTGGCGCGCCGTTGGCGCGGGGACACCGGGTGCAGTGCAGGCGGCAGCAGAACCTCCATCTCCTTGTTCCACGTGCTAGTGACAGAGCTGGTGCTCACCGACCTGCTGGGGACCTGCCTCATCAGTCCGGTGGTGCTAGCTTCCTATGCGCGGAATCAGACCCTGGTGGCCTTGGCTCCCGAGAGCCGTGTATGTACCTATTTCGCCTTTACTATGACTTTCTTCAGTCTGGCTACAATGCTCATGCTCTTCGCCATGGCCCTGGAGCGCTACCTCTCCATCGGGCACCCTTACTTCTACCAACGTCGCTTCTCGCGTCGCGGGGGCCTGGTGGTACTGCCCGCCATCTATGCGGTCTCCTTGCTCTTCTGTTCCCTGCCACTGCTCAACTACGGGGAGTACGTCCAGTACTGTCCCGGGACGTGGTGCTTTATCCGGCACGGGCGGACTGCATACCTACAGTTGTACGCTACAGTGCTGCTGTTGCTCATCTTGGCGGTGCTCGCCTGTAACTTGAGCGTCATCCTTAATCTCGTCCGTATGCACCGTCGGAGCAAAAGAAGCCGCTGTGGATCATCCAGCAGTGGCCCCAGTGGCCCTGGGTCGCGCAGGAAAGGAGAAAGAACTTCGATGGCAGAGGAGGCGGACCACCTAATTCTCCTGGCCATTATGACCATCACCTTCGCCATCTGCTCCTTGCCTTTCACAGTAAGTTACTTCGTTTTTTCCACAGCCCAGCCACAAGCAGCTTTCTCAAACTCCTTTCACCCCACCCTTTCCATGTCCGGGCACACACTGGCAACCTGAAAACAAAATGCCCTAACTTGTAAATGTCTGTTGCTTTTGCTGCTTTTCCTTTTCACCTTTACCCACTTCCTTCCGCCCCCAGCCTTTGCACATGAACGTTGTTGCTAAGTTAGCTCTGCTATGCTCTAGAGGAACTTTCTCTAAGGCCCCTTCCCTGAATTGGTTGGTAACTGAAAAAGAGGGAGTCCCTTCCATGTTAGGATTGTTGTCGCTGTTATACTCTAACTGCCAGAGCCCAGTTTGCTTAAAGCCCAGTCGCTTGGTGCTTTCATTTCTCCTGGCCAAAATGTAGTGGCCGACCCAAAGCATTCAGAGGGTCCTTGGTGTAGAAGTTTACAGCCTTTCATTTGACTTTAGGAATTTTAAGTTTAAAAAAATGTAGTTAACAGGCTCACCAGTTTACATATTAGAGTACAAGTCTGTGTGGTCATGAAAATGAGAGGAAAGGACCAACTGTCAAGTTGCCATCCCTCACAGGAGACACTGTGACCTCTTACAAAATATTCTCTTGATAGTGCTGTCGGGAATACACGTAGACGCCCTCCGATCTGTAGCGGTGCCCTTCATAAGCAGGAAGATGCACGTAGTAACAGCTGGTGTATCTCAGGAAAGCAGAGAAAAGGCTGCCTGGAGAATGGAGGCAGGGCCAGAGTAGAAATGTGGGTGCTGCCCAGCTAAAGGGACCATTAGCTTTGAATAAAGGAGTTCTAAAATAGATCCTGAGCTCCTAAAGTCTAATGTGGAAGCAGAGTCAATGTTGGAGCCTTCTGGCCTCTCTGGGAGCTGCAAAGAGGAGATTTGCAAAAGGATGCCATGGATGGTGGCTAACTGAAGTTCTCACTTGTAGAAGCTGCAGAAACAGTTCTTTCCTGTCTCTGCCCTCACTGATGCTTCTGCTTGGTGTCATCTACTCATGAATCCTCGAGGATAGAAAGAAGTTCAGATATGATCCCCACTCCGAAGGGACCCCCCTTCTCAGCCATGTTATCTTTGCTCTGCTCCCCATTACCCTCACACTGTACCTCTCCTCTGTCATGGGAGAAGATGGTCTGAATTGGTAAGTTATACTTAGTGGGGAATGAGATGGAGATGGTCAAGGCCCCCTCTTAAATAATGAATTAGCTGTGGAAGATGGCATCTCCCTAGGCACCCCAGCAGCAAAGCTTTGTTGTGAAATGCTGTGATTTAGAAACCAACATGGATCCTATGTTTAGCTTTATGGGTAGAGTGTTTTATGTCTGGGGCCATCCCCCCTCCACCTTTTTTAAAAATACAGAATAGCAAGGACTGTTTCCTATGTTCTTCAAAAGTGTGTCAGATCTCTAGCCAGCAAAGAGTAGTGTTCACAAGCAGAGCTGGCGGGACCCAGTCAGTTTTGCAGCTCTCTGGCTGTGGAAGAAGATGGGACTTGGGAAATCCAGAGTTAGTAATGAGCTGCTAATGCCAGCCATCATCCCAGGTTATGAGCAGAGAGGAATTCTTTCTTCTAAGATGTCTGTCTGTCCAGGGCCTCCAATGTTCAGGAAATAAAACTCTCAAAATGGAAAAAAAAAATACCCAGCACAATGAGATTAAGTCAGTTCAGCTCATGTATCATTACTGTGACACCCAAAAGTCTTAGGGTTCTGAGTATTCATTTTTACATCAAATCATTACCTTCATAGTAACCTCTAAGAGGTATCCAGTTGTGCAGATAACTCAAATAACTTGGTCCTGAGCCTGCAGTTCAGAAAAGCGCTGAAAAACTGAGACCACTATCTATCAATAGCAATTATGTCTAAAAGAAATGTCCTCATTTCAAGAGTAACATGGGAGAAGACCAAATTATGGTTTCACAAGAGAACTGTGAGTGTATAATAAATATTTGAACCACCTTGTCCCTTTATGCCAACTTACTAGCTTTAAAAATAAAGTAACATGTAAGCACTGTTTCTGTTTTTGTTTTCCATGTTAGTGTAATCATGTTGCTTCATTCTCCCTCTCCACAATCCTGTGAAGTACAAGCCTGGGACTGAGATTTTAGGAGTTTGGCTAGTGTAAATGCTACTCTAAATTAAGAAATAATCAGATTACCCTTCACATAAAAACTTTCCTTTGATGCTCATAAAACATTTCTTTGGTGATTAAAAAAGCATGTGGTGTTTAGGAAATGACATTACATTACTTTGGCTGTCCAATATGAAATCATGCATGAGACCAACAACATATTCCAAACTGTTTATTCACTACATGAGTATTGTATAAATTAATAGATTCCTCCTTATGTTAATCAGCTGTTGTCATCATTTCACAGTGATAAATAGAACCTGTTTTTCTTCCCAAAATGGAACAGAACACAGGAAACATAAAAGCCTTCCATTCTTGTCTCAAATACTGTTTGTGCCTCAATTTCCAACCCACATCCAGCCTCTTTCTCAGCACTTTGATAATTGTGGTTAGCTTCTGGTCATTTTAAGCTGTTTTCCACATGCCATTAGGATAAAGTACTTATGTGTTTTATTCACTTCTGAAATTTCAAGAGCCTACCATTGGCTCACTCTAGAAATATATTCATCTTTACACATTCTCCAGGGTTAGAGTTTCTAGGTAAATCTGATTAGTGGAAATCTGATCTTTATACCATAGAAAAATTAAAGCAAACAATCCTGGAGTTCCCTGGTTTTCTTGTGTAAAACGTCATATAACTAGGTGGTGAAAATCTGGAATGAAATTAGCCAGGCACAAGGATATAAACTGTAAAAATTTAGATAGTGATGGGAGAGAAACCAAGAAATCTTAGGGTGCCCACTGAGAACTTAGTGTGGCAATATGTAAGTGGATGTCCATGAACAGATGGAATGTCCTTTACCATCGAAACATCATTAGTGATCTGTTTGACAATTGTTGGGAGGATCCCCAGTGGAACAGGTAGCAACAGGGAAAAGTCTCAGACACAGCAGACAAAGTCAACAGGTGAAAAAAGGCATTTATTAGAGGAGAGGAAACACATTACACAGAGAGAAGAAAAAGCTGGAAGTTTGCTAACTTTATTATCTGCTTGTGGCTCCTCTCCCTATTTGTCTACCTATCAAGAGATCTGGATGAACACCTTCCTAGCCTTCCACACAGATCACGCCAAAGCCATTTGAGTGAGTGTATCCTCAGAGCCACTGGCCTGGGCTGTATCAACTCAGAGCTGTACACTTTAGCATTCTGACGTCATTGCAGTTCTGAGACAATGGCAGGCTGTGCTCATACTGGAGCCATGTCAGTGTGAAGTAGGCTTTAGTTTCTCTGTACCACAGACCCGTTTGGGGAGAAAGAATTTCTTTAAAGCATGCCCACCACCACCACCATCATCATAACAACAACAAAGTGAGAGTTAATTGTGCAAAGCCTGTAGCTAAGACACCACAGCACCTTTCATAAGGCAGATGAACACTGTAAGAGCTGTGTGCAAGTTAGTGTTGGTAAATATTGACAAAAAAGAGCCCCAGGGAGAGCCAAACTGAGACTTTGAAAAGGGGCCACAGTTTTGCCATCTCTAAATGCAAGAGTGATAGCTGCAGGTCTCCATGACACTCTTGAACAGAAGTGTCTGCACATGCATCTCCAGTTCAGGTAGTCAGTCACTTGTGAATCTCATGTGATGCTTTGTGTCAAAGGCTTTGCATGCACTCTCAGGATCCTGCTTAGGGACTGACATCAAATTTGGAGCCTCACCACTGCAGTTTGACTCCTTAGGCAAAGTAACTAGTCTTTTCAGCCTTGGCTTCCTTCTCTCTGAAATGAGTCTGCACTCCTTTGGGGAGGTTATTAGACCCCACTGAAGCCCATGTCTTAACCAGGACTGAATACATCAAAGAAGAAAGGCAACTGAATGTTTTAAATCTCACCCAAGGATTTCATTGATGAGCCAAATGAAGTGCTCATTCACTCTAGAATTCTGAATCCACTTCGTGTTGGGTTAAAGATGGCAGAATAGTTTCATTATAAGCCCTGGCCACTGCCACGATGAAGCTTCCCATGGGTGGCTGCCTCAGACATGGCTGAAAAAGGAGATTCCCAACTATGTCCCATCTGTGTCACTCAGATATATATTACAGGTCTGTAGTCTTTATAAAATCTGAGGCGGGGTGTCAAGCAGTTAACTCACTGGACACATTAGACTAGCACCTGGTATTTTTCTTATAGCAAGTTTATTGGTAGTACATTCCAGAAGGCACATGCATTCCCATCAACCTCTGAATTTAAATTCTAGAACATCACCAAAGCATCACTCATGAATTTCTATGTCTCCCACATGTTAGCTGTTTTTTAACAACTGAGGAAGAGCCAATGCATGAAGATCCACATTTGGAGTTTAGAGGCAGGTCATAGATACTGTTTTTACATTAAGGTCAGTCAAGTGCATTTCCAAGAGGAAATTTGTGAGAAATCCAGGCAGAACCAGTATGCAGAGCCAGTCAGGATGCAGAAGGCAGGGGATGGTAGGGAGGGTCTGAGCCACAACCTTTATTGGGGTTTCTGCTGGAAAGGCATGTCAAGGCGAAAGGATTGGCAAGTTTGGGTAATTATGACAGGCCATCAGCTACAGGGAGTCCTTGGTTGCCTGGTAACAGGACCCTGGATCCTTAAGGAGAACATTACTGTGAGTGAGTTGTGTGGTCTATAGAGGAGGTGTATCTCAGGACTGGTTAGTAATGTGTGTAGCAAAGACATACTCCCCCTGGAACCCTTTGTTGGTTGCAATAATTAGCCATCCCAAGGAGAGGCAGTCTCTCCCCAACTAGAGACTTTTAGGTATCTAAACCCCATAATAGGTTTGGGAATGCAGCTCAGTTTGTTTGACAAGTACATGTGAGGCCCTCGGTTCAAGTGCCAGCACCATAAAGAAAAAAAAAACTCACATCATAAAATATCATGATGTATAAAAATTATAACTGTAATAGTTACATGACAGTGTTAAATGTACTTAGTATCACTAAATTGTACACTTGAAAGTGATAAAAATGGTGCATTTTATGTTATGTGGATTTCACCACAACTTAAAAAGAAAAAGAAACAAACAAAAATCCATTGACTCCACAATGCAGAAGAGCAGAGGTGGCATTCCAGTCATACAAAGGTGACGTTCCAGTCGTACCCTGAGGACTGTAGGGGAAATGGAGGCAGAAGATGGACCCTACATCAGGAGCTTTAAAGGCGTCTGAAGTTGGCCTCTCTTCTAAATGTAAGAGAATTTAACCATCTCCTTCAGAGTGCTGGCTAGTTTCTCAAATGCATATTTTAAGCAATTCTAAAACTTACACACCAGAGTGGACAAAATGGAAAAGAAGCCCAGAGTTGCTGCAGTGTTACCATGGCTCACTTTCACTTCTCATTACCCTGGAACACTACAAGGTCAGTGACTATGACAGAGCTTATTCTGCACTGGAAACCTGACTCATCTTCATGAGTGGAGCTGGTGAAGAGAGTGTTGAGTCCTATCCACACTGCTTGCCTTGAATGCCCAGCTCAACAATGTTCCCCACTAAACCAGATCAGAGGGAGCTATGAGTCTTTCTACAACAAGTGCTATTAATTGTGCGTGTAGTGTGTGTGTGTGTGTGTGTGTGTGTGTGTGTGTGTGTGTGTGTGTGTGTGATGTATTTTAATTGATTAGAATTAAGTACACTACTCCTGTGTTTCTGCCTCCGAGCTGACCTCTTGGACACATCATACTGAATATTACGTATCCAAAGTAGTGTAGCAGACTAGAAAACTATTGCCCCCTTGCATAGCCCCACCTAACTCTTCTCTCCAAGATCTGAGAAGCCCATCATCAATTCTTCCTCTTTTTCCTTACTCATCTGCCAACTCTTTTCTCCATTCCTCATGCCAAGACTCTCTGGCATAAACACCTCTGGCTGCCAAACCTTCCCGCTATTGTCCTAACATAAGCAACCCGAAGATGACTGCTTTTCTCTCTCTCCCTACAATTTGTTTAGTACATCCAGTTCCCAGATGCTGCAGAGTTAAGTACCAGGGAAAAGGAAAGGAATGAGTTATTTTCGGGAAAGAGTGTCAGGGAAGAAGTGGATGGCTTCCCTAAGTCAGACTAAGCCAAAGGATTCCTGGAGCATTAAGAATTATGTGTTAGTGAGATGATGAGGTGTGATCCACATTCAATCTCCTTCTCTCTATAGGCTGAAATGAAGAGGTACATACTACCAAGTATGTACCAATCTGACTAACCTATGTCAGTCTGACCAAACTGCTGCTTTGAGTCAGATGAGAGCACCGATACCAGTTTGAAAAATGCTTATCCACATATAAGAATGTGGCTGTCCACTTCCCAGAGTTCCAGACATCATCCTGAAAGTCCCTGCTGTAACACCGCCCTGGCCATAACACACAATGAGCACAGTACCAGCAACATAAGTCTTGGATTTGTACCCTTACTAGAACACTAAACAGCCTTCAGCTCATGGCAAGTGACCTAACTCTTCAAGGCCTCTCTGTTCTCACTAGTGAATTGAGGTCACAACTCGCTTACTTTGTAGAGCACGTATTACAGGAGCACCGCTGAAGCAGCTAACATGTTGCTTCCCATGACTCTGTGTAGTCAGTGTGATATTAAGCTTACAGCCTCATAGTTCCTTGTCCATGATAGATACCAGAGTCACAGACAGAGTTAAACTCAAGCCAAAGCAGTGGGATATTCAGAGTCAGCTTGCCAGCTGACGCGCCCCATGGCTGTCCCTTGCAGAGTCGTGATGGTCACATCAGGCCAGATATTTGGAAGTGTAACATGTTATTCTTAACATTCCTGAAACTCACTTCCTCTTCTGCTACAGTTTCCATAGGACTAGGAAGAAAGCAGGTTCATGACCTGGTGTGTTTCACAGCACACATTGGAGGCTATTGACAAATAGGAGCTACAAATATTATCATCATTACTGCTGATGTTATTAAAATATTCTATTTGGCAAAGCATAGTGGCTCACACCTGAAATCCTGCCTGGGAGGTTATAAACAAGTCATGTCATTGAAGTCAGTTTGGGCTTCAGATGAAGCCCAGTTTGAGACCATCTGAAGGGAAAACATATTCTATTCTAAGTGCCAAGAAAAGTTTATTAACTCCCCTCCATTCCCAATGACAAGACTAGAAAGTTTTGTGTAATACCAATGTTAGTTGTAATCCTTAGAGCACTTGTTTTCATCAAATTCACAGAAAATGATTGTTATGATTTATGTAGGAGACTTTGCCACCTGCCCTTTCGTTGCCACTTCCACACAAAAAACAAGGCTAACAAAAATCAAGAGATGACAGATCTAAGTCAGCTTGCTTACAATGTAGAACTAACATCATTTTCTTCTCTGCTTCTTTCAGATCTTTGCTTATATGAATGAAACCTCTTCCCGAAAGGAAAAGTTGGACCTCCAAGCTCTTAGATTTTTATCAATCAACTCTATAATTGACCCTTGGGTCTTTGCCATCCTTAGGCCACCGGTCTTGAGACTAATGCGTTCAGTCCTCTGTTTTCGGACTTCATTGAGAACACAAGGAGCTTCACAAACTTCTTGTTCTACCCAGTCCAGTTCCAGCAAACAGACTGACCTTTGTGGACAGTTGTGAGGACACACTTCATGAGGGGGCCTCTGCTAAAGCCCTTAAACGGTTTCCTTGGAGAAACATACAGAGCTGCCATATAAACAAAATGAAACTGCCCTGAGAAAGCAGAGGTTTGACTGGAGATGTGAAGACAAGACCCTTCAGGGGAGGTCTCAGAAGGATGTCTAGAGCTCACATTATTTGTCCTTTGAGGGACAACCAGCTGTGTCTAAGACCTGGTTGATTTAAGCCTTCCTGTTGAATGACAAAGCATGTGGTTTTGTAATTTGTTTAAAACTCTACATGGTTACTGTCTTCTGTTTTAAATTTTGATGCCACTGCTGTTATAAATGCAGTGTGCATTCAGGCCAAATGAAAACTCATTCTCTAGGCAGTCAATTCGTGCAAGTGATGAAGCAATCGAGGCAGACAGTCACTGTCCTGTGATTGCTTAATGGACTCTTTATTTGGACCATGAAGTTGAAAGTCATTGGTCCCTTCTACTGTAATGTTTGTGTGTGTGGAAGTCCTCTCCAGCCACGACTGAGAGGGCTGCACTGATTTGGTTAATGCCAGTTTGGTTCACCCTTGCCTTAGGAGCCTTGTCCAGTTAGGTTATTTATTCTGTCTTGTCTATTGTGGTGATTCTACAGAAGAAGACCAAAAATTTTCTTCTCAAAAAAAAAATAATAAAAAATTAATTCTAATGAATGCTCTTTGTTTTTTGTCAGGGAAGCTTTTTTTTTCTTCTGAGGCCAGATTTTAGAATCAAAATCCAAAATATCAAGTCTATTACTCAGGTATACTGGATTTCTTCCAGTGTTGAGACTAGGGACATGACTAACATACACATATACTTCACAAGATGATTGATTGTGTCACAGCAAGTTCTTCTGTCTGCATTTTTATTTAAGGAACATACTTTGACTCATACTACAGAAGAAATCATGTAATTGTGAGTCATAGCTTAATGTATTTCCAAACATTTAGCATGGTGTAAACTCAGCATTAAAGTATTTCAGTGAGCATGTACATTTTAGTCAAAGTGATGGTGTAAACACATCTGAAATGCCACAAACTAAACTATAAAACAAAACAGGGGAAAGTGGAAATCAACGTTCTTACTCCCCAAGAGCAGTTTGCAGTTAGCATAGACATGGCGTCCTTTTTTAAATTTTATTTTATTGAGCTATACATTTTTTCCCACTTTCCTTCCCGCCTCCTCTCTCCCGTTGCACCCTTCTCCTGCCCCCCACACTTTGAATTTACTCAGGAGATCTTGTCTTTTCTCCCTTCCTAGGCCAATCCATGAATATCTCTCTTAGTTTCCTTTGTTACCTAGGTTCTCTGGGGTTGTGGCCTGTAGGCTGGTTGTCCTTTGCTTTAAGACATGGCATCTTTTAAGTTAAATGAAAATTGGAAAAATTGAATTAATTTTTGGCAAGTTATTAAAATGTATGCTTGTTGTATGCAAGTTTTAAGAAAATCAGTGGGGTTCTTGATATTCAAAGAGAGTTTTCAGTCATCTAACATAGTATTGACCACCTTATCTGAGGGCAGATAAACTTGTAGGATGGCTGTTATTTTTTTTTTAATTTAGTTGTTTCTCAAGTCTCATTGTTTACTCAATGCTATTTTCTATATTTAGTTATCAAACTTGATGATCATTTAGAATACCTAAGCATCTCTGATACAAATTATCAAATCAGCTTTTGTTTTTAAAAGAATAAATAAATGATTCACATTTGTATAAATTTAAGCATAGCAGAGAGTTTAACAACTAAAATCTAGACAGGTATCAATAAATACACCCCCTCCACCTGGTATTTCATGACAAGAAATTACACCCAGGCAAATAATTAGGCCTGTGGTGTGGTCTTCAAACATAAAATGCTGGTTATTTTGAATCTGAAATTTTGATACCTTTTATCAGATGACTTCATAAAATCTCAGAATGAAAAATTATTAACTACAGAAGACCTCCAGACTTCTATGGTTAGCTAGTGGTGAGCTCCATTCTCTGACCTTCAGAAAGTCTTTATTTGTTCAGGCAAGATATCACCACACTACAGTCTCTCAGGCAACACTGTGTCCATGCACCCATTCAGAACAATGCCTGAATTTTTTTTAAGTGGACATATTACTAATGGGAACAAAATGATACACTTGGGAGCTCAAAGTATCATAATGTAAGACACTTAAATTATGTATTTATTACCATTATTATGGTCAGTTTTTAGCAAGGCTGCATGCAGCTTTTGCATGTGTACATGCACATTGTGTGTGTGTCTGTGTCTGTGTGTGTGAGAAGGTGGGGGGAGAAGGTCCACAGGTTGTTGGGACTCACCCTTCATGGGTCTTCTACTTTGTTCATTGAGGTAAGCTCTCTCAATCAAATGAATAGCTCACCACTGGTGATGAGCAAGCCAGCTTGCTCTGGAGGGCCTCTGTCTCTGCCAGCCCAGAAATTGTGTGGGTTCTGAGCATCCAAACTCTGGTCTTTATGTTTGTACAGAAGGGCTTTAGCCACTGGGCCAGTCCCTCAGTTCTATTAAGCCACTTATTTAAGAACTAGTCACTCTCCAGATTCCATTTCCTTGTGTGCTTCTGCTCCTTGCTTATTGGTGACTAAGTTCTGTTGCTTCATTTGCAGCAATTTATACCTAGAAGAAACTGAATGCCATAACTTTGCCTAACAATCACCTATTGTTCATGGCATTGCAAAGGCAACTTGGGAAAAAAAATGATATCTAGAAGGTATGCAACCATTTCCTCTTTGGAGACCTTAACCCACCAGCCACTCTTGTGTCAGTTACTGACTCAATTTCCAGGGAGATGAGAGAAACCACATTTACTTTTACGTATTACAGGGTTCAGTTTGAGAAAAGAAAAACTGATTTTGTTTTTTTGCGTACAACTGCCACTGGTGTGAAAGAGGAGAAAAATGTCAAGTGAATATTTACCTGAGAACCTTAGTCCTGGAATGGAAACAAGTGATCTGTTCTGTGCTGGGTTGACTCAAGATTCTGTGTGACCCTGGTCATCTTGCCAAGAAAGATCTGGGGAGTACTGCTGTTAAATTGAAGCCTTTGCTCCCTAGAGATATGATGGAGAACCAAGTTTGCTGCAAAGTTCGCAGAAGACCCAAATGTCAAGAACTTTAGATTCAAGACAATCTACATGCCCCAGAAACAACCACCCCAAACCATAGAACCAAGACAACTTGCAGCCAATGTTCTAGAAACTACGATCCCCAAACTTCCCTGGCTTCAGGCAGTGGGGGGGGGTCCATCCCACCCCATGCTCAGCATCTCTTGTTAAACTTCCACACCCTCCTCCCCAGTGTCAGAGCACTTCTGATTTGGACTCAGACAAAGAAAAACAACTTATTCTGGCTTAGAACTTGATAACTTTGAATGGCAGAGAAGAACAATTAGCTCTCACTTGGGACAAGGCTTGTTTATTTCTCTTAGTTTAAGCGAAACCTAATGGTTTTCCAGACTTGGGAAGGGCTCCTACTTGGGCCTCGCACAGAGATGCATTCCCCTCTGCAAAAGATCATTTTCTCATTCAGGGTCATGAGTCTGTGCTTCTCAGCTGGAGGCCTTAGTGACACCCATTCCTCTCCACTGGATGTCCTCTCTAAGTGTACTTGTGACAGATCACCAATCACTCTACAACATCACAGTAGACTTTGTAACTTAAAAAGCATTTCATCAGTGGGCAGTGGTGACACTCATCTATGTATTGGGTTCTAAGCCAACTGGAGCTACATAGTGAGACCATACCTCAGAAACAAGCAGTCACAACAAAGCAAAACAAAAGGCATTTGATAGTCTGAAAATCTATGGGAAGCAGTGGTATTTTAGCAGCTCACAAAAGCTACAATCCCATTCACATATAGCCGCAGGCCTTGGGTCAGGTGCTGCAGTTTCCATAAAGTTCCTTTCTTGTCCTGGTAACTTATGTGATTTAAAAAACAATTGCAAATCTTTTTTTTTTTAATCGTAGTTTTACTTACTGTGAAATGTATGTGGTATTCAAGGTCAATTTTAGCAATTCAATTCTGCCATCTATGTATGTCATGTATACAGAGTTAAGTAAAAGGCAGTGATGATTCAGGTAGGAAATGAAGACATCTTTAGGGATAAAGGAGGAATGTCTACTGAAAGGAGTATTTACAGAGAGGTAGCAGCATAAAGGGATTGTGGAGGAGCCTTTGGAAGCCTTTCTCCCTCCTATACCTAGAGTAACAAGAGAGGAACAGTTACTGGAACCCAGGGAAAGATGTAGAACATGCCATTCAATAGGAACCATGATGACTGAGAAAGGGAAACAGCTACTGCCCAGTCACAGTAGCTGTCACAGTAGTCACAGGAATTCTTTTGCCTATCCCTTCCATCAGGAAAACCAAGTTGTAGTTACTCTACAATGTAAGAGGACCAAGGCTGTGCACCCATGAAGTACAGAATGCTAAGTCTAAAGGGTAAAATGAAAACTAGCCAACATGAGTAGAACAACAATTTGTATTGGGTATGTCTGCTTGCCATCTTCTACTCCAAATAGATATTCTTTAACAAGTGTGGGAAATAGGGGTCTGCCCCATTTGCATGGAAAAGCTTAAAAACCTAACTGTGGGCAGGACATGTCACCAAAATCACAAGTTGGATAGGTCCACGCTGCCATATAAAGAGCATATAAAACAATTCAGCAACATCTAAACACTAATAAGAACCACAAAGAAACTGTCATGGAGGGACACCTATAATCCCAATGGTAATGCTACCCAAGTTTTCTTGGAAACAAGTCATACCTTAGAACCTTCAGCAAGTAAAAGGAGTCTGAGCACACCAGTTTGCACACTGGAAGGCTAGATATGCATGGTTAGGGGAGGGGTCTGTCACCAGTGTCTTGGTTAGTATTACTATTGCTATGATGAAACAAAAGCAAATTGAGGAGGAGTTTGTTTGGCTTACACTTTCACATCAGTGTTCAACCAGTGAGGGAAGTCAGGACAGGGACTCAAACAGGACAGGAACCTGAAGGCAGGAGCAGATGCAGAGTTTGTGGAGGGGTGCTGCTCACTGGATTCTTCCCCATGACATGCTCAGCCTGCTGTCATATAGAACTGAGGGTCACCCAAGTGTGGCGCCATTAAAAATGGGCTGGGACCTCCCACATCATTCACTGGTTAAGAAAATATCCTATGGGTTTGACTACAGCAGGAACTTAGGGAAGCATTTTCTTGAGGTCTCCTCCTCTCAGATGACTTTAGCTCATATCAAGTTGACATAAAACTAGCCAGCACAGAGGAAGGGCATCCTTCAAGTTGTCCCTATGATTATGGTTCTGATAGAAATCTAATTTGGAATCACATGACCACCAGCATTTTTTCTTTTTTCTTTTCTTTTCCTTTTTTTTCCCCCCTGCTTGGTCCTGTATACTGGTGGAGGTTGGGGGCAGGCATTGAGGCATTGGATTGTTAACAGAAGTTAGTCTTTCATGTCGGTGACTTAGTTCTTCAGTGACATCAGAGCTCTAAGAGCTCTAACCCACAAAAGGACACTCCCTTGGAAATGGGAGTTGGCTCCTAGTTATCAAATGACATCTTTACCAGAAATAACTAGCAGATACTCATCTGAATCCTGAGACTGTGCATGATAAATCCAGCATTTAAAAACTGCCAACAGCTAGACCTTTGTAGATATAGTTGAGACTACCTTTCAGCTCTCAGATAGTGTCTCAGTATTTCCACATTAAGTTTAGAGAAACCAGCCAAAAAGGCCCTAATTTCTGAAAACACACATTCGCTTTTTCTGTGTTCTTAAAAATAAATGTCCTAGTGTTACTTGAGAATGAAAGACATGATAGTCAGTATGCTATGAGCTTCGTGCTGTGGTGTGCTAGTCTCTGACCTATAAAAATAAATCTCATCTGTAGGTAGACATTCCGATAAAAGAGGAAGGCATCTAAGTATAAATAACACATTTGCTAAGGGGAAAGGAAGAGGAGGAGGAAGAACAAAAAGGCTTGAGTACAGTTAATAAAGGGCAAAGCCCCTCAAAATAGCCTTCACCATGAAGCTCCTGATACTCATTAATAGCTGGGTGTACCTTTGTGTTTTTCCTTCTTTTTCATTTTGTGACTGCTTTTTCTTCTTCATGACATAGGTTTCCACTCTGTAGCACCTAGAGGAGTAGGGGCTTTTCTGCTGCCCAGAGACCAGTTCCTTCCTAACTCATCAGCTCCCTACACCATTGCTTCCCATCATTCCTAGCTTCTCTGTGGACAAGCCAGCATATGCTGGCCCTGTCTAGTCATGCATCTCAGTTCATGAAACCCTGCCATCTTATTTAGCTTTAATTGCTAGCTTGACACAGCCTAGAATCATCTGAGAAAGAAGTCTCAATAGCATGGTTGCCAGAATCAGACTGGCCTATGGGCACATTTATGGGGGGTAGTAATCATCTTGATTGTTATTTTATATAAGAAGATAAACCCCTTGTTGGCAGCACAATTCCCCGGACCTCAGTTGTATAAGGAGCTAGCTAGGCATGAGCCTGTGAGTGAGACTTGGGTCCCTTCCCTGACTCTGCTCAATGATGATGTGTGACCCTGAAGTGTAAGCCAAATAAACCCCTTCCTCCCCTGTGAGTGTCTTATCACAACAAGAAAGCTCAAACTAGAACACCTGCCATCCTAGAATGATAAATCCTGCTTCCGTTTCTCTGAGCCATGGCTTCCACTACCCTGAGGCCTCCCATGCCTCAGTTTCCCTGTTCTAATGTACCAGATCCATTTACAAGTCTTTGAGGAGCAGACTTCTTACTATGGACATGACGAAAATAAAAACCAGTTTAACATTCTGATCAATGAAGTTTGTTAACACGGCACTACAAGCAGCCCAACCCTGTGTGTCGCTTGAAGGCATGTCTTTAAAATATGTTTTTCTGAAAATAACTCACCCAATTCTGTATCAGACTCTAGATCCTGAAGTGCTAATTGTGTTAATAAAATGTGCATCTCGTCAATGCCTGCAAAATTGTACTATGACCCAAGTCATAAAAAGGAAATTTATTATAGACAGAAAAATGATGTCAGATTAGTTGCTTTTCTCCAATGGAGGATCTCACAAACAACAATCAACTTTTAAGAAAAAGCAGGGAGCAAAGCAGAGCCCTGATGTGGTCAGCTGCTCATTGCTGAACTTATTCTAGCTTAACTGAGAAGAACACGACACAAGAAGCTTAGGTTGGTCAGTTAATATTTGTCAGAGTGTACATTATATCTTGGGAATCATGGCTTTCTACTTAAACCCATCATTTTCTGTGAACTTTCCTTCAGGAAAAATAAAACTGACATCAGATAAGCATTTTATTTCTGCTGCCAAAGAGCAAGGCACTGGAGTTTAGAACTAGAATCTGAAGCCTACATTTCCTAAGAATTCAGATAAAAATCTCAAAGTAGTTACAGAAATAAAAATTCAGACCAGAAACTATATACAAAACCCTTTTAGCGGGCTTACAATGTAAATCTTCAGCCAGGAGTCCTATTTTTCTTCTCTTCCTTTATTTTTGGAGGGCAGAGGGTTTAAGACAGTGTTTCTCTATGTAACAGCCCTGCCTGTCCTGGAATTCACTCTGTAGACCAGGCTGGCCTCCAGCTCACAGAGATCCTCCTGCCTCTCTGCCTCCTGGGTGCTAGGACTAAAAGTATGTGCCACCACCACCCAGCCAGAAGTCTTATTTATCATTCAGACTATTTCAAGTGATGAATCTTTGAGTCTTTGTTATTTTGGTGTGAACCCACAGCCTTTCATACACTAGGCAAAGCCTGGACCCCTGAGCTGCAGGCTGGAGTGAGGAATCCTTGAAGAATCAGGACCAACATGAGCTTCTAGCTTTGACTAAAAAGTAAACCAATCAGTGAGTCCATACCATGAGAATTTGAAGTTAGGTTACAGAGACCATTTTGACTATTGACTGGATACTTCATCTTAAATGTGAAAGAGTCCACCAAGGGATCCCATCCCCTGGAATGCATTTACAGTAAAAAGGGTTCTTCCATTGACTTCCCTGGGAATATCCTATGAAAAGCAAGTGACATTTTGGTCTTAGTTTTTAGATCCTGTAGTTTTGCAAAAAGGATTTAAAGACCATGGAAGTATGAAATCTCACACACAAATTGCATATAATTGTTTGCATACACAAAAAAATTTTTAAATAACTCTTTCTTCAAGACTCCATTGCCTAACACATATGTTGATGGAGAGGACACATTTGCTACCTTGTAATAATAAGAAAAGAATCCCAGTACTCCGGAGGCAGAGGCAGGAGGATCCCTGTGAGTTTGAAGCCAGCCTGGTCTATAGAGTGAGTTCTAGGACAGCCAGGGCTACACAGAGAAACCCTGTCTTGAAAAAATAAAAACAAAGGAAGGAAGGAAGGAAGGAAGGAAAAGGAACAAAGTTCCATTGTTAGTAATGAAGGACTTGGAAATACATGGTATCCAATAGTGAACAAAAAAAATATCCTTCAAATTATATCTTCTTATTAGACTGTTTCAGTCAAGATGATATGACTGATGCATATAAGCATATAAGGTACTTAACTGAGTAGAACAATTGCAAAGCTTTTTTTTTTTTTTTTTTTTTTTTTAGTGTGTTTAAACTCCAGCTATGTTTTCCCAGAATTCCCTCTTTGTTTTGAGGCTGCCAGCATTACTCATCCATAGCCATATCTCTCTGACCTCTGCTGCTATCATCACAGCTCCTTCTCTGGCTCTGATTCTCCTGTTTCCCACTGGTCATCACTCTAATTATACTGAATCTACTGGATAATTCAGAGTTTTCTCACCATCTAGCATCTGTAATTATTTCTGCAAGTGACTTTTACCATATAAACTAAGAGATATAGGACTTGGGCATGCACCTTTACAGGGAGACATTACTCTGTCTACCATGCAATTTTGAAGAATTAGGAAATTGACCTTGCCACACTGGGCTTACTATGAATCTTACTAAGGTTACAATGAATCTTTGCTAATTAAAATGATTCTAGGAAAGATCTAAATAGACAGGTCCTGAGACAAAGCTACCATGTCAGGAACTTAGAATAGGACAAAAATAGTGTTGCAAATTATGAGGGAAATGCTAATAAACACCATTGAGACTATTAGTCATCTATGCAGGAAACATTAATTAGCTCTCTAGTTATTAAAGTAATTTCCAGGTAAGTCATGTAGACAGAGGTTTAAAAAAGTACAAAGATGTAGGCAAATAATCTTACAAACTCATATGAGAAAGATTTCTTAAACAGAACCAAAAAACACACATGGTGAATTGTACACATAAAAATGTGATGATTGTCACCAGGCGTTGGTGGCGTACTCCTTTAATCCTTGCACTCGGGAGGCAGAGGCAGGTGGATCTCTGTGAGTTCAAGGCTAGCCTGGTCTACAGAGCGACTTTCAGGAGCTTTCCAAAGCAATACAGAGAAACCCTGTCTCGAAAAACCAAAAAAAAAAAAAAAAAAAAAAAAAAAAAAAGAAAGAAAAAAAAATGTGATGCTTATCACAGTAACAATGCCATACATAAAGTAAAAAGATAGCCATGAATTTCAAAATGTCTCTACCATTCTTGCAGCCAAAAACATTAGTATTTAAAATAGAGAGAATTTCTACAGATCAATGAGGAATTATAATTATATAAGATTAACTGAAATTAATAAAAGATCTAAATACAAGAGCTAAAATCATAATAATCTTAGGGGGAAAATATAATTCACTCTTTATAACCTTGAACTGGAAATAATTTCTTAGATAAAACATCAAAAGCACAAATAAAATAAAAAATAGAATAAGCTTCATCAAAATTTGAAAATTTTGTGCATCAGAAAAATGTAATGAATTTTAAAAGCAAGCTTACAAACTCAGAAACTCAAATTATGTGTTTAAAGCACCTACAGATGCTCCTAGCATCTAGAGCCCTTAAAACCCAACAGAAAAATAGCTCATTTTTAAAATGTAAAGTATTTGAACAGATATTTTCCTTGTAAAGATATTAAGTGCCCGACAAGGACCTGAAAAATTATGAAAAACCATCAGCTATTATTAAGTGCAAATTTAAAAATCACACAAGATACCAACACTGTACCCACTAACATAACTATAGTAACATTTTAATGGGACGTAGACGTCAGCAAGGGTGTGGCAGAATCCAGCCTTCATGTACTGTTCATAAAAGCCAAAAGTGGTGGCTGGGACATGGTTCAGTCACTCAAGCATCTGCCACATAAGCATGAGGACCTGAGTTCAGATCTAGGACACACATAGAAAGTGGGCATGGGGTTTGCATCTGTCACTCAGTGCTGGGGACAGGAGACCATGGGTCCCTGGAGCTCATTGGTCTGCCTAGACAAACTGATATGCTTCAGGCTCAGCAACAGACCTTCTCAAAACATAAGGTGGGGAATGACTGTGGAAGACACCAGTGCCAACATGTATGTACATTCACATGAGTGTTCACCCATACACATACATTCACATACCTACATGATCACACATGTCCACATCAAAAAGGATTCCAATTACATATAAACATCACACACACACACACACACACACACACACACAAACCTAAGGTTGAGCCCTGTGGAAATGGGAAGGGGAGAAGAGAATGGGGGAATACAGTCAAAGTACATCTTATATATATACAAATATATACATAGTGAAGTACATATAGTGAATTGTGAGTGTGTGTGTGTGTGTGTGTGTGTGTGCGTGTGTGCGTGCATGTGTGTGTGTGTGAGTGAAATTGTGGAAAAATTAAGTTTTTAAACAGTGCCCATACTCTCTGAAGTCTAAGTGATGCTGAGTAAATCGTGCAGAAAGCATGTTACGGTCCAGATTGTAAGTTCTCACCATGGACGTGTAGCTTTGCACCAGTGTCTTGCAGTTTGCACTGAAAGCTAAGTGTCTGAGTTTAAGTCCCTCTTTTAAGTATTTGGTGGGGGGTGGGAATGGAATGTAAGGAATAAAATAAAAACAATTGTATTGGTGTAGCTACTGCAGCATACAGCCCTCACAACACTAAACAGAATTACATATGACCTAGCATTTCCACTGGGTACCTTCCCCTAAGAATTGAAAACAGGAACAAAAATGATAACTACATGCCAGTGTTCACAGAAACACTATTTACAATAAGCAACAGACTGAAATAATCTGAATATCTGTCAACTGATGGGCAAAAAACATGCTGTATACACATAACCCAATGTTATTCAGTTACAGAAAGGAATGAAGTACAAGCCAGAATGCTGAGAGGGATGTAGACAGAAAGACTGTTAGGAGTTTTCAGAGGGGAACTGGGACACTACTGGGAATCAGACCAGAAGCCGTTCATGTAATATTCTGGCAAATAGCTTGTTTACATTTTGGCTGTGTACTGAAACTCTAGCAGGTTGAATTGAAAGGTGGTGGAAACATTAACCTGGGGGAAGGATGTCTAGTTAGCTCAGAATGCAGGCTGTGGCTTGGGTTTTGCCACCTAATTTCATTCAGATGTACAGGGGGAACCAGGAGCATAAAGAACAGAAAGATCCCAAATGCATGCCTCCGACCCAAAATGAAAAACAAAGCAGGGGCCAAAGGAAATGTGGCTGTTAAAGGGGTTGGGAGCATTAAAACAAGCCAAGCCCTTTGCACTCTTACGGTAGGAAAGATGTCTTGAAGATACTTCAGGAATTAGCTGGATCCCACCCATCCCAGGTCTTAAATCATTTGTAACACTTAGCTTTGAGATGAGCACTTGGAGGCTCCTTGCTCACACAGAACAACGACCTATAAAAATGTTTCCTCATATTCAGTCATCTAGGCCCTGCAAAGGCCACTCTGTTCCCAGGGAGCCTGACTACCACTTAGGCTGGTGGCAGACATTGGTGTTGGTCATGTGATGCTGGTTTTGCATGGATATAGAATGCAAGAGATATGGAACAGTGCATGTAGGGGTGAGATGGCTGAGGGATTCCCTGAAAGGAGAAGTATGGAGATGTAAGAGCCAAGTAGAAAAGAAATGCGGAGGAGGCCCCAACCAGTTAGAGACGCCAGGGACACTGAATATCTGCTGAGAAAAGATGTAGGGGACAAGCAGAGCTAGCTCAGGACTATGTAGTCTGTGGGGGGGAACATGTAGGCAGCCAGTGAGGCTGTAGGGCTGAGCTGTACAAATAAGTCCCTTGGAACTCACACAATGACACCAGGCATCCTGAATACCAGATGTGCCAGGACAACAGGATTCAATGTTGCCTCAGCTGGATCTCAGTATTGCTTCTGTCCCATGCCTGCTCCCCATGTCCCCACATCTTACACTTGGACTGGAAATGTCTGCCCTGTTATGGTACCCTGTGCACTACAAATATAAATTTGCTCTGTTTTTTGTTTGGTTGGTTGGTTTTGGGTTTTTTGGTTTGTTGTTGTTGTTGCTTTGTTTTGTTTTTTGGTAGGGGCTCACAGATAAGAACCTTGGATTTAACTTTTGAACAATACTGTAACTGTGAAGACTGTGGTGGGGATTTTTAGGGGTACATGGAATTCTGCTTTTTGAAATGGATATAAGCTTTGGGGGCCAGGGTGGAATACTATGATGGGAAGATGAAATATTCCCCATAAGTTTATGTTGGTCCCCATCTGCTGGTGATATCTTGGGAGGGTTAGAAAACTTTAGGAGGTAGGTCTGGTTAGAGGAAGCAGACCATTTGGGGCATGCCCTTGGAGGGTGAGTTATACTCTGGCCTCTTCTTATAGCGTCTTTCTGCCTCCCAGCCTCAGTGATGTAAGTAGCTCTGCCACACTTACCACAGGCACAAAGTAAGGAGGCTAGCTGACCTGAGTGAAATGTCAGAAACCATAATAAGTAAACAGTTCCTCTTTAACAAAGAAAACATAAAAGGAATGAAGTACTAATGTGTGGTACAACTGAATGAACACGGAAAATATGTTAAATGAAAGGAATTGGACACAGAAAGTCACATGTCACATGATTCCATTTATGTGAAACACCAAAAAAGTCACATGTCACATGATTCCACTTATGGAAACACCAAGAATCAGCAAACTAAGAGATTCATGTTTTCAGAAGCCTGGTGGGGAAGAGAGGGAGGAATTGCTTAATGCATATGTGTTCCCTTTCTGTATGATGAAATGTTGTGTAACTAGACAGAGGTGGTGATTGTGCAACATAGTGGATAACTGGATTTCACTAGTGGGGGAGGTTACGGTAGGTACATTTTACTACATCAAATGAATAGTATGCTTTATGGATCGAAATGCTATGTTTCTACAGAATAAAAAGCACCATGAGAACTTTTAGAAGATAAACTATTAGTTATTTTTAAGATGCTTGTCATCCATGTAGCCAAAGAAAGAATAGTACCAAAATCAGAAAAAGAATGTCCATAAATCTTTGTGAAAATACAAACAGACACAAAGGGAAAATGAGCTGAGGACCAACCAGATAATTTGCAGAAGAGTCTGATATGAAATGCCCAACAAAGAAGTGCAAAGCTAGGACCAACCTTATTGAGATCAGGAAAGTGCAAATCCAAACATACTTTGTGTCTTATCAGACACAGATCAAACACCAGCAAAAATGAATGATGAATTAGATGCAATGCCTTGCTGTGGAAATATCCTCCAAACAGTGTCCAGTAAAAAGATAAGTCTCAGATGGATTTGTAAAATAAACTGACACTTGTATACATTTTAACACATTAGCTGTGAATGCAGTCATTGTAAAAGGCAGGAACACATAAGGAAGGAAGCCCCGCGACTTCTTGATGGTAGCTGTCCCTGGAGATGGGGGTGACACCAAAAGAAAGTTATCTACAATTTTCATTTCTTAGAAGAAACCTAAAGCCAAAGGCATTGCTAAGGTGATCATCTTTGAAGATGAGGTTGCACAGTAACAGCTTCAACGATACTCTCTGATCAGAGATCCCTGGACAGCGAGGTGCCTGAACCTTGTGTGTTTGCCCAGGACAGAATGTGCTGCAACCGAACAAAGACACTTCCTGTTCTTCTGAAGGAGCCAGCCAGACAACAAAGCCCAAAGCAGAATCTGATACAACCCCCCCCAGTTCATTCCATATTTTCCTTTGACCTAACTTTCACATATTTGCTCGTTGATTTAAATCTGATGGAAGCTATAACACAGCAGATTGTATCAAGCATAGATTTCAGATTATCTTTGCTATTATCCTGGCAGCTGGTGGGGGAAAGTCATCTCCAAGCCATTTGTATTAGAGGCCCTTTTCTGATACTGACTTGCATCTCCTGAAGGATAACAACTGGAAAATGTTGCCACTCACTGATTTGATAAGTGAACTGTTATCAACTTCCTAGGCTATGTGTCCTAACAAGCAAACTGCTATAGGAAGAAGTAACTATTAACGTGGCTAAGTGGTTCTGTAGTCCAGATGTCTTTCTCAGTGTGATGTGTCGAGATCACTGCCTGCTCAGCACATAGGAATGCTCCATTTACAGGCTACTTTCCCCAGTTAGTAAACATTTTCGTTCTGATGCAGGCTTGCTGGAAGAAGTCCTGACTTGGTGCTCTTAGGCCTGTCTCTTGAACCTTACCCAGGAGATAAAACAGAGAACAAATTCTGTTCTGAAGAACCACGGTGAATGTATACTCACTGTCTGGAATTTTTTTAGAACATAGCTTTCTTTGCTAAAATACCAATTTCTCATGGGGAGGGTCCTTGTCCCATTTGGTTATCATAGGGCCTGGCGCCTAGGTGGGACCTGTGATAAACAAAGCAAACTCCAGGTAACCACATGGGTCCTGGTTTGCATTAGCTCAGCTACAAACAAGCTGCAAACCCTATGTTCCACTCTTAGAAGAGTTAATTAAAAACAAACAATATAAAAATATTGGGATTCTGGTCATTCTTAATCATGAAAAGCATCTTTAAATATGAAGAAATCACAAGTACAGCGTGACCCAGTGGCCTGTCACTGTAACTAAGCAATGTCAATCATGACAGACTTCAGAGGTCTAGTCCACAGTCACTTGGATGGGTGATGCTCAGCAGTGGAAGACACAGAAAGGAGCTGGGATCCTAATGCCTGCTTGAAGGACACATCCCCAATGATCTAAATTTCTCCCATCGGGTTCCTCTTAAGGCTCCCACCTTCCCAATAGCCCCACTGGGAGAGGTCAAGCCTCTAAACACGTGGCTCATACTGCCAAATTAGAAAAAGACACAAATCTCACACAAGCATTTGTAACGGTGAGTGACACACAGTCAATCACCCAGTAACTTCTAGAGAGTTACTCTTTATACTGAAGGACAAGGATCAAAGAAGACACTAACGTTGATATGCAGATACACGTATGTGTAAGCCGGGAAACATGCTGCCTTGTGACCTGACATCCTGTTTGGTTTTTTTTTTTTTTTTTTCCTCTTTTTCCAGCACATGGGGAAAACCCTGACCTAAACTGACCTGGGCGAAATCTTTATCTGAAATCTTGAGCTAGAACCAATGGAGTTGGGTTCTAATTTACACCAGCAACAAAGTCACAATAATGCTCTGTGGTGGCTTTGTTTGCCCCCATCCCCGAGAAACGAAAGCAGAAAACGCCAGTCATCAGAAAGAAAGACCAAAGACTTGAATATTATATAGGTTTCCTGTTGTTGCTGTAAAATCATTACCACAAGCTTAGGACCTTAACACATGCTAGTAGATTTGCTGGGACTGGGGGGGGCAGAAGTGTAAAATGGGCTGGCAGGACTGTGTCCCAGCAGGCTGCAGGGGAATGGCTGCTTTGCTTCTTCTACCCCTTGAAAGCTGCCTGAACCCCTGGATGAACAGGCTCATCACCCTTCCTCCTGCTGCTGCATCTCTCCACTCTCCCTCTCATAGACCCTTGCAATCACACTGGGCCCACCTGGCTAATTCAGGACAGTTTCTAGTTCAACATGATTAATTGAACCATATCTACAACATCTGATTTGCCATGTAAAATGGCATTTTTAAAAATCCCAGGCATTGGGACATCAGTTGGGGGAGGGGTGTCACTTCTGCCTACCAAAAATATCCAGGGAGTTACAAAGGTCATAGGTAAATAACAGGTTCCCACAGGCCTCTGCTTCCTGAATTCCTATCTTTGGGTGCCAGGACACACCTTTATGTCCTTGTGAAACCTCCTGGGTAACAGTTGCCTAAAGTATTTTATTAGGAATTCTATAGAATTTATTTTACTTTATCATAATCACCACCATCATTGTTGTTGTGTGTATGCGCACATGTGTATAGGGATGCCTGTGAAGGCCAGAAGAAGCATTATATCCTCTGGAGCAGGAGTTTTAAGTAGTTCTAAGTTTCCTGATGTAGGTTTGGGGAACTAAGCTCATATCCTCAGCAAGAACAGTAAGTGCTCTTGACTGCTGAGCCATCTCGCCAGTCCCCCCCCACCCCACCCCCCCAGCCCCAGCCCCAAGAGCTTATAGAAATGACAAGACCAATGAGCAGTATCTTCCCTGGTTATTGTTCTAACTAAACAAGAGAACTGTACGTGTCAAAAATACACCACTCTTGTTCTACTTCAGAAGGGTAGAGTTGATCTAGCCAAGTATAGAATGAAAGTGGAGTTTAAACTATGAAACTATAAACCATTGTTAGCAGTAACAGAATCTTAATTAAGGGATATTTATATTCTACTGGAGACTGCCTGTCACATGTTATCCCAGGGGGCTCCAAAGGGGAGGGCATCTTAACTTGGTGCATTTCTACCTGATTATTCTCCCTTCTAACAGAGTAGTTGTGTCAGAGCCTCTGGCCACAAATTACAAGACCAGGACATCATTGTAACTACCCTTCCTAAGTAGCCTAGCAGCTGTCAGGAGCAACACTTTTGACAGTCTGAAACATTTTTTCCATATGGAAGCACATTGTTCTCAAAAAAGAAAGCCAGTGGTTTCAGGAACCAGACTTTTATTTCTGTCAGCTTTGTTTGGTGCTGTGTGCCAAGGGCTCACTTATGCCTGGATCCCTGGCCAGGCTTTTGTAGGGAATTCTGCCGAGGGACACTTAACAACTTCCCTAATCGCTCACCCGAGTGCTCTCTGTGACCTCCAAGGGCTGAAATGACAGTGCCACCTTCATCTCCGACAGAAACAAGAGTAAGAGGAGCCCATCCTGAGTTCAAATTTATGAAGAACCAAAAGGAGGGTTGGAAAGAACCATACACTTTTAAGTGGAAACATGACTCAGTCTGTGCCTCAGAATCAACAAGCATTCTAGGAGCAGACCAGGCTAAACTGCTCAGCAAAAGGGGCCGCTTCCTGTTAGCCGCTTTGCCCTCATCTTCTTGAGAAGAGTTCTTCTCTGAAGATTTAGGAAGTCTGTCTTTAAATCCCCCATTGTATCTTTTAAGATCCAGTGAAATGAACGTGTTTAATAAAGAATCTTTTACTAGGTCCTGTAGAAATGCCGTCTGTGTGCGTGTTTTGCCAAGAAATTAAAATCTGGTCTTTGCCAAGGAACATAAATATACTTACTTGGCAGAATACAGAGGGTCAGTAGCAAAGATAAAACTAATCTTTCCATTCAGCCAATTGCTCTCACTTATTACAAATCATCTGTCTTCCCCTGAGTGGTCCTCCTCCCTGATGTAGCCTGGTTCAGAGGCCTGTGAGATGCTCAGGGCCAAATCTGTACAGTTTCCCACACAAGAGGCACAGGGGCTGTCCCTAGCCCCAAGACCTTCCTCCCTCAGCAGTCAGCTACTTTCCCTTCCAGTAACACCGTTTCTAGGAAAGACATTCAGTATTAGGTATGTGGTTCTTTTTATTGCTTTAAGACCTAATTTGATTTTCTTCAGTTCTCTGGGAAGTATAAAAGAACACTGGTAAACTCATGCTGCTTGTCAGCAAATGGGCTGGTGATGGGCTAACCATTGCTTTCCTGGTTTTACCTCAGGCTGCTCATGGGAGCACTGGGGAGCTTTCAGGATTGTGCATTTAGGATTTAGGGAGACAAAGACAGGGACGATCCCTGAGGTTTGGGGGGCAGACAGTTAAAGTTAAGCTAATCAGTGAGCTCAGGCCCAGTGAGATTTTGGCTTAAAACAAATGGTGAAACCAGCTTGAGGGGTCATTGCCAAAAACAAATGTTTCAAAGAGTTCAGAGAGAGAGAGAGAGAGAAATAAAATGGAATCAAATGACCAGGTGCATACCTTTAATCCCATCACTCAGGAGGCAGGCAGATCTCTGTGAGTTCAAGACTAGCCTGGTCTATAAGAGCTAGTCCCAGGACAGGCTCCAAAGACACAGAGAAACCCTGTCTTGGGGAGAACAAAGGAATCAAATGAAGAAAAAAACCCAACATCAACCTCTGGACCCCCACAGGCACACACATGTGTGTGTATACACACTCACACACAAATACATACATATATATATATATATATACATGCTAACACAGAGAAGCATATACACAATAAATAAATAGAAGATAAATAAATAAGAGATCACACCCTTAACCATCTATAGGTCACCAGATACTCATCACTCCAGAATGTGTATAGCCACAGTAACCTGGTTCTAGGCAGAACCTCCTCTCTCTGTTCTTGCCCTGTGATGTGTGCTCCTGATCAAGAGATCATCAGGTTATCATCAATGTTTTTGATCTTAGTCATTCTGACAGGTGTAAGATGGTGTCTCAGAGTCGTTTTGATTTGCATTTCCCTGATGACTAAGGATGTTGAGCAATTCCTTAAATGTCTTTTGGCCATTTGAGCTTCTATAACTGAGAATTCTCTGTGTAGGTATGCACCCATTTTTCAATTGGGTCATTTTGAATTTTGATGTCTAGTTACTTGAGTTCTTTATACATTTTGGAAATCAGCCCACTGTCAGATGTGGGGTTGTTGAAGATCTTTTTCTATTCTGTAGGCTTACATTTATCTTATTGCCAGTGTCCTTTGCCCTACAGTAGCTTTTCAGTTTCAGGAGGTCCCATTTATTGTTGCTCTCGGTGTCTGTGCTATTGGTGTTAAGAGATAGCTGACCTAAACTCATGGATGCTCACTGACTCTAGAACAACAACTGAAGATCTTGTTGCAGCTTGGTTCTGTCTCAACTGAACATGCCAGGCTTGACTCCCCATGAGAGTCCTTTCTTTTTGAGGAATAGATAGGGAGTTGAGGAAAGAGGGAGAGTGGGAGGAAGGGAAGAGGCGGGAACTGTGGTTGGTATGTAAAATGAATAAAAAAATTTTTTTTAAGAAACCAGAATGTCTAATTTGGTATACACGCAAATTTAAGATTAGAAATAACTTAAACTGGGTAGAATTTTTAATGTGATTGAAAGGTCAAGGCATGCCTAACATTTCAACAGAAACGTACGTCATCATCAGCAAATAAAATCTGATAATACTTGTTGGCAGCTAATTTAATTTACTCTATGAACTTGATAATAGCACAGATGCATTTCTTTTAAAATTAGCTTGTAAATGTTTCTAAATTACTCAAGTGCCCATTTGTTTAGAAGTATGGTTATTTGTGTTCTGACTGCTCTTTCCATTTGAATTCCGTATTCCAGGAATGGGGGTACATCAAAGAATGAGTCAGATGTGATTCCTGTCCTTCCGGAGTTTAGACAAATACAAGAGTCATGATCCATGCACCAAGGGCCCTTTCTTCCTCTTCTATCTCTCTACTACACGTGCAAAAGCAAAAGCAAACCCTGGAAACATTTCACATTATTTAAAATCTGTGTATGTGTGTGGGGTGTTCATGTGTGTGCCTATGTGTGTTGAGGTGGGCAGTGTACATCTGTATGTGTGTGCCTGCAGAGGCCAGAGATTGAAACCTGGTGTCTTTGTTAATCATTCTCTACTTTATTTATCTATCTATTTATTTTTGTATTTATTTGTTTTGAGATAGGGTCTCTGAATCAATCTGGAGATCTCTATTTCACCTTAGACTGGCTGACTGACAAGCTCCAAAAACCACTGGACTCTGTCTCCCAGAGCTGAGATTATAGACATGCACAATTGGAAGAACTTCATCCAAATGATAACAATTACTATAAATCTTCATACAATGAAGCTCCTATGTGAGATTTCTACTGTATCTCTACTACTTGGAAAATGGAATATAGTGGAAAGACAACAGAGGTCTCTCTCAAAAGAATGACTAAAGAAAACCATTTGGGAATATGGTTACAACATTGTACCTCACACTTTCTTTTTATTAATCATTATTATTCATTCATTCCCAGACTAGCCTAGAACTTGATTCAACCTTCTGAATGCTGAGATTTTAGGAACATGTCACCATGGCCAGCTACAGTTAATGTTCTTTTAAAAAGTTGCGTATTGTAGACTGTATTTAGATTACAAATTATTTTTTAATTAGACATCCCTGGGAAATATTTTTAGTACATCAACATTATTATCAAGATGTTTCCTTACAGAAGCACAAATGGATGAGTATGAGATGCCACAGTTCTGCTCATTTCGTTATCTGATGAATAGTTACACAGACAAGAGTTTCTCACAATGAGCCAAACAAGCCAGGACCCTTCCAGTAAGGAGAAAAAATACAGTTGAAACAAAAAGTCTGCCACCAAACTGCTTAGGCAACATGCCACCTATGAACAATTACCTTCTGTCTCCCTTAGTGAACTGAATTTGCCCAAACTTTGGTTTATGTTAAAGTAATCTAGAAAAAGCTTCTTTGATAATATCAATTTGTAAGTGTCTGATTCTTCTATTCTTCAAAGCAGGTTAGAAATGCAGTTTTAGAATTATATAGCTAAGTAAAAACACAGTACAATGCAACAGGAAATAAATTTCCTCATTAAAAACACAGATCTTCCAAGCCCTCAGCAGAAAAATGGAGTCCCCAGACATTCATGCTGGAGTGGGAGCCCCTGTAGAGTTTCTTCATGTTGCTTACTATCATACTATAACTACACACGTGCACGCACACACACACACACACACACACACACACACACACACACACACACACACACACACCCTGGCCACCAGCCCATTCCCTAGCTCCCTTTAACCCAGTTGAAATGGACTTGATATTTTCTTTTAGACTTTTTTTTTAATATTTTTGTGTTCCTTTTGATTTTTTGTAGCTTATCACTGACCTTCAAAAATTAACTAAATAAGGGAGAATATAAAAAATAATTATAGGATTTCAAAACTCTAGAACCAGGCACTATTCCAAAGCACATATTTATGATTCTAAAATAACCTCCCTGGAGTCTGATGGGCCTTTTGTAATCACCTTGCCCAGTTTCCACAGCCTCTGGTTCCCTGCATTTCTCAAGTTGGCCAAGAATTCTTCAAACCTATACCAGTAAGAACCAATCTTAGATACTACATGGCATACAGACACAAAATTTGACACCCCTGCCCTCGCTTTGACTTTCCCTTGCTCCCAGCATCTCCATTTAAGCCTAGTTTTCAACTAAAAGTAATTCATATTTTTTTTGTTTTTTGTTTGTTTGTTTTTGTTTTTGTTTTTGTTTTTGTTTTTTTTTAAACAATGAACAACTTCTCTCTACCTCTAGTAGCAGGTTCTATCTTTGGAAGAAGCTTCAGTTCAGGACCAGCACACTAAGAACCGAGTCATGCATCTGATGTCCCTGAACTGGACAATGGCCTCTGTGTCCTCAGAGTACCTGGTCTTGCTGAGCACCACTGGCATTGAAAAGCATGGAATTCAGGGGACTCAGGCTACTCTGGCCTCTTGCAGCCCAGCATTTACAACAGTGGACAGGTGTGGAAGCCACACCTTGAGACTGCAGGAACAAGTAATCTATATATCTGAAATGTCTTATCAGGCAAGGAGATTTTTATTCTCTGATAGTCATGGGATTAAACCCAATACCCGGGGAATGCAAGGCAAACACCCTACCACTGAGCTAAACCTCCAGCCTTGGAACCACAGGGCTGGTCATGTGAACAGCAAAGGGGTATGGGAACATAGTGCTAAGGGACTGAGATCTCAGAATTAAAATCCAGGCCAAACCACATGCTGATTAAGACCCAGGGTTACCAACTTTCACTCACATAATTTTATTCACATCTGTAATATTCATTAGGGAAAATAATATGGTCAAAATTATCAACATACCTTCCATAATTAGAACAGATTCTGTATTTCTGGCTTTGTAAAGAAGAAGAAGAAAAGGAAAGAAAAGCAAAGAGCAAAGAGGAATAGCAAGGAGGGCCCTGGAAAGAACAGGCATGCACTGAGGGAAGGAAGTGGAGATGGCGTGGAGATGTCACAGGCTGGAAGTCTCTGAAGCTCAACTGTGTGGTGATGGACCACAGGAGAAGGGTGGGAAGACTAGTGATAGGTCCATGGAGCAACAGGACAAAACAGAGATGGACTGAGTGGAAATGTAAATGGAATGGTGCAGATTCTACCTCACATCATAGAGAGGACAGAGGGTTTTTCTTTTTGTTTTTTGTTTTTTTTTTAACGTGTGTGTGGATTTTTGCCTATGCACCATGTATGCGCCTGGTGCCCTTGGGGGCCAGGAGAAGATGTTAGATTCCCCTAGAACTAAAGTTACTGACAGTTGTGAGCAACCACCTGGGTCCTCTGGAAGAGTAGCCAGTGGCTAAGAACCACATCTCTGGACCTGGAATAGATTTTAAGACATTCTTTTTAATTCATTTCATTTGGAAATTTAAAAAGGAATAGCCTTGTACTTTGTTGTTAACAAAATATTAACTTAAAATTTTAAAAATAAATAGCCAAATAAATAAAATGAAGTTTATATTTCATAACACAAGCCTGGATACATTCCAAAGTAGTCAGTACTAAATGTTCAAAATGAACCCATGCCAGCTTTTAAAAGTAAATACATATAGGTAAGTTCATTTAAAATCTAAAAGAAGGGGAAGCTTTCTTTTCTCTGACTTAGTATCCAGGCATAATAAGATAAAAACATTTTCAGATGGCAAAGGACAAATCTGGAAGACACCCATTGCTCTCAGTAGCACTCATGGCACTCCTACAGATGGAGAAGGAAGGGACTGACAGCCTGATGAGAAATGCAGCCTAGGCCAGCACAGCTTACAGAAAGAGGAAAGAAAATGATCTTCACATTCAGGAAAAACTCAGCCTCTCTTATACAAGAACAATGAAAGCTTAAATGCAGCAGAATATTGTTTCTTTAGCAGCAAATGGCAAGTCTAACATCTACAGTTTACTCAGGTCAACAGGTATGGGAAGATATACATTCATATATAACATAGTGGGTAATTGTGAAACCTCTGTGGCGAGATGTTTAACAATATCTAGAGGAAATTCTGTATCTTTATCTCTTGATCCAATCTTCCTACTTTTATAAATCTAGCCCCAAACAAGGAGGTATCCCTAGTGCACAAATGAACTTCAGGAGCCCATTCCCCATGGAGGGATACTCCCTTAGCCTAGCCACACAGGAGAGGGCCTAGGCCCTACCTCAAATAACTTGACAAATTGTGATGTTCCCTCATGAAAAGCCTCACCCTCCCTGGGGAGTGGATGGGGGATAGGATGGGGGTGGGTGGGGGACATGGGAGGGTGGGAGGGAGAGGGAACTGAGATCAATATGTAAAATAAGAAAAATATTTAATAATAATAATAATAATAATAATAATAATAATAATAATAATAATAATAAAGAAATCTGGCCCAAAGGAAAACCAATACCAGAGCAGTGGTCCTCAACCTCCTAATGCTGCCATCCTTTAGGACAGTTAGCTGCTACTTCATTATGGAAAATTTGCTACTGTTGTGAATTGTAATGTAATCTGTGTTTTGCCACTGATCTTAGGTGCTCTTATGAAAGAATCATTCGACACCCCCCCAAAGGGGTCATGACCCACAGGTTGAGAATTGATCATCTATAGGTATGTGTATATTATATTTTATTATCCAAATGTTATTTATTATTGTGAATGAGCACTTGCAACAGACAGAGTTTGGTCTCTAGCAACAGACCTCACCCACCAGGATGGAAAAAAATTACACTGATGGCTCTTTAGAAAATGAGTAATTCCAAGTTTGCAGAGAGAAAAAAGAATGGAAAGAATACATATCCTAGGATTCTGAAATACATTTGTGCTAAAATGTCATGAAATACTTTTAAGATCAATAGGCTCATATGTAAAAGATGTAGAAAGCTGAAGGGCCAGCTGGGAAAAGCTGGGGAACAGGAGGGCTCACCCAAGCACATACAAACTTGAACGAAAGGTCAGGCTGGAGTTTATTTACAAACAACAGAACATTGCTTGAATTCCCCAAAGCAATATTTCTGGGGGTGTATTAACCATCAGCCAGAACTCTCCAGTTTGCTGGCTTCTCAGGGAGCAGTGCTAAGACATCTTGTCTCTTCTGTCATCCCTTACCCTCCTTGGAATAGTTAAGGCAGATCCTGGCTTTCCACATTTTTACCCTTTATAGATGAAGCAAGCAATAAACATTATTCCATTGCTTAAATCTTTGAGAAAATGGAGCAGTACAGAAAGTGATACATACGTATACCATACCTAAAAACCAGAATTTTACATTTTGACATGGTTGATAATCTTAATTAACAATTAAACATCACAGTAAGTTTTAGTCCCTTTTATGTATGAATATGGTACAGAGAGAGAAAGAGAGAGAGAGAGAGAGAGAGAGAGAGAGAGAGAGAGAGAGAGAGAGAGAGAGGGAGAGAATGGCTTGCTGCAATTTAAAGCTACTTTTACAATAAACTACACACATGTTACCATCCTACAAGTGTCACCTTTCAAAGTGTGTTTGTCACTTCATAAGTAATTTCAGGACTCTCAAATACAGATCTAATTTATTCATTTTAACTACTGACTATATCTTTTAAAGGGAAGAATACTACCATTGATTATTTCTCCTCCTGGTGGGAATTTCAAATATAAACATGTAGATTTCCCAGTTTGCTGCTGTGGTGAGCACTCTTTGTATTGTGTGAGGTGAATGTGTACAAGACTTCTTCAGGATGTGTATGAAGTGAAATGTCTGTGCATCCAGCTTTTCATCTAAACATGACCCCATCGTCCTGAAGTACAGCCTTCTTTTAAATGCTCTGATCTTGGATATGACAGACAAACCCAGCAGAATTGGTTATGGGAAATAACACATTGTAGATTAATAATTCATTAACTTCTTTATCTTTTAATTTTGTTCAACACCTAGTGACTGTGAACTTAAATTTTGAGCTATAAATTAATTACCTGCCTGAACTTATAGCATATAAGTTGTATATGTTTACAAGTTTTCATGTAAATCTTTGTATATCCCATTAATCCTTGTTTATCTAATACAACAAAGTTCAGATCCTCTTGAGATGCCTGGAAACACAACCTCTCCCCATCTTTCACTTGTCAATCAAGCTGTGTAAGTTTCTCACTGTATGTTAAAAAGTGTTCATTCCTCATTTTCCATCTTCACAAGGTAAACAGAGTCACCACAGGGCTTGCATAATGTGAGCTGCAACTTTGTGTGTGAGCTGTTCTGTAGTTTCTCCACAGCAGTCATTCAAAGGGTGTGCTTAGTCCTGAGCGCATCTGTAAAGTGTACACTTGAAAATAAATAAACAAAATCTTTGCTATTAGCATACTTATCAAGTATTCATACATGCAAACCATCACTTAGAAAGACGTGGCAGAAAATAATCAAGTGTGAGGAACAAAGGAAATGGAAAACCAACACAAATTATGAATTGATGATGCAATCCACTGATGGCTCATAACTGGGCCTCTCCTCCCATTTGTCACTGTCCTATTTTCCCTCTACAAAGGATGAAATTGCAGCAACACCACGGTTCTTTCACTCCTTCTTCACAGGGGAGATGTGAAAGCTGCGATGTTGCTTTAGTCAGCTCATTAAATTGTCAGTTTTATTGAATTGATCTCATTTGATTAGTCAAGACCAACCAGGTTATCTTGACTGAGACCGCCATTAGATTGCATTATCTCACAAAAATGCATACAGGATAAGTGGAGTCTGTTTTCCATCCCTGACCTCACAAACATCCTCCAAAGGACTTCACCTCCTCTAGAGCTGGCCAGAAACCCTTATTTTCCACCTCTTGGTGCCACAGGAAGTTTCCCTATAAGCTAAGTCAAAAGGAAGCTACCCACAATTTGTATGTCCTTGCCAGTAACAAGAAAATTGAATAAACAATTTCTGTGGGCCAAGGTGGGATAAGATAAAGGTTATCTATAATTTTAGTTTACCTATACCTAAATTTTATTACCTATAATTTTAGTTTCTGTGCAGATGATATGTATCTCTTGGACATTTTAAAAATGCAAAGATTCAGCTCCTAGAACATCATATAAACCGGGTTTTCATGCTTCAATCGAAATCAAAGTCAATTGTTTCTTTTCTGGGATGATCCCACCTTGGATCTTTTCACAGATTCCCTAAAGATGTTTACATGAAATACACTTTTAGGTTCAAAAATTGTAGGTAGAATAAAATTGCATTGCTAGTTTGCACTTCAACTGAATCCTACCAGTTAAAATCCACTGACTTGGGCGAATTCCATTTATGGTGAAGCCTCAGAGATGGAGGTCCAGACCCAGGTGTAGCTGGGGGGGGGGCTTTTAGTACTTACTGGGTGCCAGAAACTATTTGGTGTGCTATGTGTTCATTCAGCACATGCCCCCATAACTACACAAGAGAGATGCTATTACTACCTCACTTCACAGATGAGGTATTCAGTTACAAGTCTGTAACATATGCTATTGTACATTAGATACAAACCAGCAATGTACATCCTTCTTGCGCCAGCTACCTATATGTTAGCTATGGTGTATAGTCCTCAAAAAGACTGCATCTCTTTTAGAGCTATTTTGAGACAAGGTTTCTCTGCATTGCTTTAGAGCCTGTAGACCAGACTGGTCTTGAACTCACAGAGACCCACCTGCCTCTGCCTCCCAATTGCTGGGATTAAAGGCATGTACCACCAATGCCCACCTCAAAAGAGGGTGTCTTAAGTGAGGAGAAGGCTGGGAAGGTAGGGCACAGGAGGGGAAGAGGAGAGGGACAACACTAGGAATGCTTGGAAAAGACACATGGAACTGACTGTTTCATAAGAGGTATGGTGTGTGTGTGTGTGTGTGTGTGTGTGTGTGTGTGTGTGTGTGTGGTGTGTTTAATTAGAGTTACCACACACAAATGGTTATACTCCTTCTAGAAACCATAGGTTGCTAAATTAAAAGCCCAAAGCCAAGCCAAGTGTGGATACTGCTGTGGTTCAAAGTGGTCATGGAGACCCCAAAAACAATACAAGCTACTAATTGCCCGCCAGAGCTTGGTAGTAAAACCCTTTTGCTGAACACATCACACAGATTTGTCATGGGACATAGAGAAATCAAGTTGTACTGACCAGTAATCTTCCTGCTCAGTGGCTAGATTTTATAGCACCAGAAGGTTGCTGGAGGAATAAAGTCATTGACAGGCATACCCATCTGTGAACTACACAGCATAGCAAGATACAGCTATGCTACAATGGTGGCAGGAATGTTATGGGGTAACCAATCATTTTCTGATTGGATTAAAGTCTACTCCACAAGAGGAAATGCATGCCTGGTGCTGTAAATATGGCAAACAACCCATGGTTGGGAAGCTCATGGGACCCAGGGATGAACCCATCACTTACTATTATTCTGATAAATGGACATAGTATCAAACTACCCTATAAAATCCTACATTCTTATCATAGATTATCTCAGTGCACACACCTCATCAGAGAAGTGTGTTTGTGCAGTAAATATGATTAAGACAGAAATTCACACCTAGCCAAAGTGGAAAGATTGTGTCAGTGGAGTGGTCAGCCATAAATGGGACATCTATATCACACACATGCACACACCTGTAATAAGAATAATAAAAAATCCAGAAACTAGGACATCTTTGTCACACACATACATATACCCTGTAGCACAAATAATAAGACCCAGAGACAGATGTTGGGGTTAAAGCTGAAGATCAGCAAAGCAAGGTAGCCAGCCACGAGCTCTTACCACTGCCTCAGACCAAATGGGCTGACCATCCTGTCTCCTTGAGTCCCCAGATTCCTCAGACTGCATCTCTCTCTGTCTTCTCCCACCTTATATTCCCCTCTCTACCCACCCATATCACTCCTGTCTCCATCTCCTTAGTCCTGGGATTAAAACATAGGATCCCAAGTGCTAGGATCACCTTTGTGTGAGCTCTTTTTCTCTTTTAAACTGGATCAATTTGTGTAGTATAGCTCAGGGTGGCCTTGAACTCATAGAGATCTGCATACTTCTGTCTCTGGGATTAAAGGTATGTACCACCACTGCCTGGCCTCCAGCAACACTCCATGGCTAACTAGTGTGGCTATCTTTGCACTCTGATCTTCAGGCAAACTTTACTAGATAGATCATAAACAATATCACCATACACCCTGAGACTCAGTGACTATCTCAGAAGAAGAAGCTAAAATATTGTAAGAGCCAGAGGTTGAAGAGGACCACAGCAAAGACAGTGTCTTTTGGACATGACAGGTTCCCTGCACTCATGAATTCACGACACATGTGGTTGCACAGACCTGTACAACATTAAGTCATTCAACATTCTAGATGGAGGAGGAAGAGGTTCATGAGCTCCCATTCTTAATGGGAAGCTATGGAAGGTTGATAGCTTCTGGGGGAGGAGGATCATTTTTCTTTAAGGTTGTGGCCTCTGGTAGGTCAACCACACTCCGTAGATGGTCTCATACCAGAAGAATAGAGAAAGCACAAATTGGATTTAATGGGTTGTAAAGAAGAAAAAAAGGAAGACATGTTGCTTGGAGGGTAATGAAGGTGGACTGGATCTAGGAGGAGCTAGGAGAAGAAGTGAATGTAATCAAAATACACAGTATACTGGCTGGTTTTGTGTCAACTTGACACCAGCTAGACTCATCAGAGAGGAAGGAGCCTCAGTTAAGGAAATGCCTTCGTGCCATCCAGTTGTAAGGCATTTTCTCAATTAGTGATCAATTGGCTGGGAGAGGGCCCAGCCAATAGTGGGTAGTGCCATTCCTAGGGTGGTGGTGGCCCTGGCTTCTATAAGAAAGCAAGCTGGGCAATCCAGGAGAAGCAAGCCAGTAAGCAGCACCTCCCATGGCCTCTGCATCAGCTCCTGCCTCCAGGTTCCAGCCCTGCTTGAGTTCCTGTCCTGACTTCCTCAATGAAGGACTGTGATCAGGAAGTGTAAGCCAAATATACCCTTTCCTCCCCAGCTTGCTTTTTGGTCATGGTGTTTCATTGCAGCAATAGAAAACCCTAAGATACATTGTATGAAATTTACAAATAATTAATAAAATAATTCTATGTATAAGTCATCCTCTAGCCTAGGATGTAGCTCTTTGGTAGAATGCTTGCCCTTCATGGACAAAGCCCTGGGTTTGATCACTAGCTATGGCTATTTGCTTCCCTCCATACCTAGTGTAAAACTCAGAAAGTAAGGTGCTGTCTCTCATAGAGTCCTAGCCTGTGGACCTCTTCTAACCCACACAATTTAGGAAACAGGTTTGGCTTTCTGGATTTTACTCTAGGCAACAATTCAATTAATTGAATTCATAACTCTCCATTGTAATCATTGTACCACTCACTAATAAGTGGGAAGAGATCTGGTCCAATAAGTTTGAAAAAAAAAAAAGCAACACTATATTGAAGAGTCACAATGAAAATGAGTGTATTAGAGCTCATGAAAGCCCTGCAGTTCGAAGCAAATTTAAGTCTATATAGGCTTTTTTCCCCAAGGTCGCACCTTAACATTTCCATGAGATGCCATTTGGACCTAGAGTTTTAGATTAAAGCTTATCCATGGCACCTTCAGAAAGATGTAGAAACAGGTTTCTGATCTGCCACACCCAAAACACATTCCACAAGCAGTTACAACACCACACCTCTGTTGTCATCATATCTGTCCCGCTTCTGTCCCAGTCCTGTCTGTGTCCCTGTTCCTGTCCCCCCACGTCGTTGCCTCTCCCCATCCCCCATCCTCCCACCTGTCCCCTGTTTCTGGTTCCAGCCTGGCCATGGGAAGGCCTTACCCACAACCCTGTTTCCCCCCTCACCTGACCACAGGAAAGCTTTTTCCCTTTGGACTCCTTGGCAAGGTAGTTTTGAGGCTAGTGTTTGACACTTTCAGACCATGATTTGATTTCCTAAGTCCCCTTGGACTTCTCTGTTCAACAACTTGGTGTGTGGCCCTGAGCAACTTGAAAACGGGCCACTGAGTTCTGACCCCCAAAGCTTCAGAGGGCAGAGGAACATTGTGTTTGGAGTTTCAGAAAATCCTAGGGAACATTCATACAATAAGCAATGAGTCATAGACATCTATAATAGACAGGAATCACGCTGAACTATGGCTTGCTCTCCAGTGAGGAGCTAAATTGAATTACATTCACTCCCACACTACGCTTCTTGGAGCTTCTAAGAGTTTAAGAAACCTGGATAGCACAAGTCAACCACAAATGAACTGATCTTCTACTAAGTCATGACACTAATAGAAAGTTAAATTCCTCTGTGGCCAAACTTAGCATCCAGTTTCTAGTCAACCAACATTCAAGACAGGCAGGCACTGTCTTACAATTACAGCCTTCACCCAAACTCTCCAACTGGCTAAGGCTCTATAATAACTTTAAGAATTAAGACTGATTAAGACATCCATGTTACTAGAGCAGAGCAGTTCATAGGAGAGGGCACTTGCCTGATAGCATTATTTCCTCTTCCGGTATTGAGAAAAAGTGAGAACTGGGATGATTTTACAGTTGTTGCCAGTTGTTGTCATGATCACAAGGATAGTGCATAGAATTCTGTGTCTAAGTTGCAGTTTTCATGATAAATACATGAAAACCACACATTAGGTTATGATGACAGTGACACCGTGCTGCTATTATAACAAGTCAAATGGGCATGCTATAAGCAGGAATGACTGTGTAAGCTCAGTGGGCTCTCTTCATTTCTAAGGCTTTAGTTTCTGCAAATAAAGAAAAGATTTTTAAAAAATGAGTGCCATAAACTTTTTGTTTTGCTTTGTTTTGTTTTGCTTTGAGACAGTCTCATTTCAATATTTAGCCTTTACTGTCTAGGAACTTGTTTAGTAGACCACCAGGCTGGCCTCAAACTCACGGAGATCCACCTGTCTTTGTCTCCTGGGTGCTGGAATTAAAAGTGTACACCACCATGTCTGGCTTCATAAACTTCCTTTAAGTTGTGACAGTCTATGGATATGTCATAGACCAATATAAAATTGGAAATGAAGGCTAGGAATATAACCCAACAGTGGAATGCTTGCTCAGCAGATGGGAGACCCTAGGTTCAATTCCTAGGAATGTGTGTGCACGTAGACACACACACACACACACACACACACACACACACACACACACACACCACATAGCACATAACACACACACATACACACACACACCATGGGGGGGGAGTGGGGGCCATTATGTAGAGTTGCATGATTCACATTGTGATTTTAACATGTATTTAGCCTAATTCCTCAAAGAAGCAGCATCCTTTAACTGACAGTTCCTGTGTCTCATTGTGAAGGATCCAATACTGAAACTAGTTTGTCCTCTACTATCTCCCAAGCCTTGTATGTGGCTGACCTAATGCTTGTGTTCAATAAACATTTGTTGGATAGCCAACATAGAAGGAAGCTTAATTCAGCTTTTACAGTGTTCCAGAAACCTTCACATCTGTCTTGGTTTTGTTTTACAGTTCTGTGATAAAATACTCTGACAAAGGGAACTTGTGGGGAAGGATTTATTCTGGCTCACATTTTCAGAACACAGTCCATCACAGCAGCCAAGTGACAGGAGCTTGAGGGGGTTGGTCAATTGATCATATTCCTGTCCCTATGCTTACACATTTCAGGATTTCCTGCCTAAGGAATGCCGACACCCATAGTGGGCAGGTCTTCCCACACCAATTAAGGTAATCAAAATAATTCTCCACTGTCATGCCCACAGGCTGGTTTGATCTACAAAGTCCTTCAATGACACTCTTTTCCCAGGTGATTCTAGAGTAGGTCAATTTGACAAACTAACCACCATGTCAGATGTGGTGGTACATGCCTTTATCTTTGCATGTGAGAGGCAGAGACAGGCAGATGTCTGTGAGTAAACTTTGTTTACCTATCCAGTTTTAGACAAGTGGAGTGACCTAATGAGACCTTTCTCAAATACACACATGCACGTAAGTGTGGGAGCATGCGCACATGCGTGCACACACACACACACACACACACACAACCACACAACACAATCTAGAAGCCATTAACTTTCTATGCCCAACCCAACTGGCTTCCTCTTAGTGTTTGCTCTCCTTAGCCTTGCTACAACTTGGGGTACACTGTGAACTTATACTTCTGCTCTTCTCTTTTCCTTTTAAACTTTGGAGCACCTGAGCCCAACAACTCCACTAAGGGAACTGCTGTAAAGAGTGGAGCTTAACAGTCACATGTTACAGTGCCCCAAAACCCAGCCACTGGGCTTTTCTCATTCTGTAGGTTTCTCATGAATTTGAAGGCTAGAATTCCCTATACTACAAGCATGGGAAAATCAAGGATACTGTCTAGAAAATGGAGCAATGAAAAACTGACTTACAGATTCATAACATTAACTGGCCCAGCATGATGGCTAATCATCAGGGAACAGTGCCTGGAGTAGAGTCTGACCATCAGGAACTGTTTCAGTTATGGTTACTATTACTGCAACAAAACACCATAACCATAAAGCAAGTTGGGGAGGGAAGAGTATAATCGCCTTACACTTCCATATTGATGTTCCTCACTGAGGGAAGTCAGGACAGGACTTTAAAGAGGGTGGAAACCTGGAGGCAGGATCTGAGGCAGAGGCCATGGAGGGGTACTGCTTGCTGGCTTGCTGAACCTGCCATCTTACAGAACCCAGTACCACCAGCCCAGGGGTTACATCACCCACAATAGACTGGGGGCCTCCCCCATAGATCTACAATTAAGAAAATGCCCTACAGCTGGATCTTATGGAGACATTTTTTCAGTTAAGGTTCTCACCTTTCAGATGACTCTAGCTTGTGTCCTGTTGATATAAAAGTAACCAGGGCAGAAACTGTGACACCAGATGTTCTCTTCTTGTTTAGTTCTGCACATGAAAGAAGCAAGGATGTGAAAGAGCCACAACAGCTGCCTGCAGAGCTGGCCCCATTCAGCTCTTCCCAGACTCTCACAAATGGCAAGCCAGGTGTCAACCATATACAGGCAACACTGACAGCCCACACTTCTATGCTTTGAAGACAAGGTGGCAATTACATGTAAGAAAGAACAGTGACTGTAAACCTTTGCCTTTGTGGATGTTCGGAATCAGAAGGTACCTTCTTATGCTTAGTATTTTACATTTTATTCTTCCATGTGACCTCCCACAAAAAAGGATGAAGAAGGCTAATGTTCATGGTACAGGAACAATTGCTAGGAGTTCCCAGGGACCAGGGGCTCACAAACATTATAAGGCACAAGCTTCCTGCTTGCAGCTCTGTAAGAAACTAAGACTTAGAGAAGTATACTACTAGTTCAAACTAGCTGGAATTTGGATCCAAGTCGTAAGGGTGTGTGTGTGTGTGTGTGTGTGTGTGTGTGTGTGTGTGTGTGTGTCTTACAGTATACTTCTTTCTCTAGTCAGGTGCTGAGGACTTCTATAGGGAGCACCAATTATGACCAACATGCATACACACACACACACACACACACACACACACACACAATTTAAAGGCACAAACTGGACATTGTCGCCATGCTCAAGGAATTTCTATTTAATAAATGAATTGGATCCAGACAAATAGTCATAAAACAAGGCAGAGTTAAGTGCTACAATGAACTAAAATGTCCAGAGCAATTGAAAGCAGAGTGAGCAGTGAGTGGGGAGGGCACATGAATTCAGGACTGCTAGAGAAGATGATCTTAAAAGAAGCAGGAGGAGGGGCAGGGCTGGATGAAAGAACTGTGGACACCCAATCAGAATTCAACCTTATCTGAAGACATCTGATGCTTTTACCAGAGGATGCTCTGTAGGGGTTAAGTCTATAACAACAGGCAGCATGAACTGGAAGAGGCTGGAACCCAGGTTAAGAGCTCCAGAGGAGGTGGAGAATTGTTGGAGCTGGGACACGAGAACACGGAGTGGGTGAGGAGGAGGGAGCAGCTAGTTTTGGCAAACATAAATGAATTGAACAAACGGAAAAACTAAGCAAAGAGGAATAAAAACTTTGAAGTGGATGACTACAAAGATGATAGCATGTTTACCAAAAGCAACTATGGAACTTGGAAAGGGACCGAGGATGAAGAGGGGTAGAAAGGAAAGCCATGAGTTCAGTGCTGAGTATGTCAACTTGGAAATGTCTACATGGCAATCATGAGCAAGCTTCTGGCAGGAAGTGGACAAAGATGAGAAGAAAAAATAAATATAACCAGTCATAGCTGGGTAAAGACATTCGTGTGGTACAGCATGAAGGAGCAAAGCCATGAGTAGACCTGGGAAAATAATAATCCATCAAATAATGTCACTGAGCCCTTTCTCGCTAGGCACTAATGTGAAATAGCGATGATAACATTACTTTCATGAAATTCATTTTCTAGGATATAAAACAACGAGAAGTTTGGAGAACTCTCTCTTTTCATATCCATCTCAGTTCCCACTTCCTTCCATCCTCCCATACCCCTGATAGGCCCCCATCCCTCATCCACTCCTCAGGAAGGGTGAGGCCATCCATGAAGAATCATAAAAATCTGTCAAGTCATTTGGGTTAAGCCTAGTCCCTCCTTTGTGTCTCTAGGCTAAGGGAGTATCCATCCATGAGGAATATGCTCTCAAAGTCCTTTTGTGCACCAGGGATACACTGTCAGAGGTCCCATAGACTTCCTAGGCCTTCTAACTGAGAGCCATATTCAGGGAGTCTGGAATGGTTCTGTGCTGGTTTCCCAACTATCAGACTGGGGTCCATGAGCTCTCTTTTGTTCAAGTTATCTGATTATGTGGGTTTCTCCAGCATGTTCTTGACCCCTTTTCTCATCACACCTCCCTCTCTGCAACTGGATTCCAGGAGTTCAGCTAGTGTCTAGCTCTGGGTGTCTGCTTCAGCTTCATCAGCTACCGAATGAAGGCTTTAAGATGGCATATAAGGTAGTCATCAATCTTATGATCAGGGAAGGGCATTTAAGGTAGCCTCTTCACTATGTCTTAGATTGTTAGTTGGGGACATCCTTGTAGGTCTCTGAACATTTCCCTAGTGCCAGATTTCTCCTTAAACCTATAATGGCTTCCTCTATTATGGTATCTCTTTTCTTGCTCTCCTCTATTCTTTCCCTGAGTCAATCTTCCTGTTCTCTCATATCCTCCTCTCCCCTCTTCTTCCCTTCTCTTTCTCCTAACTCCCTCTCCCCTCCCCACTGCTCTCAATTTGCTCAAGAGATCTTGTCCCTTTCTCCTTCTATGGGGGACCATGTATGTCTCTCTTAGGGTCCTCCTTGTTTTCTAGCTTCTCTGGAAGTGTGGATTTTAGGCTGGTGATCCTTTGCTCTATCTCTAAAATCCATATATGAGTGAGTATATACCATGTTCCTCTTTTTGTGACTGGGTTACCTCACTAAGGATGGTTTCTTCTAGTTCCATCCATTTGCCTATGAATTTCAAGATTCCATTGTGTTTGTTTGTTTTGTTTTGTTTTTTGTTTTTTCTTCTGAGTAGTACTCCATTGTGTAAATGCACCACATTTTCTCTATCCATTCTTCAGTTGAGGGGCATCTAGGTTGCTTCCAGGTTCTAGCTATTACAAATAATGCTGCTATGAACATAGTTGAAGAGATGTCTTTGTTGCATGAATATGCACCTTTTGGGTACATGCCTAAGAATGGAATTATTGGATCTTGAGATAGTCTGATTCCCATTTTCCTGAGGAACTGCCATACTGATTTCCAAAACTGCTGTACAAGTTTGCACTCCCACAAACAATGGAGGAGTAGAACACCAACTCTTAAAGAATGGATGGGACACAGAATAAGACATCCAGCAGAAAGAAAAAAGATATTTCAACAAACAATGCTGAATAGGAGAGGAAAGCAGTGTGTTATAATTACTCCATCAACACGAATGCCTTGTGCCTGTGAAGTGTGAGGATGCAGCTAAGCACCAGAAGAAAAGTCCACCTAGAGAAAACATTTATTTAGTAATGGGAAGCAAAGGCCAACAAAGAAGTGATGGTGGCTTGAATAATAAGGCCCCCAATAAGGCCCAAAGGCTCTTAAGTTTAAATGCTTAGTCATAAGGGGGCGGTGCTATTTAGAAGGATTAGTAGGTGTGGCCTCATTGGAGGGAGTGTGTCACTAGGGGTGGGTTTTGAGGTTTCAAAAGCCCAAGCCAGGCCCAGTGGCTCACCCTCTCTTCTGGCTGCCTGTGGATCTAGATGTAGAACTCTCAGCTCCCTCTCCAACACCATGTCTGCCTGTATGGCACCATGCCCTCCTCTGTGATGATAATGGACTAAAGTTCTAAAACTGTAGCAAGCCCCAATTAAATGCTTTCTTTTACAAGAGTTGCCATGGTCATAGTGTCTCTTCACAACAATAGAACACTGACTAAGACAAGTAATTACCCATTGTCACAATTACCATGTATAACTAACAGAATGGAGCAATGCTGTGTTTGGATATGATAAATCCTCTACAGCTCAGGTGCTGCAGGCCTTGTCTCCAGTTCAGTATTCAGAGGTGGGGCTTTGGGGAAGTTACTGAATCCTCAAGGCTCTGGCTCAATCAATGATGGATTAATCCAATGATGTACTCAAATTTTGATGACATTCCTAAAAGTAGTGGGAACTAGGAGGTGTGGTCCAGGAAGAGGGAGTAGGTCACTGGGAACACGACATCCTATCTTGCTCTCTGTCTCCCATCTGCCACAGGGGGGAGAAGTTCTACTCTACCACATAGTCTCTGCCTTGATGTTCTGCTTCATCGACATAGCCCAGAAAAAAAAAAAAAAAAAACAAAAAACAATGTCTTCCAGGCCATGGTGGCACAAACCTTTAATCCTAGCACTTGGGAGGCAGAGGCAGATAGATCTCTGTGAATTTGAGGCCAGCCTGGTCTACAAGAGCTAGTTCTAGGACAACTTTCAAAGCCACAGAGAAACTCTGTCTCAAAAAACAAAACAAAACAAAACAAGCAAGCAAAAAAAGAAAAAAGCAATGTCCATAGACTGACACCTCTGAAGCCATGAGCCAAAATACATTTTTCCTTTTCTAAGTTGTTTTTGACACACAATAAAGGACTAGTTGAGACTTAAAAGCACTTAAGAAATGGGAGAGGACTTATGTGAACTTACCAGCTGCTTCTTTTTGATTGAGGACGCTGAGCACAGAGAGCTGAAGATGGTAAGCCATCATCACTATCAGCAGGAGGGGAGAGTTCCAGGTTGAAAGAACAAATGAGAAAGGAGGCATGGCCTGAATGTGATCTGCCTCACCAAAATTTAGTTCCTCAATGCAGCAGTGTTGGGAGGTGGGAGGAGTTTGGGTTATTCGCACAGTAGATTATTAGCAGCTCTGGGTGATACATGAGTTCTCACTGTTATGGAACTAGATCCAGTGCCAGGAAAGTAGCTTGTCATAAACGTTGTTTATTATCTCTGCATGGAGAGAGGGGTCTTGCCGTTGTTATGGATGGTGACAAAGAAGATAAGGAAGGAGTCAGAACTGAGTTAGAATCAGAATGTTCTTTGAAGAAAAAGGGGATCATGGCAGGGGAGATCTCTCAGTGGGAAAAGTGCTTGCTGTTCACGCATGAGGACTTGAGTTCAAATCTTAACACTCATGTGAAGCCACACACAGTAGCTCCTACTATGAGCTGCAGCCGTGCACAGTGAAGAAACTTATCCAACAAGATGGCAGGCAAGGACCAACACCTGAGGTTGTGCCCTCACCTCCATGTGCATGCTGTTGAACTAGCAAGCCCTCACACACTCAAAAACATAAACACATACACACTAAGGGGAAAGAAAGGAATTAAAGATGTGTCTTGGATACACAAATGGTGGGAAGTGAGGCCATTTATTTTGCAATGAAGAAATAGAGAAATAGATTGGAAGAACAAAGAGTTTTATTTGGGATATATAAATCTGAGGATACCCAGGAAGGATTACTAAATAATAGGGGTTGTTTTGTATTGTAGGAGGGAGGAAATTACATTTATAGGCAGATCCTTCCATGGTCATTTTCCAATTGTTTCTCACAGCCACTTCTCTGCCAACCCAAACAGACAATTCCACAGAGGATCCAGTTGTTAGACCTGGGCCCATACCCAATTTGTGGGTCTTGGCTTTGCACATGAACTACCAAGTCTGAGCCAAACATGTCATATGCATGCTAGTGAATCAGGGTGGAAGGAGGCACAAAGTGAACCAGGAGAGCCATGCTGGTCTATTACCAGAAAGAAGGCATGTGGGCACACTACACAAACCATGAAAATAATCAGCACAAAGAGGAAAGTTGCCTTGTTCTGGCTCCATTTTCCCCCTCAATTATCTGTGCCAGGTAGTTAGTTGCCTGCATAAGATTAGGCTTCTGACATGGATGGGAGAGGGGATCACAAGGTCCCACTCATAGCTGAGCAGTAGTGGTAGTAAATGGCTGTCGGGGGTTGTGGGTAGGGTCAATTTTCCTCAGGGATATGTCTCATAGGCTGTCCATACTCCTTCAGCAGATGGCCCTACCCATGCACATATAAGCAGCTCCAATTGGACTTAGTGGGGTTAAAAAAGGAGGCTATGGAATTGGAAGGGAGATGTAGAGGGCATCTTGGAGGAGTTGGAAGGGGTGTGAGGGTGGGTAATATAAAAACATTTGGAAGAGTCAAGACTATGATGGGAAAACCCACAGAAACAACTAACCTAAGTTAGTGGGAGCTCACTGACTCTGGACTGACATCGAGGGAAGCTGCATAGGACAGACTAGGCCCTTTGAATGTTGGTGATGGTTGCGTGTGTGGCTCGGGCAACTTATGAGTCTATTGGCAGCGGGGCCAGGATTTACCCAAGGTGTATGAACTGGTATTTTGGAGCCCATTCTCTTTGGAGAAATACCTTGCTCAACCTAGATACAGGGTGGTGAGGGCCTTGGTCCTGCCTCAACTTGATGTGACAGACTTTGTTGGATCCCCATGGGAGGCCTCACCCTGTCTGAGGAAGTGGATGGGGATGGGGTAGAGGGAAGGTGGGAGGAACTGAAGGAGGGGAGAGAGGGGGAATTGGGATTAGTGTGCAAAATAAGAAAAGATTGTTTTAATAAAAAAAAAAAGAGAAAAAAGAAATTCTCAAATAATAAATTGAAAGTACGTTTTCTTTCAAGTTATCTGGGATAAAACAGAAAAGCAATGTATTTCTTTTATTAGAGACAAAAACTACACGAATAAAATGTTAACAGTATGTGGGAATCTCTTTGCCAAAACAGGGTTGCTTTGATGGTACAGCCAGTCGGCCACTCCTAAGTGACTCTTGCTCTGAGTGGGAAGGTTGAGTAATACACTTGCTACTTGACCTAAGCTTTTATTCTTTCCTGATTAAATAAGGATATCTGGGGTATCTTTGTGCTAGGAGACGTGGAGTCTATAAGATTGTATGAAGCAAATTATTTAGCCCTTTGGAGATATTGGGCATGAACAAAAGGATTAAAAGTAAAACTGTGTTAAATGCCCAAATTCCTCACAAGAACTGGGCTATGACAACTGAAGGAAGTGGCATTTGGGCACAGAAAATGAAGACAGAAAGAGGAGGCTTTGCTAAAGTAGAGATACAGGAAGTTGTAGACTGGATTGTGAAACAGCCAAACATCACTGGGACTGAATTCAAAGTGTATGTGACAAAATGGAATATAGAGGTTTAAAGGTTGGTGAGGGCCAGATGAGAGGAGTCCTTGAATATCTGGCTTGCAGCTCTGGCCTGGACAGACCTTTCTTAGACATCTGAGCAAAGAATGCATGATCGGAGCAGCACCTGAGGAAGGGGCTTTGGTGATGGTCAGCAGAGTATTTAGAGGAGGAAGGAAAGAGATTAAGTGGCCAAGACTGCTCAGTGCCTGAACACAGAGCTGAACTAAGCAGTGCCAGACAAGGATATGGGAGCTGGGGAGATAGCTCACTGGGTAGAGTACCTCCATGCAGAGTGAGGACCTGGGTGTGGGTACCCTGCTTCCACATAAAAAAAAAACAGGCATGACAGCATGCACTTGTCATCCCAGTGCTGGGAAGGCACAGACAGGAGGATTCCTGGCTTGCTGACCAAGCCAGTCTAGCCAATCAGTGAGCTCCAGTTTCAGTAAGAGATCCTGCCTCAACAAAGCAGGTAGAGCAGGACTGAGGAAGACTCCCAATATCACCCTCTGACATCCACATGAGCATAGGAGAATGTTCACAGCATGTACCAGTACACACACATGAACATGTACATACTCACACTACATGAACACAGACACACAAAAAGAGAGAAAAGAGAAAAGAAGGAGGAAAGGAGAAAGGGAAAGACATGCAAATTAAAAGGAAAACTAGCTGGGCAGTAATGGCACACACCTTTAGTCCCAGCACTTAGTTCAAGGACAGCCTGGTGTACAGAGTTCCAAGACAGTCACAATTACACAGAGAAACCCTGCCTTGGAAAACCAAAAAGGAAAGGAAAGGGAAGAGAAGGGAAGGGAGGGGAGGGGAGGGGAGGGGGAGGGAAGGGGAGGGGAGGGAGGGGAGGGGAGGGAGAGGAGGGAGGGAAGGGGAGGGGAGGGAGAGGGGAAGGAAAAGGAAAAGAAGGGAAGGGGAGAGGGAGGGAGGGAGGGAGAGGGGAAGGGAAAGGAAGGGAAGGGAAGAGAAGGGAAGGGAAGGGGAGAGGGAGGAAGAGGGGAGGGGAAGGGAAGGGGAGAGGGAGGGGAAGAGGGAGGGGAGGGGAAGGGAAGAGAAGGGAAGGGAAGGGAAGGGAAGGGGAGAGGGAGGAGAGGGGAAGGGAAGAGAAGGGAAGAGAAGGGAAGGGGAGAGGGAGGGAAGGGAGAGGGGAAGGGAAAGGGGAAGTGGAGGGAAGGGAAGGGAAGGAAAGGAAAGAAAAGGAAAGAAAAAAAGAAAATTACCTCTTTTGTTCCCTCAGAAACATATTATAGTCTGCATCAAATGACTACTACCTTGGAAAAATAATTGCATCAAAGTCACATAGTTCTAATTTTTAAAATATTCTGAGTTTGTAATATGGAAAAACAAAGTGCAAAGAAAAATACCTTGATATCTCTAATCCTGGCCCAGAGCTAACCTGCCTGGTGCACAATACATTCAACGGTTTATTAGTATAAATATCAAGCGTCACAGTAAAGAGCCTTACATACTCATTTTTGCACACTTCTCAGAATACTTTCTTACAGATTTCTTTGCATGGACCTGGGTGACCTGGGTTTGCACTCCATCTGCCTTGCAGTGGGGTGCCTATTTCCTCCATACTCTCTTCCAATCCTGTATATTAATTTGTATTAATGCATAACTGGATTGGGTTTTCCCTAATCCCAATTGACTATGGGTGGCTGGTCTTCTGTAGTGACTCAATTGTGTCTCTTGATCCTTTTAGTTTTGGTTCTTCATGTCCTTCTTACTTTTCAGTTCTTTTTGAAACAGGATATTAATTCTTTATCTGTCATATACATGACAAATATCTCCCTGTTTTATTGCTTTTTGTATTTGAATTAATTTTATGATTTTTGCAGATTATAGGAACACTTAAAACTTTTAAATACATGTAGTCAAATATGCCAATTTTTAATGAGTTTTTTAATTGCCTGGTATTCTTACAAAATCTGCCCCACATTAATGAAAAAATAGTCATCTTTATTTTCTTAGAGATTTAAATTAATTGTCTATATATGTATATACATATATGTATCTATGTGTATTTTACATGTAATAATTTCCTCTGTGTATTTTATTTCAGCATTTTCATGTGTGAATAGTTAAACATAACATCATTCAGGCCTTGTTTCATGGACTTTTTTTACAGGAAGATGTAAATTGAGGCATTGAATAAGACTTGCATTTTATAATGCCTATTTTAGAATTAACAATGATAAGTATAATAAGCAATGATCTTTTAAGGAATAAGGAAACTCAAGTAATAAACTCAATATTTATTGCATATCTGCTATTTTTATAAAGATATAGAATTAAAAGGCTCAAAAACCAAAGGATGCCATAGCTCTAAAACCTTGCAACCAACTAGGCCTGATGACACACACTGTGATCCTAGAACCCAGGAGGCAGAGGCAGGCAGGTCTTGATGTGAGTTCAAGTCCAGGTTAGTCTACATCACAAAATCTAAGTCAGTCATAGGTACACAGTCAGACTCTGCCTTAAAGCCAAAACAAAACAAAAAGAAAACTTACAACCAACACTCTAAAAAGAATTGCTTTAGAGACAGAAAAATGACAGTTCCCATTAGAATGGATGACATCATGAATGTTTGTCATTAATGTACATGAAGGTGAAGAAAGTCTAGCAAGAGTCCCTATGGCCGGCAGAAGGACATGCTGAACCTGGACATGTCCAGCTTGAGCTGATAGTACAACAGCTGAATAGAAGCAATGCAAATATGTAGAATGACAGTCAGATGGAACCAGACAGGAGAAAGATCTTTAGAGAAGATTAATAATGTAAGAGTTTGGACTGCTAAATCAAAATACCATACAGACAGTGGCTTAGATGATAAACATTTATTTCTCACAGCTGTGGTCATCATGAATTCTATTGTCAAAATGTTAAGGTTTTTACTTGGAGAGAGCCCTGCCCCCTACTGGCTTGCACATGGCTGCATCCCACTATATATTCAGATGGCTCCTGAGAGAAGAGAGGGTTCTGCTGTCTCTTGTGGTAGCACTAAACCCACCTTGACCTCATCTAACCCCATTACCTCATGTAAGCCTCTTTCTATCTATCTGTATGCTAGATTTCGGCCTATGAATTGGGTGGGGAGGACACAAAACACTGAGTATATAGCCAGAGGAGCTCACAGAGAGGCACAGCTTGAGCCCTGGGATGTGGCTGACTTCAGGAAACCATAAGAGTTAGAGAGAGAAAATCATGATGGCATCAGGGAAGCCGGGGAGTTTTAAACAGATTTAGAAGTGCTCAGGGTATGTTTATTTTTACAGAACAATTCTGAGAAATTTTATTAATAATTATTTGGCAATTTCCTGGATAAAAAGCTTGGAACAGAGGTTCAAGTAACTTGCTTGGAGAGCTATCATGATTCAGATACACGACAGCCTACTACATACGAAATACAACTGGAAATGAAGGCCAAGAAAGAAAACAAATTCTGCAAACTAAATTCAAATTATATTATTCTAAAATGTAGAGAGTTTAAGATAACAGGTGTAATTTCAAAACCCTCGTGGCTGTACACCAAACTGCCCTTTCTGTGTTGAGAGAGCAGAAGGGAACACAGTAGCTGAGAGAATGGGAAGTGGTGAGCATTTTCTGAATCTTGTACTTCATCTTACTCACCTTCTCAATGATTTCCTGAATTAGCTACTTTTTCCCTCTGCTATAACCAAGATACCTTCCTCCTTAAAGGAGGATGAGTTTATTTTGGTGGCAATGGCATAGCAGAGTAGTTCAGTTCACTCTATAGAAGACCTGGGAAGAAGGAAAGGAAATGTCAATGTCAGCTTTTCCATCTAAGCTCCCAGCCACCTACATTCAGGCTGGGTTGTTCCCCTCAGTTAATCCTTTCTGGAAATGCCCTTATAGACACAAAAGAGGTGTGTCTATTCCTTAGGTAGGCTAAACCCAGTTGTGTTGACAATGAATATTAGCAACATGTTCCCCCAAGGGTTTTCATTATCTTTTCTCAACTGCCCTTCCAAAAATATATATTTGCATGTCATGCTCTGCTGTTTTTCTTATACACCCTTTAGGGAGCATAAGACAGCACTCAAGCCATCTGACCTACCTAGGAATTTCTGTATTTTCCTCTGTAAGCTGTTTGTGACTTCACTCTCCTAAAGATAGTTCATTTAATTAAGATTGCATGTAGCATGAAGATTTCCTGTTTCCCTTCAGTTAAGGAGTTGGGGATAAGCATATTCCACTTTGTGAATGGAAAGTAGGTAACTCAAGTTACAGAGAGAAAGAATGAAGGAGGAAGAGGCAAGAGGAAAAAGTCTCAAGGTTGCTGAACGCTGCACAACCCTGACTGTAACTCCTTTCTGATACTGAGCTGTGTGTCTGTCCATAAAGTTCTTGGCACAGCTGAATTCCCATGGCAATTTTCCATCAGGGTTCTCCAGAGGAACAGAAGTGATAGGATGGATACATTGAAACGGATTCAGTGGGTAAAGATTCTTGCTGGGCAAGCCCAGAAACAAAGTTCCATCTCAAGAACCCATGTGAAAATGAAAGGAGAAGCCAGACGGTGGTGGTGCACCGGGGAGGCAAAGGCAGGCGGATCTCTGTGAGTTTGAGGCCAGCCTGGTCTACAAAGCTACACAATGAAACCCTGTCTCGAAAAATCGGAAAAAAAAAAAGTGTTAGGAGAAAACTGACTCTGCAAAGCAATCCTGTAAGCTCCACATACATACATACATACATACATACATACATACATACATACATACATACTCACATATATACCATGGCACTGGGGGCCCATGTGTACATTAAATTCCATATTCTTGGACATGCCTCCCTGGTCCCCAGCCCCACCACTTCTATCTAATCAGTTGCTTAAGCTATCCCAGGTGATTTCCTCTTAGCTTGATTTCTTTTGCAACTCTTCTTTGTCCATAAACAAAGCCAACTTCCTTGGCCTCCACTCCAGCTGTCACAGAAGTTCAAGAGTTCCTAGAGATTGATTGTTCAAGACCAGAATGAGGCCAGGATCAAGATGTGCCACTATACTGTCATAGACTGAGTGAGGATGCCATCCAAGCTCAGCTACCTTGTCCAGGCTCCCCTCAGTCTCTCTTTTCCAAACACTGGATTATTATTAGTGCCTCTCAGAATGATTTTTTGATAGATCCTCAGCACTGGTCAAGGTCAACATTAACAGACCTATTGCCATGAGCTAATGATCAGGTTTTCATATACTTTATTTCTCTGTAAAGATGAGAAGCTAAGTAGAATAACCAGAACTTAACCCAAGCTGTCTAACTCTCCCTGTGTTTCATTAAGAACTTGGGGTGGATTTGTGAGTGTAGGAGAGAGGTGGAGTGTGTGCCCAGTGTGAACTGATGACACCCTAAATTTAATCCCCAGCTTCCCAGTCAGTAAAAAAAAAAACAATGCATGGTGGAGAGGAGAGGCACACTCTTCTCAACCCTGGTCTAAGTAAGATCAAGTGAGAGAACACACTAGCGAGAAGAGACAGAGTGTTCTGTGAAACAGGAAGGAAACACAGCAAAGTAGGTAAGAGGCTAGAAAATGAAGATGGTTTCTGGCCGTTAGAAAGCAGCCCTGCTCCCCTCCTCCCTCTCCAGCATGCTTCCTTCCTGCTTCTGCCCAGCCATGTCCTGGAATGTCCTTTCTATTTTCCCTCTGCACACTCTGTCCACCCAGGAAGCCCCTCCAGTCCTCACTCCATTTCCATTCACTTTCCCTGACCACACACACACACACACACACACACACACACACACACACACACACACACACACAAAACCCCCTTCTCTACTACTCACTAGATTGCATAACCTCATGCTCCTTGAGATTGTTGCTTAGCACTTTGAGGTGTTTCATGTTTCCTACTTCAGTAGGACTTCAGTAAAGACTCCTGATGCCCCAGGCCATGTGTTAGTTCCTGTCTGCAACCATTCCTTGAAAAGTTAATCATATGTTTGACATTCCCTGAGCATTTGTTGACTCAAATCCCATCATTGCAAGGAAACTTCTAAGTGGCTTTTGCATAAGTGAGGTCTTAATCTTTAATTATCTATTTGCATGTGGCATACTAGTGACAGCCATTGTTTGAGACTGCTTCCAGAATTTTTGTTTACTAAGTATGGTTTGAATTATTTCATGCAGACAAAAAAAAAAAAAAAAGCAATCATTTGCTCCCGGAAAACATTCTTTATAACAGCATTACTGGCAACTCACACCAACATAATTTTAGCTCAACTTTGAACACAGATTTTCATTCTCCAAGTTTCTTTTGGAGCCAACTTTACCCTCCTGCAACTTCCTAAGACTGGCAGCTAAATATTCATATGAAGTAGAAACAGCCACATGTTAAAAGAGCAATCTAACTGAAAGTCCAATGTCTATGTTCATTTTGCTTAGTATTCTGTAAGCAGTAAGGCTGGGTTCCCAAATGATCTCCATATGCGTGAGGCCAAGGGAATGAAACAATTTCCAACTGTGATCGGATGACAATATAGCCTACTTTCTGTCTTACTGTTGAATGTTTGACAGGAGCAGTGACAGGCAAATACATTTTACAAGGTAGCATGGGGCCTTCCAGGCCAGAATCATCCCAGAATTCATAGCACATAGGTGTCAGATTTCTATCATGCCAAGAGTGCCGTGGAATCCCAAGATCTTTGAAACATCCATCATAGAGTTACTTAATGTTGATAAATTCTCATAGTACAATTTTGTAAAATTATTCAAATTTCTTACATGAATTTGAACTGTCTTCTAACTAGGTTTCAAGCTTTAAGTAAAAAGTAAAACATGTTTGTAATTCTATGTCTATTTTGTAACACTTATTCCCAGTTCTTTGAAACCATACCTCAGTAAATGTATTTGACTCATGATTAAGTTAACATGTTTAAATACCTTTTTCTATCAAATATCACAAGTATTTGTTTCTTTGTTTTGGAATCTTGCATTCAAAGGCTATTATCGTCTTTCATTATGTTTTACTTTTAAGTATAAAGGCTATAGTTGACCAGAGGAATGCTAGGCTAAAAAGGATAGTTAGCAGAAGCCTGAGAACCTGATAGGGGATGTTCTTCTGTATATATGTTTACCTTATTGCTTGATGAATAAAACTCTTTTGGCCAATAAGGTAAGAAGATAGGTGGGCTAAAAGAAAAGGAGAGTTCTGGGACAGGTAGGTAGAAACAGTTGTCATGTAGGCCGCCAAAAGAGCAACAGGTCTGGACCCTTCTCTGGTAAGATAAGACCACGTGGAAATACTTAGATAATTAATTATAATTAATATAGAGCTAGCAAATAAGATGCCCTAGCCACCAGCCAATAGTTTTATAATTAATATAGCAGCTGTGTGTTTATTTGAGGCTCAATGGCTGCAGGAAGTTCCTTAACAGTTACCTTCCTATGGAGTAAGGTCTGGTCCCAGCCTCAATGTCCTTCCTCCATGAACCAATGCTAGGTAGACACTCTATAAGACAGCCCTTACTGCAAAGGTATAGGCTCCGGTGTTATTTACTTTTCTTGTTGCTACAAATACCTGAAAATTTTCTGATACCCACTCAGAAAGGAAAAATTAATTTTCTCCAACAGAGTCTTACTGGCTGTACAAACAGCACTTAAGGCAAGGCCCCAGGCTCAGCAGTAGATGGCCAACACAAAGTGAACTTGGTGCTAATTTTTGGAGGTGTGGGGGGGGGGATTACTTTGTTCGGGCATCTTTTACCTTACCAGACTTTTGCTTGTATAATATGGTTTCCAATTTTATGGGATTTTTGTTTGTTTGTTTGTGGTTTTTTGCTTGTTTTTATGTGTTGTGCTTTTCCTTTCTTTCATTTTAATTTGCCTGTTTGTTTTCTAAAGAGAGAGAAAGAAAGTTGTGAGGATCTGGGAGGGAATGAGGGAACCGTGGTCAGAATATATTGTGTGGAAAAAATATTTTAAAAAACTGACAAAAGCAATATGAGGAAGGGAGGGTTCATTTTGGCTCACAGGGAAGGCATAGCAGCTAGAGTGGGAAATTGATGGTTATATTGAATCATCAACCAGGAAGCAGAGAGATAGGTGAATGCTGGCTTTGGGGTATTTTGTTTTGTTTTGTTTTATTTTTGTTTTGTTCTTAATCAGTCTGTGACTCTAGCCTATGGGACAGTGTCACCCACATTCAGGGTCAGTCTTTCCTCCTCAATTAAATGTCTCTGGAATACCAGAGGTGTGTCTGTTGGAGAATTCCAAATCCAGCACGTTGGTAGTGAAGATTAACCATGGCAGTTTACACATATGGCAGTACTTGCACTTTGTCTGCTGATGTCTCTTGGTCCTAGACAGTTGTTATGAAATGTGTGATCCCTGTGAAAGACCGTAGATTAGATCCAGATTATAATTAGTTAAATTTATTAGTGCTGCTAGCAGAACAACAGTTCTGAGCCAAACTTGAGATTGCCTTGAGAAGGGAGGTAAGGGAAGGATTTTAAAAGGCAAAATGCATGAGAAGACCTTGAGTTTCTGCACTTGAAAGCAAGCCAAGAGCTGTTTTGCTCTGCCTAGATTAGGTAGTCAAGGTGACCTCAAAATAGTCCTTGAATGCCTGCATAAGCTGGTTACAGAATCCAAAAGGTAGTTAGTTGTAATGTAGCATAGATGGTCATGGCGGAACATTTTTGGGTGAGAGTCACTGAATCATACTGGGAACCTATCTCCCAGGGACTGGAGTCAGAGGCAAATGGCTAGTGGGTACCAGATGGATGCCTGGCATAAAGGGAGTTTCTTTAGCCATCACAGTGATTGCTGAGACGACTCACATATAGCAGCTGGTACACTCACTAATCCCCCACCCAGTTCTCAGTGTACCCTAGGTTTCTCCATTTCCCCAATGACTGGTGGCTAGTATGAGCCATTGTGTGCTGAGATATGTCCGCCAACTGGCTCCACCTTTCCTGCATCCACTTTCTTCTATTTTCTCTTTCTGCTCCTGCAACTGGCCTTTCCTTAAAAACCACTGTCAATAGAGTGTGTTCTGAAATCCTCCCCTGTGCTGACCTAGAGCTGCAGGAGCTCTGCTCTGTCCTCTTCCTTCCTGTCAGTTCCACAGCTGCTTCCTGGAGCCCCTGCTCTCTTCCCTCCCTCTTCCTCTCCCCTCCCTCCCTTCCCTTCTCACACCCAACCCACTAGGAAGTACCACGTTCCCCCCTTCTGCCAATTTTACCAGGACTTGTGGGGATGTCAGGACAGTTTGAGGGATTGAGAGGGACAGAAAGGTAGGAAGAACTTCTGTTTCTGAGGTTGTAAAAACATAAATTCTTCGAGTCCCTACTTGGCAGCTGGAGCAAGTAGAAACAAAATGATAGGGAACAATTGGTTTCTCTCATGCTGTGGCCTATTATTATAGCTTGGACATATAAAGAGACACTGTGAAGACTGGTCTAGGCAATGGAAACAACTCTTGATTGGATGAGACATTTACTATATGTGAGTACAATTGATTTCTAACCTATAGGCTGGCCTTGTCCTTCTCACTCCTCTCCACTTGCGCTCCTCCATAAGCCAGTCTTGGTTGCTCTTCTACTGCTAGGATGACTCCACGACCAAAGAGTTTATTGGGAGCTCACAGTACCAGAGGGTGAATCCATAAACACCATAGAGAAGAGCACAGCGGCAGGCAGGCAGGCATGGCACTGGGACAGTAGCTGAGAGTTCACATGTTGAGACAAAAACCACAAAGCAGAGAGAGATAACCAGGAATGCCATGGGCTTTTGAAACCTCAAAAACCGCACCAAGTGCCTCACCTCCTCCAACAAGGCCACATCTCCTAATCCTTTCAAAGGGCTCCACCAACTGGGGACCAAGTATTCAAATATATAATCATTGCTACTCCATATCTATAATTCTGTTACTGTTATGAATCGTAATGTAAATATCTATGTTTTCCGATGGTCACAGCAACCCCTGTGAAAGGGTTGTTTGACCCCAAAGGGGTCTTGACCCACAGGTTGTGAACCATTGACCTAGAGGGACATCTGGTACCACACACATTCACTAAGAAAAAGTACATCTCAGCAGGTATGGTCCAGGTTTCTCACCTCAACAAAGATCTGCCTCTCCCCTTCATACCAGGCTAGGGCCAGGGCAAAGCGTATTAAAAGACATTTCCCTATAGGGAGGGAGGAAGAATTGAGATGTGCTATGAGACCATACCAAAGGTGTGGGTGTGTGTGTGTGTGTGTGTGTGTGTGTGTGTGTGTGTGTGTGTGTGTGTGTGTGTATAATTATATATATAATTTTATTTTGGCTCACCTTTCAGGAGGGTCTAGTCTGAGATTGGCGCTCCTTACTTGGACCTGTGGCCTGGGAGCAGAGTAAGGAGCAGAGAACTGCCAATCACTCTAAAAGCCAGGGTACAAGGTGGGGCTAGCTTTCTACAACCCCCCTGGGGTGACTTACAGACCTCTCCCAAGGCTCCACCCCTTAATGGTTCCACATCTCCCACTAGTGATGCCTTGAAGCTGAGTCTTTGTTGGGGGAGGGGAGCATTCACTCCACAGCACATGGAAAGTGCCCACCCCTTCTGTAAGGGACTGGAAGCATAGCTTCACAGCTCAGGGTTCTTGGCTCAGCTGCCAGAACGTGAGCTGAATTTTAAGGCAAAGCTGTCATTCCTGAGTGGTGGTTCCTCACCCAAATCACTCTTGCTGTTGCTATTTTCTTAGTCACCAAGCCGTGTCATCAGTTCTCCCAGCAAGTGTTTCTTGACCCCCAGAGTAGATTAGGTGCCTCTTAGCATCCAAGGTTTCCCCTTCCTAAGCACAATGGCAATTCCCAGTATCCAGCTGATTCTCACGATAGACCAGAGAGCTGGGAGAAATAAGAAAACCCAGCCATCTTGTTGAGCTACTTCTTGTAGCAATGATTTTATTTTTTTCTATATGTGAGACAGATGTGTAAGAAATACTGTTGATTTTTTTTCCCTTTCATTGTTTTATTTTTACTTTCAACTCCATCTCACACTGCCTTTCAGCTTCCTGGGGGAGGCCCCTAAGGTTTGAAGCTATCCATGCCTGGGGACTCTGGAATTGGTAATGTGGTGCGATGCTTTCTCTATCCTAAGCCCACCAGTTTTCTGAGCCCTACCAAGAGAAGCCCCTCCAAATATCTCAAGGTTGGGAGAGTTCACCATCACCATCTTCCCTCTCTATTAGGAGACCATGCACACTTCCTTGTGTACTCTTGATTTAAAAATCATAAGTCACAAGGGGAAGTGCTTTACCAACAACTTCTGCTTTCTGCTCTCTGAAGCAAGATCAGAGAGAGGCTCCCTGCTCAGATGAGAGAAGAAAAAGTTTTAAAGGAAAAAAAATTCTTATCTCAGAGTTTACAGTCATGTATCATGCCCCAACCCAGTCCCACCAAAGCACTCACACCCCTATCCCAAGTACAGACATACCCTGCAGGGTAAAAGACATTTGCAGATGGCATTGACCTGGGACCTTGATATGGGGTAAGCCTGAATTATCTGGGTGGAGTGGGTTCTTAAAAGAGAGAGATAGACAAATAGAGTCAAAGAGAGGGAAACCACAGGATGAAAGCAGAGACCACCAAAAAGAGGTGCCACTCTGTTCCTTTTGAAGATAGAGGAGGGGGGGGTCACAAGGTGTGGAATGTGGGCAACTTCCTGAATCTATGAGAGGCAAGAGAGTGTAGCCTCCTCTAGAGCCTCCAGAAACACAGGTCTGTACCTTGAGATTAGCCTAGCAGCACTGAATCTGGACCTCTGTCCTTCAGAACAGTTGAGATAATACATCTGTATTGTTTAAGCCACAAGTTTGTAGTAAGTGAATCCATTAATAATAACAGGTCATGGGCTGGAGGAAGTTTTACACAGAAAATTCCAGAAATGTTTATACATTTGAATTCTCTTCCTCTTACAAGTGGAAATCAAAGAGCTGATATTAGCATACTGAATCTCAAATAAATGTGGTATGTTTAACCAAAAAGGAGTTTACAGGGTAGTGTTTTGCCTTCTAATTGTATTTCCCTTCCACCATCCAAGCAATATCTAGAACTTTCTTTGTGCTCTGCTTCCAGGGTGCACAAAATCCCAGCTAGTGAGACAAAGGCTACAGCATTGAGCTACTTATTGTATATTTCAGGAGACCCGTACTCAGTTATAAGATCCAGAAATTGATAAATGGGTTTGTTTTATGTTTTTACTTTTCAAGACAGGGTTCTCTGTGTAGTCCTGGCTGTTCTGCAACTCACTGTGCGGACCAGGCTGGCCTCAAACTCACAGAGATCTACCTGCCTCTGCTTCCCAAGTGCTGGGAATAAAGATATGCATTTTTTAAAGTTTCCAGAAGTAAATTCTTTTAAAATATCACCAGACTCAATCTGTCAGAATGCTGGGCATATAGTTCATAACTCAAGTGGCAGAGCAGAACTAACCTGCTATTAGTTCTTTCAACAGCAGTCCCCACCAAAAGAAGGGCCTTGTCAGCAGGAAGGCAACAGAGACTGCTGGACTCAGGCTGGCGCTCAGAGTCTGCTTTACATACCCTGTCTCTGGGCCCAGCTATGAAGGGGCAAGAGAACAGAGGGAATCCCTCAGTACATCTGGGAGATTCAGGTACAGAAAGGACAGAGTAAAAATACAGGTGCAGGCAACCCGGCCTTGCCACTGGCAGGCAAAGCTGTGGACATGGGCAGCAGGTGTCAGTGAAGCCACTCAGCTTGGCAAGGGGGCTGGGCACTGCATGTGGTACCTCAAGACCCTGCATCCCAGAAGCACCCTCACCCTCATTCCCCAGGAAGGGGATGAAACCTGATTTTTGTCTTAGTGTTAATCACAAAGAGATTGGTTGATTGAGCCCCTGGCTCAAGTCTCTGCTATGAATGAAATAATTTCAGCTGGGGAGAGATGTTGACAATTACATTTCCTCATGTCAGAAATCTGTAGCCTGATAAAAATGTATGTGGAAACCAAACATCTGCTATCCAAGACTTGCATTCCTCCACACAGTTCAAAGAAGAAGCTTCCATTTCATGGGATTCAAAGTTCTGGGATTTTTTTATATAAAGAAAAAACAAACTATCCTTGTATACTATAATTTTCTCTCCTAGGCCAATGTAAAATTAGTTATAGAACTCTTAGGTTTTTATTACAATTCGTGTATATGACTATGCATACCCACATGTGCCAAATGAAAGTCTAAGAACAACTTGGTGAGTTGTCCATGTAGATCCCAGGAATCAAATTCAAGTCACATTGTTAAGAGCATGTTTTCCCTGCTGCCACCACCGCCAGTCTGGTCCCACTCTTTGTTCCTCCCCGCTGGCTGCCCGGTCCTGCCGCCACATGAGCACCAATAACACACTGAGACTCTGCATTTGATATAAATACTGTTGGTCAGTTCCTAATATCAGCTAGCTCTGTCTTAATTATTAACCCATTTCTACTTATGTAAGTCTTTTTACTTCTATTTTTTTTTTACTTCTATTTTTACATATTTTGAGACAGGGTTTCTCTGTGTAACTTTTATCTGTCCTGGAATTCACTGCATACCAGGTTCACTTTGAAATCACAGAGATCTGCTTGCTTCTGTCTCCCAAGTGCTGGGATTAAAGGCATGTGCCACCACACCCAGCCATAGTCTGTCTTTTAAAAATCATTTTATTTCTTTTCTCTTTCTCTCCCAAGCCTACGTATATTTTAAAACACACTGTAAGCCTTCATTGCCAGCTCTCATACACACCAATGAATTGTTAGCAGAGCTCTTTAAAAGTAAGGCGGGTTTTTGCCGCTTAAAAGTGCTGTTACCCACTTAGCCAACTCACCAGCCCCAATTCTGTTTTAAATATGCATCCTTTTATAGGAAAAATGAGCCTTTCATTTAAATTCTTGTATTCTATTACATATCTTGAATAATGTTCTTAAAGATAAATTTATAGTTTTGTTTATGTGCCTGTGTGTGATTGTGTACCTCATGTGTGTCTATGTGTACCACATGTGTGCAGGTGCCTGTGGAGGACTAAAGAGGTTGTTGGATCTCCTGAAACTGGAGTTACAAGTGATTATGGGCTACCCTGTGGGTGCTGGGAATGAAACCCAAGTCTTCTAGAAGAGCAGCACATGCTCTTAACCACTGAGCCATCTCTCCAGACCTTTTATGAGTAATTTTTGATACAGAAGAAATGTGGCCTTAATTCACACAGAGAAAGAGACCGTCAGTGATTGGTAGGTTCCAGGCCCTGACTTTGGCACACTCACCTGGCCTCCTGGCTCCCTGTAGTTGGTCTCAGAATTACAAACCAGCCCATACCCTTTCGAATATTCTGTTTCTTCTCCACCCGTTCTAAAGACACAAAGGAGTAGAAGGCTTTCCAGGCTGCTGCTTCTCAAACTTGACAGTGTGGATCTTACTAAAACATCCACTGAACTCCAGTAGAGGATGACCACCAGGGCCTGACAGCTGCACTCATACCAGCTTTGGAGGAACAGCCAGCCCATAGTGTAGCGTCTCCTTCCTTACCTCCCACGTGCCGTGTACAGCTGGCCCACGTTCTTCAGCTTCCACATCCACAGACTGGAACAACTGTGGCTTGAAAAGCATTTTAAAATTTTGAGTATGTGTCATATATGTACAAATTTTCTCCCTGTCTTTAGTTCTTAGACAAAAACTATTTACACTGCAGTCTATCTGATAAGTAATCTAGAGCTGACTTAAATTTGTGGCAGGACTGCCTGGGATTCCTGTTGGATGCATGTGGTATGCGTGGAGGATATGTGTGGGATATGATCATGGTTGCTGTTTTATTTTAGGGACTTGGGATTTGGCTCAGTGGTAGTCCTGGAACCAGCTACCAAAAGACAGATGTATTTCTATGCTGTTCATATTTTAAAAACACATTTGAGATAATTAAGAAACGAAAGTGCTTACTGTCCCTCCAAAGCTGGTGCATAAAAGGCTCAGTCCTTGACTGGCAGTGCTGTTAGCAGATGGTGGACACAGGAGGTAGGACCTCACTGGAGAAGGTAGGTCCTTGGGGCATGCCACTGAAAAGTGTATTAGGACCCTTCCTCTGGCCTCTCTCCCTTTGCTCTGCAGCTACTGTGAGGTGAGCAGCTTGCCCCTGTCACAATATTACCTCAGGCCTAAAAGCAACTGGACTTAACAACACCAGCTGAATAGTCTCCTTTGGCTTCTCTCAGGAACACAGAAAGTAACATACGGTTAAGAGACTGACCGTCACTGTGTTAAGAGACTGAGAGACTGGCCATCACTGTGTTGAGAGACTGGCCATCACTGTGTTGAGAGACTGGCCATCACTGTGTTAAGAGACTGGCCATCACTGTGTTAAGAGACCGGCCATCACTGTGTTAAGAGACTGGCCATCACTGGGCCAGGTCACTGTTAGTGAGCGTGGATTACCATAATCACATGAGCACGTGAAGTGCTGCTGTAGCCCAGCTTTTCTTAAGTCTCATAAAGTGCTAAAGTCCCTGAACCTGTTTTCAAAAACTGCCAGTTCTGCCCATACATGATGGAGGAACACCACAGATCTGTCTGAGATTCTGAGAGTCAGCAGCCAAAGAGAAGCACTGCAGATCCCTGCCCCCTGCCAGGAAGGCACCCCAGGTATGCCACCTGCTTGTGCAAGCTGCTTCAGCTGTCGCCCATTAACCCAGGGCATTCATGCATTCACATGGAAAGCTGAGTTAAACTTTACAATTCACATAAAGGCCAATGCCTTGTAACTCAGTGGGGCTCTCAGTAAGGAGATGATACAGAGACACCCCTCCCCCCACAGCTTTTTTTTTTTTTTTTTTTTTTTTTTTGTTCATGGAAAGAGGAGACTTTAAAGTTTCAGCATACCTACTTAAAAGAAGACTGCCCATTCTCTTTTCAAAAGCCTCTTACAAGCTAAACCATGTAAAACTGGCAGAAACCAGAAGAAGTGATCAAAGTCTCTGGAACTGAAACGTCAACCTAGCAATCCCTCAGTAGAAAACAAGCCATTCCACTGAAGTCTCACTGGCTACAAAGCCAGCCTGGAAAGGTTAGACACAGGGCTTGGGCAAGTGTTCCTGATGAATATCTACACTGTTAAAATTGGTAGTGGTGTTGTTGATGAGCCTATGGATGTTAAAAGGAGTTCATGTATATGTATGTATGCTTGGGGTGTAGGACCCACTCACCCCTTTTTTTATGATCATATTTTTTTATTTAAATTTGAAACAAGCTTGTTTTACATGTCAATCCCAGTTCCCTTACCCTCCCCCTCCTCCCCTGCCCTACAACCCCCATCCTATCCCTTTTCTGCTCCCCAGGGAGGGTAAGGCCTTCCATGGAGATCTTCAAAGTCTTCCATGTCATTTGGAGCAGGGCCCAGGCCCTCTGACATGCATGTGTCTAGGCTGGAGAGTATCCCTCTACGTGAGATGGGCTGTCAAAGTCCATTTATATACTAGGGATAAATACTGATTCACTACCAGAAACCCCATAGACTGCCCAGTCCTCCTAACTAACACCCACATTCAGGGGGTCTGGGTCGGTTCTTATGCTGGTTTCCCAGCTATCAGTCTGGGGTCCGTGAGCTCCCCCTTGTTCAGGTCAGCTGTTTTTGTGGGTTTCTCCAGCCTGCTCTTGATCCTTTTGCTCATTACTCCTCCCTCTCTGCAACTGGATTCCAGGAGTTCTGCTCAGTGTTCAGCTGTGGGTGTCTGCTTCTGCTTCCGTCAGCTACTGGATGAAGGCTCTATGATGGCAGATAAGGTAGTCATCAACCTCATTATCAGGGAAGGGTATTTAAGTTAGCCTCTCCACTATTGCTTAGATTGTTAGTTGGGGTCATCCTTGTAGGTCTCTGAACATTTCCCCGGTGCCAGATTTCTCTTCAAACCTATAATGACTCCCTCTATTATGGTATCTCTTTTCTTGTTCTCCTCTATTCTTCCCCCGACTCGATCTTTCTGCTCCTTCATATCTTCCTCTCCCCTCCTCTTCTTCCCTTCTCTTTCTCCTAACTCCCTCTCCCCTCCCTGATGCTCCCAATTTGCTCAGGAGATCTTGTTCCTTTCCCCTTCTATGGGGGACCATGTATGTCTCTCTTAGGGTCCTCCTTGTTTCTGGGAGTGTGGATTGTAGGCTGGTGTTCTTTGCTTTATGTCTAAAATCCATATATGAGTGAGTACATACTGTGTTCATCTTTTTATGACTGGTTACCTCATTCAGGATGGTTTCTTCCAGTTCCAGCCATTTGCCTGTGAATTTCAAGATTCCATTGTTTTTTTTTTCCACTGAATAGTATTCCATTGTGTAAATGTACCACATTTTCTCCATGCATTCTTCAGCTGAAGGACACTTAGGTTGTTTCCACTTTCTAGCTATTACAAATAATGCTGCTATGAACAAAGTTGAATAAATGTCCTTGTTGTATGAATGTGCATCTTTTGGGTATATGCCTAAGAGTGGAATTGCTGGATCTTGTGGTAGACTGATTCCCATTTTCCTGAGGAACCACCATACTGATTTCCAAAGTGGGTGTATGAATTTGCACTCCACCAGCAGTGGAAGAGTGTTCCCATTTCTCCACATCCTCTCCAGCACAAACTGTCATAGACATTTTTTATTTTAGCCATTTTGACAGGTACAAGATGTTATTTCAGAGTTGTTTTGATTTGCATTTCTCTGATGGCTAAGGATATTGAACACTTTCTTAAGTGTCTTTTAGCCATGTTAGATTTATCTATTGAGAATTCCCTATTTATTTCTTTAATCCCCCCTCCCCCCTTTTTTTTAATTGGATTGTTTCCACCCACCTCATTTTAAAGAACAGTGCAGGGGCTAAGGACATGGCTCAGTGGTGTAAATTATTCACCCTGCAGGCAGGAGGAGGAATGAGTCTACAGCACCCACATAAAAGCTGAGCATGGTGGCATGCAGTCACAGCACTTGGGAGGCAAAGACAGGAGCATCCCTGAGGTACTGGCCAGTCAGTCTAGACAACACATTAAGCTCCAGGTTCAGTGAAAGACACTATTTCAAAAACTAATATGGAGAGCAATACAGGAGAAACACCTGGAGTTGGTCTCTGACCTACTCTTTCTCTCTCTCTCTCTCTCTCTCTCTCTCTCTCTCTCTCTCTCTCTCTCTCTCGAAAAACGTAAAGAAGAGTACAAAGGTTAAACAGGGTTTGGAAATATCCTGCCTCTTATTAAGTCCCAGGACTTCTCTGGTCCCTCTGCAAGCAAAACTACCACAGAATTTACATCTGCCATTTGTGGTTTTCCTGAAGCAAAGAATTCAAACCACTGATGTTTCCATTTCTAGCCCTAAGATGATGACAGTTGAACAAAACATGAGGTTTTGTTCTGACAACTTCCAGCTAGCCCTGCAGCCATGTCCTTATTTAAATCTTACAATAAATATTTCCATCATCTCTGTCACTTTGGAAACTTACATTATAGGCCCCTACCAAGACTTAAGTCAAAGAAGGATAGGTGACTTAGGATCATGTCACAGATCATCCTAGAACAGCAGAGGCTCTGTAGTGGGAATTTCTTGTAATAGAAGCAAACAAGTAGCCTGTTCCCAAGTATTTGTAACCTTAGGGACAGGGAGTTTGTCACTGAGGTGTGAAGCTTGGCCAGGTATGATACAGAATATGTCTTAACCTTCTGCAGGTTGAGATTTTGCTCCTATAATCTCCCACAGTTAAAGCCCAAATATGTCACATTGGGTAACCTGACTCTGAACATTTACTTCACAAAAAAATGAAACACTCTCAAGTAAGACAAATGCATTCCTTCTCACTGATGAATGGGGACTTCTTGGGAAGTGGAAGTGCTAATAATAAATTGCCAGTCATCTAGATGTGCAAGAGTTCAAGCAATGCTAATCAAGTACTTCCTGAATGCTACCCCCTGTGTTTCACTCACTAAGTTCCCACCATAACCTCATAACTCTATTGAGTAAGTAATATTATGAACCTCATTTTCCAGATAAGGCTACTGTCAGATTAAACAGCTCGTACAAAACCTCAGAACTCCAAAGCCTGGATGCAAACACAGAATCTACTACTTAGTGCATATGTGATAATATACAATCATGGTGCCAACTCAAGGTGTAGCAGGGAAAAAGCTCTTGATTATAACACAAAGCTCATCTGCAGGAAATAGAAGACCACAGGAAGTAGAAGACAGTCATGCTCAGGGAGAGTCAGGAGGGAGGAAGACCGGGTCAAAGTGTCCTGGAAAGAGTCCTATCAGAAATGTGGCCAAAATAAACAAGGCTACGGGGTTTCACAGAACAGAGGGAAAGAAGACATTGTAGGTGGAGGAAACAATATGAACAAAGGCAAACAGCAAATGTACTTGTTGGCTCTCACCACTGTGCTTCATTCAGTAAGAAGTGTGGCCATGTGAATGGACAGAGACTCTGCAGAAGCCTTGAGAAGTCCTAGGAGTAAAAACCTGATGATGGAGGAAGAGAAGACAGGAGAGAAATCTATGAGGCATCACTATGGAAGAATGCCAAGAATTTTGTTTCTGTTTAAGACTAATTTAACCTGTATTTGGGGTCCCAGCCCCATATCTTGCCATAGTAAACTCTCAAGACACTGTCTTAGTTAGGATTCTATTGCTGTAATAAAACACCACAGCCAAAAGCAACATGGGGATGAAGGGTTTGTTTCACTTATACTTCCACAGCACAGTCCAAGGAAGATAGGCAGGAACTGAAGCAGAGGACATGGAGGAATGCTGCTTACTGCCTTGTACTCCATGGCTTGTTCATCTTGTTTACCAACAGCGCCCAGGGCCATCTGCTGACAGATAGTACAACAAGCAATGATCTGGGCCCTCACACATCAATCATTAATCAAGAAAATGCCCCTCAGACTTGCTCTCAAGCCAATCCAGTAGGTGAAGTCTCTCCATTAAGAAATGGAGTCAAATGACTCTAGCCTATGTCCAGTTGACAAAATATTACCCAGAATAGACGTATTTACTGATTGACTGAAATAGAAAACAAAATGTCAAAAAGAACCAAAGAAGGAAATAGAGTGGATATAAATGATTCAATAAAAGCCATAGATAAACAACTCTGAGGTTTTATACACAGGTAAATGGTAGAACCATGAATTTATATAGAGAAGTCAAGAAAAGCAATTGGTTTGAAGGCTTGCCTGAAGAGTCAAATGAGGCCAATAGGATGCTTCTAGAACTCTAATGAAGCACATGGCAGTTCATTTCTTCACTAAGTATTCTTGAGCATTTGAGGATCCATTTACTTATTCGGCAAATGGTGAACCTCTACCATCTGTGCCACAATGATGCATAGTGATATATTATTTATGATTTGTGGTAATATATTATTTATGATTTATTAAAGCTTGCATGGGAATTCAGAAAGCAAAGTTAGCCATAAGACATAGAAGCCAGGTACACACATTTAATCTCAGGGGTCAGAATTAAGAGGTAGATGGATCTCTGTTAGTTCAAGGCCATCATGGCCTTCACAAGAGTTAAGAATAACAGAGCTCCTACCTTTGATCGCAGCACCTCGAATCAGAAACCCTTAATCCCAGCATTAGGTAGGGAGCAAGGTCTCAGAGCTGGCATTCAGTCTCAGGATTCTCCGTCCATGCTGAGAAGAGTATAGCAGTCTAGCATTACAGTCTGAGGTTTGGTAAAGCCAGGATTGCCCTTTCAGCCTGAGGCAGAGTAAGAGCTAGTGGCCAGCTGCTTTGCTTTTCTGATCTTTAGCTTGAAGCTTGAACCCCACTATCTGTCTTTGGATCTTTTACTTTTTTGTGCTACAATGATGGGCATGAAAGACTTGTCAGAGAAATGGTCTTATAGTTGAACTAGAGCTGACTGCCGAAGTGCACATCCGTAAAACAAGTGTCAGGGAGACAGAGACAGGCAGTGCCCTGGAATGCTGGCTGACCAGTGATCTCCAAGTTCATCGAGAGATAAAGTAGAGAACTTGGAGCTGGAGAGACAGCTCAGGGGTTGAGAGCACTGGCTGCTCTTCCAGAGGACATAGGTTCGATTCACATCACTAACATGGTGTCCATAGCTGTTTGAAACCCCAGTCCTGGTAGTAGTTTCCTCTGAGATTAAACCATTCCATTCTGTAGGGAAGTTCCTCAAGACGATGTAAACAACTCAAAATAGTTCCAGGAAGTCCCTGAAACTGACCAGATTCACTAGGCCCCTCGCTCTCAAGAAAATATTGTAAAGACTGTTGCCAGTCACTCTCAGGCAAGCCAAGCTGCAAAAGGGACTTTGAGACCAGTCAAGCAGCCTGGAAGAAGCAGAATTCAGCTTAGGTGCCTGGAAGAGGTTCACAACTAATGAAGTACCTGGAAGGTATGCTCTCCAACTTGTTGCTGCTTGCAGGTTGTGCAGTGTGCTCCAAGTTCTCAGATTTTGTAAGCTGTCACCAGTGCTGAGGTGGGCTTTGGTGATACAGCTGTCTTAAAGTCATCTCTGCCCCTGTAAGTAACCCTTCATTCATATTCCTGTAAGTAACCCCAATAAAACTCATTGGCTCACCAAGGTGGACTTTGATGGTATCGATACTTTGGCCTGCCATGGGCTCCCTATTTGGGGTAGTAGGCATGTGTGCTGTATCTCTCTGGGAAATATCTATCACACAAAACCCAGGGAACCTGACACCCTCTTCTGGCCTCTGTGAGCACCAGGCACACATGTGGTGCACAGACTTACTTAACAAACACATAAAAATAAATAAATAGGGTGACGAACAACTGATAAAGACATGACACTGGCCTTTGGACTCTACAAAGCACATACATAAGATGCAGGAATCTTTCTAAGCACTCTTGACACCAGTGAGAGTAAAAGAGAGGAGATATCACCATTGAACGGATACCCAAAAGGCTTTGAAATTGAGTCTACTTCCTATTCTCATTTTATGCTCTAAACCACAAGGTGGGGTGGGCAAGCAAGCAAGAGTTTATAGAAGATGTGACCGTCAGAAGGTTGTCAAGGGCAACAGCCCATTGTTTCAGCTGCTTCTCTGGGTCATTCTGGTCCAGGTAGCAAGTGAAGTCATTCTTGGCAAACAGGCAGTACAAGCTTTAAATAATTCTTAAATAAGTCAATAAATCAATATCTAATAATTGGACTTTTCTACCTTATTCTACATTTCACATATCAGGAGAGAGAGAGAGAGAGAGAGAGAGAGAGAGAGAGAGAGAGAGAGAGAGAGAGAGAGAGAGAGAGAACTGAGTTGAGACTGAGAGATAGCTACTCCAACAGAGGACCCAAATTTTTTTCCCAGCTCCCATGTTGGGCAACTCACAACTACATGCAACTCCAGCTCCAAGGGAACAGGCACTCTTCTGACCTCCACTGACACTGTGTACAAACATGCAAACCCATATACAGGTTTATATGCACATATTAAAAAAAACAAAAAACAAAAAAACAAAAAAAAACTTTTTTTGAAAAAAAAGCTGAATCAATTCATTTTTCTCTTTTCTTCAGCTTCCATGTCCATTCCACTGGCACTTTCTTTTTGTCTGCCCACCAGGCCAATCCAAACCACTACCATTCTTCACTGGAAACCACTGTAGGTTCCCACAGATACCCACACATCTCACCGCTGCTTTCCCTGTTCCTCTATGGAGTTGTTTTCCTCAATATGATGAAAATGTTCTGATTCAGAAAACCAGGTCTTACCATGCCACCACTTGACACCCTTAGTGGTTTTCTGTCCAGTTTTCTATAAAAATCCAAGTGCATTTGCAATGATGCCTCAACACATTCCCACCCCTGCCCATTCTGCCAACCTCACCTCCTACCATTGTCTCTAAATCATTGACCTTTTAGTTATGTTGAAATGTCCCCACTGCCTCAATCTCCCAGATTCTTTATTACCAAACAGCCTTTATGTTCACAGCTTCCCTTTGGTAGATGTACATACACACCTTTTACCCATCTATTCATCAGTTTTAAGTCCAATTGTCTCCTTGAAATTATACCACAGACATGCTTGTTTTTATTGTTATTTAAAAAGGAGGGGTTAGTTTTGGCTCATGGTTCTGGAAGTTCATGACTCAAGGCCATGCTGGTGATGGCTGGCTGGTAAACTACTGACACCGAGCAGAGCACCTAGGGTGACAGATTGGGAGCAGGCATGTATAGTATACATGTATGGTGTGGTCTCATCTTCATAAAGCCGTAAGATTAAATCATGGAAACTCCACTCTTATGGCCTCCCCTAATTCCAATCACCTCCCACAGGAGGTGATGGTAAGAACATTTAAGGTCTGCTTTCCCAGCAATTTTCAACTATAAAATACATTATTTATGCCTCATCCAGCCTATCACTGTTGGGTTCAGTTTCTACACACTTAATATCTCACACTGAGGTGATGCCATCAATATTGTTATTTTATTCTTTAATTACATGGAATGGATAGTCTCTTTGTCATTGTTGAAGAAGTCTGAATTACATGAATAATAAATTTTAATTTAAGTCAATAAACAGTCAATAACAAGTTGAATTTACATTTTATAATATCCTTATTACTATATTGATCACACATACCTATACATTAAATTGGCTACATTTAAAAATAAAATGTCAGGTAATATCAAATTTGGTATTGTTTTTTACCCCAGACCATTTTGTACCAGTTAACTTCTTTTGACCTTTGCTTTGAACATGTGGTAAAACCACACGATGAAGGGTCAGAGAAAGGAACACACCAAACAAACTCCAGAAGCTCTAAGCCCAAAACAGGAAGAAGATTATGGACTAGATATGGTTCTTAGAACTCTCCAATGAGAAACAAATAAAATAAAATAAATACAAATTATTTAAATTACACATAGCAAATGATCAGTGCTTCTTAGCTAGATATTTGGACATGAACAACAAGTGATTAGTAAATAGTATCAGGCACGTAATACAATAATACTCATAAGCTTAGTATCAGTAAAGGTATATTTGGATTGCTCTAGTCAGAATCTGCTCTTTTGAAAACTCTGAGAAATAAGGAATAAACCATTCTTCCTACATCTTTTGTTAAAGTAGAATTCGCCCAACCCCTCAAAAAGAGAGATACGGGAATATGTGAATTTGAAGAAAATTTTAAATTCAAGCCGTGGATTTTGTATTTTGATGCCACAGCCTTCTGTGTTTAGAAAATGCCAGGAGTAATGAATCACAATATCTGATTTCCTACATGTTACCAGCTGGCTAGAAGGGCCAGGTGAAATTCGAAAAAACTCAAGCAACATACAAGGTAAAGGAGCCAACAAGGCAGGAAGTGCATGACTGACAGAAAGTGTGTGCTGGCCATGGTCCACACGCTTGGAATCCCAGCACTCAGGAGTTTAAAGTCAGCCTTCACACAGTGAGATACAAGAACCTAACTCAAAGCACATTTTCTCGGGGAGCAAGACGATGTCAAATACTGGTTCTGATCTTGATAAGCTGCACCACTTTTGTGGTGCTATATCGCCCGTGAGAATTAGTCTCTCCTCTGTTAGAAGCCTAACATTTCTTCACAGGGCCAAGAGTAGATACTATATAGAGAGTGCCTGGCACTAGGTGAGGCACAAGGTAAGTACTCATTAAACGTAACTCATTAAAAATATCTGGGAGGGCGAGGCAGCAGGATAGCTTGAGAGCTCGAGCCTAGGATTTTGAGACTAGTCTGGGAAATATACTAACATCCTGTTTCAAAAACAAACAAAAAACCTATTGTTAAGATTACTGACAGCTCCTGTAAGTTTTAGATAGCTGTAAGAATAAAGATGAAGATGGGCTACCATGTGTGAATGCATCTCCATCCACATCAGCCAGGCTGTTCCCCTGATGGACAATGCCATCTGGGACTGCTGTTGCCTAGAACATGGTATCTAGCTGTGTGGCCAGATATCCAAAACTGAGACCATTGGTAAGGAGAGGACTTTTTCAGCCCCTTCTTCAATGAGGAGGGCACTGGCAAGCATGTGCCCAGAGCAATGTTACAGAACTAAGAACTATGATCATTGATGGATTTCTCACTGGCCCTTACCCCTAGCTGTTCTGCAGAGAACAGTTCATCACAGGTAATCAAGATACTGCTATGCCCCCGGGCACTACACCAGTGTTGAGGAGGTTGCTGACTCAGTGATTGTCTTGGAGGTGACATCTTTGATGACATCATCTGAGTTTATTTCATAAGCTGAATGGCCAGTACAGAGGTCTCCAGGATGTTTTAGTTTTCAGGGCTCTGTGAGGGATCTTACTCTGGGTTCACTTCCCTACTGATAAAATGTATCCGTCTTGATTAAACCTATAAGCCCAAGCTAGACTTCCCTGTTAGTCCAGTCATATAGGAGACCAACAACTCCATCCTTACCACACAAGCCATCGTGGAGCACTCTGCCTGTGCCTTCATGGTGGACAATGAAGCCATGCTTGTCATAGTTACCTTGATAGTGAATGTTCAAACTACACTCACCTTGACTGCCTTTATAACCTAGATTGCTTCTCCCTGAATGCTGATATCACAAAATTTTAAGCCAACCTGTTGTCCTGTCTCTACATCTACTTCTTCCTGGCCACACCTGCCCATCATCTCTGCAAAAGAAAACTGACTATGAGCAACTTTCTTCAAGAAAGATCACCAATTCTTACTTGAGACAGTCAACCAGACGATAAACTGTAACCCTCAGTATGGTAGATGCATAGTTTGCTGCCTGTTGTACCATAATGGCAATGTCATCGTTGCCACCACTGAAACCAAATACATCATACATGCTTATATGTATGGCTCTAGTGTTGGTATTGATTACCAACTTTCTTTTGAGGTAGCATAGAGCTGGCCAACATACAGTGAATTGTGTGCATTCGGAGCAATGCCACATCCATTGCTGTGGTGTGGGCTTACCTAGACCACAGATTGGACCTGATGTAGGCCAAGCATGCCTTTGTTCACTGGTTTGTGGGTGAAGGGTAGAAAAAGGGGAGTTTTCTGGGGTCTATGAGGACAGAGCTATTGCAGAGAAGGAAGCTATGAAAACAAGGAAGAAGTGTACATGGGTTCCACTGAGGTGAGGAGAGGAAGAAGGCAATCCTCATTATGTTTTCTTTCAGCCCTGCAGGCCACACTTGCAGGATTTGAGCTGCAAGTTAGCTGGCAGGTGCTGAAGAATTATCTTCACTTAGCAGTAGTCATGCCATGCATGCCATGTCTTCTCCATGTGTACCTGTGACAAGTCCCCTTGATGTCTCTAAGTACACACTTTGAGAAAGAAAAGCAGGACTCATTTAACCACAGCTCAACTGTGTTATTTTCTGTGAAGAACACCACACAGCAGCATAATTGACAGAAATAGCATTGAAATAGCACTGCAGAGTTTTCTTTTTTTTTTTTTTTGGCCAGAAGTTTGTCATTTTGAGATGACATTTTTCTGAAGTTACAGTTACAGGGCTCTTTTCTTGCAAGACACTTCCATTTCAATTGGATGTTTTCAAAGGCCAGAGATCCTATCTATGATTGCATGGGGTTTTATGAAAATGGCATTGTCTAACAGAAAAAATTATTTGTGAGAAATGACTTTTAAAAGATATGATGTAGGGTTGAAGAGATGTAGGCTCAGCCATTAAAGGCTCACAACCAAAAATATAAAAGACATGATGCAGTTACATAGAGAAAGCATGTCCATGTTCCTGAAAAAAATCTTATATTTAAACCAGTAAAGAGTCCATGACATTTTATCCAAGTACCTCTCCTCTATCATGGTTTCAACTATTCCCTGTTTTCCCATGACTCTGAATCTACAGCGGGCACCTAACTTCCCTCCTGTGTCTCAGATTCACAAGCTCAAGTGATGACCACACAGCTCCATCAAATAGCATGTCAGAACGACCCTTGTTGTTCTGCTGACCAAGGAACACAGCATTTACCTGAACAGCACTTTCTCCCTTCTCCCCAAATGTCACCACCTTTCCATTGCTTAGATTTTTGCCTCTTATATTTTCTTGACCCATTTTTCTTCTGTATGGGATCACCACTATCCTAGTGGAATCTCATTTATGATTGAAAGGCTATTGACCTGGCCCACTGTGGCTTCCTGCCAGAGGCCACACTGTACTAAGAGGCATCCATCTACAAATTAAGCTGATCCTCTAACTCCCCTCAGTATCGCCCACCACTTAGTAACTCCATTATTGTCAAGGAAAGCAACCAGCTTCTTTAGCATAGCATACAAGGTACCTATGGCAAGGCCCTTCCCATCTTTCCTAGTCCAGCCTTATTCATTCATTTTATTTCCCCTTCATCTAACAGTTACTGAGTGTCTACCCTCAAATAGACAGTGTTTTAGACACCAAGGAAGTTATAGGAAAAACAGGTGGAGTTTTCACCCTTCATAACCACATGTTACACTAAGACACATCAGAAAGAATAAACAATAAGAAAAACCTATAGTATTAGGTAGTGAGAGGCAAGATAAGGAAAGATGAACCAAGGTAAGTGGATGGAATTGAATGGAAATCACTGATTTTGGTAGAATGCTTAGAGAAGGACTCTGAGAGGAAAAGACACAGGCAAATTTTAATCAAGTTAAGCAGTGAACAGTTTTAAAGATGCAAAGAGAAAGGTCTCTGGACATCGAAGAAGTATTGATTATTGAATTTGAAAAGTCTTGGCCCTGTCTGGAGCAGTCAGTGCTTTCTATTTTTGATATGGAAGAAAATATTGTATAAACAAATTACATGTGATTGATTAACACAAACAACAAAAATTCACAGCATAACATGCAAACAGGCTCTACTAGAGAGGATAGGACTGAGGCCAGGGAGGAAAGTGCACATCAGTGACCCCAACATGGAGGACAAGAAGACCCTACAGGGGTTAGGGAGATGACTCAGTAGGTAAAGTACTTGTCACACAGGCATGAGGACCTGAGGTGGAATCCCCAGGACACTGTAAAAAGTTAGGTGTGATTAGTGCACATCTGTAATCCTGGCATAAATCAGGTGGAGCCAGACAGAGATAAAAGGGGCCCCTGAAGCTCACTGGCCAGCCAGTCTTGCTAAGTTAGTGAGCTCTGGGTTTAGTAGGAGACCCTGCCTCAAAAGAGAGAGAGAGAGAGAGATGGAGAGTGACTGATGGAGACAAATGACATTGACTTCCAACTTCCATGTGCAGGCTAACATGCTCCTACACACACACACACACACACACACACACACACACACACACGCACCAGCAATCACCAAAAAAGGTACTCTCTGTCTTCGCAGGTTGTCTTCAAGCACTGGCTGCATTGCTCTCCTTCGGGAAGCTGAAGGTTTGCTTTTCTAGTGAAGCTGCTTTAGTTGAACTACATGGTTCCTTTCAAGCCTAAGCTTGTATAATTTATTTACACATTACTAAGACAAGAGATTAAGGCCTACAGAATCCAGTCCCATCCAGCGTACTTATTCTCAGGAGGTAAGTCAGGAAATGAGATGGATGTCTTTTCTTATTTACCTTTTGTAGCAGTTGGTTTTGCTTTAGTTGCTACTGCAACCACAGCGGAATTTCTGTCTGGTTTTACTCCATTGGGGTAGTAGCCTGAAGCATGGGATCTAGAGACAATGTGCTGTACTCCATTTCTATCTTTACTGGTGTGAATTTAAGGCATGTTGTTTAACCTCCAAATTTCGATTTCCAGTCTGTAAATTGGGAATGACATACCTGTTCCCGGAATGGCTGTGAAGATAAAGTAGGGTCAGATCCAACATTTAGTGCCATATGTAGGACATAGAAAATGCTGGAAAATGCCTGATATGTACTCTCCTTTTAAATATAGCTCCTGGATTTTACCCTCTGTGGTTGGATTCTTTCTGTCCTGCCCATCAGTTCCCACAACCACTAACTCATACTAGAGAAAAGGGAGTGGAGAGTCAGATGGGTGAAGAGATAGGAAAGATCTAGGAGTGAGGGAGAGGAAACAGATCAGACAAAATGTTTTTAATTTTAAAAGTTGAGCATCCTAATAATTATAAAGGATGGGTTTTCTGGTTTGGGGAGATGGCTTAGTTGGAAGAAAACATGCTGCTCAAAAATGAAGCCTGAGTTCAGATTCCCAGCACACACATAACAGACTGGACGTGGTGATGGATGCCTGTGTAGACTGTAAGGAGTAGGTCCCCAGAGCTTGCTGGCCACATGGTCTAGCCAAACCATTGAGCTCGAGGCCCAGGGAGAGACTGACTTTAAAAATAAGGACTTCAAAAGGCACTGGATATTGACCTCTCTGGCCTCTTCATGCACATTCACACATCTGCTCATCCACCCCCTGTGAAAAACACACAATATGTGCACATGAATAACTATACACGCATACAAACACACACTTTTTAAAAAATTAATTACCATCCATCTTCAATATAACACACCTGATCCTAATATATACACATTAGAATAGTGTTAACTTAAAAAGGCCAAACTTAAAACATTAATAAAAGTTTTCTTTCAGTGCAAAGTTAAATAGAGAATCTTTTTAACCATGAAGAATTATAACTTTAAGCTAAAAGGGAATGGATGACTGAGCTACAACACTGTTTGTTGTGTTTGTACATGGCTTGGCAACTCTTACCAGAGAGCAACCTATGGAGTCACTAGAACATGAAACATGCAAGTTTTCAGTTATATCAGTTTCACAAGATGAAACTGTGTAACCCTACACTTTCCCTATAGTCTACATGCCTGTACCGGTCAAGTCAATACAGTACAGTACTTAATTTGTTAACTAGTTCTTGCATGTGAAAAAGCAAAGCATAAACTCTTGATAAATTTTGTTTCAAGTTATTCACTGATGCTTACAAAAAAATTGAAATATATTGCTCTGTGCTGGTAGCTATATTGTAAATTGTGTGTGTGTGTGTGTGTGTGTGTGTGTGTGTGTGTGTGTGTGTGTGTGTGTGTGTGTGTGTGTGTGTGTGTGTGTGTGTGTGTGTGTGTGTGTGTGTTTGTGTGTCCTAAAGAAAGTACAGGCATAGCCCCCTAAATACAGGTATGATCATGTGCCTTCTACCCTCAGTGTATCTCTCTTTAAATACACAGAGTGGAGCATGACATTAGCCCTACCTTGACCTCCCAGGCTCCTGGCCTCGCTCCCAGCCCTGGCCCGGCCCCTGCACCTCTGTGCATCATCAGTCAACGCCTAGCCTACTGTGAACACGAAAGTGAAATGCGTGTTTTATTTCTTTCTTTACTCATGTCCTGGGATTTCTCTTTGATTTATAATTAAAGAATTCTAGACCATTAAACCAAAGGTCAAATCAGATTACTAATGTTACAAATAATCATGACTTTTGTTCTTATTTTTATTTTTTTTATTATTTGAGATAGGATCTTGCTCTGCAGCAAAACAGTGACATAGGGTGGACTGGAACTCGCAATCTTCTGGCCCCATTTTTCCAATGCTGGGATTCCAGGCTTGTGCCACTGTGTTGTGCTCCACAACTCTTGTGTTAACACCTATTGGAGAGCAGTAATGAGAACCTAGGCAACTTATAACCACAAGAAACAGGACCACTGCCCAATGGTACTCAAGTTATAAAACAGGAGTGAAGTAACCAAATAAATTTTTTCTCTTAAGATAGTTTACTAAATCAATTCATACTAGGAACACAAGCAAAAACACATTCACACACGATAAACATTACACATACATACAGGCATACATAGTCAAGCTTTGAAACTAAAAGTACCAATATGTACAAAATTTATACAAATGTGCATTTTTGAATGTTATTGTCAACACTGTTTTTCCTTAGAGTAAATAAAAAAAAATTGAATCCCAAAATACCAAATAGCAACTTTGTGGTTCCATTCAGAAAGAAAATTTTAATTTAGGATTTCTTTTTTGCTTTAAATATGTATACATGTAGGGGATATGCAGATCTGAGTACACTGCCTGTAGAATCCCAAAGAGGGTGTCAGATCCCCTGAAGCTGGAGTTACAGGAGTTTGAAATAGGTGCTGGGAACAAACTCAAGTCCTCTGTAAGAAAAGACCAGAATGCACTCTTAACTGCTGAGCCATCTCTCCAGCACCCAATTCCCTTTTTTAAAAAGTTACAAAAATTTTTCAACTTAAAGTTTTATCTTTTCAACAGCCTATCACACATGTATATGACAGATCATTTATCCAATTCACCATTCATTCAGAAAGCATGATGTGTGAGCTGAAATATATCACCAAATGTAAAAAAGTCTATCTTTAAAAGACATTAAAGAGCTGAACTGATGGCTCCTTACTTAAGGGCACCTGTGTTCTAAAGGACACAGATTCAATTCCCAGCACCCACAGGGCAGCTCTTAACCATCTATAACTCAAGTCCCTCCTCTGGTCTTCGCAGGTACTGCATGCATATGACACATATACAAGCAGGCAAAACACCCATGCACATAAAATAAGAAACAAAACTAAATAAATAAAAGACATCTAAGATCCAGGCATGGTGGTACATACATATAATGCCAGTTCTTTGGAAGCCAAGGCTAAAGGATAACAAGTTTGAAGACTGCCTGGACTATAGAGTAAGATCCTATCAAAAATAAAATGAAACATAAATAAGAAGACTGGAGGCTAGAGAGATATCTTAGTGGTTAAGTCACCAGCTGCTTTTCCAGCATTCCTGGGCTTGATTCCCAGCACCTACACAGGGGTTCACAACCATCTGCAATTTAAGTCCCAGGGGATCCAACACTCTCTTCTGGCCTCCACAGGCCCTGCATGCATGTGGTATACAGACAAACATGCAGGCAAAACATTCAAAATAAAAATAAAGGTTTAAAAAAGTTAAAAGAGTATTGGAAGCTGGGAGTATAATTCAGTGATTGAGAACTTGCCTAACACATACGAAGCTCAGCATTCAAACTCCAACATACATGCACAAACATGTGCGTACACACACACACACACACACACACACACACACACACACACACACACACCATAGAAATCATTATCTTCTGTAGTTAACAATATCTGTAGACTGTTCTTGGGAGAACAGACCAATAGCCTGACCTCTTGATTCTCCTGTATTACCAGTGGGGATAGAAAGCTTCTATTTTATGAAGTTAGGATTAGAGCAAGTGTTAGCAAAATAAAATCTGTTACACATATTTTTTGAAAAATGTATCTCATGTTTGTCCATTAAGGGAGCAAGGGAATTACTAGAAATAACTCTGAAATTCTTTCCCACCAACTTTTCTCTTGACAATCCATGTTTATTAGTAAGTCTGAGGAGAAAGAGGGAAGCAAAGAAATCACTGTGCATGAGCAATTTTGTCAAGTGTGCATTGTAGGCACACTTGACAATGCCTCTGCTGGAAGACTGCTCACCAAGTGCACACAAAGCCTTAGCTTGGCTCTCCACCTTTCACCCAGAATGTGATGGTTAGAGGGAGGAGGGCCACAATAAGGTCAAGGTCAAAGTCACTCCAGCTACATAGAGCTGAATGATTGCCCTGGATGCATGAAACTCACGTGTGTGTGTGTGTGTGTGTGTGTGTGTGTGTGTGTGTGTGTGTGCGCGCGCGCGCGCGCACGCGCACTTACATGCATGTGCATGTGTGGATTTTTAAGGAAAGAGTTTTTTGGGGGGGGGGGTTTTGCTCATAGTTGGTGAGTACAGTCTCTCATCCCAGGCAAGTCATTCATGGCAGCAGGAACTTGAAAACACTTGGTCAGAGTGAAATGTATTCTTAAAATACATGTTCTCAGGCTGGAGATATAGTTCAATGGTAAAGTATTTGCCTAGCATGCGCAAGGCCCTACATTCAGATTTTAGTTCTACACAGAGAAAGGAAAGAAGAAAGAAAGGGAGGAAGAGAGGGAGGGAAGAGAGAGGGAGGGAGGATGGAAGGAAGGAAGGGAGGGAAGCAGGGAGGGAGAAAGGAAGGAAGGAAGGAAGGAAGGAAGGAAGGAAGGAAGGAAGGAAGGAAGGAAGAGAAGGACGATGTTAACTTTAACTTACTTGTTTATAAAAATTGAAATTGGATGTTTGGAAAAGTACCAGTTGTATATAGACTTTGCACATGTTTTCCAAAAGACAAATCGTGCCACATGCCCCATTGTGAATTGTCAAGTTCACATTTATAAAACACAAAAGTGCTTTCTCCTGAAAAAATGGATTGTGATGAGAAAGTCTGAAGCAAAGAAGCAGAGCTCAATGGGAAGCAGAGGGGGTGACTGGTGTGGGGTAGGGGGTGGGAACGTACAGATGAAAGAAGTTTCAGGAAGTGGTTGTGTGTCCCAGTGGTGAGCAGTATACACGAATGCGAATGTGAAGGTCTGCCTTGAATCCTAGAGCTTGAGAAAGTCCTTTGGTAAATTCCACCTTTGGAATTTCAGGAAGTGGTTGTGTGTCCCAGTGGTGAGCAGTATACACGAATGCGAATGTGAAGGTCTGCCTTGAATCCTAGAGCTTGAGAAAGTCCTTTGGTAAATTTATAGTAATAAACTTGCTTGTAATGAGCTTTCACCCCACCCCTTTACACTCTCTCCCCCCTCTTTTTTTCCTAGCCAGTCCCTTATCACTATAACGTCTGGAGGTTTTGGAACTACTGAGTTTGTGGTTGCTTGCATCAGTGCAATAGGGGGCATATTTGCTGGAGTGTGAGCAGCTTATCAGCTGCTGTCCCACTGGAGAAAATGGCACCTCCTCTCCCAGCACTCAATAACTGATTATAGGCCATCACTGGAGGCAGGGCCTCATGAGACCCTCCCCCAGGCATGATGAAATGATGAGGGGTTCCATCTGTTGTGGGTAAATACAGCTGCAGGGAGTCTGAATAAAATGATTGCCACTGTTTCATAGCTCTTCTCCCAGCGCGCTTACATTCTCTCTCCTCTCATGTTTGTTGAACTTTGGATGGGGTAACAGAAATGTTTCATTTATTTATCAAAATAAACATTAAAAAGTTTTATATACACTGGATGTCATGTTGCACACCTGTAATGGTAGCACTTGGAAGTTTGAGCCATGAGGACATAAGGGTCATGAGTTCAAAGTTAGCTTTGTCTAAATCAGTGGTTCTCAATCATTTTAACACTCAACCTTTTAATACAGTTCCTAGTGTTGTGGTGACCTCCCCACCATAAAATTATTTTCATTGATATTTCATAACTGTAATTTTGATACTATTATAAATCATAATGTAAATATCTGTGTTTTCTGATAGTCTTAGGTGACCACAACCCACAGGTTGAGAACCATTGATCTAAGGTTTCTTCTGCTTGCAAGGGTACCTATTCTAAGATTACACTAAAAAGCAAGAAGTGTAGCACACCTTTAATCCCAGCACTCAGGAGACAGAGGCAGGAGGATCTCTGTGAGTTCAAGGCTAACCTGATATAGAGAGTGAGTTCCAGGGAGAAACCCTGTCTCAAAAAAAGAAAAAAAAAGAAAAAAAAAAAACCCAGGCAGTGTAGCACATGCCTTTAATCCCAGCATTTGGGAGACAGAGGCAGGCAGAACTCTGAGTTTGAGGCCAGCCTGGTCTACAGAGGGAGTGCCATGAGAGGCTCTAAGGCAATACAGAGAAACCCTGTCTCAAAAACCCAAACCAGAAAGAAATATATATATATGTATGTATGTATGTATTATGTATGTATTCGTATGCATGTGCATGTGCATGTGCATATGTATATGTATAGAGAGAGAGAGACAGAGAAGAGGAAGGGGGACAAGCATGAAAAGCATCACCAAAAGCATAAGCTCTTAAAAAAAAGTTTTCGTTTATTCTTGAGAATTTTATAAAATATATTTGGTCATATTCATTTCCCTCCTCCTCCCAGGCCCTCTTCCCTAGACACCCAACTTCTTGTTCTCTCTGACTCTTTAAGAATAAACACATCTTGAAGTCCAGTTTGTGCTGGCATGGGGACTGCCCTAGAGTGTGGTTAATATACCGGGTGCCATTCCTGTGAAGAAAACTGGCCCTTCCTTTCCCGGAACCTACCCATTGTTCCTTAGGGTGGGGTGGGTCTCTGTGCCCACCCCCAAACCTCCATGCTGGCATTTCATCTGCCTCGAGCCTTGGCAGGTCTGGTGTATGCTGTGACAGTCTCTGTGAGTTTATGTCCACACCTGTCCTGTTGTGTCTAAAGGACACTGCTTCCTTGAAGTGATCCACTTCTTGCTCTTACAATCTTTCCAGCCCCCTCTTCCACATAGATCCCTGAGCCTCAGGGGGAGGGGTGTGATAAAGGCATCCCATTTAAGTCCAAGCTTCCCAAAGTTATTGTTTGTTGAGTATGTGGATTACTGAAAACATAGTTCTTAAACAACAGTCAATGAGTGAACAGAAATTCTCCCAAATCTGTGGGGTTTTTTAAAAGATGTACAGGTGAAGATGATCAAAATACAAAATTGCCAAAGAATAAACAAAAGGTGTTATTTTTAAAAATCTGACTAAGGCTGAAAATTGTCTTTGATTTCTGACAAATAAGAATTTGGAAAGTCATGGTTTTAAGTCCCAAAGACAAAAATCCTAAAACCATAGCTGAGGGTTTCTTTGCTGACGGGGGGGTGGGGGGGAGAGAGAAGAGTAATAAATGTGCCAGGCCATCACTGTGGTAGTTTGAAAGAAAATGGCCCCCAAAGGGAGTGGCACTATTAGGAAGTGTGGCCTTGTTGGAGTAGGTGTGGCTTTATTGGAGGAAGTTTGTCACTGTGGAGGTGGGCTTTGAAGTCTCCTGTGCTCAAGCTACACCCAGTGTCACAGTTATCTTCCTGTTGCCTGTGGATAAAGATGCAGAACTCTCAGCTCCTTCTCCAGCACCATGTCTGCCTGTATGCTGCCATGTCTCACCATGATGATAATGAACTTAGCCTCTGAAATTGTAAGCCAACCAAAGTAAATGTTCTCCTTTATAAAAAGTTGCTGTGGTCATGGTGTCTCTTCACAGCAACAGAAACCCTAACGAAGACACTCACTATCACAAGCTGAATTGCACAGCTGAGGCTTGCTTTCAGGCTTCTGGAACATCCCTCCTCCTTCATTCCAGCTTCTTCTATGTCCTTACCATTTATCACTTAGTCATGGTTGAATGGATTCTCCCACATGTTTGCAGACTATCTTCAGAATTTGCAGTATAGCAAATTCTATACTATTTTGAGCCTGAGTTTCACTATTGATAATAGAGAAATAAAAGTGTCTAGCACTCAGATATTCCCTTCCCTAGAGAAACCTCAACTTTTCTGAAATAATGTTCTTCCCTGTGTATCTAAGCATTGACTATAATTGGTTGGGTGAAAACTGTCAGTGATTTCTCTTCTATCAGGCAGCTTCACACAAATTCCTTCCCATCTTGCCTCCTTAAAAATTGAGGGGGAGAGATTTGCTTTCTCCTGTCTTACTCATCTGTGCTTTGCCACTTTCCATATACATAGAAACAAAAACATTGCATACACAGCATGACAACCATACTAATATCATGTCTGCCTTCTTTTCCACTGTCCTGTGCAATGCTACCAATAAGAAAATTTCTGGTCATTAAGTAACATTTCATCTCTACCTTTCAAATACTACTTTTAAAGGAAAATTGTTGAATGATGGTTTGTGGCATGAATTGCCATCACTCATCTCCAACCTTCTTGCCATCCCAACTCAGCCCTTCACTTGGCTGTTCCTATTCATATTCAACCTATGGGCAAGTCTCTTGACTTGCACTCAGCATCCTTGGGGTTAGAGTTTTGGCTATGTGACCTAGGATCTTTAGAAAACTCTCTTCATCCAGGAGGCCCTAGTTGGGATGACTATTAGCATTGTTTGTGTGGCTTCTTGACTGTCCAAGAATATTGGAAAAGGAGTGAATGATGAAGAACACAGATCTATTTTATGGAAAGCTCACTTAGTAAATTGGGATTTCTTAGCTTTTGAATACTGAGTCTGTTCATAGTGCTATTGTGAAAATTAAAGCAATGTCTGAGCAAGGGCTTCACACCTGGGGAAACTGTATCTTAATACAAGATAATATGAGTTCAAATTCTTGTGGGTTCAGAGTGAAAAAAGCTCACTGCCAAAATCTTTCTACAGAAACCATCATACAGAGACTTAGAAAGTAATATGCCAATGTTGATTACCTAAAATAGCCATAATACAATATCTTGAAGTACACCAGAGATCAACTACAAGAAGGGGTCTTAAACTAACAGATAAATGTTTTCGTTGTGCTTTAATATAAAGAGACCTAAAAATAGTTTGGCCTCCATGACTTCTTGAATTACACTAAGAAGTATCATGGGAATCTGGGTATCCAAGACTCCTTCTTCTAGGAAACATCAGAAACAAGAACATACTTTGAACAAACCAAAGAAAGGACAATGGTGCATAAATGCCATTTGTCTTTCCCATGCCGTAGCTGTTTCCTGGAACTGTAATAATCATGGTGCTCAGGAGGCTTGATGGATTCCCATTTTGGATATTTTCTACTACATTGGAAAAAAACAGTATTCTAATAGCCTAGAAAAATTACTACAGGAAATGACTTCTGCCCTACATAATATCTGATTCATTATGGTTTCCAGGATAAAGCATTCGATACAACTTTATGTCTCTGGAGGATTTAATCTATTTAATGCAGGCAAGAGGGGCTGGTACAAAGAGTCTTCCATTCTAGCATGACTGTAATAGTCTTTGGGATAAGGACCATGAGCTTGAAAGGCAGTCCATCATAGATGCTTCATTTTTCTCTTTAACCGCAGCAGAAACATCTGAAGTTAACTTAGGGTTATCCTTTTTCTTATATTTTATTATTTATTTATTTTTCTTATTTTACATATTGATCCAAGTTCCCTTTCTCTGCCTCCCTTCCTCTTTCCCTCCCTCCCTCCCATGTTCCCCAACCACTCTCCCATCCCATTCCCCTCCCCCCAACTCCACAGGGAGGGTGATGCCTTCCAGGAGGGATCAACAAAGTCTGTTAAGCCTCTTAAACTGCCCAGGCCATCTAACTGAGAAGCATATTCAGGGGTCTGAGTGGGTTCAATGCTGGTTTCCCAGCTATCAGTCTGGGAGGTTCAGTGGCTCCTCCTTGTTCAGGTCAGCTATCTCTCTGGATTTCTTTAGCCTGATCTTTTCCTCCCTTTCTGCATCTGGATTCCAGTTCAGCTCAGTATTTAGCTGTGGGGTCTGCTTCAGTTTCCATCAGCTACTAGATGAGGGCTCTATGATGGTGGATAAGTTAGTCATCAATCTCATTATCAGGAAAGGGCTTCTATGGTAGCCTTTCTACTGTTGCTCAAATTGTTAGTTGGGGTCAGTCTTGTAGGTCTCTAGATATTTCTCTAGAGTCAGTTTTCTCTTCAAACCTATAATGGCTCCCTCTTTTATGGTATCTCTCTTTCTCTCTCTTTTTTTCCTCACGTCTATTCTTCCCCTGACTCAATCTTCCTAGTCCTACGTGCTTTCCTCTCCTCCACTCTTTCTCCTAACTCCCTCTCCACTTACTGCCCCCCACTCCCAATATGCTCAGGAGATCTTGTTCCTTTCCCCTTCTGTGAGGAACCTTGTATGAATCTATTACATTCCTCCTAGTTTCTCTGGCAGTGTGAATTATTAGGCTGTAGATACTTTGCTCTATGTCTAAAATCCATATATGAGTGAGTACATACCATGTTCCTCTTTTTGTTACTGGGTTACCTCATTCAGGATGGTTTCTTCAAGTTCCATCCATTTGCCTGTGAATTTCAAGATTCCGGTTCCCTCCCCCCCCACCCCACAGAGGATTATTCCGTTGTATCCACTTTTCAGTTGAGGAGCATCTAGGTTGCTTCTAGGTTCTTGACATTACAAATAATGCTTCTATGAACATAGTTGAACAGATGTCTTTGTTGCATGGATGTCGATCATTTGGGTATATGCCTAAGAGTGGGATTTCTGGGTCCTGTAGTAGAAGACATTAGGTTCTTAATGTCTCCATGGCAATGCCTATGCTCTTTTCTGTCCTTGGAAGTTCCTTTAGTAACTTGTACTTCAAATTTCAGCTCATGTATCGTCACGTCTGGAAAGCTATCCATCCACCAAGCCAATGTAGTTGCCACCTAACAGCCCCCACTGCTCTAGGTAACTGTCTATTCTAGCACTTACAGCCCACCAGGGAAGAGTGTTTTCTGTGTTACTTGTTCTCACACACGGCAGGCCCTGTTGATAAAGGTGGATTCCTGATTTAATTCTATTTAGCTCAGGGTCCAGCGATTATAAATACCATAGTGTTTGCTAGTTGAAAGAACAAATATAAATGAATTTGTGATATAATCTAAAAATAAAACATCAAATAACTGATTATGGTACTTGTAAGTATATTTCCTAGCTTTTTTGTGTGAGTCAGATTTTTCTTTCTTTTTGAGTGGGGAAGCAGGTCTGCATTCCTCTGGTGAGCATGAAGGAAACATAGGAGTTTCTTATTCTCTGCACAGTCACTTATTCCTAGAGATTGGGCAAACATAAGCAAAGCATCTGTCCTAGTTTGCTTTCTGTTGTTGTGATAAGCACCAAAACCAAATGGAGAGGAAAGAGATTATTTCCTTTTACAGCTTGCTGTCAATCATCAAGGGAAACTAAGGCAGGAGCCTGAGGCCAGAACCGAAGCAGAGAGACCATGGAGACATGCTGCTTGCCAGCTAGCTCCCTCTGGCTTGCTCAGACCCCTTCCTCAGATGACCCAGGATCACCTGCACAGGGGCAGCACCACTCACTGGGACAGATTCTCCTCCATCAATCATCAATTAGGAAATACCCTAATGCAGGCCAGGAGAGCAGTCAGGCTAACTGCAGGTCTTCACGGTGCCTTTCATTCCCAATCTCCTAGGCTCATCTCAGCTCTGTAACAGATGACCTGGTGTGGCCTCCCCTTCCCCTGTGCTGTCATCTCCAATGGATCACACAGATCTTCAGTCTTCCTGCTCTTCTCTTCCTTATCATAGCACCAATCTCCAGCAAACACTCCCTGGGAACCTGTTGGCCACACAGGCCAGGGAAGTAGGTAAGGCAACTGGAGATCCTCCCCCTCTCCTCCAATTCCAATCCCCCCAGTCTTGTCCCCAGCTCTGTAGAAGACCACCTGATGTGGCCCCTCGCCATTCTATATCCCCATTCTCCAGGGACTAAGCAGATCCTGGTGGAACACCCTGTTTTCCTCCCTCCTATGAACTCTCAGCACCCACTTCTAGTCCATCCCCATTCCTAAGTGTCAGCTCCCAATACCTAGAAACAGTCTACCTGGAGTCCTCAGTGGCCACACCTGTCAGGATCCCAGAAGCATTCCCCACTAAACAATACACAGCCAACAACTCTCCTAAGAACCAGAAAGGAACAAAAGATGCATCCAACAAAGGCAAAAACAGATATCAGCACATAGGATTACAATCTTCAACACCAGATGTCTAGATGCCAATGTAAAAACACAATTAAAAAACCCACAATCAAAAAAAAAAAACCACCAGGACAATACATCCCCACTAGAGTCCAGCAACCCTTCTATAGTAGGCCCTGAGAAGAGCAACGTAGTGAAAGCACAGGACAAGGACCTCAAATAGCCTTCATGAATATGATTAAGGTTCTTTCAAAGGAAATGAATAAGTCCATTAAAGAAATCTATGAAAATGCAAACAAGCAATGGAAGGAAATGAAAACTGTTCAAGATATGAAAGTGGAAATAGAGTCAATAATGAAAACCCAAACTCCCTGAGACACGGACAGTGACTGTACACAGTGGATCAAGAAAGCCTTCATACAGTACTTGATGGACTCAGATGCAGAGATCAACAACCAAGCACCTAGCTAAGCTCCAGGAATCCAGTCAAAGAGAGGGAGGAGGAAATACATGAACAAGGGAGGTCAAGAACATGATGGAGAAATCTATAGGAACAGCTGAACCAAGCTCATGGAAACTCATGAACTCTGGACCAACAGCTATGGAGACTCCATGGGACCAAAGTAGGTCCTATGTATATGGGAGAGAGTTGTCAAGCTTAGGCTATTTGAGGGGACCCTGGCAGTAGGACCAGGATCTATCCCTGGTACATGCACTAGCTTGTTAGAGTCTATTCCCTATGAGGGGATGCCATTCTCAACCTGAACTCAGTGGGGAGGAGCTTAGTCCTGCTCCAACTTAATGTGCCAGACTTTGTCAATTCCCCATGGAAGAAGCCCTTACCTGTTGGGAGGAAAGAATGGGGGTAGGCTAGGGAGAGGCACCTAAATTCATAAAAGAAACAGCACTACAGCTTAAATCATAGATTAACCTTACATATGGATAGTAAGAGAATTCAACAATGAGAGATTCTCACCAATAGACAAGTCATCCATAAAAAACTAAAAAGAGAATACTGGTGCTAGCTAATGTCATAAACTGAATGGACCTAACAGATATTTATAGAACATTTCATCTAACACACACACACACACACACACACACACACACACACACACCTTCTTCTTCTTCTTCTTCTTCTTCTTCTTCTTCTTCTTCTTCTTCTTCTTCATCTCCTTCTTCTTCTTCTCTTTTCTTCTTCTTCTTCTTCTTCTTCTTCTTCTTCTTCTTCTTCTCCTTCTTCTTCTTTCTTCTTTCTTCTTCTTAGTACCTTATATAACTTTCTCCAAAATGGACCAAACACTTAGATTCAAAGCAAGGCTTGAGAGATACAAGACTGAAATAACACCTTGCATCCTGTCTGACCACCAAGGATTAAAGCTAGATATCGACAACAGAAAGCTTACAAATGGAACACTGAAAAACTCTACTGAATGAAAAATGGGCCAAGACAGAAATTCGGAAAGAAATGTAAAACTTCCTAGAACTTACTGTAAATGAAAATTCAACATACACAAACTTATGGAACACAATGACGGAGGTTCTAAGAGGAAAGTTCATAGCACTAAATACTTACATAAAAAATTAGAGAGATCCCACACTAGTAACTTAACAGCACACCTGAGAGCTCTGGAACAAAGAGAAGTCACACCCAAAAGGAGTAGACAGCAAGAAATATGTAAACTCAAGGAGTTGAAATCAAAAACATAGAAACAAACAAACAAAAAAAATACAAAGAATCAATGTAACAAAAAGTTATTTCAAGCTGGGCAGTGGTGGCGTATGCCTTTAATCCCAGCACTTGGGAGGCAGAAGCTAGTGGATCTCTGTGAATTTGAGGCCCACCTGGTCTACAAAGCTACACAGAGAAACCCCAACTCAAAAAATTAAAAGGGGGGGGGGCTGGAGAGATGGCTTGGAGGTTAAGAGCACTGACTGTTGTTTTTCCAGAGGTCCTGAGTTCAATTCTCAGTAACCATATGTTGGCTCACAACCATTTATGATAAGATCCGGCACCCTCTCCTGGTGTCCAAGGCTGAATGCTGTATGTGTAATAAGTTAATAAATCTTTTTTTTAAAAAAATCTTTAAAAAAAAAAAGTTGTTTCTTTGAGAAAATAAGAGTGACAAAGTCTTAGTCAAATTAACTAAAAATCATAGAGAAGATCAAAATTAACAAAATTGGAAATGAAAAGTGGGACATCACAAGAAACACCAGGAAAATTGAGACAATTTCTTGAAGATATGCTTTAGAAACCTATACTCCACCAAATTGGAAAATCTTAAAGAAATGCATAACGTTCTCAATACATACCACCTATCAGAGTTAAATCAACACCAGATAAGCGATTTAAACAGACCTGTAACCCATGGTGAAATAGAAGCAGTAATTGTCTCCCAACCAAAAAGAGCCTCAGGCCAGGCAGCTTTAGCTCAGGATTATACCAGACTTTCAAAGAAGAGTTAATGCCAATACCCTTCAAATTATTTCACAAAATAGAAACAGAAGGAACACTGCCCAATTCTTTGAAGGGGTCACAGTTACCCAATAGCTAAACCACATGAATAACCAACAAAGACAATTATAGACCAATTTCTATTATGAACATAGATGCAAAAATTCTCAATAAAATATTTGCTAACCAAATCCAAGAACACATCAAAAAGAGCATCTGCCATGATCAAGTAGGCTGCATCCCAGAGATACAGGAATGGTTCAATGTATGAAAATCAATAAATGTAACCCCCCATACAAACTAACCGAAGAAAAAGGCCATATGACCAAATCATTAAATGCAGAAAAGGCCTTTGATAAAATCCAGTACCCCTTTAGGATAAAAGTCCTGGAGAAATTAGGGATACAAGTGACTCGCTTCAACATAAGAAAGGAAATTTACAACAAGCCAACATCAACTAAAATGGAGAGAAATTCAAAGCATAACCAAGACAAAGTTGTCCAATTTCCTCATACATATTCAATATAGTACTAGAAGTCTTAATTAAAGCATTAAAAAGTCAATAAGGAGATCAAGAAGATACAAACAGGAAAAAAAGAAATCAAAATATCTCTAATTGCAAATGATATGATAGTTTACATAAGTGAGCCTAAAAAATTCCACAGGAAACTCCTACAGTTGATAAACACTTTCAGCAAAGTAGCAAGATACAAAATTAATACACAAAAACCAGTAGCTCTCCTATATACACATTACAGACTCAGAAAGAAATCAGGGAAACAACACCCTTCACAATTGCCTCAAAAATATAAAATATCCTGGAGTAAACTAACAAAGCAAATGAAAGATTTGTATTATTAAAAACTTTAAGACATTGAAAAAAGAAACTGAAGAAAATATTAGAAGATGGAAAGATCTCCCATGTTCATGGACCAGTAGGATTAATATGGTCAAAACGGCCATCCTACCAAAAGCAAGCTACAGATTCGATGCAGTCATGACAATTGTCAGTGTTGTATAGAACACACAGGAAAAAAAAACACTAAGGATAGCTAAAACACTCCTCCTGAATGATCAAAGAACTACTAGAGATTTCACCTTCCCCAATCTCAAATTGTCCTACAGAACTATTGAAATAAAAACAGGATGGTATTGGCGCAGATACAAACATGTCAATCCCAGAACTAAGTCTACACACCTATGAACACCTGATTTTTGATGCCAGAAATAAACACTAGAAAAAAAGACAGCATCAACAACAAATTATGTTTGGCCAACAAGTTGATCAAACTGGATGGCTATGTAGAATAATGCAAAAAGATTCATATTTATCAGCTGAAAAAAAAATTCCAAATGGATCAAAGACCTCAGCATAAAGCCAGATGAATCTGATGTAAGAAAATGTGGGGAGTAACCTTGAGCTCACTGACACAGGAAAAGCCTTCCTGAACAGAACACCATTAGCACAGGCAGTAAGATCAACAATTAATGACTGGGACCTCAAGTCACTGAAAAGCATGGCAAAGGACACAGTCATTTTGACAAAGTGGCAGCCTACAGAATGGGAAAAGATTTTTTTTATCAATTGCACCTCTGATAGAAGGCTAGTAACTCAAAACCTGGATATCAAGAAAACAAATAACCCAATTTAACAATGGTGTATAGATCTAAATAGAACACTCAAAAGTGAAACTCAAATGGCTGAGAAACACTTAAAGAAATGTTCAACATCCTTAACCATCTGAAAAATGCAAGTCAAAACTACTTTGAGATTCCATCTTACACCTGTCAGAATGGCCAAGATCAAAACAAATGGCAGCTCATGTTGGCTAGGATGTGGAATAAGAGGAACACTTATCCATTGTTGGTGTGAGTGAAAACTTGCACAGACAATGTGGAAACCACTGTGGCCCCTTCCTTCGGAAGATGGGAATCGACCTACTTCAAGATCCAGCTATGTCATGCTTGGGCACATACCCAAAGGATGTTTCATCCAACAGCAGGGACACTTGTTCAGCCATGTTCATTGCTGCTCTATTCATAATAACCAGAAATTGGAAACAACCTGGATGTCCATCAATGTATGGATAAAGAAAATGTGGTGTATTTACACAATGGAATATTACTCTACTATTTAAAAAATAAAATCATGAAATTTGCAGGTAAATGGATAGAACTAGATGGGGTTCTAGAGCTAAGAGAAGAGTGGGCACATGCTTCTATCCCTAACTCAGAAACTATCTCCAAGTGATGACCATTTGCAAATGAAAAATCAGTTTACTCCAAGGGAGTCTCACTGGTAAAATAAACTACTGTTAAGTATAGGCCACATGACAGTTGTAGCAGAAAATGAACTCAGTGGCATCTTTGGAGGTTCCTTGTCTCATAATGTCATGGTGGGGCTTTTAAAAGATTTACTTTTACTTTTATTTATTTACTCTATAGCTACTGAGTATATATTATGGCTTCTAGTTTTATGTCTTCATGGAATTCCTAAGTGTGTGAATGAGTGGGTTTTCGCATCTGTTTCCTGGGCTGTTTTCCTTCTGTTTATTAGTTTGTTTGCTTTGTCCTATTCTAACTTGTTTGTTTTTATTTCTTCTTATTATATTTTATTATTATCACTCATATATCTGTTTGTGGATCTAGAGGGGAGAGACTGGGGGGAGAAGTAGAAGAAGGGAACCATAATCATAATATATTGTATGAAAGAGAATTTTCTAATTCAATTTTTTAAAAAAGGGAGAGAAAAAATGTTCCCCAGACGTTCCCACAGGCCAATCCAATGGAGGTAATTCCTCGGCTGAGATTCCCTCTTCCTGGGTTTCAAGTTGACAAAAACTAACTAGTGCAATCATTTGTCAACTTTGGCACACAAACACATCACTTCACAAAATAAAATATAATAAGATAAAATATAAACCATCACATCTGAGTTAGACAAGGCAAACCAGCAGAAGGAAACAAGCTCCAAGCGAAGTCACAAGAATCAGAAACCTGCTCATTCACACATTCAGAAGTCTCATAAAATTACTAAGCTGAAAGCTATAAAGTGTATACAGAGGTCCTGGTGCAGACCTGTGCAGACCTGTGCTCACTGCTTCCGTCTCTGTGAGTTCATGTGAGCTTTGCTCAGCTGATTCAGAGGCCCTGTTCTCCGGTGTCCTCCATCACCTCTGGCTCTTACACTCTTCCTGCGTCCTCTTTGGTGGGAAAACACATCACTTTAAAATATAACCCTTCCTTATTGTTGTTGTTGTTGTTGTTGTTTTGGTTGTCTCCAAGATCTCATTTTATTATCATAATTTAAAAAAATACAGGCCAACTTTGAAATTCCTGTCACCTTTAAAACATTGGAAGGGTTTAAAAGTCCAAGGTGTCTTTAAAAAACCTAAGGTCTCTTAATTGTAGCTCTTTTGAAATAAAAAGAAGTTATGTGCTTTTATAATCCAAGAGGGGAGAATCAGGGCAGAGTTACAATCAGGTCAAAGCAGAACTCAGCTAGTCATCTTGATGATGCTTCCATCTGAATCAAATTTGTTCTCTAGTCTGCTGTGCTAGCTGCTCGATCTCCTTGATGGCTCTAGACGGTCAGGTTTCCCATATATATATATTTGTTCCAACAGGTCCTTTTCTTAAGAATGTTATCTTCAGGAAGACGTATGATCCTGCCCTCTTATGTAACTGTGTGGGGGTTTATTTACCCATGCTCACTTATGTTGAGGCCCTGGCATGTGGGGCTGGGATGCTTTCAGAGTCCTATCTGGTGAGCTTTTTATAGATTCAAACACATTAGTCACTGTCAGTACAGCAAAGCAGATGTTCATGGCACCAAGAACAGGGTAGCTTGTTACATTGTATTTCTAAGAAGAATTAAACTAAAATGTGAGGAAAATTAATTATCCAAAGGTAGCTGTCATAACTTTACACGATATCCACAGAGGAAACAGAAAATCCAGGCTTAGTGGAATGCCAGAGGAAATGAGGGCTTTATTTAATTAAAGGGCTGACATGAAGTTTTGCCTACTTGAAATCAGGAGGGTGGTCTGGAATATTTCACTGGATCCAGATTCTGCAATCTCCCTATTTTTTTTTTTTAATGGCTCTTAATGTCTATGTAAGGACTTGACTGAGGGTTCTTCAAACTAAATCTTGGGTAGGATTTTATTAACATATCTTAGTTTTTAAAGCTCTAAGAAAATGTTAAGTGTTAGAACATAAGTGAACTCTAAAATGAAATGATGCCTGAATTATCTATCTGCTTCCTCAATGATTTAGTAACAGGTCATATTAGTATTATTTTCTAGTCTTACATACCCAAGTTATTTTTCACAGAAACACCATGGACAGGAAAGACTTTTATATGCTACTATCCCACTATGGAAATATGAGAAAGAGTTAAGTTTATTTCTGTTTTAGTTTCTGTTACTGTGATAAAACAAACAAACAGAAAACACTTGGAATAAAGTAATTTAGGGGACAAAAGGATTTATTTGGCTTACTCTCCAGGTGAAAGCCCATCTCTGAGGCAGGCGCTCAGTCAAGAATTTGAAGCAGAAACCATAAAGGAACACTGTTGCTAGCTCAGCAGCAGGCTCTTGTTTAACTGTCTTTCTCATAAAACCTAGGACCACCTGCCTAGGGAATAGTAAACCTCCTACTCACCTAACAATAATGACAATTTGTCAGATAGCCCCAATCCCTTCTCAGTTAACTCTAAGCTGTATCAACAGCTAAAGCTCACTAGGACAACCTATAAGCTTTGGTAATGAGAAGCAATGTGATGCCCACATTTTATTCCAATCTTTGGCTTATATAGTCAGATCCTTAACACTGCCCCTTTAAGCATTGTTTTGTGGCTGTTTCCTTGATTAGTCACATTGTGTCAGAAAGCACACTGTATACTACATTAATCTTTTAACAATACTGCTTTATAAGCCAGTATATGTCAATGTTTATAAATGTTCTTAAGGTCTTGAAAAGAATGTCTGTTCTACAGTCCCTGAGCAAAGCTATGTATATCAACACCATTGTTTAAACCCTTTGTAACTTTCTTTGTTGTTTTTTTTTTCCTGCTAGCTATACTAATTAGGTACCTAAAAATAGAATGATAATGAAATTGTTTAGCTCTACTAAGTTCCACTTCATATATCTTTATAATGTTACTAGGTAATTAAAAGGTTTACAGCTATTTTGGGCCTGGAGAGATCATTTTGAGATTAGGAGCTGATCTTAAAGCTGACATGGATTTGGTTCCCAGCATCCACATGGCATATTACAACCATCTATAACTCCAATTCTAAGGGTCTGGTGACCTGTTTTGGCCCGGGGACACCACACATGCATGCAGTACACAAACACATATGCAAGAAAAACATCAGTACAGATTTTAAAAAGAAGTTTATAACTATCTTCATTCACTAGTGAGTTGGTATTACCATTATGAAGTATATGTTTTCCTATTTTTCTACTTTTAAATTTTTTACATTTATTTTTATGTGTATTGGAGTTTTGCTCACCTGTATGTGTATGTACCACATGTGTGCCTGGTGCTTTCAGAGACCAGAAGAGGGCGTTGGCCAGGATGAGAGTTACAGACAGCTGTAAACTACCGTGTGGGTACTAAAAACCAAACCTGGGTCCTCTGGAAGAGGAGACAATGCTCTTAACTACTCAGCCATCTCTCCAACTCCTATCTCCATTTTTTCACTTTTAACCTTTCTGCATATTTATGTATAGTATGTGTCCTAGCTGGTTTTATGTCAACTTGACACAAGCTATAGTCATTATGAAAGAGGGACACTCAACTGAGAAGAGAAAGTGCCTCCAAAAAATCTCCCTGGAGGCAAGTCTGTAGTGCATTTTCTTAATTAGTGATTGACACAGGAGGGCCCAGCTCATTGTGGATAATGCCATCCCTGGACAGGTAGTCCTGGGGGTAAATGAAAGCAGGCTGAGCAAGCTGTGGGCAGTGAGCCAATGAACCTGTTCCTTCGTGGCCTTTGCTTCAGTTCTTGCCTGGAGTTCTTGCCCTAACTTCCCTTCATGATAGACGACCACTGTAAGCTGAAATAAACTCGTTCCTATCCAAATTGCTTTTAGTCACAGTGCTTGCTTTATCACAGCAATAGAAACCTTAATTAAGACACCAGCATTGTATTAAATGCGGAAAAACTGCAAGTATTCAATGTAAAATCAGGAATAAAACAAGGGTGTCCGCTCCCTCTGCTCTTACTCAGCATCATGCGCCCTGTCTTAGCTGGAACGATAAGAAAACAAATAAATAAATAAAACAGGTACAAACAGGAAATGAGTAAATTTTTTCTTTATTTGTAAACAATACAAATCTACTAAAATAAAACAAAAAAAACCTCTAAAGAATGAACCAGGAAACTTAGACATGTTTATCTAAGAATCTGGACACAAAATCAACACAAAAATCAGTAGGCTTTCTATATATCAACCACAAACATGCTGAGAAAGAAATCAAGGGGGGAAGGCCCCATTTGCAACAGATTCAAGAAATCAAATAAAACACCAAGGAATAAGCCTAACCAAAGATGAAAACTTTAAAACACCAAAGAAAGAAACTGAAGAAACTACAAGATTAAAAGGCCTCACTGCTCATGTTTGACAGGTTCTTATACAAATATTTATAATAACAAAAACCACCTATAGATTCATTGTGTTCCGCACCAAAATTCCAATGACATTCTTCACAAAACTATAAAAAAAAGTCTTAAAATTCACATGGGAACACAAAGCCCTTCAAATAGCCAAAACAATCTTGTGCCTAGTAACTTTAGTATCTAATGTGATGACTGATTCATTTCTGCTATTAGCTTTTGTTGATTCCTATCCGCAGTACGCCCTGTGTGGGAACTACTTTGAGACGTACCATGAAGGTGCCTTTCCCTAGAAACAGTGTGCATTGAGTCGTGCAGGGTATTTGCTTCAGGACCTACTGGAACTACTTCATGCTGAATTCAATCACTGGAGGGTTTGTTCTGATCACAGGGCACGTCAGTTTTGTTTGTAAATCTCAAGGTTGGCTATAATTCCAAGTTCTCAGATGCCGCTGACCCTCCTCCCTCCTTTCTTACTCAACACTCAAACATCTTCCCATGGAACCACTGAGATTACAGATGGGAAAAAAACAGTCTTTTTTCCTCCCTCAGCCCCTCCCCACACTCCCTCTTTATTGTCTCATTCCTCATTTTCTTCTGGGAACCAAACCTGCTCCCAGTTAGGAATTAAAGAGACACCTTTAAGACTAAGCTAAGGTGTCTCTTTAATTCCTAACTTCAACAACACTGTCCCAATATGTTTCAATTTCTACCCTGGGTAAAGGCAGGGTTTTGCCTCCATGGCCGTGGGGAAAAATACAGATGCACTGTCTTCCATGTACCTCCCAGTTAGATGGAGCCGGTCTCCTGCCCAGTGGTCTTAGCAACTCCACTACAGGGTCCCACAGCAATGGGGACTCTGGAGGCACCAGTAGTTCCAGGATTCAAATCCCACCCCCAGATTAAATTTCTCTTTCCTTGTCTTCAGCCCATCAGATTCATGATGGCTAGAGGAACTTGATGCCATGTTCTCATTTTTATATTTCTCTCTTTATGGTTTCACTTTTTGTTTGTTTGTTGTTTGTTTTGTTTTTGTTTTGGGTTTTTTTTGAGAGGGGGGGGAGGGAGGGACGGAGGGAGGGACAGAGGGAGGGACGGAGGGAGGGAGGGTTTCTCTTTATTGCTTTGGAGCCTGTCCTGGAACTAGATCTGTAGACAAGGCTGGACTTGAACTCACAGAGATCCACCTGCCTCTGCCTCCTGAGTTCTGGGATTAAAGTTGTGTGTCACCGACACCCAGCCTATGGTTTTCATTTTTTAAGTTTGCTTAAATAACCACATTCTTGACAACTTAAAGGGAAAACTATCAAAGATTTTGCCATTTTTCAGCCAATCATTCCTGAACTGTCCTACATGTAACAGCTATAAAGTTTGAAATGCTTCAGTTTAACAACTCATTCAAGGATTTTTATGTTATTTACTTTAGCTTTTGTGCTTCTGTTAAAACAGTGAGAACAAGGGGCTGGAGAGATGGCTCTGAGGTTAAGAGCACTGTCTGCTCTGCCAGAATTCAATTCCCAGCAACCACATGGGATCTGGTACCCTCTTCTGGCAGGCAGGCATAAAGGCAGGCAGAACACTGTATACATAATAAATAAATCTGAGAGAGAGAGAGAGAGAGAGAGAGAGAGAGAGAGAGAGAGAGAGAGAGAGAGAGAGAGAGAGAGAGAGCAAAAATTACTCCCTGAAATACAAAAAGTGAAATTTAATCACGTAACAAATGCTTTTAGTGAAAGGCACTATCAGAGATGTAGTTATTTCTTCACTTCTCTGGTTTTTCCTTTGCCTTTACTGAGATTCTTAGAGTTTGGCTGGGAAATTTTCAGTCTTTTATTAGCTGCTTGATCCTTTAAAGAAACTTTTTCTTGCCTTTTTTAAAAAAATTATCTACCATTTAAAATTGTTTTCAGTATCATCAGGTCACTGTCACTTTCCTATTACTGGAAAGCATTTAATCAGGGGTTTGATAACAGTTTCAGAGGGTTTGAGCAGACAGGCGTGGATCAGCAGCTGGGGGCTTCACATCCTGACCCAGGGGCAGCAGGCAGAGAGGCAGACCCAGAGATACAGACAGACACAGATACAGATAAACAGAAAGAGGCAGACTGGGCAGGAGTTTTAAAACCTCAAAGCCCACCCTAGTGATACATTTCCTCCAACAAAGTCACACATAATCTTTTCCAAACAATCTACCAGCTGATGAATAAGCAGTCAAGTATATGAGCCAATCAAAGCCATTCTCATTTAAACCACTACATGCCAAGTCTCTGATGTCTGCTTCCTCTCCATTTTTTACTCGTTTTATCAGAAAGGCCTTCCTTAGCAATACTCAAAAAACTCCCATATCATCCCCAGTCCCCTTTGTCTTCTTTCTTCATAGCACCTATCACCTATAAACATTCTTTATAACTTTGTTTCATAATATACTTGCAAGGCAAATCAAAGCCTTGCCATCCATGATCCCAAAATGCTGTGTGACTTTTTGCCGCTTCATGGCTCTCTAGTCTCCCCCCTTTACTGACCCCTTTGCCCAAGGGAAACATGGTATGCTGGCTCCATTCCATTCTTCAGAGAAGACAAAGTTCCCCATGTGTTCCAGGTCTTATTCTATCTAGAACGCTCATTCTTCCTGATCTCCATGCCTAACCACCTCATCCTTTAGTTCTAAATGTGTATGTCACTTTGTTGGAGATGACTAACCTTCAGTCATTCTGTGTCACTCTCCTTCACAAGTCCCCCACAGTGTTAACACAATTTCTGAGATTCTGAAAGGGGTTTTAGTGGTGGTGGATCTCTGTGCAACGAGACATTGGACCCATGAGATCTTGCCTCACACAGTGGAGAAAGCTTTGTCTGTATGCCTCTTAGAAAAGCCTGGGCCATCAAGGGCAGGAAGGCTTACCAGCCCTCCTCCAGTGACTAATGACTTCAGCTTTGTAAAAGTCTGTGGAGAGGAGTGTTTCCTGCTCATCAGTCAAATGTCAAGGTCAATCGACCCTGCTTCCTGCCACTGAAGGGACTCTCCTGCCCTAGTCTTTCTCGTGAGCACCCCGAAGTCTGTATAAAGGGTCCCAAGTGAGTGCGAGAAGATGCCATGTCAGGGCCTTTTCTCCATGAATTCCCTGCATACACCTGGCACTTAGTCACTTATTTTATCCATGGTGCTGGGGAGAGACCCCGGGACCTCACACATGCCAGGGAAGCGCTCTCCATAGTTCCATCCCCATGCTACCCTCCCGCTTCCATAGGATCTTGCTAAGGGAGGCTGTCCTCTCCTTATTTTCTTGCCTCCACCTCCAGTACTGGGATGACAGGTGTATGCTTGTCACTGTCCTTTAAAGAATTAACATTTTCAGTTTCTATCCTAATCCTCTAAGTCTTTCACATGCCTGCCATTATTCTAGTCTGTCTGAAAAATGTAAGGTCTAGGAAGCCAGCATCCCCTCAAGTAGCATTATTGTCCAGTGTGATAAAGTATTAGCATTACTGTCCAGTGTACAGTGTATGAAGAATTAGCATTACTGTCCAGTGTATGAAGTATTAACATTACTGTCCAGTGTATGAAGTATTAACATTACTGTCCAGTGTATGAAGAATTAGCATTACTGTCCACTGTATGAAGTATTAGCATTACTGTCCAGTGTATGAAGACTTAGCATTACTGTCCAGTGTGATGAAGTATTAGCATTATTTACTGTCCAGTGTATTAAGTATTAGCATTATTTGCTGTCCAGTGTGTCCTCTAGAACAGGCATACTAAACACCAACTACGAAGTGTCTGTGTTCCTTGAAGCTTAAAGCTCCTTCCTTGAGGCACATCCCAGTCTGTGCAGGTGTTGCCTGGCCTCCCTGCTTGAAACTGGGGGTAAAAAAAAAAATGCAGATACCTGTGGTCTGATCAGTGTTTACTGACAAGAGTAATAAACACTGGCAAAGATAATTTGTAGATGGGAAAGAAATACCAACTTGTTTGTTCTTGCTTTGGGTCAGCCTCCTATTCTTGCCAAACAGCCCGTGTGTCCTGCTTTTCTTTGCAAGCGCTTACCATTCTTTGGAATTCAATTCCATTGATTATTTTCTCTAATTCCTAAGGCAAAGCTGTGGCTTCTTTTTTCTTGTTAGGATAAAATATTGGGCTGGAGAGATGGCTCAGCTGTTAAGAGCACTTGCAGAGGATGTGGGGTTGGTACCCAGCATCTACATGACAGTTCACAACTACCTGTAACTCCAGCTCCAGGGAATTCAATGGGCTCTTCTGGCCTCCTCTTGCTTCCATGTGGTACACATAAACTCACCCAGGCCCACATACATACACATAAATTTTAAAAATCTCAAATAGCTTTACAGCGTCTTACACCATGGGTTGGAAAACAAATCTCCAGCTATCCTTAATTGCTTTTTTAGTACCAAAGACAGACACTGATCTGCAAATGTGATTTCTTCAGCTTAAAAATGCTGAGTTTTTAAAGCCACTTCTGTGATTATCTCCAGGAGTTTCCCAAATAGCCTACTGAACATTTCAGCACAAGGGCCAAAAGCTACAGACTGAGCAGTGCCATCCTGAAGATAGATGAGGGAGGAGAAGGTGAGTCTGACTCACAGCCTGTTACAGAGAATGTGTGTCCATACTGGATCAGGGCACACACAGGAACATAAAAGCCACTTGAGAGAAAAGGCATTGGGAGATCTCAAAAACAGGTGAGGCAGTGTGGCAAAAGGTCTACACAGGTCTGACATGGGAACAGTGGGTGATAACTGCCACTCTAGGCTTTCAACTTCCTGGTTCCTCTCCACACTCACACTCCAGTCCCACCCCAAACTAGACCTTCTGTGAGTTCACCTCCTCTACACTGAAGAGTTTTTGTTAGGACTGCTGCTTAAAAAACTTAGCTACACCCTAACCAAGGCTTTGCCTGGGCTCTCATAAGCTTAAGAAAAAAACCTATTGAGCTACTGTGCATGAGCTCCCCATACACAGTTCCCAGAACAGCACCCATATAATTTCTTAAATAAAATCTATTTATTTTTTCTTTTGATTCTGTAAATACCTAGTACTCCTGCTTGCTTACATTAGCAAAGCTGAGATTCTGCTTCTTGGAACCCAAGAAACTATGCCCAAGAGAACGAGGAAAGGCCATGGGGAGCACATGAAGACAGCCTGAGATGCAAACTTACAAAAGGGGCCTGTATGATGGCTATTAAAGTGCAGATACGTCATGAGCAATCATGTTTCTGTGTGTCCACTTAATGAGCATTTCAATGACTAGGATGATATTAAGAGTTTACCCACATACCTCCTTCATTAGAAATAAATAAATGAGAATGGATGGCATGAGCAGGGCACAATATGCTACTGGAAAAAAGTCAAGGGACAGCAGCAAACCATCTATATTACAATAAAATACACTGTACAGGCTTATTGAAATTTCACTGTGAAATTAAAGTTATGAAATTCATTTGTATTATGCAAGTCACACATGTAATAAATGTAACGAACAAGATAACCCACAAAGAGAAATACAGCTGGGTACCAATCCCTATGTTTTCAACAAACACCTTGGAGAATGCTCAATGGAACAGTGAGCCAGGTCCACTGCAAACACAGCCCAACAGCATGTGATTTCAGATGAACAATTAACTGTTGTATAGTCCTGTATTCTCATTATAAAGACAAGTCCTATAGCCCAGGGAAATCAGCTACTTTGTCTCAAGCTAATAAGGGTAGATTTTAGGTATGACTCAGATAAGGCTTCCTCTTTTTTTGCTAGAAGATAGTGACAGAATATTTCATTCCTATGTAATCTGAACCTTAGCAATCTAACTTAAAGAGATAAGAACTCATTTAGGACTCCCTTATAATGCATGCATATATATACAGAAAATTATGCACGCAGACCTACAATACACATACAAAAAGAGAGATGCACACATAAAACGCATACACAGAGATTTGCATGTTTTCTAAGTCCTTTTGTGGAGACTTTTATTGCTTTTTGAAAGTTGAATAAAAATTGAGGCTGGAGAAATGGTTCAGCACTGGCTGTTCTTGCAGAGGGCCTTGGTTTGGTTCCCAGCATCAACATGGAAATTCACAACTATCCATAACTCCAGTCTCTGGGGATCCAATACCTTCTTCTGACCTCTGTGGGCAACAGGCATGCATGCAGTGCATTTACATGCATGCAGGTCAAACACTCATACACATAAAATACAAACAAATATATCTTTAAGAAATCAATTTATAATAATCAGGATAAGACACTCATTTTTCATTTACCAAAGAAATGGTCAGATTAACAAGATACTGAGATTCACTGTTACAGGCTAAGTGGACACAGGATTAGGAAGCCTTGGTACTGCTGACATTATAGGAAAGACAATTCTTTGATGGAGCAAGCTATCCAACGTAAGGTGCTTAGGAGCACCCAGAGCTCTGTCCATAGACGTCAGTAGTATCCCTACGTCATAATACTGAAACTATCTCTGCACACTGACAAACACCCCTGTGGTCAAAACTGAAAAGTGCTAATTTTAACATGACCATAAGGAAATAAATATAACTGCCAGCTATGATTCCACTGTAGTCAATGGCCACTCAGTGGAGTTACATTCCAGTTTTGATTCAAATACTCATCACGGTTAGAATTAGGTGAATTATACTGGTGTCTGTCTGACAGCTGCCCAATACAATAGCCATGTACCACCATGACAAATAAACACTGGAAATGTGGCTCTCCATAGTGAGGAATGGCAATAAGTACAAAACACACTCTATTTTGAAGAATTTCTGTGGAAAAAGCAAATCTCTCCACATTTTTATATTAATTAATCTATCTGTGTTTACTAACTGAATGAAATACATTTTAAATCCATTTTACCAGATCATGTTATGGTTTTGAAGTATAGCTACTAAGAAACTTTACATGTGTTATTTTAGACTTGACATGAGTATTACTCCTTAACAGAAGCAACCTTGAGTTTCTTAAGAAAGCAAGGCCAGCCCTCTAGGTCCCATCATAACTCCTTGTGGAGCTGCGAAGGCTTGCCAACCTCTTTCGGCCAGTTGCTCCTGTTCCAGTGCCTGATTCTGAGCATTTCAGCTGGCTCTCTTCTGGTGGCTGATTTACCTCCCTGGGGCTGCTCAGTGCTCTCCTGCACCTCCGATTCTTTCATACACTCCGAGACTTTCTTTGTGGGAGCTTGAGGTGTAGGGGCATCCATCATACTTAGAAAATCAAAAGCTGGAAGAGGGGGTTTCCATTCCTGATCAGATAGAATTGCTGGAAGGAAGAAACAATCAAGAGTATTACTGATAAACAGAGATGAAATCACTGTATGAATACAGATAAAAAGCAAGCCACCATGCGGTTGCTGGGAATTGAACTAAGGACCTCAGGAAGATCAGTAACTGATCTTAACCTCTGAACTATCTCTCCAGCCTGAGTAGCAGTGGCTCATGCCTTTAATCCCAGCACTTGGGAGGCAGAAGCAGTTCAAGGCCAGCCTGGTCTACAAAGCTACACAGAGAAACCCTAGTCTCAAAAAACAAACAAACAAAAAACAATGTTTTATTTTGAAATGTGTAATTGTAGGGGGGCCTTATTAGCCATCTTCATTTGCATTTGTGTTTGTGGTTATATAAGGGAGGTATATGCACACTTTCCATCATGCATGCAGAGGCCAGAGAAGTCCACTATATTTATTGCTCTCCACCTTATTTTTTTCAGACAGTCTCTGACTGAATGTGAAGTTTGCCATTTTGGCTGGCCTGCAAGCTCCCAGGATTTGCCTGTTTCCACTCATCAGTACTGGGGCTACAGACACAAGCAGTCATGTTCCACTTTCATGCAGGTGCTAAAAATTTGAATTCAGCTCTCTTGCTTTCACAAGTGCTAAAAAAAATCTCTCCAGCCTCTAGTTTCATATTTTAGTATTATATTCATACTCTACTTATTTTTCTGCAGTGGTTAAGTATTACTAAAAACAAAAACAAACAAAAACATCTTATTACCAGCTTAACCCTAATTGAAGGTTTAAAAAAAATAACATTATAGACAGGTACAAATATCAAGTTTCTTGCTTCCCTCCCTACTCCAGACTATTTTTAAATCTGTTTTATTGTTCAAAACAAGTAAACTGATGAGCAGTGATGGCACATGCCTTTAATCCCAGTACTCAGGAGACAGAGGCACACAGATCTCTGAGGACAGCCTGCTCTACAGAGTGAGTTCCAGGACAGCCAAGGCTACCTAGATAAATCCTGTCTCAAAAACAAACAAAAAAAAAATTAAATCTAGCATTTACCATTGCATTTCAGCAGATACAACAGAAAGACACGCATGAACTGTTACTTTCCCCGTGAGATTCTGGTCATCAATCACTAAGTCTGTGTGGAAAACACAGTGCCAAGTCAAAGGATTGGACTAGATAACTAGAGTTGGACACAATATCAACATGCTAGAACATTTCAAAATCACTGAAACAAAAGTCAAAGTGTAAAAGTCTGACCTGACTAAATAGACAAGAATGAGGCTCAACATGAAAAATTTCAGATTTCATGCAGTTATAGTACATGTCTACTTTGGTTTTTGTTGTTGCTGTTGTGGTTATAGCAGAATAGCTGAGTCTGGGTCATTTACAAAGAAAAGTTTATTTGGGCTCATAGTTCTAGAGTCTTGGAAGTTCAAGCTTCATACTGCTTCGACTTAGCTGTGGAAGCAGAAGGGGAGTCAGTTGTGATAATATCTGGGGGCCTCCTAAATCTGGAATCCTGTTATAACACTGTGTAAGTATTTCTACAGGTACACATCTAAGTGTATGCATGTGTGCATGCAGGATCCCTCAGAAATCAGAAGAGGGGTTGGGTTCCCTAGAGCTGGAATTACCACCAGTGTGAGTCATCCAGTGGGCACTGGGGACTAGAACCCACATCTTCTGCGAGAGCCATCTCTCCAGCCCCAAACAACTACTTTTTAAGTGATTAGTTTCTTCTACTCAATTTTATTATTATTTTTCTTAAAGATTTTATTATGGTTTTTGGAGATAAGGACTCTGTAGCCATGGCTGCCATGGAGCTCACTCTGTACACCAGACTGGCCTACAATTCGCAGAGATCTGCCTGCCTCTGCTTCCTGGGTACTCTACTTTGAAACTCAAATTGAAATTTGATCAGCATTTGGCCATGCTGAAAGGTGGGTCCTAGTAAGTGGCATTGGGTTAATGCTAGGGATTAAACTCAGGCCATCAGGCTTGCACAGCAAGCACTTTACCAAGTGAGCCATCTCCCTGGCTCTGAAAAGTAACTATTTCTATGACTCATCCCAGAAAAAAATATTTAACATTGTTACTCACACTAGTAATGCTTTAATCTTGAAGCATTTTCTGTTTTTAAGTCAATACCCTTTCCATACACTTTATGAAAACAAGTCTATTTTTTAAAGTTAATTATAGACAAGCAATAATTTTAAAGTGCCATGGAGTTAACTGAACTATAAATACCCGGTGATTAGATGAATTCCCTTAGATGGGTCTCATGCAGTGCTCACAGTATTTTAAAATGCTGGTCATACTACACAGAGAATAACAGACTTTGGAGAACTTAGTCCTAAATGGCATGTCTTTATCAAATTCCTTCCCCTGACGCTCACTGATCTATGCCAAAGAGGTGTCAGGAAGACTGGAAGAGCCAGAGGGGAGGGATGTCTCCAAGGAAACAGCATCTTCTGACTCAACAGGCCTGATACACATCTGAACTCAGAGACTGATATGCAGAGGCCTGTACCAGTCCAAACCAGACAAAATCCCAGCACAGAGAAGGGGATGTGGATGAAAACTTCCATCCCTAATCAAGAAGCTATTTGCAATAGATCCTCTTAGGAGAGGGAAGATCAGTTTTCTCCATCATAGTATACTGGATATTACCAACCACACTCCATGGCAGGCTCATATCACAAGTACAACTTACGAGATACATTAGCTAACTAAAAGGTATACTAAAAATTATTTGACCTAATTAAATATTTTTGAGAAATAAACTATATATTTAAGCATATGAAGTAAGCTTGTAGAAATAAGTTGTGGTAGGAGAAGTTATATAATGCTGTCTGCAAAAATAATAAATGCTCTGAAAATAGAAACTTAGGAATCACCTATAAATCAAACACTCGTCTCTTTAAGGTTCAGAAGCATAAATGAAGTACAGTTTACTAGAGTTGAAAAGCTCAAATAAAAATCTGCACTGCTTTATGCTGTGCACTTGCTGGAAGACAATGTCTTCTATTCAACTATACCAAACTTGGTACATCATGGGGGCATTAAATTATGTTATTCATAGAACTCAGGCTTCAAAGTAGTACTGATAAATTATCAGATTACAAAGTGAGCAATGAAGGAAATACAGGGGGGTAAGAATGACTATCTACAGTTGGCAACATTCACTTAAATGTTTATTAAAGTGTTTAAGCAAAGTCTAGTTTAAAGAAAAGAGAAATGCAATTTTTAAAAGGATAACCACTAGAGCTTGGCATTTCAATGTTGCTAATTATTTGCTGAGGGAAATATAAAAAGGTCTTATAATGTTTTCAATTGAAAACAAATCTGACCTTTGATTGTGTGGCTGATACATTATTCATGAAATTATTAGCTACATAAAGAACAGTAGCAAACACTTCTTGAACTTTTATTATATGCCAGGCATTACTCGTTCAGTCTTTAACAGAAGCACAATCTTTCCATGGCACTGAAAAGCTGGCCATGGCAGAGAGAGGCTGGGTAACTGGACAAACTTCCACATTAACTCCCAATAAGAAGAGCCAGTGGCCACATCTCATCTGTGGTGCTGGTCACTCCCACTGTATTCCCAGAATATCATTACAACCTGGGCCAGCTTCTGACCTTCTCTCAAAGCATGGTTAGCTGAGACCTGCCTAACTAAGTGTCTAGTGTGGCTAGCACGGAGGGACAGAACACACGAGGTCATGCCATAAAATTTTGTAAAACCTAACTTAAAAACAGAAGCAGACACACAGAAATGATGGAGACCCTCAGTGGGTGAGATGCTGAAGGCCTTAAAAGCTGCACAGAAGGGATGCCAGACTATCAGAAAACTCTGAGGAGGAATGATTCTTTCAGAATTACTGGCAACAGTTGTGGCAATACAATCAAAGCTCCCACAATGTTCTTGCCAAGGAAGAACTATCTTCAGGTTTACATGTTACAAAGTTCCTATACATATTGCCTTACTTGACTGCTAAAGTAAATTTGTGATGTATCAAAGTAGGAACAGTGCATAGCAGAGGAAAAAACCAATACTGGGTGTGAAAAATGGATCACAAGCTCAAAGCTATTTTGAGCATCCATGGTTTCTAAAGCACAGCTATTTGAGATGCACCCATCTCTACTTGAAGAGTCCATAAGTCTTGTACCTGACAGCAAAGTAGCAGCATTCACAGGACCCCATGAGGATCATAAGCATCTGAGGACTGCAGGTGCTACAGTCAAAAGGGTACACTCTCACACTGAGAAAGGACCAGGGTACACTCTCACACTGAGAAAGGACCAGGGTACACTCTCACACGGAAAGGACCACAGTGCTCTCTCACACTGAGAAAGGACCAGGGTACACTCTCACACTGAGAAAGGACCAGGGTACACTCTCACATGGAAAGGACCACGGTGCTCTCTCACACTGAGAAAGGACCAGGGTACACTCTCACACGGAAAGGACCACGGTGCTCTCTCACACTGAGAAAGGACCAGGGTGCTCTCTCACACGGAAAGGACCAGGGTGCTCTCTCACACGGAAAGGACCAGGGTGCTCTCTCACACTGACAAAGGACCATGTAAATTATCCCATAGTAGTATTACTCATAACAGCCAAAAATTGAAGGTGTCCTCTCACATGGGCAGAAACACACAATGTAGTGTCTTCACGTGGTGAAATATTATCTACCCGTAAACTGTAATGACCGCTACAGTATATTTATTCTTTAAAACTGTACCCCAAGAGATAGAGTCAGACATAAACACTTACACACAGTATTATTTCATCAGTACTACAGATTAAATATTAAAGCTAGAATGGTTTGTGAATTCTACAATGTTGAGATATCTGTATTCCCACGTTCTCTGTAGCATTAATTCATAATTGTCATGGTTTGAAGATGACCTGTGTCCATCAAAAGATAAATGGATAATGAATGGTGAGTGTATAGAATGAAATGCTATTCATTCTTAAATAGAAGGTACCATGTCATTTGTGACAATATGGATGAACCTTAAGGGCATTACACTTGGCAAATTACTCCAGATATAGAAAGACAAATACAACACGATATCACTTAAATGTACAAACCTAAAATAACCAACTCATGGAAATAAAGAAACCAGAAGTTACAAAGGGTAGGAGACTACAAATGGTGAGATGTTAGCCAAAAAGACACAAAACTTGTTAGACAGAAAAAGTGTTCTGGAACTCTGCTGTAAAGACTGCACTAAATAGTACATTACACAAACATACAAATTCTTAACAGACTTTTCTCCTTTTATATTTAAATATTCATGTAATGTGCAAGACTATGTTTGCACATATGTATGTGTGCACGCAGGTACATGTGCACGTGTGTGTACACAGAGACCAGAGGTTGACCTCAGGTATGTTCCTGAATCACTGTTCACCTTAACTATCAAGGCAGGGTGTCATGCTTGAACCTACAGCTTGGTAGTTAACCTACCCACCAGCTTGCTGTAGGAATCCCCTGCCTCTGTCTCCTGCATGCTGGGGTTTCAGTCAGTCGCCCACCCAGCATTTATGTAGGTGCTGTGGATCCAGACTCCTATCCTCAAGCCTGTTTACCTGGAAAGCCATCTTTCCAGCAAACAGTAGATTTTGAAATGATCTTTTCACAAAGAAATGATAAGTGTGTGAGGTAACAAATGTTAATTAGCTTGATTTAAGTGTTCCATAATACATACACACACACCTACCACACACACACACACACACACACACACACACACACACACACACATATATGTATATATATACATATATATATATATCAAAATACCGTGCACATCATAAATATAAAGATTTCCATTTGTCAATTTTTAAAAATTGTCTCTGGGATTGGGGAGACTGTTCAGTGGTCAGAGTCCCTTTGGACCAACATCAAAGTTGGACAGACCTGATGGCTGCCTATAGTCCCAACACTCACAAGCCAGAGAATGGGAATCCTAGGGCAAGCTGGCTAGACTAGTCATAATTAGTAAGCTCTCTCTGGGTTTGGGAAGAGATCCTACCTCAATAAATGAAGTGGAGAGCAGTTAAAGACATCTAATGTCAACTTCAGGCCTCCCAAGTACAGGCATTCATACACATTTGAACACACATATGTATATATGTATACATACATGCATATACACACATATATACTAACACACGCGTACACACACCACACCACATATATACCCATGAAAAAACTGTGACTCTACAATAGACATCTAGGTTGGAATTAACACTTCTTCATTTATTGGTTAGTTGTAACTTTAAACTAGTTATATACATTTTGTATGACTGTCAGGAGAATAAAATAATGATGAATCAACATCGTACACACCTAGTAAGCATGAGTAGTACTATTAGTACTAAACTTTATCATAAACTTTATGATGATACTTCTATGAGCAATACCTACACCACATCAATTTCCAATGAGGATTAGAAAAGTAGATAATGAAACTCACTGGTGTTAGCTATTGTGACAGTTAATCTGGTCAATAGAAGAGTATGTGCTGATGGAGACATCTTCAGTTTGAAATGCATGTTTTCAGAATACTCAGAATCAGAGTGTTGTATAATAATGTACTGTTCATAAATTACTCACTTCATATAAAACTATATATTTTCTTATAGGTGGTGGTGGTGCATGCTGTTAATTCCAGTGCTCAGTAGGCAGAGGCAGGAGAATCTCTAGTTTACAAAGTAAGTTCCAGGTCAGCCATGGCTGTTATATAAAGAAACTCTGTCTCAAAACATAAATAAATCAATATATATTAAAAAAAAAAAAGAAAGACAACAAGTTGCCATACCTATGGAAAGTCTGTATGCAGACTGTCCTGTGACACCTGCAACTTAAAGATACATGAAGCACTGACATAACGGTTTTTTGACTTTGGCAGATCAATGTTCCCATTATAATTTTTAAAAAGTAGATATATTACAAGACTCACATGTCTGGAGATAGTGGCAATATATACAAGCAACATGGGCTGAACAAATCAGTATTCAAAAGAAAGTCTTAGTAGGTGAGGCAGTGGTCTCCATTTGGGACTTTAGGACCCAGACTGTCTACAGAAAATGCAACCAGCAAACTAATACTTCCAGTACATACAAATAGTATAGCTCTCCTTATTCTCATGTCTTTAGTTATAACATTGAAAACCTACCCAACAAAATACAACAGAGATGTACTGAACAAAACAGAAAACTTACTGATAGGATTTTCTAGTCCCACTTCTAACTTTTTAAGCCACGTTATCATGTTTTGTTCTGTTATAGACTGGGCTGAAGGAAATGCATACACTTGGCCACCTGAATGCAGTTTCACCAAAAGCAGCTGGGGAAGTGGGGGCAGATGGCCAAAATATGCCTTCAAGATTCCCCTCCCCACTGGAGTATTCTTTCTGCAAGAAGGGATGAATGAATATGTTAATTATTCCTTCTATGACAACAAAGAAGGAAATAATCATTTACAGAGCAGTAAGCTTCAATTATTAGCCCCCCAGTATGCTTATGAACAGACTTCTCCAAGACCAAGAGGTCTACAATTACATTAGTAATCAAATTCTTTTAAAGTTTCTTTGTGACATGGGGCAGTCTATAGTGAGAGGGAAAAAAAAAAGACAGCCAGTGACTTTCCATGAAAATCATAAAGAGCCCAAAGCTTTATCAACACTTCTTGAAACAATCAATAGGTTCTCCTTAACGTTTACCTGGGTACCTACCTCATTGTATGTCAGCTCGAAACTAACATGTTATATATCTACAACAGGACGCTCCCTTTTACAAAGACATCTTTCCCCTAAGATTGTGCCTTTGCTCAGAGAAAGGGAGAGGTTAATCACACATTAAGGAGCTACAAGAATAGCTATGTTCCTATAAGGAACTACACATAAAAGATGTCTAGCTCCCTAATACGGCTAATTTCACATGACATAAAACACTACTTTAGAAACCTACATGGTAACTAGGCAAACTTTCCTCAAGTAAGATACAATGTTATTAAGACTCTACAACAAAAATGTGCATTGCCACATTTCTGCTGCTTTTCAAGTAAGTTTGAAAAATGAAAGCATGTGTCCTATCTTATGGGTTATGTGTGTACATGTGAACTGTATTCAGACATTTAATGAAGTACCAGTCATTCACCTAGAAAACATGCTAAAAAATACCACTTAAGGGTCAGAGAATGAAACTCTTGTCTAATGATGTGGGGTGAAACAAACCAAAGTTTGTAAACATCACAGTGCTTGCTTTCTTATTTGCCATTGTTTCGAATGAACATCAACTACTTTTAAAATCAGAAAAATAATTGCTTACAATCATTGTAGGATCACAATTGTGTGTAAACAAGGTCATCTTGCAACTTGTCTGAGGAAGGCAGTTAGGAAATATCATGATGATGAGTTTGGTCCGATGTTAACTACAAAGGTTATAGAATTTCTTTTCCTAATGAAAATGGAATAACTGTATTTCCTTTATGTGGCTCAGAGTGGCCTTGAACTCATGAGTGCTATGGTTATAGGTATGCATCATACCACAGGCTTTCCCCACCTGTTAAGTCAAAACAAAACTATTCAACATATACTTACAGATTAGATCATTCAACATAAACTTACAGATTTAGACCATTCAACATAAACTTACAGATTTAGACCATTCAACATAAACTTACAAATTTAGACCATTCAATATATACTCACAGATTTAGATCATTCAACATATACTCACAGATTTAGCCAGCAAGGGGTAAACGAGTCCAACTGTTTCTGTCTCACCAATGCCAGAGTGGCATTCCTATACTGAGGGTTTATGCTGCCATCGCTAAACAAGATGAGCAATGGTCTCTGAAGTCTTAAATATGCGGGGAGATTTTCCACAGTGATTTCTGGCTGTTAAAAAGGAAGCACCCAAAATCCCTCAAACAAAAATCATGGGCATGATACAGCATAAAACAGAGATAATGCTCAAGTCACTCATGCAATTTTAATCCATAAAATGTAATTCAAATATTTTCATTCAGAGATTTGACCACAGTAAGTAAATCTTAAGTGCTCCAAATTCAATCCTACCTCATGATAATGAATTATAGTCAAAATAAAATTATTAACAGACTTTAAAAATATTAGTCAGTGGTGGCCCATACCTGTAATTCCAGCACTTGGGAGGCAGAGGCAGTCAGATCTCTGTGAGTTCAAGGCCAGCCTGGTATACAAAGACAGACAGAGTTACACAGAGAAACTCTGTCTCAAAAAAAGAGACACATTAGCTGATGCCTCTGTAATAATTCATGCTGAACTCTGGATGCAGATTAGCTAATACACACACAATAACAATAAACAGAACTCTTTCATACTTCCCTCTAGTAAAGTTTTCTGGTTAAAACAAAAGCTAAAGGTCAAAATTATAACCTTTCCCCATTACCTATGATTAGCTTATTTTTTCCAAACAGGAATTTTCTTGTAAGATTAAAATAATTAGAGGTAAGCTAAAACAAACCCCAAAGTCAATCTTACTTCCTCTGAGTTTAAAGCAAGTGAAAGGAATTTAGTAAAGAGCAAGTAATCTACCATTTTTATTACTATTTTATCACCATATCCTGCTGTGGATTCAGTGCAGTAGTACTGCGCCCCCTGGTGGCACCTGTAAGCTAGAAACATTACCTCCCATCAGATGGGAAATGTTCAGTGGGAGAAGGATGTTCAGAATGCTGCATACTGCCTACCAGCTGCCTATTTCACTGGGTCACTAGAAACCCTCATTAACAGCCTGACTTTTAAATGATGCCAATGACCTCTGTACAGTATTACTTCTTCAAACATCAAGCTGGCATATGCCTTCCCCTATTTAGTTCTCAAACTGCCTTCCCTCTGCCAAACATCTCTCTTCATATTTAAAATCATCAACTTACATTTTCCTACATCACAAGCTAAGTACTAGGTCTTTTTCTTCAAACTGCCTAGGCTGGCTTTCTGTGCTAATGGCTGTCTATCTTTAACATGTGTCACATTCCCCTCCTAAATGCTGACAGATCTCTGAGCCCTACAAACATGACAACTCATTTACCAAGATCTAAGCTTGAAGCGTTATGCTAGGAGCTTTCCTGCTAACAAAGAGTTTATACACTAGAAGAGACAGGTATCCACACTGCTGTGAGCCCTGAGCACTTTCCATGTTTGACAGTAAAGAAGCAGATATGTCAAAAAGTCACGGTGCAGGGTGGGGGGTCACACTCAGGATTTGAGGGAGTGTCATTTTGATACAATCCCTGTATAAAGAGTAAGATCCTGACAAGCTCAAGTTTGTACTCAAGCACAGAGTGACAGATACTGAGAGATACTAAAAGAACAGACAGAAAGCTGTTAAGGCTACATGTGAGGCATTAGCGAGCTGAAGGATGACAGTGCAGGGAAGGCAAAAAAACAAGTGTAACTGACAGCAGACAGGGATGCCTCAGCAAGCCTAGCTCCTGAGAAAATGCAGATTTTGTGTAGGATTAGTGACATGGACAGACTGGCCTATTTTCAGAAGGATGACTTCATAGAATAGGAGTTTGTGAAAACAAAGGTCAGTGGTGAAAAGTTGCCTTTTCTTTATCAGTCAAGAAAGAAAGATCAAGGTATCTGAAAGATGACAAATATCCACCAACAGGAAAACAGTTAAGTAAGCATGGAATATTAACACAACTGAATATTGAGTAGATATAAAAATAAGCGAATATTTTTTCTTTGTGAAAATATACTTCAGATAAAAAGATACAGATAATTGTTTTTAGATTTTTGGGGAAATATATTCTCAAGTTTAGACCTGAAAAAGTTACAGTTGAGTCTAATTTTCTTCTCTTAATTTTGTATTATTTGTAAAAAATATAGCTAATAGCTATAACTATAGCTATAGTTAATAGCATGTCTCCTAAAAAAAAAAGTATTATAATAATGATTTAGAAAAAATATATCATGGGCTGGGTAGTGGTAGTGCACACCTTTGATCCCAGCACTCAGGAGGCAGAGGCAGGTGGATCTCTGTGAGTTCAAAGCCAGTTCCAGGACAGCTTCCAAAGCCACAGAGAAACCCTGTCTCAAAAAAAACAAAAACAAAAACAAAAAAAAAAAAAAAAAAAAAAAAAAAAGAAAGAGAAAAAAAGAAAAGGAAAGAAAAATATATCCTGGAAAATATACCTCAATTATTTGATTGATTATAACCTGTTAGTTTAGCAGGAGGGTCAGGGGGTTAAACCCACAGTAACAAACAGACTTGCTTTAAAGAGTACACTTATTTGAGTCCCTAATGTATTAGTATTTAGGTCACTGTGACAAGAACTACGACAGGGGACTAGTCACTCAATACTTATAGCTGATAATAGTACCCTGTCATCACTTTAGAAATTCAGATGAATAAATATGTAATATTCTAGCTACTAAATCAAGTAAGCAGGTTACATCTGTTGAGGGCATTAGAAAGGGGGTCAGAAGGTGGCATTTCAAAGCTGTAACAATTGTAACAGTAGCTAACACTTGCTGAACCCTACATTGGGCACTTTGACCCCAAAAAGCCATGTAAATTTTAGCAGCAAACTAGAAAAGCTGTGTGTATAATCAATGAACAGCAAAACCAAACCAAACAAGGACTCAGCCACAAAACATGACACCCCTGTACCTCCAAAAACTGAAAACTTATATGCTAATAGACATTATCTTCTATTTTATTTCAAATAACTTTCTTATTCTATATAATATACTCACAAATGCTTCCAGTGGTGCATTTGCTAGTATCTGAACCATTTCTCGCACTGGGGTGGTGGCTAGTGGAACACACTCTATTCTACCTTCTCTGGGCCTGGCCAGCAGCATGGCTGGGAGGGGTGCAGCATATTTATTTGACCTATGGAGAAACACACTATTAAAATTCACAACCAAAATACAGCAAGTCACCAAAACCATGAACAATCAGCCCAGCACTTCCTAGTCGGGGCAGCACAGGGAAGCTCACTGCTAGCTAGTGAGATGGCAAAAGCTGCAATTCCCACTGCGAGAACTGAGAGCCAGCCCCGACTACAGACTGAGACGCTGTCTCAGGCACCAAATTTTAAAACTTCAAACAAACAAACAAACAAAACCCTAGTGCTAAGGAGAAATCTAGCTCAATTTCCAGTCAAATTTGCATGTGAATTTATGAGAAAGTTTGAGAGTCTTGACAATCTCTGTTAAAAGAAAATGACAATAATCTACAGCTGTCTTCTTTACAACTGGCCCTCGAGGAAATGCATGGCTCTCCACCTTTCTGGACTGTTCGTCACAGGCCTGAGTAAGACAGGGCATGGATGGTAAGCATACAATCTGCCAGGTATTATAATCACAGCTCTATCTTCATTTAACAATCAGAGCACTTCTAAAATCAGTCTTTGTCATACTGTCTTAGAGCTGAGTGGGGTTCAGAGAGCAAAAACCAGCAGCCAGCGAACTGAAGTGCTCTAGACAGCATGTGAAGAACCCACTTTTGCTACTAAATCTGATAAAACCCAAATCCTCTAAATCAAGTGAAAAAGTTTTATGTGCCATTGTCAGTAAAGGTATAAGGTGTGTATGAGAATTGTACAGACACTACAATACCATAAAGTTTGGTAAAGAGACCACTCCAGATCACCTGAAGGAGTCACCAAGTTAATGAGCTAGCTGGCTATAAACCAAACACTCTGAAAACAGTACCAGCCCAGATCTTTATATCTTAAATGCAAATTAACAGCAGAAAATAGAAGGTGACTATAGTCTATCAGATAGATAGGTCTCCTATTTCCTGGTTTAGTACATACCTTCTATTTAAAAAATGACTCATTTCATAAAATGAAAGATTTGAACTCAGACATCAGAATTAGTAACACTGTAGCCAGATAATCAAAAGTGAAAACTACTGGTACCAAAAAAAAAAAAAAAAAAAAAAAAGTGATCTCTGCATGATGAATATGATGTTTGTTAATACAAATCTCCAAACATACAGTCCAGTCCTTCATTCTATACCAATAAATTCTATACCAATAAAGTATATTGGTAACCCACAGCAATCCCATCGTCCATTGGTAGGACAATTGGAGTTTTAATATTTTTTTTTTACATTTTATTTGGTGGCAAATTAAAAACAACAATGAAGAAGTAAAATTCTCAACACTATAAAGACTCCAAAGACAACTCAAACCACAAATAACAGAATCCAAAGATGAAAACTTTTATAGGAGCAAAAATAAGTATGATCACTTCTGTAGGTGCTTCAAAAATAAGTATGAGCCCAAGATCACTCCTTCGGGCATTTCAAAGGGGGTATTTAAAGAACCTAACAGCATGGCACTTCCCAGACATCTTCTTGGAAGAAAATTAAGAATTTAAAATACTGGGGTGGACAGGCACAGATGGGAGTGGAGGGGGACAGGAAGATGGGACACCAGGCTAAGTATAAATAAAACTCCAGACACCTGTCACTTTGCATCTTGGTTGAAAATTAACTTAAAGTTCTTCTTAGTCCCCATATCAACTGTGAAGTGGCACATTACATTGCATTATTTCATCTGCCCCAGAATTAGAAGGACAATAAACTTACAGTATCCAAACGTCATCCTCAGAATAAACTCCCGTGATGACAGAGCCTCTCAGCTGTTCTCCCGCTTCCATGAAATGTCCTTTTGCTGCACAGACACAGATGACATGAGCTGGTGAAACTCTAACATTTTGGATTCTAGGCAACAGACATAGGCCTTACAGAGGGCAGAACTTCATTACCATTAAATTACAAACACTAATGCGTAAGTGAACGTGTAACAGCTAAACCAAATTTGCTTTGTGACACTGTTGCTAAAAAGATACCTATTGATATGATACAACTGTGGTTTCCTAAACAAATGATGTCTAAATATCATTTTTAAGATTTATAGCACTCAGGCTGGAGAAATGGCTCAGCACTTAAGAGTACTGACTGCTCCTCCAAAGGACCTGGGTTCAATTCCCATTACCCACATGGCAGCTCATACCTGTCGCAACTCTAGTTCCAGAGCTTTTGACACCCTCACACAGATTTAACATTCAGGCAAGACACCCAATGTGCATAAAATGAAAATAAATTTTTAAAATGTATAGCACTCTAATCATATAGAATAACCAAATAAATAGTTGGTAAATTTAACTATTTAATCAAGGAAAATAGACACAGCTGTCTTCTTACATACAGCCTGGAGACATGTCCAAGTATGGGAAATGATATGTACCTTAAAATTGCAAACACACACACACACACACACACACACACACACACACACACACACGTACTGTACATGAAGCAAACATGAAATAAAATAAAAATGTGAGAGTGTTAACTCCACTTACCTGATGTCATGGCTGGACTAAAGAGCCCCAGTACTGACACACTAGTAAAAATGAACAGGTCTTTATATAACTCCCCACGTAAGTATTTCTCTGCTTCTTGGATGGATGCTATGTTCACTGGACAGGAGATCCTGTTTCTAGATAAACATAACTATACTCAAAATTATTTTTTAAAGATTATTTTGCAGTTTGTGAAAAAAACATATAGAACCTAGCAAACAATAAAATACATAGACTACTGGATAAAATTATTCTGTTAAAAAAATCTGTCCCATTAGATGAAAGTGACAGACCATGCACAAAGCTTCACTGTTAGTATTTACTCTGATCTCAGTCTAGTAGTCTCTTGAACCTATTAGAAGCATGTCAACAAGTGTGGAGTTGAGCGACAGACCTCAAACCTAGACATCGCCAAGTGAAGCTGCATACTCACAGCTGGACAAACTTCAGGAGGTCTTTAGTTCCCAACATGCCCTCATAAGACACTGGGCTCTCCCCTTCCTTATACAACTTTACTGCAGGAAATGCAGTGACGTTTTGCTTCGCACATACATCAGACCAATCTGCACAATTTATTCTAGTGAGAAGAATAGTGGATGTGCCTGAATTAAAGAAAAACACACATTTTATAAACACTCGTGTAGAATGCTCATCGCAATCCCACTCCTTGTAAGCGCCCCAGCTTACAATGACCCTACTCCCACAGGACTCTTTCTCTCTAATACTTTCCCGTTTGCTTTCCTGTCTCTACAGCTCCTCCCCTTTGGACCTTTCTGTTACTGGAATTAGGACCTTCTTAAGCCTGAGTTTAAACTACTTTTCCTCTTACTCTACACTCTCTTTTCTCAACAATCCCAAGAATGACCAACAATCCAATACAGCCCACGCTTGTATCTCTGGCCTCAACTTCTCCTTGAAGTTCCAGACTCATCTATCTTTAGTGATGTCTCTGCCGCCCTGTGATGAACATATCCTGAAACTAAACAGTTCCCATTCTGTGTTGTGGTAAAGGGGTCACTCTTGTGCAACTAAGGAAAACAAGAAACAAACAAGTTCTTTCACGCGTCCCAGTTCCTAAGTTTCCTATGCCTATCCAGTCAGTATTTTTTTCAATTCTACCACTCAAATTTTATGTTTCCAATTATTTTTCTATTTATATTTATTGCCACTTTTACTCCTTTTTTCTGGATAACTACAATAGGCTTCTAATTCACTTCCCAGATTCAGTGTCTCTAAAATATTCCTAGAGATACCACTTTTAAACTCAAATCTGTTCTGTGGCCAGAAAACTCCTCCTAACCTATTTCCTCATTCCTGTTTTGCTACCAGCCCACCTTCACCAAGCTTAATGTAGGTATATGTCAACGGGCATCCCACCTGTACCAATTAGTTCCCTTTGCCACATGCTGACAGAACACATTACTCATTTCCTCATCAAGTTTCGTTGCTCTGTTTCATCTACACTCCTGATTGCTGTCTGGCTCTAGTTGCTTTGTTTTATCTACACTCCTGATTGCTGTCTGGCTCTGGCTCGATGAAGGGAACTCCTTGGAAGAAGGGACTGTGCCTGTATTGTTCTCCACCACAGGGTCCATCACCCCCATCTAAAGACTACAATCTCTTTATAGCCTAGGAAAATGCAAAGGATATAAAGTATACATTCTTACTTGTTCAACAATGAAATATGTAAAGTTCTATGAAATATGAAGATCATTGGGTGAAAACAGATTTAGAAAATCAACTAACACAAGTAACACAGAGTTAAACTAAGAAAAAAGAAAATTCATTGTAATTAAAAGAGCTAATAGATTAGATTAAGAAATCTGTATTAATGTAAGACATCCATGTATAACAAAACAATATGACTCAAATTATCAAATATATTGTTTTGTATTTTGTAATTAAAGTTTTTTAATTTATATTTTGCATGTGGTATTTTGCCTGGATGCTTGTGCACAATGTGCATGCCTGATGCCCATGGGGTCCAGGAAAGGGTATCAGATCTCCTGGGATCTGTAGTTACACACAGGTGTGTGCTGTCACGTGGGTGCTGGAAATCAAACCTGGGTCTTCTGGAAGAGCAGCCATCACTGCTACAAAAAGTTTTGAATAATGGAAACCACCTTTATGCTTTAAAAGATTCTAGCTCCAAGAAGTATTAACATCACTTCAGATTTAATGTTGCCTCTGCTTAATAATACAGACAGTGTAAGATTCACCTCTACAATCCCAATATTTCACAATACATATCCCACAAAAATATGGGAATGTACACTGTTATTGCTTTGGAGCTATATTAAAAATGGGTAAGCCAAAGTATATTACTACCTGATCATTAAATGAACTAATAAAGGTACATCGTCTTCCTTCTAAAAGCAGACCGGCTCAACATTTGTTTGTAGTTCTCTACCCCTTAATCATGCTGTGTATCTACTTAGTAACACCTGCTCATCTACAGCATCATAACAGCCACCAAAATATGGACCTCAGTGAACACTATTACACCCTTCTTTCCCTCCTAAACTGTTCTCTCAAAATTGAAAACTGATTTTTCTTTTAAATTAAAAAGAGCACTAATACCTGTTAAAGACTGAAAGAATTAGTTAAAAGTGAATTCGCTCTTGATTTATATTTCAGTCAACAGTTTAATATGCCTAGAGTACTACAGCCCATAAATTTCACTAACACATTAACTTCAAAAAGAATTTCTAATCTGAAAGTTTTTTTGGTTTTTTGTTTGTTTGTTTGTTTGTTTTTGTTTTTTTGTTTTGTTTTGGTTTGGTTTGGTTTGGTTTTTTTGACATATGATTATGTAGGTACAAAAAGAAAAAAAAACTGACATTTGCTGCCACCTTGTGGCTGAGGAAAAATACTCATAATCTTGGACTTGAAAACTTTCTTTTTCCTCAAGAGGCCAACATCAAAGACAGAATATAGGATAAATGTCCAAAGCACTACAATATTTTTATAACTTAAAATTTTATAGTCCAAGTTGAGTATCATTTTTGTGATGCAAATGCTTTGAAAGAGGATGGTCAAATAGGTGGTCATGGTTATATTCATGGTTTGGCTGGATGGTTGGGGACTTGGAAGGAGTATGATTGAAAACTTCTAGGAAAGATATCTAGGGGAAAAGCATATGGATAGAGTTCAACAAAGTGTCAAATAGTGCAAAGACACTTTTGTGTTCCATATAAATGCCCATCAGACTTTAGCTGAGAAGTTCAATAATCAAGTTGATAGGATGACCTATTCTGTGGAGAGGCAGCCTCTTTCTCTGGCTATCCCAGTAGACCCATGGCTGTAGAAATACAGGTTATGCATGGGCTCAACAATCTGCACTTCCTCTCACCAAAACTGGCCTAGCTATACCTGCTGCTGCGTGGTAGATCTACCAATCATAGAGATCAACACTGAGGTAGCAACCTGGTGGCAACCTGGACCATTATGGAAATGGCAGCATATCACTTTTAACCAAACATGTTTTTGCTATGGATCTGCCCTTTCTGAAAGTAATGCTTCTGACAAAACTACATTCGTGGACTGATAGAAGGCCTTATCCAACATCATGATATTCCACACAGCACTGCTTTGAACCAGGGAACTCACTTTGCAGTAGAAGTTCATCAGAGCTCATGCACATAGAATTCACTGGTATTACCATGTCTCCCATCATTCTGAAGTAACTAGACAGAAAGTAGAACACCCTTCTAAAGACACAGTTATGGTACCAACTAGGTGACACTAGCCTGGAGGACTGGAGCACAATTCTCCAGAAAGTTGTACATCTCTGAATCAGCACCTAATATATTTGACTATTTATCTTTCAACCAGGATTCAGGTGTCCAGGAATCAAGGGGTGGGAAGGGGACGATTCCATTCACCATCACCTCTGGCAGCCCACAAGAAACATTTTGCTTCTCATTCCTGTGACTTTGCTCTGCTGCCTTAGGAGTTCTGGTTCCAGGTGGAGAACTGCTTCTGTCAGGAGGCATAACTAACATTCCATAGATAGAGAAGTTAAGACTCCCCTGTGGCCACTCAGGACCCCTCATTCCTTGAGTCAGTAGACTAAGAAAGAAATTGCTATATTATGAGAAGTGATTGATCTAGACTATCTCAAGGAAATTAGACTACTTCTCCACAATGGAGATAAGGGAGAGTATGTCTGGAGTATAGCAGATCCTTTTGGGTCTCTCTAGGTATTGCCATGTCCTGTGATTAAGATCACTGAGAAGCTACAGCCCAATCCAGACAGGATGACAAATGCCCCAAATATTTCAATAAAGGTGTGGTTCAATCCTCTAGGTAAAGGACATAGATCTGCTTAGGTACTTGCTCGGGTAGAGGAAATACAGAATGAGTAGGGGGAGGAAGTGACAAACACCAGCTAAGTCAAATTACCAGTTATAGACATGATGACTGTTATGACATTGGTCTTATTTTGTTAAGACTATGCTTGTGCATATTTACACACACGTTAAACTGATATCTGTGCTATCTTACTCTGTTTCTGCATCATGTACAATAACAATGATTGAAGTACATGTCGTAAATCTACAATATCAAAGTTATGGGACACTAAAAGACTAGACATTCCTCAAGGGATTCTTTTTCACCTGCTTTCGGAGGAAACAGTGCACTGATGGTTGTGAGATGGTCATGTTACAATAGACAGAATTACAACTTGTTACTGGTTTTACCTGGAAATTCAACATAACATGGACGTATGATTGGATATGGGGTTGACAAGGACTTGTGATGCTTATTCTCGGTTGTCAACTTAACTGGATCTGGAATTAACTGAGAGGACCTGCAAAGGATTTCCTCAATCAGGCTGTGTAAAAACATCCACCCTAAATCTAAGTAGCACGTTACTATGGCAGCCAGATAATGTTCGCTTCACTGCTTTCGTGACTTACTGGTAAGTAGACTCACCCTGCTGGAAAGTTCAACTACTCAGTTACTGCTGCCCTTACTGAGAATACATTCTTTTGCTGACATCAGAGCCTAACTTTTTTAAGCTTCCAATAGACACTGAAGACTGGTGTCTCTGCAGGAATCCTTAAGACCTTCAGCACCACTGGGATCACAGAGGCATCCAGCTTCATGGACTGGGTAGCCACTGGGCTCTCAGGCTTTTCAGTGTGAAGACAGTCACTTGGACTACCCAAGCATATCATGTAATCTAATCTAATAAAACCCTTTTAACATATTCATCCTACTGGTTCTGCTTCTCTAGAGTTTCCTGTACAACTTAAAAATACTCCAAAATCTGAAGTCTGTTGGGTGTTCATGTAATACCACAAGTAGAAAATTCTAGTCTAATGTGACTAACTATAATCAGAAAAATACTGGCTACAATTACCTTGACACTATGTTTACAGGATGTATGTGAACCATAAAAGAATTTCATAATTAGATATTTGTCTCATCCCTAAGATATATCATTATATGGTTTTATATAAAATTAGAATAAAGTAATTATTAAATTTAATTTACTTCCAAATTAAATTATTAGATTAAATTTATTTCCAAATTAAATAAATCCAAAATACCTTAGTTCCTCAGTTTCTCAAGTCTGGAATACTTAACCTGCGTAGAGGTCAACACAGATGCAAAACACTATTGTTATTGATACTACTGTACTGGTTGGTTTTTATCAACTTGACACAAATCTGAAAAGGTTAACCACACCCAGGAAAATACAAGGAATAAATAACATCAGGCCAGCAAATCAAAAGGGGGTGATGACACAGATAATACACATCATGAGAATAAAAAAAACAGAAATCGACAAATAATGTTCACTGATAACTGTCAACACCAATGGTCTCAATTCCCCAATAAAAACACAACAGAACAGATTCCAAAACAGGATCCATCCTTCTGTTGCATTCAAAAACCAAGCCTTAACATAAAGGATGGACATCACCCCAGAGGAAAGAGATGGAAATAGATATTCCAAGCAAGTGGGTCTATGAAGTAATTGATGTAGCCATTTTAATATTTTATATAAAAAAATTCAACCCAGAACTAATCAACAAATTAATAAAATTAGAGACAAAAAAAGAGAATGTGACAGACACAGAGGAAACCAGTGAATCATACAGACATACTTTAAAAATCTGTACTCCATCAAATTTGAACTCTAAAAGAAATTGATAACTTTCTTAGTACATACCACTTAACAAAGTTAAATCAAGACCACATAAGAAATTTAAACAGACCTATAACCCCTACTGAAATAGAAGCAGTCATTAAAAGTCATCAAACAACAACAAAAAGCCCAGGGCCAAATGGTTTTAGCACTGAATTCTATGAGACTTTTGAAGAAAAGTTAATGCCAATACTCAAGTTATTCTGAAAAATAGAAACAGACAGAACACTGCCCAATTCTTTTGAAGGGGCCACAGTCACTCTAATACCTAGACCAATTTCCATTATGAACATGGATGTAAAAATTCTCAATAAAATACTTGCAAACCAAATCCAAGAACACATCAAAGACCATCCACCATGATTTAGTAGACTTCACATCCCAGAGACACAGGGATGGTTCAGCTATGAAAATCAATAAATGTAATCTACCATTTATACAAACAGAACAACAAAACCTATATCACATTAGATGCAGAAAGGCCTTTGACAAAATTCAATACCCCTTCATGATAAAAGTCCTAGAAAGAGTAGGAATACAGGGACACACCTCAACATAATAAAGGCAATTTACAGCAATCCTATAGCCAACATCAACTCAAAGAAATCAGGGAAGCAACACCCTTCACCACAGCATTAAATAATATAAAATATCTTGGGGTAACTCTAGCCAAGAAAATTAAAGATTTGTATGATTAAAAATCTTTTGAGACAGCCAGGCATTGGTAGTGCACACCTTTAATTCCAGCACTCGGGAGGCAGAGGCAGGCAAATCTCTGTGAATTTGAGGCCAGCCTGGTCTACAGAGCTAGTTCCAGGACAGGCTCCAAGGCAATACAGAGAAACCCTGTCTTGAAACAAAATAAAACAAAACAAAAAATCTTTTGAGACATTGAAGAAAGAAAGACATGGAAGAAGATATCAGAAGATGGAAAGATCTCCCATGCCCATGGATTTATAGTTAAAATGGCCATGCTATCAGAAACAACCTACAGAGTCAATGCATTCCCCATCAAAATTCTAACACAATTCTCCACAGATCTTGAAATGACAATTTTAAACTTCACATTGAAACACAAAAGAACTCAGGTTAGTTAAAACACTCCTGAATGATAGAAGAACTGGTGGAGATACCACCACTATCCCGAGTGATTTACTCATTTAACTTTAAGGTCACAATCTGAAATTTTATGTGTGGTTTGCTTGTTTGCATCTTTAAGACAGTTTTACAAAAAGTTTCATATTTGGACCAAAAAATAAGCATGCATATCCCAGGATAATACCTTTCAATTTAATTGCCACATCAATATAGGATTGCAGAAATGCCATGGATACTGCATGCCCTACAATAAAATCAAAAAGTTCAAAAAGACATTAGGACATGCTTATCTACGGAGTAACCATATTTATATCACACACTTAAACACATGTAGAGATTTATGGGAATTACCAAAACTAGCATTTCCAAATAACAAATAATCATACTACAAAGTATTGGATATTATTCAATCACTTATACAAATTCCAAATGCAACTTACTTTTTCATTCACACCGTACAGAGTGAAAGGTTACTCTTTAAAGGTAATAGATTTCCTATACTACTATAAAAATGTCAATTTATTTAAAATAGTGATATTCAATCATACTAGTTGTCAAAAGTAGCTAAATTTCTAGCTTAATCATTAACCTTCATTTTGTAAATTATATTATCTAGAAAAGTCAATTTAATTCCTTAGAATCAAAAGTAAATGTTTCAATGTGTACAGTCTACCTGAGACATGAAAACTATGCTATTTTACATACAATATATGAAATCTGTTTACTTTAAGGGTTCTCATATATAATACAGCATCCTTTTAAATAGCAAACGTACAAGTAGCATAGAAGAGCACTAAGCTGTCAGAAGTCGTGACTGTCGAGTTAAATGTCTCCTGTGTTAACTCCACCGTCAGCTCCAAAGGTAATGGCCTCTTCCTGTCTCTGTAAACAGTCTCTGCCACTTCATCATCTTGAATAGCTAAAATGGTTTAAAGAGATGTTAATTTACACACAGATTCCATAATTGAATATTCAAAATGCCATGAGCTATCAATTTCTGAATCCATGTTGTCTAAACATTATGTATGATATTTAGAAAAATTCGCAGTTATCTGGTTATACCTTAATGATTCTGGGATGCTTCTGACCCAGAAATCACAAAATTGATCAATTCCTGGAACAATCACTTAATTTTATTCTACAAACAATGGGAATATGGCAATTTTTTTCTAATCACTATATTAATTTAGAATCCAAAAAGAGTCTACCACACTTATTTGGAGCTCACAGTGTGCCGAGCATGGTGATAAATGCTAGGGTAAATGGTTACAAGACTTATACTTGACCACATGGCACTTCTATCAATGGACTAAGGCAATAAACTCATTGATAAATATAGATATAATTTCAAATTCTGATCAGTTTGAAGGCAAAAGATACAGTGAGGGATCTTGATAGGGAAATTTAGACTAGGATATCTAAAGTCTACCAGGCAAGGAATACAAAGGATGCTTTATACAAGTGAATAATGATGCAAAGGCTCTGAGACATCAAAGTGCTGAGCACACACAGGCACTAAGAGAAGGAAATGACTAGTGAGATAGAACTATACAGACTGCCTGACAAGAGAAAACTCTAGATCAAACTGTTTGAATTGTAGGCAGAAAAATGAGCCAAGAATTTTGGATTAGGAAACCCTAAAAGCCTAAATGTATAGACTTCCTCTAAGAGCTGCCCTCCTTCCACGGGACCAAAAAGCTATACTCCCAATAACAAAACTATTAAAGGTCATCCTCCTTGTGTACTATACACTACTTATACATAGTTTTCCTTCTCTAAGTGTTGCTTTTATGGAACCCAGGATTCTCCATTCTAACTCACACTTTCGCTACTTCCTTTGGGCAGTACTTGTCTCTTAAGTTTCACTGTGACTAATTCTTTCCTAAATCCCTTTTCTACTTCTCTATAAATGGGATGATGTAAAGCAGAGAGGGGATTACACATAGGCATGATGCTATACAATGTCAATCAGATTATATGCAAAAGGAGGTTAAAATGGAAAAATGTGTATCTTCCTCCCCCCACCAAAAAAAAAAAAAAAAAAAAAAAAAACTAGAAACAGGATCAGAAAAGAGAGCAGGGACTGAAGGCAAACCGGGGCAGACAGAAGGAGTCAAGAGGAGACATGACTTCCACAGGGGAATCTTGAAATAAGCAATTGCCACTAAGGAGAAGAATCTCACTAAACCAAGACAGGAGCAGGTGCCCCAACCCTGACAAGTGGAACAGAGCAGAGCAGGAAGCAAAAGAGCAGAACTCAGGTCAGATGATTAAAGTTAGAGGAAATCTGGGGAGGAAACACAAGAAACTCCACTCTACGCACCAGAAGAGAACCAGTGCGCAGCTCAAACAGCAAGCAGGCCACTGGTAGCAGATAAAGTTCTTAGTAAAGAACAGCATTGTGATGCTGATCATGATAACAGGCGTACCTCAAGGGGAGCACCTTGGAGATTCTGGTAATGATACAGTAATATACACAGAGCATTCAAATAGCCACCAGTAGGACACAAAATCAAGACATAATCCCTGGTTCAGAGATTTGTAGTTTAGCCAAGCATAGAAAAAAGTAAGAAAGCAATTACAGAGTAAGATTAATGTCATGAAAAGCATTAAGAATGATAATGATAGCAAATAAGCCTCATGTCGGGATGCTTAAGTTCTGGGCCAGGCTCCACCAGTGTGCCACTGGTGTAACCTGGGGCAAGTCACGTAACTGTGGAAACATTCTTCATCTGTAAGTCAAAGGAGGACTTGATTGTTAATCAAAGAAAGCCATGTCAGCCATGAGAATAAAATCCAGAAGTGACTGATAATTAAGTATTAAAATATCACTGAAATTCACTATTACTGCTGAGAACCAGATGCATTTACAGCTACAAACACCCAATGGGTGAAAAGAACTGGCTGTGGGAGACAAAGGCAAAGCGTAGGAAGCTGGTGTGAAACAGTAAAAGTGTGTGCTGAAATCCAAGAGAAAGGCCCTGCCATCAGCTCACCAGTCAACCAATGTGATTCCAAGTCACCCTCCCCAGATTCCCTCACAGACCCTGGATGAGATCACATTAGTAAAGACAGTCATCTACTGGGAATTTCACTGCCTGGGGGGAGGGGGCAAGAAGGGTGGTCTTATAGTTCTTACCCAGATCTGGACCTTCCTCGTCTCCATCTTCATCCTCCTGCATTTCTTCAACGTACATATTATTTTTCACATGGGAAACGATTAAATCAACATCATTTAACACCAGAAATTCCACAGGCACTTCCTAGAAATGTTATTTGATTCTTCCAGTTAGCATACAAAGTGGCAGGTTTCATCATGACAATTTCCAATGTGACAACATATTTTGTACTTATTTGTCTCTTCCCCCTACAGCCCTCCCCCAAGTTTCTTGCATCCTCTTTGCTGGTCTACTGACCCCTGCTGTCCACCGCAGCTTTTGTCACTGGTATTCCTCCACCCTTTACCCTCCTCCCCTTCCCCTCTCCCCTCTCTCATGGTTTGCTGACTCACACACACACACACACACACACACACACACACACACACACACACCTACCTAGATTCTGCATATGAGAGAAAACATGCAGTATTTATCTTTCTAAGTCTGTTTTATTTCACTTAATATAATAATTTCTAGTAGTTCTATCTGTTTTCCTAAAACTGTCATGATTTCATTTTTTGTTTACCACTGCAAAGTCTATTGTATACATGTACCACGTTGTTTATCTATTCATCTGTCGATGAACATTTACTCCATTTTCAAGTTACTGTGAGTAGTGAAATAAGAATGGATGTGCAATATCTCTGTGGTCTGCTGACTTAAAAGTCCTTCAGTCAAATGCCCAAGAGTGGTATAGCTGGACCATAACATAGTTTCACTTTTAGGTATTTTTAAAGATTTATTCTTAAATTGTGTGTGCATGTACACATGAGTGCAGGTAGGTGCCATAGAGGATAGACCAGAGCATCAGAGCCCCTGAGCTGAAATTACAAGTGGCTGTGGGAACTAAGAACAGAACTTCCATCCTGTGCAAAAGCAACAAGCATTTTTCACCAAAGGGTTGTCTCTCTAGCCCTGTATCTCTTTTGATCCTTCTGTGTATGGAGTATTTATGCATGTGTGTGTGTGTGTATGAAGTGTGTGTGCACGTGCACATGTTCATGTGTATGGCTGATGTTAGTGCTGGGTAGTTTTATGCCAACTATACACAAGCTATAGTGTCATCTAAGAGGAGGGAACTTCAATTAAGAAAATGCAAGCAAGGCTGTAGGGCATTTTAATTAGTGATCGATAGAGGAGGGCCCAGCCCATTGTGGGTGGTGGCACCCCAGGACTGGTGGTCATGGGTTCTAAAAGAAAGCAGGCTGAGCCTGGTAATGGTGGTGCACACCTTTAATTCCAGCACTTGCAAGGCAGAAACAGGCAGTTCTCTGTGAATTCAAGACCAGCCAGATCTACAGAGTGAGTTTCAGGATAGCCAAGGTGGTCACAAAGAGAAACCCTGTCTCAAAAAAAAAAAAAAAAAAAAAAAACAGAAAGAAGGGAAGGAAGTGGGAGGAGAGAGGGGGGGGAGACAGACAGAGAGAGGGAGAGGGAGGGAGAGAGAGAGAGAGAGAGAGAGAGAGAGAGAGAGAGAGAGAGAGAGAGAGAGAGAGAGAGAGCAGTCTAGCTAGCTATGAGAACAAGCCAATAAACAACCCCTCCATGACCTCTGTATCACCTCCTGTAGCAGCCTCTGCATCGCCTCCTGTTTCCACATTCCTAACTTGTTTTGAGTTCCTGTCCTGACTTTTTCCAATGATGAACTGATGTGGAAGTATAAGCCAAATAAATATTTTCCTCCACAAGTTGCTTTTGGTCATGGTGTTTCATAACAGTTTATTAGTAACCCTAACTAAGACAAGGTCCATGCCAGTGAATGAGGATGTGGATATGGCATAGCACATGCACGGAGGTCAGAAGACAACCTTTTGTGTCCTCCATTTCCACCTTTGTGTGACACTGGGTCTCTGTTGTATGACCTAGCTAGCTGCTGGCCTTCAAACTTCTAGGAATTCTCCTGTCTCTGTCTCCCTTCTCATTAGAGGGGCTCTGTGGTTACAGACACTCACTAGGGAGGGCAGCTTTTCCTGGGTTCTGAAGACCCACATTCAGGTTTTCAGCCACATTACACCTGCTGATCCCTCCCCAGCCCTATGTTAGGCTATTCTTTTAATTTTTTTGAGGACCTTCCATACTGATTTACACAATGACTATATGTATACACTACTGTATAAGGGCTTCTCTTTCCCAACATCCTTCTAGTATTTGTTGTCATATGATATCCTGATCACTAATATATGTAACAATGCATTTTAATCTAAAGTATTATATTTCCTTGCAACAAAAAATAAAAACAAAACTCTAAGCTTCAGTTTAAAAATTAAACAAAAAAGGAAACAAATGCCACAATTACTACAAAGATAAAAGCATCCAAAGTGTACTTCAGCTAAGACAGATGCCCTCCTGATAGGAGGCAAAAAAAAAAAAAAAAGAAAAAGAAAAACAGAAATTGAAATCTTCACTTTTTGTCACAACTAATATCTGTGAAAATTCTTACCAAAAAAAATTCAGGTTCTATATCTCAAGACAAAAGAAGAGTATGAATATACATAATTTTCTTGCAAATAGAAGGAATCAAAATTGATTCATTTTTACATTCTACCAAATAACAGATACTTCTTTTAAGAGAATTCCTCCATAAATTCAATTTCCTATCTATAAACATAAAATGACTCTATACTCCCAGGTACTTAAGAAAGGCTCTTGCTGCCAAGCCTTAAGACCTAGCTCAATTCTGGGAACCCACGGAGTACAAGGAGGACACCAACTTCTATAAGTTGTCCTCTGACCTCCACACATGTGTCATATTCTGCATCACACACACAGACACACACACACACACACCATGCAGCAACATGCAGGTGGCTGAAACAGGAGTACTCTAAATGAAGGGTCAATCTGGACTATGTAGTAGAGACCCCATGTTCCAAAAACTAAATAAAAACAAATCTCTTTTCATTTGGCAGATTTTGCTGCCAGAAATTTTGGCGGAGGAAGGAATCAGTGGTATTCAAAATAAGTTATAAGGGCAGGCATTTCAAAACAAGAATAAGTTTTAGGGAAAAGTCAATATGCTTTCAGAAAAACATTATGTATGTGTGAACAGGGGGAAAGAGACTGACACATTAGAAAATAAAACCAGCACTATGCATTTAAAGATCTTTCCAGTAACAAACATGCATTACTTTAGTCCACATGGATTACTTTAACTAAAGAGGTAGCGTTATAGACCCGTGTGTCCAATGACTAACCTTCTCTGCTCTTCTGAAGGCCACATTAGCATGCTGAGGAATGTCCACGTCCACAGAGTCCCTTTTTCAAAGTGGAAATAAACTTTTTATTTACTAATCTGAAGAAGCCATCCAGCATGTCAATCTAAAACAAAGCTGTATTTTCTTATTCTAAAAGAAGTTGTGAATAGATTACACTTTGGTGAGATTGGGAAACTTCATGTATAAATGAATATCAGCTGGATTTTCTAATCTTTGAAGTAATTTTAATCAAGCTCATAACTAGTGTATAGTCTTCAGCTCAGGAGCTGTCCTGACAATACTAGAACCTGTTGGATTTAAAGGGTTTTTGTGATTAGATTGCCATATTAAAAATATGGAAAACTGCACTGAAGACATCATTAACACTCAGCATGTGATACCTGGACAAGAGCACAACGCCGGCTTTCCCCAGAAGACGCCATGCTACCCACTCTGCAGTTCTTCTATCGGCTTCATATGTAGCTTGTTGGCTGATAATAAAGACCAGTGGTAATCCTAGTTGTAGATGAATGGTTGAAACTTGCTGAGGATCTTCAACTACTTCTGTCTTTATTTAGAAAAAAAACAGGCAAAACATCCTGACTGTACAGTATTAACCCAACATGACAGACTGAACTGACTTTCATATGCACACTAGTGTGAGCACATAAACACACCTCCTGACACCACCTCCCCCACGCCACACACACACACACACACACACACACACACACACACACACACACACACACGAAACATAATTTTAAAAATGTATAGGGCACTGTCTACTACCAAATTAGTCTCTAGGAAGTAAAGTAAATAAAAGTTTAATTCACCTGTCTTAGATACAAATTTATAAAAATAAAATACTTTTCAGGAGAAAACACTATAAACTTATATATATATATACTTTTACCATTTTTATCATATTATTGTACTTGAAGATCCTTCTTGGCCTTCTGTGACCACATCAGATCAGAACTCTGACATCTGCTTATCCCACAAAGATGAAGACATCAGCCTTCACTCATTCCCAAGGCGTCCCCTGAGCACTGTCAGCTCCCTGCATTTACCTTGTCCCTCCTCTGCAGGAAGGCTGCTAGTCTGGTCTTCTTGGCTCTTGTAAACCCTTCTAGAAACACTGGTCTAAAACCTGGATTCTCGTTCTAGCTCTGTACCTCTCCACTCCCTTCCTTTGGTTTTGCATTCGATCTTTCCCGACTTCATGCTGTCAGTCATCCTGACTTCTCTCCAACCAAGAATCAGAATCCACTTCAGTTCCTTAGCAGCCCAGGGGGGAATAAAGGGAATTCAATTTAAAAAGGAGATGCCTATGCATCATTTTGTAAGAGTTTTAAAAGAAACGCCACTCTGAACTCCAGCAATTTAATATTCCTTCTGCAGAGCAGAGTCATTTGTACCCCACAGTTCCAGAAAATACCACTCAAGTATGAAAGGTTCCAGAGCACATTCACAGAGAATTCACACTAATCCTTGACTTTATGTGTGTCATGCTTTCAGGTGCGGCCATGCTTAACCTATTCCCAACTTACTACACAGTCTTCAAAATTTGGTTTTTTTTTTTTTCATTTCAAATTTATTTTCATATTCCTGTCATAAACTTAAATAAAATCAGAGAATCCCTTTCCTGAGTATCTACTGAAACATAGTTTTAAAAACCAACAAAAGAAAATTCATGAGTAGAAAGTTGGAAAAGCATACAACTTCAAGATATACATAGCAAGAAGAAAAACATTTTATTAAGTTTAGTATACGTTATAATTCTGCCCTCTATTGGTAGGTAGATTAAAAACCCTTCATGTTCACTTGTTTGCATTTTTATTTTGTGTATGTGTATGGGGTCCCAGGGTAGAACGAAGTCATCAGGTTTTGTACTTGGCACCTTTGTACAACGAGCCATCTTGCTGGCCCAAAATTCAGAGAATTTTTAGTACCCAACCTGTGTAAGAAAACAAGGCTGGAGAGAAAAGGTGATGAATTCTGTGAGAGTAAACTGTCCCCTCCCTTCTATTGTCCCTCAAAGACATCAAAACAAATCCAAAGGGTATTTTTCCCATGGATTCAAGATATCTGCCATTCTTTGTCCAAGAAAAGCCCTTTTAGCTACTTACTTCAATTCTTTCTTAAAGTGGGCATGTAGAAAGTGAGATAGGAGGACCATGAGTTGGACCCAGCTTGGGTTACATACAAAGTTCAAATCCAGCCTGGGCCTTGTCTCAACAACAATAACAAAAACAAACCAGAAACTTCTATGCAACCAGGATCCAACTGAAGAAAAAGTTATTTAAAATAAAGAGCTAATGGATTAAGCCATCAAAAGTGTAGCTGGCTAGCTCTGAGTCTATTAAATGTAAAGCCTAGCTTTTTAAAAGGTTGGAATTATGACTACAGAGTAGGCTAGAAATATAGGATTTTAACAGTGCAAAAATAAAAGGTATTAACAAAAATTAGGAAGGTCAGAGGAACAGAGTTGAAAATAAATTTATGAAGTTAACTTTCCCATTTTTCAAAGCAAAAGCAAATACCTCCTTCTACCTAAAATGAAAACATTGGAGTTACAAAAGCTTATTCACTGGTTTCTTAGTGTTTTTCTAACTCAACACTTGAGACACTATTTCCTAAAGTATAGTGTCACTTGGCAACAGTGAAATGTCCATAAGAAGAATAATCCCTTTCCATATTTATCAGTTTCTTCTTCTGTTCAGTCCATATAAGATTTAAATACAGTGATTCTCACCACAAGATGGCACTCATTTGTCCCCTGAACCACCTGTATCTGCATAAGGTGCAGAGATAATGAAAGTGAGATCATCTAATATTCACTTTCTGACTGATAAGATGGGGCAACTTGCATTTTTTAATTTAAACTTTGTGGTGCTATCCAGATTATTTGTAAAATACATGAACCATTTTTTAAAGATTATCATGTGAGAAAAATCTATTGAAGGCTTTTCATATACTAAAAAAAAAAAAAAAAAAAAGGCCTTTAACATTGCAGAGAAAGTGCTGATCACCATCATCAAATGTGTCTCTAGAACTCATGAGGGCTAATGTTGCCCAAAGTGAGGCACAATAGGCCAATGGTTGCAACAGCCACCAACTTTTTAATGAATTATTGAAACATCCATAAAAGAGGACTTGTCTTAACTATGACTGGCTCTGCTCTCTGCTCACCAAGTATCTGCACTCATTACAACTACCACATAGCATTATCACTTGTATGTTATATTTAGATGATTTGGTACAGCAAATAAAAATACTATTTTTAAAACAATTTATATTCTACATTTAACAAGAAATTGCTCTCAAATGCTGTGAAATGAAAGTGAGGTGTCCAAAAAACAGAGATTAAAATATAGTCAACAATGTAAACATTTGTCTGTGAATCAAAATTTACTAAAGCTCACGTGTGAACACCTGCTATAGTAAAATGAAACTCATACCAACAGAGGTGCTTTCATTGTCTTGACAAATACGTGAATGTTCAGTGTAGTCAATGGCTGCTCCATTTGTGTTGTTCTACAACGCTCGGTCAAGTCCAAGGCCAGTTTACAATGAAAAAAGTAGAGATGTGCACGGTCTACATTTTCAGAGCTGCAAATTGAAAACCAGTAAGAGACCTACTAACAAATTTATTTGCTTAACCCTCATGTATTGAATTAAACTTTTAATAAAAACCTTAGTTAACTTTAAAAATAAAATCAAACTTAAACAAAATAAGATAGAAAATATTTAAGGAAATTAATTAGTCTTAATACCTGAGCAAATTCTTCAAACCTTTTTATATATTAACATCTAGATTGGGTTATAGGTTTCAAGAAAAGACTCACAAGTGAGATTATCTTTAAATATAGCTATTTTCCTAGAGCTATGCTAAATGAAGCTTTGTAATACAAATGTTCTAAGTTTAATTTAAAACCAAAGTTATTTTGAATTAACTCTAGCTACACTGTGCCTTAAGCTGCAAACTATGTGATAGTCTGTCAATTTCATATGAAAAATTGCAAAACTGGGCAAATGCAGTTTATAATTTGGGGTTTTGGCATGATTTTAATAGGAGAACTTATAGTGAATATTAAATTTTGCCAAAATTAAAACAGCATTTTTTAAATATCCATGTAGTGCTAATAGAGTGTTGTAAAACACTTCAATACTTTATTGTTAAAATAGCATGTCTGAGTAGTCACTGACTTAATTTAATTACCATATGATTCCATAGAGTCACTTATTTGATAACTATTTTTAAAGTCCTATGCTACCTCAAAAATAGTGCTCAGAGACCCCTGAGCTGAAATGAAACTGAATGGCTCCTCTCTGAGGATTAGCTTTCAACAGTACCAGAAGGTACCATGCAAGCTTTCAAAGGAGGGAGGCAACCAACAGTCCTAGCCAGCTATAATGCCTATGCATCACATCAACAACCAGCATAAAAGTATAACCCTAAGCGTGACACGCATACCTCAGAAATAACCAACAGCTCTCTAATCGGAGTTAAGACCCACTCCATACCTGGTTCTGGAAACCTAGCTACCTACTCGGTGCTAGTGACATCATGGTTATTGGAGGAGAATCTACAACTACAAATTTTCTAAGCCAGCAATTTTCTAATCCCTAACAACAGTCTATAAACATATGCCCTCATATCCACATTTAAGAGCAGTCTTCATCCTTCATCATGAAAACTCTTTGCAACACAGACCATAGCAGAAAATCATAACCAAAACAAATACAGAGTTGTGGAGCCCAGTGTCTATCTAAAAAAAAAAAAAAACCCTCTGCACCCAAGGCTTAAGAAACATTGTGGAAGCGGGGCAGAAAGAATATAAGAGCCAGAGGATTGGGGAGTTTGCTGTGAGACTGTGTCTCCTGGTAACGTCAGAAGCTACACATTAAGTCTCATCAACATGACTGCTTAAATGTGAGCTGAACAAGGATGACACCAATGAATATGCCAAACTAGATGACAACTACAGCCAGCTGAGGAAAGGTGGAGTGGGAGAGGTGGCCCGCCCCAGGAAGAGCACACCAACTGGTTGTCCAGCCCTGAAAACACACAAACAAGTAGTGTCATATGAACTCAACAGGTTATATTCAGAAATGGATATGCATACGCAAGTACATATACTCATGCAATAACAGTAAAAGAGGTCATGAATTTGAAGGAGAGTGGGAAGAGGCATATGGGAGGGTTTAGAGGGAGGTCAGGGAATGCTGAAATGATATAATTAAATTTAATCTCAAAAATTATAAAAGCTCTATGTTAAACAGTAAAGCCTAATAAGACTACTCAAATCCTTTAAGGGCTTAAGCAAAAAGAGATGTGCTAGGAAAACAGCTAAGGTTTATAAACTATAATATACAAGATGCTATGAAGAACAAGAAATATTTCATTCTGCCTCAAGTTGGGAAGGAGAAGAGAAAGAGAGGGAAGATCACAGAGCTTACACGGAAGGGAAGGCATAAAATCTTCAGAGAAAGGGAGGAAAAATTGTGCATTTCAAAGGAAAGCAACCACTACATAGCTAAGGCTACTTTAATTGGGGACCCTTAGTTTGTTATTCACAGAAACCCAAAGGGGGTGGAGGGTATTGGAAGTTTAGAAGAGTATGTCACAGAAAAAAGAGAAGTTCAATAACAGACTGAAAATAGCACTGAGAATCCACCATGGAGAACTGAGTGTCAGGAATGCAGAGGCTTCACTTTAGCACCAACACTCTTCTGTTCCCAGCCCAACTCTGTGAGGACCTATCTGTTTTTCCTGGAACTGACCTGATACCTGCAGAAGGGGAAAAGCAAAAGCCTATGGTGTCCTTCGAGTCAACAGGAGGATGCATGAAAATCTCTGGCACAACCACAAGAGGTCATGGCATTTTTGCCTTGCTTTGAAATAATTTTCTTGGAGAGGATTTTGAGGCTACTTCTTGTGACCTTAAGTACTAAAAGAAGAAACTTCAGCCTAGAGTTACCCTTCCCACAAAAAGCACTGAAAAGTGAGATTCTATCTAAAACTTTAAGTTATGAATTAGAAAAAGAAAATTAAACCATTCTGCTCAAAATCTGCCTCAAGCTGGGTGTTGGGGTGTTGGTGGCGCACATCTTTAATCCCAGCACTCAGGAGGCAGAGGCAGGCAGATCTGAGTTTGAAGCCAGCCTGGTCTACAGAGCTAGTTCCAGAACAGGCTCCAAAGCAATAAAAAAAAAAAAAAAAAAAAAAAAAAAAAAAAAAAAAAAAAAACCCAGCCTCAAGTACATTCAGGATTATTAGGACAAAGTGACATACAGAACCTTCAAAAGACTCTCTGGAGCCTAATTCTGAATCTATTGTTTACCACTATGTGATCACTACAGGTCTATTCCTTAGATGCTTCCTGTTGCCATGTGACACTCTAGCACATGTCTTATCTGTTGTCTTTATTCATCCCAAACTACCACTGTCTCTATTTAATGTCAAAGAGTGGCTGATACCAGAGTAATAAAGGCATCCCAGGTATCCCTATATATTTACAAGTGTATGTGATTCCTTCAGAGAAACCCAAGACCTGACAGTGATAAAAATGTTGACTAAGCAACATGAAAAGTGTCAACAACCAAAAACCAAACCATTTACCTGGGCTTCTCATACATACCCGATATTTTCTAAAAGGGCCATTTCTGTGGTTAAGGCAAACTGATAAGAGGTCCCATACACAAAAGCGGCTTCCATGACTGCTCTGTGTGCTGAAGAAGAAGAGATGGGGAGATAGATAGTATGTGACTCCAAGTAAACTTTTATTCTGAGTATTATCCTAACCCTTTTACTAGCTATTAATTTAAGAAAAAAATACAAAGAAAAGATGATTCAGCAGATAAGAAAGGTTGCTGCTCTTCCAGAGGACCTGAGTCCATATCCTAGGACCCAGGTGGGGCAGCTTGTAACTCCAGCTCTGAGGTTAGCAACGCCCTCTTCTAGCCTTCTCAGGTACCCACATACCTCACAGAGACATATACACATAAATCTTAAATTTAAAATATATCTCATTCAAGCTTATAAATTTACTGAGACCAACGAGCATAGAACCAACCCAGATGCTCTGAATGTGGGTGTTAGGAGGACTGGGCCGTCTATGGGGCCTCTGGTAGTGAATCAGAATTAATACCTAGTGTACGAATGGACTTTGGAGCCCATGCCACATAGAGGGATACTCTCTCAGCCTAGACACATGGGAGAGGGCCTGGGCCCTGCTCCAAATGATATGACAGACTTTGAAGACTCCCCATGGAAGGTATCACCCTCCCTGGGAAGCAGAAAGGGGGTGGGGGTTGGTGGGTGGGACAGGGGAGGATGGGAGGGTGCGGAAACTGGGACTGACATGTAAAACAAGCTTGTTTCAAATTTAAATTTAAAAAATTATCAAAAAAATGTACTAAGGCCATAGAAAATGGATTATCCTTAAATATCTTTGTAACATACAAATGTGATTATTCTAATTAGTGGGAAGTATTATGTATATTTTATATATTTATAGGTATAATATTTTTATTCATTTTAAGAGACAATTCAATAAGGCATTTTTAAAAAAGAAAAATCATTTCCTACTTTCTACCCCATTTCCAATACTAAAGGCAGAACACTTCTAATTTATTCATTATTTCTTTTGGTGTTTATCTGGAAACCTGTAAATGTCCTTATTTCCTTATTTCCTAGTACCTGCTATAAACACATACATGCACATACTCAAATGTAGCTGGCAAATAAAGTTACTACACTATTTTATGGATGCCCCTTTGTGAAAGATAATAAAGTATACCTCTTTTCTGAAACCCAGCTCTAGGAATGCACCCAGCTCTAGAAATGCACATTCTTCACACTCCCTTAGTCCTTCTGGTATAGATTTAATTTTTATTACATCTTATTCAGTGTTTACATTATGACTCAGAGTATTAGTTATAGATGAGCCATAGAGAGCAGAATGACAGATTACTTCTCCTTTTTATGAATACATTTGTTTTTACTGCACTTGTAACTATTTCTTTACAATTTTTTCTTTAGATGCCTTTTCTTTTTAAACTCTTCCACAATCACTTTTCTTGTCAAGTTTTCAAATGTGTCAGATCCATTAGCTAGCCTATCATCCTGGAGTCGCTTGTTAGAGCATACTGGCCCATTATATCATCATCTATTGATGTCTTACACAGCTACCATTCTGAGGCCCCTTATTCTTTGTCGTATACTGGGTCCTCTGGCCTGTAGCCTGCCTTTTTTTTTTATTGCTACTACCTCTCTCCCTTTTCTAGAACTATCTTATAAGAAGATACATGAAATAAACAATTGCCATCATCCTGTGTATCTCAAAGTATCCTGTATCTTAATTCTTTTACAATTAACACAATATACAACTGGCTGGTCAGACTAGATTCCAGCCATCTCTCTTAACAGTAGCAATTAAGAAACTCAATGCTAGCCTTGCAGACCACTACAGCCAGGATCCAGGATTTCTGTGTCTTCTTAGGATTCCCCCATGACAGCGCCCCCTACCAGCAGGAAGCAGTTTGGAAAGAATGACGCCCAAATTCCCAAATATTATTTATAAATGTTTGTTTTCATTTTTTTAAAAAAAAGGCATGTATAATTATGTCCAGCATAAAATAAATAAATGTTTAAAAAAAAAGAAACTCGATGCTATTCTCATTCTTGGCCCTTGTGATAATTACTGTTCCCAGTGATGGGACCAAACACCTGACAACAGAGTCATGGTGGGAAGGAACAGCAAGAGGAGCATGAAGCAGCTGGTCACATGGCATCTGCAATCAGGAAGTAGGCTGATGAACACCGTGTTCAGCTTGCTTTCTCTTTTTCCCTTTGTCTTCAGCCCAGGACCCTCGCCCATGGAATGGAGGGCCCTGTGTTTAGAGTTGGTCTTTCCTCTCAGCTAAATCTCTCTGAAAAGACCCTCACAGATGTGCCCAAAGTTGTGTCTTCCAGAGGATTCTAAATCCAGTCCCACTGAGCATAAAACTAACCATCATAAACCTTTAATTGCACTCAACCCCAGAAAATTTCAGAATGGTTTTCACTTTAATATCCTGGGTGTGGCGCTGTTAACAACTTCAGTCTAGAAGCTGAAGTCCTTTAGCTCAGCAAATTTCTTGAAAACCTCTCTGAATTCCTTTTGCCATATATTGTGTTCTCTTTTGCTATTTCCAGACATTATCTTCACCTCCCCACTTAATCCCACAGCGCTCGAATTTCTCTTCTGATTACTCCACACACCACCATCACCTTGCTATATCACCACTGCAGCCAGGATCAGACTCCTTACCCCACTCACTCTCACCAACTCTACTGTCTTAATCCTTGGTGAGTTCACTTTCCTTGTGAATGACTCCTTCAAAATCCTCACCCTCAACTCTTGGCCTTCTCCACTCCAACCCTGCCTTTACTACTGACTGCTTTGGGCACGATCCAAGCCCTGGAACTACAACTTTATGCAGCTTTTCACTGTACTCTGACCTTTGCTTCTCTCCTAATCAAGCTTGGGTTACATGGTCAATATTTACAATTATTGCCATTCCTAATGGGCTAGTACTCAGTTCATGATAAGTCCAAGACTCTCCCTATTCTGTACATGTACCCGTAAAAATAAACCCTCCAAGACGGAAAACAAACAAAACCTATTAGCCAACAGTCTCACTTTCAATTACTAATATTCTATATATTTCTGCCTAGCAATCATTCTCTTTTACACTTTATTATTAATGTGTTTATTTTAAATGTTTGAGACACAGTTTTACTATAGAGCCTAGTCTGGCCTTAAATGGCAGCCCAGTGCTAGGAGTACAGGGGTGAGCAGCCATGCTTATGCAGAAACCATTATTTCCAGACCTCCTAACTGACTGATTCATCTCTTTCTTCCTCAACAACAACAAAAATCTGAGTGTAGCAGTGAGTGCCTGTAATCCCAGCACTGGGAAGGTGGAGATAGGAGTGCCACTGTGAGACCCAGCTCAGGGACTGAGGGGGAGCCATGAAGTCAGCAGACTAATCATGCAATTTGACTTATCTACTTGAGGGAGTTAAAAAAAAAAAAAACTTAAATCTCTGGGCTTGCAGAAAAGGGGGGAAATACATAAACACCTTTAGGGTCTTTCTATCATTTATCTCTCATCCCTTTCTTTTCTTACCTCTATCTAGTTATATCACTTCTGTCTATTCTTAATTTTTTCTTACAGCTTATATACTCCAGCAAAATCTTTCAAACAACATAAAAATTATAATGTGATTACATCTTATTTTTAAGTGAATGGTTACAATTAATACAACTAAAAAAAAAAAGGTGTTTTCCATATCCCTTACATGATTAAACACTTCACATGTTACAGATGAAAAACAAATTATACCCAAGAACCCACATAGATTAACAGAGTGTAAGCAAGCAAGGTATATTTCTCAGCCAATTTTTGTTGTTGTTGTTGTTGTTCTGTTTGTTTTCTGGCAGGCTGCATTTTGCAGTTACAAGGAAAGGATCAATCACTTCATTATATTAATTTACCTTAAAAGGTATTCTTATAAAAAAAAATCTTAAAAGGACCACAAGTGTAAACTTTTTTAATATATGAAAAACAGTCAGCTCTACTTTAAATCCTGGGGGTGCATACTCATTCATTAACAGATTTTTATATCAGGAAGCTGAAGGCAGAAATGGATACAAGGAATGAATCATCACTTCTGATCACCAATCCAGGCTGTATTTGTTTTTGTTTCTTGACCTCAACAAGTCCCTCACTCAACTATCTGCTTTTCCAAATTTTAAATTGTTCCCAAGATTTTCTACCTCAAAACCAATAACAAACACATCTTAACCTAAGTCATTATTTGAAGTTTTGTTTTGGCTATGATGCACACTGAAACCTGTGAACACATCTCCCAACATTAAGATTAAGAGAACTTGAGCTAGCCTAGCTTTTGGAACACAACTGTTTTCCTTAAGCATTAACCTAAGCTGCAGTCTATAGAGCTCCTCAAGAGAGACTCCTAAGTCCTAGATGCCTGACATTCTATGTTCCTATTTTCTGTCCTCTGCAGTCCCTGCTTTATCAAAGCCAGGGGCACCACCACATCCTGCCTTTACCTATATCAAGCTTTCTCACTAAACTAACCCTTATCACAATCCCTTACTATATTAAAAACCCTCAATCACCAAAATCCTATCTTAACTAACACTATTATTGTATAAAATCCTTGCTTCAGTTAAACAATACAGCTTAAAGGGAAATCATCTTCATAACAACACACAGGCAGAAATACCCAGTAGAATGGGATATTTCCATGAGATAATCATACTACATTAAAGGCAGTGGGATCCCCCAACATACCCATTCATACCATGCCAGATACCAGAGAAAAATGGCAGCAGCAAACATGTAAAGGCACAGCAGTAACAGGGAACATTCTGGAGCTGAAGTCCTTGGGGCCTTCCTTGCCTTCCCAAGATTCATCAATCAGTGCCTTGCATTCTGGTGGGCCAAACTCCTGAAGTCAGTTGCCACCTGCTGCTCCTCTGACATGGACACTGGGCAAAGGAGGATCCCCAGGGCTTGCTCACCAGCCCTGTCTAGCTGAATCAGTGAGCTCCAGATTCAGCTAGAGCAGTGGTTCTCAACCTTCCTAAATGCTGAGGTCCATGAATATAGTTCCTCATGTTGTGGTGACCCCCAACCATAACATTATTTTCATTGCCACTTCATAATGGTAATTTTGCTACCATTATGAATTGTAACATAAATATCTGATATTTCCAATGGTCTTAGGCAACCAAAAGGGATTACAACCTACAGGTTGAGAGTCCCAAGCTAAAGGCTCTTTCTCAAACTATAAGGAAGAGAAAATTTCAAAGACACACATCAACCTCTGGCCTCCACAGATAAGCATGCACAGAGGGTGGGGGCTGGGAAGTCAATATGCTCCCCAAGCTGTATCTGTCTCATTCTTTCTAAAAATTCTTCTCTGCCTCACATTTTCTCCCAGACAATACCCAGGTTCCCCTTTCCCTCACAGCAAAACTCATCTCATGGGTCTCTGCATTCATCTCCTATTGCTCTCCTGTTCTCTCACACTTGATTGTTATTAATCTGCAAAAACTGCATTGGTCGAGGTCATCGGGAATCACCATTCTGCTAAGCATTACAGACAACTAGCAGTTCTTAATTCACTATACTTAATACAACTATTCCTATGTTCCTTAAAATCTTATCTTCAGCAATGTCCCATTCCCCACTACTCATCCCAGTGGTGAACACTGAGCCCAGGGGTTCACACATGCTAGCAAACCTTCTTCCACTGACTCTAGCCCCAATCTCCATCTTCAGAGGATTCACAGAAATGGTCACCTTATTGGAGAGAACTGGCTACAATGTGAATGTTTGGAGTTTCCTGGATTCTGATGATTATTGAATCCTGAGAAAACATCCCCGCAAAAGAATTCAGAAACATGAAAATGTCTCTGTACTGTGGAATGGCTCACAGAGAAAATCACTTTTGGCATTATAGGCTCCTGTCCACTTACGTCACTAACACACAGCTCTCACTTGAACAGAAGGATGAGGCACACATGCCCAGCAGGAAGAAATATATTACTTCTTTCCTAGCTGGCTCCTTTATTTCAGACATTAGAACATTAATAGCAAGCATGCCCACTAAGGTGGAAAGGTATGCTTTGTTCTGAACCTAGACCTGCAAGCTCCTTTTCCATAGCTGGGGTGTGTGGTTGGTGTAAACATTCCCTGTGCCCAGAAGAGGAGCTTGAGAAACAGCATGCTGTGATGTTTCCCAAACTTGCCTGGTAAGAATAACCTGGTGTTTATTTTACAAATAAATATTTGTGGGCTTCCCTCTACACCTGCTGCTTCAGCGTCAAGAAATGGAGACAGAAACCTAAAATGAAGACAGAGTTCAGGGGTCTTTCATTCGTGAACAGAGCCCTCCTTTCAGCTAAATAGGGGGGAGGCTCCATGCTATTCATAGTCCCAACTCTTCTCCACCAATGTTATATCCATCATTTTTTATACCAAAAACATGGCTGATAGAAAGCATGTACCCCTTCTAGAAAGATCATCCATTGTCCACACATAGCTTCTGTGATGGTCACACTGGTGTCAGATAGGATCCAATGCCTGCTTGTCTACCAAAACTCTTCCCAAATAGAACACTTTTTGTCCAGGCATGGTGGGTGGCATATGCCTTTAATCCCAGCCCTCCAGATGCAGAGGCAGCCAGTGCTACATAGTAAGACTTTCTCACACACACACGCACGCACGCACGCACGCACGCACGCACACACACACACACACACACACACACACCCCTCCCTCACAGGGTGTGTGATACTGGTATGAGCAGTGCAGAAGTGATTGTTCGTTTTGTATCTGGCCCTTTCCTTTCTGAACAGCTCATTTATGACCACTTGTTCTGAAACCAGTGCAGACAGATGTTGTTTCTGTAAATTGCCTATTGTGACTAATGCCATAATAGACATGAAAGCAGATACCGCTTCCAGGTTTGGTTCCTTTAGATATAAGCCCAAAATTAGAATTGCTGGATCAAATGATAGGGATGAACTCATAAGAACTGGAATAGAGCCAGCTTACACCATCAGAAGATGGTCACAGCCCTAGAGAGAGGACCCCTAGATCTGAAAATGTAAGACCTTCCCATTCTGAATGGTCCCCAGGTTAGTAACACCCACTGGTCAAGGAGTATGTGACAAAACATGTGGCTTCCCTACCTGCTTATAGTAGACCCAGCCATATACATCACTGAGGGGAGACTAGAGATTGTATTAAAGGAAAGCTCCAGGATAACTTCATGTAAGGCAGAGTAGAGGGTGAATCGTTGGCAAAACACCTCTATTATCATGTTAATGAAACTATTTTCTACTAATGGACAATCAAAAGTACCAACGTGAGAAGAAAATCAAATGAGATGTCAACCAACCTTCATAATCAGAGTGAAAAGTAAATGACTGGTTTGGATGTGGACCTCAAATGATGTGTTTTCTCAAAGGCCTCTGGAACAAACATCTCTATATGAGTTGCTAATATGTTTATACTACCTGCCCAAATATACCTGGGTAATTTTAAAATTTTTTACCCAATTAATAGTGAAAATACATAGTGAATCTTTAAGAGGTGAGGTTTGAAATATGAAAATGTATAACAAATCTCAAGTTATGTCTAAGTGACATTTCATCCTCCCTGAGTTAAGAAAACCAGTTCACTACACTTTCAGTTCATGGACAAGTGCATTCTCAGATGTGGGGTCATTGACACATTTCTGAGTCACCTGGAAGGAAGAGGAGGAAGTTAAATTCTTGCTCTGGACCTGGAGTGAGGTTAGGTGATTCTATGTCCCACTGGGACTCACAGTAGTAGGAATAGAGACCCAAGAGAAGCCTGGGTTTGCCATGTAAAATAACCACATTTTGTAGTGTTGATGACTGTCAACTGGGGGATTTGTGACAGCAAACAAACGGCAAGCCTAATCCACCTCTTATGGGGATAAACTAAACTTAGAGGTCTTCATGTTTGTTTTCAACTTAGAGGTCTTCATGTTTGTTTTCAAGGCATCGTATACCTTGAGAAAAGGAGAAAAGTTTACATGCCTTTGTTCAGAGAGAAAAACACTTATCATCACTTTGCTTTTAGGCAAGCCTGCACACAGGCCACCCCTTTTGTCTCTTACTGGTCCCTCCTGAACTCTGAGTGCAAACAAGTGTTCCTGAGCGTCACAGCTTTACTTCTCAAATCCATGCCCCTAGTCTGCATCCCCAACATAAAAGTACAAGTTAGTTATACCCAGCTACCTAGGTGTATTTCACAAGTATGATGTCAAAAAGGGAACTCCAGACCTCCCATTCTAAATGTTCAAGTCTCCTAGACCACCTCACAGCCATCTTTGTCTCTGTCATATTGACAGAAAATACAGTTATCATACTCCACCTCCAAAACACTAACCTACATTCACACTTGCCCTCCACCCCCACTGCCACCGGGTCTATTATCTGCTGCCTGAACTACTGTAGTAACTTTCCATTTTCCCCCTCATTCTACCACCCCTACACCTTCCAAGCTATTTCAAACATTATTGTTGGGTTGAAGCTATTAAATATAAATCAAGGAATTAATGCTTGTTTTGCTATGGCTCAATAAGCCCCTATAACTTATGTTTTTCACTAATTACAACTAGAAACTGGGGAAAGCAAAGCCTGAGAACTGAGAACACTGCAAAGTAAACAAAACAGGCAAATTGTTGGTATTATGTTTTAAATTTTAATTTTTTTATTTTTATTTTGGAGGGAAACACTGACATGGTTGTCAGAGGACAATTTCCAGGAGTTGAAGCTCTCCTCCCATAGGGGAATGAGGGTCCCTATGATTAGAACTGGTGCTATCAGGCTCAGTGGCAAGTATCTTTATCCAATGAACCATCTTGCCAGTCCTGAAAGAACTATTTTATGAGTATTACATTTTGTGACATACCAGCAAGTTCTATGTTTACAAAAGCTGAAATTTCAACCTATAGTTTATTTCATAAAAGCATATAATAGGGTAAAGAGATAACATAGTGAGTAAAACACTTGGAGCCAAGTGTGAGAACCTGAGTTTGGAAACCTTAGAACACACATAAAAGCCAGGCAGGACCATAATCCCAGTGCCCAGGAGGCAGAGATAAGGGATCTTCCAGGGCAAGCTGGCTAGATAAACTAGTGAAATTGGCAAGCTCCAAGTTCCGCAAGAGACCTGGTCTCAGGAAATAAAATGGAGCAATTGAAGACAACATTGATATTAACCTTTGGACTCTACACACACAAAAATATATACAAATACAGAAACATACACAGACACACAATGAATGAACAAAAAAGGTACTTAACATTTGTGGTAGGCACAGAGGTCCTTATGCTATCAGATAAGCGCTAGGGGAACCAGAAATGTTAAACACACAGGACTGTCTCATCAAAGGGAGAGATATAGAACATGTTTTTCACCCACAAACCTGGAAGCAGACATGGTGAATAGCATAGTGACCTTTACACTATCTGTATGGCTGAGACTACACCAGATCCTCATGCAGATCCTTACTGTGTCAATCTATATAACTTACCTTTATAGAAGGTGTCATATGTAGTCAATCTATAGACCCCATCTTGTTGGAAGATGTCACATGTACTTACTTTACAAAGAGTTTCTATGTAATCATATCTTAAGCTTTATTGTAAACACGGACTGAAAATTATCACCAGGAAATTTTTCACCAGATTTTGCTATGCTTAAATATGTCTAAAATAAACTACTTGGGGTCAGTCTCTTGACATTTGAACCAACACTGGCTGCTTAGTCATGTTCAACCAAACTGCCTTCTTGCCTTATATGGATTGTTATTCTGCTTTACATGGTGGTCAGAGAGACCCCAGCAAACATTAACATGGATAAGTTACTACCATTAACACCTAACAATTCAGAAAATATAAACATAATCTGCTCATAAAATGTTTAGAAACGTCTTTACCAAATAATTAGGTCCTAATGTTTATGTGGTTCTGTCAAAAATGTATTTTTATATTAAAGAAAACTACAAAATATTAAAATAGAAAAGAAAGCCAAACATAGTCAATAGTATTTATCAAATATTAGAAACTATAATAGGTCCCATGAGGACTATAAAGGCAATAAGACTGGCAATAATTAACACTCTGTTTACAATACTACTAAATACTCCAGAAAGCATTTTATTTATTCAGACTCATTTCATCCTTTCTGGGTTCAATCTTGTGCACTGAAAGAAAAGATAGGTCATCTGAGTCTCACAAATGACACTGAAATAACACTAAGAGGGAGGCATGATTACTTTCTGCCATACCCTGCTTGGATTGATCCTAGAAACCCGACTAGAGCTGTGAGGAAATTAAGAAAGGTCAGAGAGACACACAGACAGACAGGCAGTGAGGCAGACAGACACAGACACAGACACAGACAGACAGACATGCGAGCACACATGCACACATGCATACACACACACGCATACACACACACACACACACACACACACACACACACACACACACACACATACACACACCCAAGGCTGGGATCAAGTGGGCTGTGTTCACTCTGATGGAGTACACCCACTACCAAAACAACACTGGGTGGGAGGTTGCTGCCAGCCTGTCTCAGAAGGGGAGCAGTCTCAGACTGCAGCCATCTGGGAGAAGGAAGTACTGGTGCTAGCTTTTGCAGGCACTGTCCAGTCTGGTAAACACTCATAGTTGGACCAGAGAAAGGGTTTACCATCTTCCTCTGAGTATCACCTGGAGGAAGGCTTCACCTCTCGTACTCAGGACACATTCACTCCAGGCTTCCTTGGCTCTTTACAATTTCCCCCATCTAGGAACTGGAAAGTGGAAGTTAAGTAACTTGTCCAAGTCACACTCTCAGCGGCTGGTGAGCCGGGGGGCCCACCTGGATGGCCAGCTGCTGGAGCATGGCTCCTCTGTGCTGCTCAGTACTGGGGGCACACTGGTAGACAAGCTTGCCTGAAGGGCTTCACTAAGTTGTATACTACCTAACTGTTTCAGGGTGGCCACACAAGCACAGGTACAGCAGAGACCAAGCCAGCTTCAGATACCTGGTGTTCCGATGGCTTCCACATATGAGAATATCATATTTGCTTTTCCTTTCAGAGAATTTTCTATGCTGTGAAGGTCTTCCAGGGTGGTAACATATTTTACTTCATTAAAAAGCAGAGCGCTGAAATAAACAGATGAAACTAGTAAAAAAAGATTGTCATGGACTTAGCTACACATGTAAAAACTCTGATTAAAGAACCTGGGGGGGGGGTTGTTTTGTGTTTCAAGACAGGGTTTCTCTGTATTGCTTTGGAGCATGTCCTGGAACTAGCTCTATAGACCAGGCTGGACTCAAACTCAGAGATCTGCCTGCCCCTGCCTCCCAAGTGCTGGGACTAAGGGAACCTGAGGTTTTTTTAATGTAATACCTTTGAACAAATTGTGAATAATGACACATCATCATTCCAACTCTATAGTAAAATTGGTCTCTGGGTCACTGTCTATCCTTGAAAACACGAATGAGGACTCTTGTGAGAAATGGTCGTCATTCTCCATCACAGCCACCTCCAAAGACTTGAACTGCATTAGCTCATATCCTACTCTGATCTTAGATACAGGGGAGCCATCCATATGACACTGCTGCGGGTTTCTTTCCAGAGTCTCTAAGCCTTTCATGACCTAGACATTATCGTGTCCCCCTGTGCTCATTCTGACCACTGCAGGCATACCTCAGAGTCTCCGTTGGAAGCTATGCCTTTGCTTCACCTGACATGTCTGCTCCTTTAAACATCATCTCAATGACAACTTCCTACTGCTACTGTGTCAATAAGCCTGCAGCTTTTCCTTCTTACTCCATTATTCCTTCACGGCACATGCTATAATTTGCAATTATTTATAACTACACTTTGTTTATTTCATTCCCTTGTTGATTCCTCACTCCAGCTAAACATTACCTCCTAAAGGCAAGGTCCTTGATACGTTATCAGTGTGCCACAGTAAGTACAAAATAGAGCATAGTACAAAGTAGGTAATCAGACATTTGTTAAAATAACAAAAGAAAACAACAACACATGCTTCATTTTGAGAAATGGAAAGTCAAATCACTGAAGAGAACCAGGCACGACACGCACATCTGTAACCTCAGTGGTGACAAGAGAATTGTGAATACAAGGTCAGCCTGGGCCACAAAGAAAACACAGGGAAAACAATACTGTGGCATTTACTCATAAACACATTTACTAAATTAAGGCTCCAGGGACAGGACACAAAGCAGATGCTGTGGTGTCTAGAACAGTGACTTTCCTACTTCACCATAATTGTGTATTTCTTCTTTTGTTTTATGAAGACATGGTCTCACTCTGTAGTTCAGGCTGGTCCAGACCTACTTTACTGTGAAGCCCAAGTAAGCTTTGAGTTTACAGCAACCCTTCTGCCGCTGCCTCCCACATACTGGGCTTCAAGCATGAGCCAACATGCCCAGCTTACTAATAAATCCTATTTCTTCACCTAAATGATCCTTTTATTTTATTGCCTATTTGTATATAAGTTGTGCCCACGAGCAAAGTTTTTCTTTTTATTTAATCTCTAAATGCATATCATATTTTCTATTAAACTAATTAAAAATTTTGGAAAGTTCCCTTAAACAGAAATCCTCCACCCTTTTGGGATTGAGACCTTTTTATAAGCTTAACAATTACTGATGTCCAATTAGTTTACATGTTATCGTATTAATAATTGCCAAGTGGAAAGGGGGAATTTAAAAATATTTAATTTTAAAAAATAAACACCAAAAGAGGAACACTGTATGTATTCACTCATATATGGATTTTAGAGATAAAGCAAAGGATCACCAGCCTACAATTCACACCACCAGAGAAACTAAGATACAAGGAGTAACCTAAAAGATTCACACAAGGTCCCTCACAGAAGGGGAAAGGAACAAGATCTCCTGAGCATATTTGGAGCAGGGAAAGGGTAGGCGAGGAGAACATGTGGGACTAAGAAGATTGAGTCAGGGGACAAGTAGATGAGAGCAAAAAATGAGATACCATAATAAAGGGAGCCATTATAGGTTTGGAGAGAAAACTGACTCTAGAGAAATGTCCAGAGGCCTACAAGGATGACCCCAACTAATAATCTGAGCAACAGTGGAGAAGCTACCTTAAATGCCCTTCCCTGATAATGAGATTGATAATTAACTTATATGACATCCTAGAACCTTCAAGTAGTAGCTATTGCAAACAGAAGCAGACACCATAGCTAAACACTGAGCCAAACTCCTGGAATCCAGTTGCAGAGAGGGAGGATTGATGACCAAAGGGGTCAAGACCAGGCTACAGAAAACCACAGAGACAGCTGACCTGAACCAGGCGGATCTTATGAACGCTCAGACTGATAGCTGGGAAACCAGCATTGTACTGACTCAGACCCCCTGAACATGGGTCTCAGTTAGAAGGCCTGGGCAGTCTAAGGGACCTCTGACAGTGGAACCAGGATGTATCCCTGGTGCACAGAAAGGACTTTGGAAGCACATTCCAAAGAGATATTCCCTGCCTAGAGGCAGGAGGGAGAGCCTAGACCCTACTCCAAATGACTTGACAGATTTTCATGATCCCTCCTGGAAGGCATCACCCTCCCTGTAGAGTGGGTGGGGAATGGGACAGGAGGGGGCGTTTAGAGGGCATGAGAGGCAGGGAGGGGAAGAAAACTGGGATTGATATGTAAAATAAGGAAAAAATAATAATAAAGAAAAAATTCAAAAAGAAAAACAAAGAAAGAAAATAAGAACACCATTGCCTATTAACACAATTTTCTGGTTTAAAATATTTCCAGGACAAAAGAAAAACTCATAAAAACAATGTCACAGTTTTACTTATTTGCAAATCTCTTTAATATGAAACCAAATCTGCTTCTACATCCAACATGTTATGGTACTATGTCATATGACCTCTGGGAACCTATTCACGAGAAAATGCTGCTGAAAAAGGCAAGTAATGCCTTATGTCACAGGAGTATTTTGACTTGGTAGTTGTGCTGAAAGTGCCTATCCAAATTACCTTAACTTAAATATTTAGCTATTTATTAATGATTTATGAAATATGAAAATGTGAGCTATAGTCCCCAGGGTAGCCTCTTGCTTTGTTTTTTGCACAGTGCTCACTGTGCTAGGAATTCTGTACCCACCATTTATACCCCTGACAACATTATTGAGGCAGTATTGCTCTTCACAGGAAGTGAGATGGCCCCAGATCATTTTACCAGTTGCTGCTAGAGCTAAGATTCAAACCCAAATCTTGTGACAATACCAGATGGGCATTCTGATGTTATCATCCACCCTTTTGGGAACCAGGGGGAAATGGGTCTTGCTATTTGACCCAAGTTGGATTCAAACCTTCAGGGAATCCTCCTGTGTCAGTCTCAAGAGCTTAGATTATAAGCATTTACCACCACACCCAGCCATCATTGACCACTCTTAGAAAGCGGAATGAGGGATGACAGCTAATGACAACCCACACCTATACCTTTAGGCTAATGCCCCAAAATACTCTTGAGACACTTCAAAACATGCTGAGTATCATCCAGTGTGCTTAAAAGAATCCCATGGGAATCCTCAGCTCAGAATTATATTCAGTGTGAACACAGCCCAAGTTTCTGCCAAAATGCCATTAATATCACAAACTTGCTTTTCCAACCTCCCTGCTACAAGACTGGGCTAACTGACTTGGAATCAGTTGTCTGAGATTCTGGATCAGGAACAAGTGATACAAAGAACCAGGGACAGTACACAATGACAATACAGTAACACTTCAAAGGCAGCAATATCACAGTGCTGCCGAGCACCCCAGTGCAGTAATGCATCCAGTGTTCAGCAAGAGTCCGCCCCACGTTAGCTGTGCCATGATTCTCACCATAACTCTGGGCTGTATGACCTTCCAGTCTGGTTCTCCGACCATCGAGTAAAACTGAGATTTCCCGTATTCACTCCAAACCCTCTGCTTCAATCAGTCAGACCCTGATTTCGGGGTCTGAACTAAGAAGCCTACATAATGCATGCACTCTGTCTTGTTTCATTTTCATGGCAAACATCTGAGATGGGAACTATCATTAACCCCATTTTAAAGATAAGACTACGGGGTTTAGAGAGGTTACTTTGTCTAATGTCCCAAAGCTCATTAAGCAGTCATTATCCATGAGATAATAATAACCAAAACTAATGACATTCATAATCTAATGATCTCTGTAATTTTTCCCAGTGGCTTCCTGGCTTTATTATATTCCTTAATAGGCTGATTTCCAAAATATGAGCCATGTCTAGGGAGCTCAAGGATCCATCCCATAAGCCTGTCTGTACTCCTTCACTTTGGTTCCAAAGAAAACTGCTGGCAGAAATGGGTTAGGAAGGAAGTCTCTCTCAGGATGCTCTTGCTCTGATAATAGGGTGAGACAGCCTCAGCTGCTCAACCTCGGGGATTCTCTGCCCCAGAAAGGCCTTCCCTTCCTTTGGCGATACTCTTCCCAAGACTCTTCTATCAGAATCACCATGTAGAGAAGACAGAAGACCAAGAACTGAGCAGATGTCAGTAAAACAAAATTTCCTTTTTCTGAAATTATAGTTCTGTCAGAATTCAAATTCCTTCAAAAAAAAAAATTAGTACAACAGAATATGCTAATTTAGCATGGAAAACCTCCCACAAGAGGAACAGGGAATAGAAAAGGTATGATTATTTTTGTGTATGGGGTTCTTTATTCACGCTTCATTTTATTTTGTTTTTGAGATATGATTTAATAGGTAGTCCAAGGTAACCTGGCCTTTACTACATACATAGTCCAGGCTAGCTCAAACAAATTCTTTCTGCTTTAGTTTTCCACATGACAGTGTATATTCAGTATAGCACAACACTCCCTAGAAAGTACTATTATCTAAACCAGGAGGCTGTTGTTTATACTATTATCTAACCCATTATCAGATTCATACATAAAGTGATAGATTGAAAACAAGAAGCCACCTGTGAAATAGAAACTGAAAGTACAGCCATGAGCTCATCATTCTCTAGTATTGTAGTTTCTTACCAGCTTACCCCTTAGAGAACAATCACGTGCACATAAAGGAAGACCTCAGCTCCTTCCACATTCAGCAGAAGCATGAGCTTCCCAAATTCATTAACCACCAACTCACTATGTACTAAGCACCTAAAAGATTTCACATACCGCATTATGTTCCCAGGTCTGAAGATGTAACATTAATACCAATTAACAATTAATAAATTCACACCCAAGACAAGCAACTTTTTATTCTAAATATCCAATAAAAACTCCATCATCAACTTGGTATATTTTTAAGTAATGTTTTAATGACATTTTAAATATCATTTTAAAAGCCCACATAATTGGCTATAGTGCTCCATAAGTATCTAAGCAAATAATTAATGTGAACACTACCCTAAATTTATACCTATTTCATTCTCAGATTTTATAACTTTATTCTTTCCTAACTACATTTTTTTATATTTTGGAGGGGGAAAGTAGTTTTTATCACAAATGTTGATAGTCTACTGGCAAAAGGAGCAAGCAGAGTTGAAGAAAAACTTTGGATCTTTTTTCTCAATCAAAACATTCTACATAACAAATTCAAATGCTTTAAGAACAAAAGCATGGCTTACACATTTGTCAAGCAAATAAATACAAATATTCTCAAAAGCAAGCTTTGGTTCATGAACAAATGTTTTGAAAACAATCTAAGCATTATCTACAAATATTTCCTATCCTTAATTATAAGGTTAAATAGAACATCTTGACCAAAAATAACTGACAAGATGGCTGAAATTAGTGTAATTCAGTAAGCACACTAATCAGTTTGGCACACTACCAGACGAAAGGTAAAAACCAACCCGGAGGTATAAACCCTTCCATCTACATTGCTGACCTGCCTACATGATATGCTGGTACAATAGTGGCTCAAAACATGGGACAGTAGCTGACCACTCTCTGACCAGATTTAAGGCCCACTCCAAGAGATGAACCCATGCTTGACACTACTCAGTAGTCCAGTACCTGAGACTAGATAGGTATGCACCTAGACAAGAACCATCAACTGTTTTTCTGCTAAAGAAACACAGCAATTCTGCCATATCTATAGATCATTATCTTGCTCAGTCATCATCAGAGAAGTTTCCACCTGCAGTAGATGGGAACAAATACAGTAATCTACAACTGGACAATGTATAGAGATTAAGACTTTGAACACCCAGTCCTAAATGGGATGTCTCCAGCATATCTCTCCCCTCAGGGCTGAAGGAACTTCAGGGAAGAGAAAATGGAAAATGCTAGTGAGGATGAAAGACACCAAGGAAAAAGGTCTTCTAAACACAACAGGATTCACTATGGAGAGGAGAAGTGGACACAAGCCACCATATCTAGCCAAGAAGCTATCTCCAACTGACAACTGCTTGCAAAAGAAAAATTAAGTTTTCTCCAACAGTCTCTCACTGGGCATACAAACTTAAAGGCCCTGTGCCTAGCAGTAGATGGCCACTCAAAAAGAACTCAGTGGTATTTTGGGAGATGTTTTGTCTCACAAAGCTTTGTCTGGGCATTTTTTAAAAACCTTACTGATTGTCCCAGTCACTGTTCTATTGCTGTAAAGAAACATCATGATCAAGGCAACTCTTGTGGAGGCTTGCTTACAGTTTCAGAGGGTTAGTCCATTATCATCACAGTGGGGAGGGTGGCAGCATGCTGGCAGGTGCTGAGTGCTATATCCTGACCCATAGGCAGAGAGAAAGACTGGCCTGGTGTGGGATTTTGAAACCTAGAAGCCCATCCCCAGTGATATACTTCCTCCAAAAAGGCCACACCTCCTAATCCCTGGTGACTAAGCATTCAAATATACAAGCCTATGGAGGCCATTCTTATTCGAAGCCCACACTGATCTTTTGCTTGTGTACTATGGTTTCTGACTTTTGTTTTTATGGTTTTCTGTGTGTGCTTATGTCTCTGCATACGTATGTGCTTCTCAAGCTTTTTCTTTGTCTTGGCTTTTCTTTTTGTTTTGGTCTGTTCTTATTTGTTTGGTTTTTATTTACTTTGTTGTCTAAAGAGAGAGAGAAAGGTGTGTAGTTGGATGGGTAGGGAGATGGGGAGAAGAAACTGATAAGAATAAATTATATAAAAAAACCTATTTCAACTAAAAATATTTTACAAACTTAAAAATGTCCATAAATTTTGAGTTGCCTATTTTCTGTCTAATATAATGCTAGGGAACACAGGATGAGGGAGATAGAAGGAAGGGGAGAGAAAAGAGAACATGAGGGATCAGGAAGATCAAGTTGAGGGAAGAATAGAGAAGGAGAACAAGAAAAGAGATACCTTAATACAGGGAGCCATTATCTGTTTATGTTAACATTAAAAAAAGAATAATGTGACTATACATATATTTCATATACATAATTATACATATACCCTTTATGAATATATCAAATCCTAATAAAATGCTAGAATAACGTGATAGTATACATATTTTACATACATATTTACCTTATGAATAAATATATCAAACAACAAATAAAAGTATTCTTTAAAAAAAGTACAAGATACAAACCAGTATGGGGAAACTGTCCAGCTATGGATAGTGGGATTATGAAAATCATTTGTGTGTTAATATCTTTATGAGCACTCATATATACAGTAAAAATATTACTGCTCAATCTAACTATAGTTTATTGCTAGCATTACTAAACTGTACTACTTTATTAGCAGGTAAACCTAATTCATTTGTCAGGTTATTTTTAAAATAAAAATTAAATATAAATAAAAATAAAATAAATACTTTAGGGTCAAAGAGCAAAACCATGAAGACACAAAAGATCAGTGGTCTCTTGGGGAAGGGCACAAATGCTTTAGGCCAGTGAAAACTCTGTGTGATACTATAATGACTGACTCAGCCTTTACACATCTGTTCCAACCCACAGAATACACAAGGCAGACAATGAATCCTAATGTAACTTGTGGACTTTGGGTGAATATCATGTGTAAGCAGGACTAGGTATGACTCGGGGATACAGCATTTGCCTAGCCTACACAAGGCCCCAGGTCAGATTCCCAAAACCACCAAGGAAAAGAAATACTACATCACTACAGATTATTAACAAATCATGCACCACCCCGGGGAGGGGGGAGGCAGGGGAGAAGGGAATAAATGAGAGATCTCTATGCTTTCCTCACCTTATTGCTATAAAAATAACAGTGATCTTCCAAAGAAGAAATGTCTTTGAAAAACAAACAAAAACACCACTACTAAAAGGCACAGATGATACTTTAACAAATGAAAAATCATCATATTCTAAGATTAAAAAAAAAAATCATTCTTAAGATGTCAACTGTCCCTAAGATAACATAAATTTAATTGTCAAAATTTAGATAGAGTTGGGGAGAGGAGAAACTGCACAAGCTAATTTTAAATGGCATATGAAAACAAAGTAAGCATGCAATTCTGAAAACAAAACCTTTGCAAGGCCTAAACTTTACATATACATTATGAACTCTACAAATTAAATCAACGGTACTGACATACAGACAAACCAGTGAGATATGGCTTGAAAATAGAGCTCAATACATATAAGAGTTCTGTGTAAACCACACCACCTTAAACCCTGAACAAAAATCCATTATTTCAGTTGTGTTGGGGCATCTGAGTAGCCACCTGAATCATACATTCCTCCCAACATTCAGCATGTCAAATCCCAAAAAAGATTTTAATCTTAAACAAAAAATATTTAAGATTACATATTTATATCTTTGTAGTATATAAAATTTACAAGGATGTTTATAACATATAATTTTTAAATTATTTACCCTATTAAATATAAAATAGAAACAATACAAGAAGAAACTCACCCACACAGACACAATCTGCTGGTCTCTAACAAAGGAGCAAAGACAATGCAATAAAGAAAGGATAATCTTTTTAACAAAACTGGCCATCCACATGCAAAAAGTATGAAACACACTGACTCTGCACCTTATACATCCCCCATGTTGTGGTATTGCTGGTAATCCCAATTTAGGCTGACAAAGAGGTAGAGCCAAGAGGATTAGAGGTTCCAGGTCATTCTTGGCTATCTATATAGTAAGTCTGAGACCAGCCTGGGCTGCACAATACCGTCTACAAAAAGAAACCAAAAGTTGGTGACCTACGATTGATAACTCATTTTAAAATAGAGTTTCAAAAGTATAATTCACTAAAAATATTGTGAGGTTCAACTTCACTATTAAGAAAATAGTATTCATGCTGTGAAAAGGGGGGTGGGAGGGAACAGCCACAAACTGAAAGAAAGTATCTAGCAAAACATGTATCTGATAAAATGCCTCAATCTGAACATGCAACAGCCCAATTTAAAAAGTGGGTAAAATATCTGGACAGCACACCAAACAACAATTAGCCAGTCGGCAGTCAGCATCTGAAAAGATGTTCACAATGAGATGCCACCACATACAATAAGGACACAGAGGAACCAGAAATCTCTCATTGCAAAACTTGGGGCAGAAGTTTGGCTGTTTCTTACTAATTTAACATTATAATCCACAAGTCTTACTCTTATGTATTTATAAACAAAGGGGTGTACACATATCTATGCCCAAAAACCTACATACTGATGTTTATGGCAGCCTTATTCATAATTACCAAAACTTGGAAGGAACTAGTATGTTTAGCAGGTGAATGGGTAAACATCTGAAAATCCACACCAAAGAATACTATTCCTTGATAAGAAGGAATGTACCATCAAACCATGAAGACATGTAATCATTTATGTATTGTGTAAGTAAAAGAAGCCAGTATGTAAAAGCTGCATGCAGTGTGGTTTCATCATGTGACACTGTACAGAGGGAAAAGTTACAGGAACAATAAAAGTGCCGGTTGTGAAGTGGGACAGAACTTTGGAGCAATAAAACTGTTGTGCACGACACTGCAATGGTATAAACATTACACATAACACAGAGTGAACACCTAACTATCTTCCGTTAATATTGGTTCACCAAATAAGACAGTGTCGCACTAATGGCAAGTTGTTATTAGGAAAACCATGTATGGGCAGGAAAGACAAGGAAACTACACTATGAGTTTAATATTTTATAGCTTTAAACAGTGTATTAATTGGAAATCTCAAAATGGTTGAATTTCTTTGAAAAAAGAAAAAACAGGCATAAGAGGACCATTGCTCAATTTAAAAGTCAAGAAAGGAAAGATAAATTTGACCACACAATCTCTAGAGACCACAGTGGTGAATTTCAAAAGAAATTCTGGAATTCTGCTTCCTTTACATAAGAGAAGTGGCTTAGAAATCAAGTTAAAACACAATAGAAAACTGGCCAGAAAGTATTAAGAGATATTTCGATTCTATTATGATCAATGTGCAAATACAAAGTGAAGTGTATGACAAAGGAAAAGGCTGCTTGAGGAGCAGTGGGTATTTTGAATTAATGGTTTTAGTCCATAAAAACAGAATGACAACTTGAAAAGGTATATACTATTTCATGGTAATTTACAAGGTATAGCCATGACATTTGGTGTAGTTACTCAAAAGTTAAATATAAATATCATTATTGGTAAATGTATTCCACAATACTGTATTCCACAAGTCTTTACCATGTCCAAAGCAACAACAAAGGAACTGCCTCTCTGATTTCTACTTCTTTGCTTTCTTTCCTCCATTCATCTTCCCTTTAGTGCTTTTGCCATAAATGTCCCCTGATGACCTGTGTCACAATGCCTAGCTGTTGTTGTAGCTGCCTGAGACTGTTAAGGGAGAATCATATGGCTCTTTTCCCTTGTCTGCCGCAGATGCTGATCTGACTGGATTTGGGTGGTATGAAGTGGGAAGGATGGAAAAGAAATCAAGCATTAAAGGAAGTTTTCAGTTTTGCTGACTGATACTGAATTTACTGTTGCTAAGCCCAGTTAGTTTCACAGTGTAAGCAGCAGGAAGAAAACTACTTCTTTGCTCTACTTCCCTAGACTATACAATGGCCACACAGCAGTTTCTGCAAATGCTAAAACTGATCAGATTTTGTGTTGGTTCATTAGGACAATTAGCCCAAACTCAAAGTCATGATGGAAACGCAATTAGAGCTGGATACTCAGAGGTAAAAACTTGCCTTGTTAAGCAAGTGCTGCCCTGGGTTCAATCTCTACACATTAGGAAAGGGGCAAGAGAATAAGGAAAAAGATTTTGTTCACCTGTTACATAAAGAAAGGGGCCAACTTCACAATGGTCTTGACTCTTTGTAACAATCAATAGCCAGATGCACACTGGGCAGCACAAGCAATCACTGTATCTACCAAAATTGTCCCAAAGGTCTCTTCACTGCCTGATCTATGGTCCAGGGAGGCAAGGCTAACAGGCAAGTGTTAAGAGTAACTCAAAACGCCAAAAAATAATTTTTTTTTTTAGGCAGATTTTACCAAGAACCTTTGACAACTTCTTAGCAGGAGTGCCTGGAAGGTATCTTAGCCAAGGTCTGAGATAAGGAGCCTCAAAAAGGGAAACATACATATGAGTAACATTATATGGACCAAACATGTTCTATTTAGGAATGAAACACACACACACACACACACACACACACACACACACACACACACACACACACACACACACACACACACAGAGGCATGTATTAACAATTAGTAAACAGAGAAAGAGGAAGATCATGAATGTAAAGGTGACCAGGGATCAAGGAAAGATATATGGTAGGAGGAAAGGGGAGGAAGATGAGATGTAATTAAATTATAATCTCAAAAATAAATAACTGAAAAAAGCGGGTGCATGGGCCTGAAGACAGCTGTACACATTAAGCACAGCTAGTCTAAAGTGAGCTCTTCAACTGTGGGTGTGGGCTTGGGTACCTAACAGTGAGAGTCATGAAACTTGGCCAATAATAAAAGGTTTCTGAAAGCCAATAAAAATTAATTAAAAAACCAAACACCTAACAGACCCAGGTGTTTCTGGGAGTACACATCACTGCGCTGCAGCCTCAGTTCGAAACACACACTCTCTACTGAGACTGCTGGCACACCAGGCAATGCTAAAGCATGCTTCTGGAACCACCTTGGGGTACACTCAAGACTTCTACAGCCTGCCTTCTTCACCTGTCATACTCCAGCAAAACGAACCTCTCCACACTATTTCCAACACATTTCCCCACTTTCCTCTTCATCACACATTTACTCTTAAAGATGTATCACAGCCGGGCATTGGTGGCGTACACTTTTAATCCCAGCACTTGGGAGGAGGAGGCAAGCGGATCTCTGTGAGTTTGAGGCCAGCCTGGTCTACAGAGTGAGTTCCAGGACAGGCTCCAAAGCAATACAGAGAAATCCTATCGAAGAAAAAGATTTATCACTTTCTTCAGGCAGCCCACTTATTAATATCTATCCCATACCTAGACGTGATTTGTCAGCTCTTTGGGGTACAAGCTTTTAGTATTATACTTACCACATCGTATCTTCCACATCTACCTCCATGAGAAAATACAGCAAAGTTTCTCAAGAACAGAAGCCTATTCAGCACCCCAATGTCTAACAAATGTCTGGCATGTAGCAGGAGCATGGTAAGCAAATGACATGTGGAATTTGTGTTCTCTAAGTCAGCACTAGGAATGTGCCACTACCACAACAGGATATCAGCAATCTCCCAACACACCTGTCACCCAACAAGCACTCAGGGTGACTGGTGTCTCAGCATCCACAACCTCTCCTGAGCTAGGACCCAATTAAAAACTCTAGGCCATAAGGTGTCCAGTATAGACCCACTCTGAAATCTGGTATCAAACCTGGATTCATACATTGAGGAAAGGCAACCTTAGTGCCCCTATTGCTTAAACAATCACTTTTCCTTTTTTCTTCACCCCTATTTCTGAGCTCAAAACTGTTATCAGCTATCTATTGGGAGATGGATAACAGCAACACTGGCAATTTTCTGAGAACAGTAACATGTCTTTTGTTTTGACTTCTGTTGAACTGCATGTGACCCCACTGAATTCCTTCTTCAAAGTCCATCTTTCAGGCTGCAGCTCAGAACACTACTCTTTATAGTCAATGTTCAGAACTGGAAAGTCTATAGAAACAAAGTACACGGGGAGGGGGGCATTTTAGGTGTAGGACATAGGAAGATGGGAGCCAATGGGCCAAGGTTCTTTCTAAAGTGAGAAAAACTAAAACTGACCATGGAGATGGTTGGACATATCAATAAATACAATAAAAACTACTGAACTATAGATGTTGTGTTGAATAGCATATGAATTATATCTCAATAAACCATTTCCTAAAATGAAAAAGGTCATCTTTCACCAATTAACTGGCCTAGGGCTTGTCCTAGCTAGTTTTATGCCAACTTGATACAAGCTAGAATCATCTGAAAGAAGGGAACCTCAAATTAGAAAATGACTCCATAAGATATGGCTGTAAGATAGTTTCTTTATTAGTAATTAATGGGGAGGGCCCAGCCCATCCCTGGGCTGTTGTTTCTGGGTTCTGTAAGAAAGAAGGCTGAGCAAGACATAGTGAGCAAGCCAGTAAGCAGCACCCTTCCATGGCCTATGTGTCAGCTCCTACCTCCAGGTTCCTGTCCTGACTTCCTTTGATAATGAACTGCAATGGGAAGTGTAAGCCAGATAAAATTTTCCTCCCCAATTTGCTTTCCATTCATGGTGTTTTATCACAGCAATGGAAACCCTAACTAAGACCACGTGGTACAAGTGTAGTGAGATATTGTTTGATAAACATGACCAAGTTTTCTGGAGGATTGTGGAAGGACTTTGGAACTTTGTGCCAGAAAAGCCATCTGAGTGTGAAGAGCTCAGCAGGATGTTCTGTAGGAGGGTGAAAGATAAGCATGTTGACAGCAGTGCAAAAGACGAAGGCCTGGCTCTGAAGTTTCAAAGGAAAGTTTGAAGACTCTATTAGGGCCATTTGTTATTTTGAATTAAGATTCTGTGTCCACTTTGCTGGCTGGCTAGAGCTAAAATTTAGAAGTGAAGAAGTACAGACCAGTTTCGATGAGATGAAACCTTCTGGGAAGTATTTCCTCAAAGCCAGCACACAGAAGCTGTGTCCAGAGGTGACCAACATTGAAGCTTGCACTGACAGCTGAATTTGGAATTTGGTAGTGTAAGAATCACCAAGGTGGTACTGGTTTTGAAGGCATGAAGGGGTCAGGGAGAACAACTGAAGCTCAGCACTGTGAGGGTGAAGGAACAGCCCCAGGGCAGTTGAAGGTCCAGGACTGAAGAAGTCAGTCAGAGAAGCTGAAGCTTGGAACCATGAAGAGAGTTTCGGAAATGCCAGTTGACCACTAAGAACAGCAGCGGTGGAGTGAAGCAGCCAGAGCCTGGAAGACATCTGTGTGCTGCAGGAGGCAGAGCTGGAGAAGTGGCCCAAGCTTTGGAGAAGTCCAGAAGATCGTGAGTGAATCCCAGATGACTGGATAGTGAGAATTTACACTGCTGTAGTTCAGTTTTGCTTGGTTCAGACTGTGATGGTGTCCTGGTTCTTCCCTCTTGAAGAACTTCCTTTTGATTAACTCCTTTTTTTATTACTCAGGAGCCCAGAGTTGAGAGACTGAATTTTAAAAGAGATTTGAGGTTTTAAGAGACTTTAGGTTTTTGTTTGTTTTTAAGAGTTTGAGCTTTAAAGTGTTTGACTTTATAAATGCTGTGGGAATTATAAAATTTGTAAAATGTTTTGAATTGTCATGCTGACGTTAATGTGGGGTCTTAGTGATGAACAAGAAAGGAAAGGTATAGCTTAACAGTGACATGTATGAGTGCCATGTTGACAAGGGGACAATTGTCCTGCTAGTTTTATGTCAACTTGACACAAACTAGTTATCTGAAAAGAGGGAATCTCAATTGAGAAAATGACTCCATATGATCCAACTATAAGGCATTTTCTTAATTAGTGATCTGTAGGGGAGGGCCCAGCCCATTGTGGGTTGTGCCATCTCTGGGCTGGTGGTTCTGGGTTCTAAAAGAAGACTAAGCAAGCCATGTGGAGCAAGCCAGGAAGCAGCCCCCCTCCATGGCCTCTGCATCAGCTCCTATCTCCAAGATTCTGCCCTGCTGAGTTCCTGTCCTGACTTCCTTCAATGATGAACAGTAATATGGAAGTGTAAGCCAAACAAACCCTGTTGTCCCCAACTTGCTTTAAGTCATGGTGTTTCATTGCAGCAATTGTAAGCCAAAGACAGGGCTTAGATATCAGAAATTTCCAAAACGCTTTTCTATTTCATATTTCAATATATTATTAGAACTGGACAATTAAATGTGTCCATTTGTACAATGATATCTACAACTTTGTACCTGTAAGTTTTCAATTTCCTGTATGTTAATTTTTCAGATAAGAAAGAAGCAGGAAGTAGGAAGCCAAAGAGAAAATAATGTTGGCAGTAGACCTGACTTGTAATTGTAAAATCCCATATAAACATGTGCCTTTAAAAAGTTTTATTTTCAATCCACACTCCTGGAAGGGCTAGGAAACAAGGAGGACCCTAAGAGAGACATACATGGTCCTCTGGAGAAGGGGAAAGGGACAATATCTCCCAAGCAAATTGGAAACATTGGGGAGAGGGGAGAGGGACTTGGAAAGAAGAGGAGGAGAGAGGTGGGCATGAGGGAACAGGAAGATTGAGTCAGGGAAAGAATAAAGGACAACAAGAAAAGAGATATCATAATTAGAGGGAGCCATTATAGGTGTTAAGAGAAATTTGGCACTAGAGAAATCTCCAAAGAGCTACAAGGATGACCCCAACTAACATCCTAAGCAATAGTGGAGAGGTTACTTTAAATGCTCTTCCCTGATAATGAGATTGTTGACTATCTTATATGCCCTCCTAGAGCCTTCACCCAGTAGCTGATGGAAGCAAAAGCAGACACCGACAGCTGAACACTGAGCTGAACTCCTGCAATCCAGTTGCAAAGAAAGGAGTGATGAGCAAAGGGGTCAAGACCAGGCTGGAGAAACTCACAGAATCAGCTGACCTCAAAAAGGAGGAGCTCATGAACCCCAAACTGATAGCTGAGAAACCAGCATAGGACCCACCCAGCCCCCCTGAATGTGGTGTTAGTTAAGAGGACTGGGCAGTCTATGGGGCCTCTGGTAATGGATCAGTATTTATCCCTAGTATAAGAATGGACTTTGGGAGCCCATTCCACATAGAGGGATACTTTCTCAGACTAGAGGATGACATGACAAACTTGAAGTCTGCTCCCTGGGGAGCAGAAAGGGGATGGGATGGGGATTGGTGGGGGTGACAGGGAAGGATAGGAGGGTGCGGGAACTGGGATTGATATGTAAAACAAGCTTGTTTCAAATTTAAATTTTAAAAAATTATCAAAAAAAAAAAGGAAAACAGTTTTATTTTCTAGCTTTGTAGCAAAAACAAAACAAAAAAAATCAGATTTCTGTCAGAGACAAAATGAAAAAATAGAACCCAGGTAAGCCTGAATCCCAGACCCAACAGTTCCGTGCCAAGGAACCGAAGAGTCAATCTCATCAAACACTCCATCACAGACTCTTCTGCACTGACTGAGCAGGCAGACAACTGCAAACTCAGGAAAAAGTTCAGGCTAGTGTGAGAAGGAAACAAGGTACTTTTAAAATCCTAAGGGAAACAGCAAAGCTGAGCATCCCCTGCAACCACCAGGGGATATGTATGTCCTGAGATGCACACACTGACACCTGGGTGTGTGTGTGTGTGTGTGTGTGTGTGTGTGTGTGTGTGTGTGTGTGTGTGTGTGTGTGTGTCCGCGTGCGCACGTCCACTGAAATGCTTACACTGACACCTGGGTGTGTGTGTGTCCTGACATGAACACACTGATTCCCATCCCCAAGGTGGTGGGATTCTGAGGTGGGGCTTTGAGCAAAGAGTAGATCATGAAAGTAGATCCATTATGGATGAGATTAATAGCCTCTTAAAAGAAACCTCAGATATCCAGGTTTCTTCTGATCTGATAGGACATGGGGATAACAGTCTTCTATGAAGCACAGACCCTCATCTGACATCTGACATCAAATTGGCCAGTAATTTGACATGAACTTCCAGCCTCCAAAACTAAAAAATAAAATTTTTCTTTCTACACCACCTGGTCTGTGGATTCTGTTACAGCATCCCAGACAGACTACAGCATCTAGCAAATACTCACTGCACTAGAAGGCCAATAGCAACTGTATGATCATTGGATCCAGTTAGGAAAACCTTTCGAACAGAGTGTGTCTTCCTAAGGTTTTGTCACTGAAGAAAATTTTTAGATCCTTGGGATAAGATGATAAACCTGCGATCTTTATGAAAATTACACCTATAAGTATGTTAAAACTCTAAGACATCACCAAGGACTGTGCTTCTCAAAAGTGAAATCACCAACAAACAAGCAAGAGAATGTACTTACAAGAGAACGTGTGCAACGATGGCATTCACATCAAACAAGGTGTCAGTGGGGAACTCTCTGAGCAGTATGTTGCCTCTAGAAACATGTTGAGAACACATTATTAAAGAATCCCCTTACACTTGCTTGGCTACCTAGTATCAGGTCTTTGATGTTACAGTCTGTGTCCTGTCTATGTGCCCCATATACCTATCAGACTGCTGGCACATAATATCCTCACATATTTTCTGAGTATACTCAAATAAGTACATTCACTTTGAAAAGTTAACATCTCTTGTACATGCAGGCTTCCAGATTGGCTTGGGAAGAAAGCAAGCAGGTGAGAGAAAGTTTACTGAGCAAATAAACAGGCTCTCTCTACTTTGTAGGCCGCATCTCCAGGAGAAGATGACAGACCCAACAGTACAGGAAACAATACCTAGCCACAGCGGACAGTTTTCTCAGGAGAGGGTTCTCAATATGGCACTGTCAGAGCCATGCCGAACACCCAGTCTGCTCTGTGCTTCTTGCCCGACATTCTGAGGAGTAATTCCAAAAAAAAAAAAACAAAAAAAAAACTCTCAGGGAGTGCTTGATTACTCTCCAGCTTTTGTAAAGAAGCTCAGAAAAGTTAAGGACAACCCACTCCTTGGACTTCCTACTAAACTTCCTAAGTACCCACTAAAGCCCTCCTTACTCTGGCTCCATGATGCACTATGTACTCGTAAGCAGTCTAAAACGATTGCTTTGCATTAGTGTGTCCCACTCCAAAGAGAATTTACCTGAATAAATATGCCTTCATCAAACCCTCTCCTTTCCCGCAGTACCGTGACGCTTCTTCTTTGACACAGTTAACCTGTAAAAGATTCTATTTAAGGCTTAAGGTATGTATCACAGTGTCAAGTTTCTCAGTGAAGAAAACAACAAGGAAACATTACCACCTGTCTCCAGGCTAAGATCTGTCCATCACTTTTCCTGACTCAATGCTTTCACACTCACTCAAGCACTAGGAGAAACCACACGAAGGAACCATTCTCTGCTACTCAAGGTGATGTTTAATTTTCCACAAGTTTACATTTAATTCAATTTTGCAAAACAATCAAGAGGTAAGGAGGTAAAACAGGAAGGCTCAGATGTGGCCAATAAGTTCTGCTGGTCCCGAAGCCAAGTCCATCAACCCCTTTATTTTTATTAACAGAACCATTCTGAAAAAGTGTCATATTAGAAAGCGTTTTTAGCCTCCACAGTGGGTCGGATGGCCACAGGTACATGTGACATTGGGAGACGTCATTGATAGTTCTCAAAAGGAGACCGACAGCTTATCTCTCGATAAAAATACTGGAGTCCCAGTGGCAATCACAAGCGTGGACGCCTTCATCCCATTTGATAAAATGGTGCAACAGAAAGATAAACCAAGTCTGCAGTGTTAGAGCTGCCACACCAAGCCCAGACTGCTCACAACCCAGACTTTTGTGAGGAAACGTCTGAGACCAGTCATGAAACAGACGAAAGAATGTGAGAGGGTACAAAATAAGGAGGCAGGAATGTAAGTACAGGCCAAGCACTGGGACCTGGAGGGAAGCCATGAAGACTTAACAGGCTGGTCATGAGTGCACAACGGGAAACCATGAAGAGTGTGTACACCCATCACCACACAGAAGCAAGTCATGAGGAGAGCACACTTTCCAGCTAGGAAGATAAATAGCCACCAAGGTAACTAACCTAAACAAAGACTGGAGAGGCGGTTATTTTGTTTTGAATTTGGTTATAAGTTTTGTTTGGTTTGATGGAATGAGGTTTTTGTTCTTGTTAATTTATAGTTTAATTTATGCAGAATTTGAGGAAACAATGAAAGCTGTTTAAAAAAAAAGTATAAAAGGGAAACTGATAAGAAAGACATAAGAAACAGAAAATGAAAATTAAGTCAGCTATCACCAAAAGAACTTTAGTGAACATAAGTTTTTAACTTTAAAGCTTTGGACTTTATGACAAGAGATTCATGTACTTATTCACTATAGTCTGAATGTCTACCATTATGTTAGTCACTAAGAATAGAGTTAAGTCCCAAATAAAAAAAACTTTATTTTGAACTTACATTTTATAAGTATAAACATCAAATATTAATATATAAAGTTAAGTAGCCTACAACGGGGCAGGATACACCAGACCATTTGAGATAGACAATCAAGGAAGGCCTCTCTGAGGAAGTGACACTGGCATTAAGAACATAAGAGAGACACATACACATATAAATGTGTGAACGATGTGGAAATACCTACAAAGGTCTGGTGGCAGTGGCACCTTTGGCAGGCTCAGGAGACAGAAAAATGCTTCAGGAACATAAAGAAGGTAGGGGACAGAAAACAATCACTGACTAGGCAGGCTCTGTGACACTCAGGCTTTTAATCTACTGACTGTAACTGGAGGCCTCTCTGTTACCATACACAACCAATCACACACAGTGAGGAGTCTGTAGTGGGATAAGAGTGAGAGGAAACAGCCAGTGACTAGGACAGCACTGTGGTCCCTCAGTGACATAATGACCAGGAAGAGTAAGAGAGCAGGAGTCTGAAAGGTATGGGCAACAGAACCTAGCGGTACAGGGACTGGTTAAGAGAGAAAGAAAAGTCAAAGTTGACTAAACGGCTTTTGTTTGTTTTAAAAACTAATTTGATACAGTCACAAAACATTTTTAAATAGCATAAAGTTGGACTTGGTTATTCTGTCCTGGTTGAGAATACTTCTCTTAAGCAGAATATTCAGTTCACTTACTTATATTTCAGCGCCACCAAGCCTGGGGGAGCTTTGGCAACTAATGGTGGTGGAGGGAGAGGCAGTTATCTTCTTCAGTGGTGTAACCACTAGTAAGATAGATGCTCCACTAAATAACCTTACTCATCATCATTCAAACACTCTCTCTCTCTCTCTCTCTCTCTCTCTCTCTCTCTCTCTCTCTCTCTCTCTCTGTCTCTCTCTCTCTCTCTCTCTCTCTCTCTCTCTCTCTCTCTCTCTCAATAAAGATATCTGTGATTTTGTGTTTCTTTTAATCTACCTGTCTCTGTCAATCTTAATTTTTTAAGACATTCTCAATGCTACTCCTCTCCAGTACCACTGTGGCTTTCTCTCAGCACTTCATTTCTTTAACATGGGACTGGATTTGGATGGCCCTTATAATAATGATTGCATTCTTCTCATTACTAAGTTGATCTGTGAGTGTGATGTATCCCCACATTTACAATATGTCCTTTCCAAAGAAAAGGACTAGGTCTTGGTCATCTAAAGAACACTCAATATAGTAAACTCATTTCACTGTATATTTACTGTTTCTTATGCAGCAAGGACTAAGCTAAATGTTCGGGATGGGTCTGTGATTCACCATCTTCTCTAGGAAATCTAAAAGTTCTCAACCACAAAAATCAAGTTTTGAGTTATACCAGTAAGTGCAGCCTAAGCACAGATCCTAACATTCTCTTCCACCCACACAAGTCTAGGTTCTTCTCTACCTGTGACCAGATAAATAGTACAGTCATGCCTTTGAGTATCCTGTAGTTACTATTTCATTTCTAAAATTTATTTTTATTTTGTGTCCATGAGTGTCTGTGTATATGTATGTGTACCACATGTGTGCCTGGTGACAGTGGAGGCCAGAAGAGGGTATCTGATCCCCTAGAACTGGGGTTACAGATGGTTGTGAGCTGCCATGTCAGTGTTGGGAACTTAACTAGGTCCAAAGCAAGAGCAGCTGGTGCTCCTAACCACCGCGCATCTCTAGTCCATCCCTTCTGAATTTTTTTTCCAGAGTTCATGGGAGATGAGTGCTGGTAACATTCTAGAACAGAGCCAGAAGGAAACAAAGCATCTACATAGAAAGAACTGACTCACATAAAGAATGGAGTCTGTAGTATGACTGGGTTTTTGTAAGGTACATACTGTCCTAAGTTCCTGAGGAAAGTCTACTGCAGACACTAGGAGGGACAACAGTCATCTCTGGGAGAACTAAGAATGAGTAAATGCATGAGGAAGCGAGCAGGCAATAATCTGAAAAGAACATGATCACTAAGAGACTGCTCATGTCAAGTTAATGCAAGTCTGAGATGTTACCCAACCCGATACATGTGGAAACTGTCTATAAAAAAAAAAAAAAAAACTCCATGGCAAATTTGACCATCTCATCTTTTGAGAAAAAAAAAAAATATGTTTTCAAATTGACTTGTGATGGGAGATGTTATTCTGTAAATATGTTTCTCATACTGGTTAATAAATAAAGCACTGTTGGGCCAATAGAAAAGCAAGATAGGCGGGGACTAGGGGGAGGAAAGAGGAAGTAGTTAGGAGGAGTCAACATGTAGAGCACGGAGAAAGCAAGATGCCGGCCTGCCGCTCAGATAAGATGACCACGTGGAAATACTTAAATAAGTAGAAATGGGTTAATCATTAAGACAAAGCTAGCCGATAAACAATGATAATAAGAGGCCAACAGCTTGTATCAAATACAGAGTCTCTGCGTGTTATTTGGGGCCAGCACGCCAGACCAGTGGCGGGTGGGCTGGCGGAAAACAACATGCTACAGACTTGTTTTAATTTATCCTAAAAAATGTCCAAACCATAGCATAAACAATTATAAAAAAAATTTTCCTTCCATTTATACTAATAGAAATTTAATAAGCAGCCAAACTGTGGCTGTTGTGAAATACTTCTAGAACAAGAGAGAACAAAAACCTACCATGGCTTGAAAATACCCTGAGAAAATGGGTTATAAAATGCAGTTAAGTTCTCACAGCTGGTGGATTTAGCCAGCTTCTTTTCTCTGCATGCACTGTGACATAACCACCTGAATGAAGCTTTCTGTGCTTAGGAAAGAAACAAGAAAAAAACATTTTCCTCAGTTTGGAAAAAGGTATGGAGCTAATGTGTTTTTCGATATGCAGTCTTGGGTCATATTATTGTAAATGTCTGTCACTGATACTTTACTAACATAAGTATCTGTCTACCTTTGAGACTGAAATCCCATAGTCCTGAAGAGGTTTAATGGCTTCTTTTAGTTCTTCAAGAAACACAGAGTTACTTAGAGAACCTAAAATAAGAAATGTTGAATAAATATTTGTGAATCTGCTCTTTTAAAAGATGGTATTTTAAAATTACAGGTAAAATCTGAACACACACAAAACTTATATGACTAGCCTTCAAAATGACAAGTAAACACATCCAGCCATATGTTTTCCTATTATTTCTTTATTCTTGTTTCTACTATCACAATATAATTGTATAAATTACCTTAAAAACTTTTTAATTTAAAGTATATAATTAAAAAAAAATAAGTTCAAGCCAGGCAGTGGTGGCATACACCTTTAATCCCAGCACTCAGGAGACAAAGGCAGGCAAATCTCTGTAAGTTTGATGCCAGCCTGGACTACAGAGCAAGTTCCAGGATAGCCCAGGCTATACAGAGAAGCCCTGTCTCAAAAATAAAAAAAGAAAGAGTTTAAATCTAACATGGTATTATTCCTTCAAGTTTAACACCACATACACAGTTCTTAAACACATATACAAAACTTTCAAAATGACTTTAAAATCCCAAATTACAATTAGATTTAAAGAATGACTCAAGATGTGAAGACATTTTGATAATTCAAATACAATTGTACTGTTACTAGCATAAAGACTTAAAACTACCACAATCATGCCCAATGGTGTTAATTAACTTGGTATAATTAATGACACCGCCAAAGCAGAATAGAGAATGTTAAAACTACTAAAACTGTTAAAACTACATACCCACCTTTTATAAAACTGCAAAAATAGGTATATGTAAAGAAAAAAATAGGCAAGCATTCCTCCAGAAATGACTACACAAAATCCAGACGGCTGAACTAGTGTTTTCTATGAAATAAGCACATGTGTAAACCCCTTTAATCCTCATACAAAACTTAGAAGGCAATCACTACTGCATCAGAGCTGATGAGCAAAGAAACAGAGGAAAGCTAAAGTGCTTGAATACTTCCAAGCAGGCAGATCACAGAAACAGCTTTATACTGTTGCTACTTACCCAAGTTACCACTGAGTATAATGATGACAGAGAAATGAGCATGACAAGAGCCATGTAAGAATTTTAAAGATGCTTACCAACTTGACAAAAATAAGCTAACGAGGCTTTTCCTGGCTGCAGTGTGCTGAAATACTGCTGAGGACTCAGTTCTGGGAGCGAGTCTTCAGCTGACTTGTAAAAACTGCACAACAAAACCAATACGACCCCAGCTCTAAACACCATGAAGCCAGAAGACATCATGAGTTGTAGCTGGGTATGTGTGCAGGAGGCGTGTCTGCTGTCTTCACTGCTGTGTTCTACTGTCTGAAGAAATACCTGGCACAGAGTAGAAGATAAACAAAGTTCTGATAGGTGGATTTGTTAAATGAAGGATGTTAAAGACACCACATGAATAATTAAATCACTACATTACTTTATTTTACTAGAATTTTATTTCCTTCTAGTAAGAAGGAAACTTTGGGGGAGGGGAATGATATATACAAACACTGAACTAATAATACTTTGATTTCATTTTATATCTTCACAGTGCTGGGGACTGTATAGTTTAAGGAAGTACTGTGTCACTAAGAGCTAGCTACATTCCCAGGCCTTGGAGTGGGTGTGGTTGTTGATTTTTGTGTTTGGTTTTTTGAGACAAGGTTCTAGTTTGTAGCCCAGACTCACCTCAAACTCACAGCAGCCCTGTCACTGCCTTTTGGATTACAGTCATTCAATACCATACTCAGCCTAATTTTTAGTAATTGTAAAAGAAATCAAATCTAAATTAATTGAAAATATTATCCAGTCCTTTATTTTTTTTTAATTTCCCTTGTCAGACAATGAACTCAAAGCCCTGTATAAGCTACGTAAGCATTCTACCAATGATTTTTAGCCCCAGCAATCTACTTTGAAGTCAAACTATCACTAAGCTGCCCAAGCTGGCCTTGAACTTATGATCTTCCTGCCCCAGCCTCCTGAGTAGCTGGGAGCACAGGCCAATACCACCAAGCCTAGCTCTACTCATTTTTAAAATTAGACATTTTGTTTGACCCATTTACAGCTAGTGTACAACAAATACTCCAGCAACTGCTGAACACCATTTGGCTAGGAATGAGACATCCAAAGTCTGCTGTGGATTTACTACTTTTAAATCTCCTACAAGAGATCTACTATCATTATGTAAGAGCATTCTTTCTGAACATATGCCTATTTTAATGCTGAGGACATACTATTTTACATTGCTTATACAAAGAAATCCTTCTCAACCGACTAGTCCAGTCCTACTTTCTGAACCCAGTTTGGTCTAGATATCCTCCTGTCTGTCATCTCTTGGTATATTTACTACATTTATTACTTCCCTCCTTGTCCTGCTATCAGTCTTGTTTGCTATTTTGCAGTTTTGTTTTGTTTTTTCTTGAACAACTCCAGGAGTTGTTGACATATACTGTCAAGTTTAAAAGACAGCTTAGGCAAGCACTTTACCATAGAGTTACATTCCCAGCCTTTAGGGAAATTAAGATTATATAAAACTACCATATTTACAAAGAGCAAAGGTACACTCACAGGTGTAGGTGAGAATTTTCATCTTTTAATCTGAAATAGGACCTCTATATTTCAAATACAAGAAAGATCATTGCTTTAAAAATAGGTAATGAAAACAGCAAAAATCATTTCTATAGACTGCTAAGAGTAAGGGCAGAATTTTTCAGTGAAGAATAAGACAACAACTTTATGGCGAAATCATAAAGCACTAGCTATATGCTCCATTCATCCAAGATTATCAACAAGAGATTTCTCCCTAGAGAGCAGGTGTTCTTGGAAAAAAAAAAAAAAGGATGAGACTAACGACTCAAGAATAATACTTCTGAAATTCATTAGACCATGTTAGTATCACTGAACAGATTTGCCTTCAGCTTTTAATTCTGTATTTTAAAAAAACTCATTAAAGTAAAATGAAAAGTGACAGTTGCATATAAAAATGCAACCTTAATGATCCCTTTTAGTTAGGTATCATTAACATTAAAATTGACTATACATTCTAGCTACTGTAAGCAACCTATTTCAGGACTACATTATATTAATGGGGACATATTAAAATAGGTCACCCACTATTTTCTTCATATTGTAGAGGAAACTCCATGTATTTCTGTGGCTAAGGGAATAACTATAGAGCATTCATTTCTATATGAAATAACAATAACCTAATTAAACTGCAAAGTATTGGATTAAATTACAACTGAAAGATCAAGCATCAATTATTTCCTTGTCTTGAGGCTACAATTCAATTACTTTAGCCTAAATTGGACAGTAGAGTTGGTAGCTGATTCTCAGAGTCAGTAGCTATTTCTCTTCCTTCAACATGCTTTGCAGTTCCAAAGATTGTACACCCAAAGCAAACTTGAGATGCCTTTTATCTAACTAGAGAGACGAGAATACATGTGTGAAAGTTCTGTGCTATTGATCAGGTAAGGACCAGAGGAAAAAATGTATTAGTCATCTCTCAACCATTCCACCTTTCAGAATGTTTGACTATTTAAAAATTACATAAAGCATAGAGTATGTGGGATCCACTAGTTGAATGATTAGGAGACACAAAGGGAATACAAAGGGGGATGAGGAGAACAGAAGGTTTAATATATCTCACAACACCAAAAGCCAAAGTTACTGAAAACAGTTGTCTATGTAAAAAACACATAACAACCAATTGAGGGCAAATCTCTCTAAAGAAAAAAAAAAAATGAGGCAAGGATAGATATCAAGGAAACTTTTGAAACCCCACAAAGCCATTTCTTTCTTCCTTTTTTTTATGTATCCTTGTTTGGCTTCATGGTGATCCTCCTGCCTCAGCCTCCAGAGCACTGGGATTACAGGAATGAGCTATAATCATACCCAGCTTGCATCACTTCCTTAAATAAATCACCTCCTTTTTATTTTAAAAGTTATTGTTTATACTTTCCTCTGTCTTTGGCTCTTGCAATCTTTCTTTTTGCATGTAAATAAACTTCCATAGCTTCTACTATCAATCTAATCTACCCTATTCAGCTACAAACCATCTGTGGAAACTAAAAAGCATTTGTTCAGAGTCTTGCCCTCCTTACCCAAAGATCTTTAAAATAAAGGGCAGAGAATGCGTACGGGAAAGACTATCAGTAATCACGGAGTAAAAATAAAAATATGGAAGATATTTAGTGACAGCTGCCCCACCACCACCACTGCCACTACCGCCACACCCCAGTAACTAGAATAGGCACTAAAAAGCAGTGCTTGGAGCTTCAAAAATCTATACACCTACACAAATTGATTAGAACCTCGGGAGAAATGTGACCTAGCTCCTTGGGTGTGGTAGATCCTTGGTTCCTGCCTCTTCACAGGTGTAAAGCAGGCTTCTCTGAGCTTCCTCATTCCAGCTATGCTAAAGTTGTTTATAACACCGTGTGATTTCACTGTGGGGAGGGGAGGTAAGGAAAAGAGGAACATCAGAGGATAACTTCAATAGCCAGTATGTGGCAGGCAGACTTTATTTATTTCCTCCAATCAAAGTCACCATAAATGCTCAATGCTCAAATGCTATCTTGTTCTCATGAACACCACACAGAAATCCCTAGCTAATGTGTCATGAGCTTAAGGAAGAAATCATGCAAAATTTTAAGCCATCAAGATTTGAGGGGTTGCTTCTGCAGCATAAATCAGCCTGTGTCCACTGGCACTCAAGCTATAAATGAGCAGCAGCCTTAACGAAAATCTAAGACACTGGCTAGGAGATCAAGCAGAGCTCAAAACTGGCCTGGGCTTCACGAGAACAGGCTTATCAGACAATGACATCAACGAATCAGTCACATCAAGTTGACAAAGCTGTGGCAACAGTAATCTAGAAATCATGCCTACCCAATAAATCTACAATGAGTGTGTACCAAGATTCTTGCAGCTAATGAGCTTGTTTCAAAGCACTAAGAGAAGGGGCTTGGAAACAGAAGACTGAATAGTAGCTGCTGTTGGCTATATTTGACAAAGTATGGGGGGGGGCATTACGCAAAGACAAATCACAACTTAGACCCACACTATCCCATTACACAAACACAAAATGTAACTTAGACCCATACTATTTCATTACACAAAACACGAATTGAAACTTAGACCCACACTATCCCATTACACAAACACAAATTGTAACTTAGACCCACACTATTCCATGCTCAAAGGAGCATGCTCATCAAATCACTCAGCCTCAAAAAGAGGCCATCTACTCCAAAGCCAGTTTGAGATGTGACCAAGATAACCATAAAACCATGTTTTTATCTCTCTCCCAGGACAAAGCCAAAGACCACAGAGAACTATGCGCTAGGGCACACAGAATGAGAACTGCTTGTTGCTGCTCTGAAATGAGTAACAGCTACACACTCAGGTTCTCTGAAGAAACTGCACCTGCAGCATGCTTCAAAAATGGAACGTCATAAAACAAGTGCCCAAATCATTTCAAACTACCTCCTACCCCTTTCAATCACCACTTACTACCCAACTGTGCATCTGGCTTAACATCTTTAACAGTTTGGAATGTAGGTAGCCTCCAATAACCCTAAAGCCAATGAGATAAAAGGAAACATCTAAATGCTACCTACAGATTCCCCTGCATCTTTATAGTTCACCTGATGGCCCTGCCCTTATACCAATGAAGAAACATACTGAGTTACAGCTTTCTTTTCATTTTATCACAATTGTGCGTGTATGTGTATGATTATATACAGATGAGTGGTGACAATACCTGCTGCCTGGTAAACTACTGGCCCAGAATGTGGAGTACAATACAGATCTTAAACTTCTGTGCAACAGGCACTTAGTGAGTGGAGGATGGGTAAAATTAGGAAAGGAGGTTACTTAGGATGCTCCAGTAAATACTGTCTGCGAGAACACTGACTTTGTGGTGAGATGTTCACTCTGAGAACACAGGATTCCCTCTTAATCTTCCTCATTTTTACTCATTTGCTACCAAATACCAAAAAAAAGTAACAAATTATATGTAGTAGTCCAACATACATTCTCACTTATTTAAAACACAATGTAACGTTTATTTTTGTTCCTCTCTTGGTCTCAAATGAAGATAGCACCACCCGTTCGTACACTCTCTAATTTTTCCATTCTAGAAATTGTATGCCAAGGACATCTTTCAAAGAAATCACCTTCCCCTTGCAGAAGGCCCTAACATTCATCTATACCCTGTACCACCCGTGTCTAAGGGCCATTTCCCAAGAGATTACTTACAGTTTCAGCTCACGCTTTACTTCACTCACTTCCCTCGCCTACTCGCCCAGAAAAAAAGGAAATAATAATGATGATGATAAATAAATCAAAACAAGAATCCTTCAGCGCCCCAGAACAACGGGAGTACTGAATCAGAAGCCGAAGCCTCGCAAACAGCCTTGCTAGATGAACGCTGCCGGATGCGAACGTGCATGCAATCAATCTTGCAGGCAGAATCTCGAGGCCCGCTGCTACCCACCTGCTGGAGACCTGCGCGCAGGACCTTCCTGCAATGGACAGCACGGTCTCGGAGGACAGCACTTCCCGCCACCCGAGGAGGCGGAGCCAGAAGGCGGGGCAGCGGCTGGTTCCCAAGGCAGCCCGCAAACGACTATGCTCGCCGCCCACGGCCGCCACTGCCTCCGCAATATCGGTCTCCTGGGCAAAAAACAACCACCGAGGCTCCGCCTTCTCCTCGTGCTCCTTACGTAAGAGATCCTGCAACCAATGAAAGGCCGACGGGGCGGAGCGAGAGCAAGCCTAGGTGACAGAATCTGGAGTCCTCCCGCCGGCGCGAGCTGGCCTTGCAATTGCTGAGCCAATCAGCAGCGTGGGTGGGGAGAGGGGCGGGGAAAAAGAGGGAGGACAACAGCAGCCCAATCAGGTCCAGGTATCCTGGAGTGACGGGTTCTGAGGCCCGTGGTCTTCCGAGTGGGGCGCCCGGAGGGCGTGTCCGCCCGGGCCAATCGCCGGCAGCCCACAGTGCGGAGCGAGCGCCTCAAATGCTCGGCTTTCTCAGCTGATTGTCTCCAGCCGAGAGTTGTTTTCTGCTGCTGCGGAGCCGAGCCACGGCAGGAGGAGCCGAGCGCCCCCGAGGGGAAGGGGAGGCGGGCCCGAGGGCAGCCGCGGCCAGCGCTCGGGGCTGCCGAGCCTTGTCACGGCGCTGCCCCGGGGCCGCAGGCTGGGGCGGGCGGGCGGGGAGTCCGGGGGCGCTGGGCTGCTTCCTTCCCGCGCTCCCTCGCCGCTGCTCGCGTCCCCTCATGAGGGTGTCAGTGGCGGGGCCGGCGCCAGCCGCGGTCCCCACGGCTGCCCGCGAACCCCCGACGCCCGGCGGGGGCGCCGTCGCGGCGGCCTCGGGTGCCGCGGTGCCCGGTTCGGTGCAGCTGGCGCTGAGCGTGCTGCACGCGCTGCTTTACGCGGCGCTCTTCGCCTTTGCCTACCTGCAGCTGTGGCGGCTGCTCCTGTACCGCGAGCGGCGGCTCAGTTACCAGAGCCTCTGCCTCTTCCTCTGTCTCGCGTGGGCTGCGCTCAGGACCACGCTCTTCTCGGCCGCCTTCTCCCTCAGCGGCTCGCTGCCCGTGCTGCGGCCGCCCTCTCGCCTGCACTTCTTCCCGCACTGGCTGCTCTACTGCTTCCCCTCCTGCCTCCAGTTCTCCACGCTCTGTCTCCTCAACCTCTACCTGGCAGAGGTAAGGCGGGAGGACCGGCGTGCGGGGGAGCGGGGCCGCCGGGATCCACTCCCGCCGAGACCGACATGGGGGAGGGGACTTGGGGGAGGGATGTGGCCGGAGAGCAGCCTGGGGACACTGAGGCACTCCGGTCTTTTCCCTCTCCCTCAACTTAAGCCGCTGATGGACTCGGTGCCTGAGAGGGTTGGAGAAGTGTGAGAGAGTATGCGTGCCCCGACAACTTAAGACTGTGGGACACCCTTTGTTCAGTGTTCCAGACCTCCACGGTAAGGCGTTGGTGGCGACCACAGAGCGGCATCGTAAGAACTAACAGCTCCGGTGGCTCTGCCGGGCTGGACCGGGTTGAGGGAGGTTGGATGCTGAGGTAGCGGTAGCTCTGCCGAAGCTGGACCGCTGCCAGCCATTACGTCACCAGGCAGAGCTGTTCCTCCGCTATTGTTGCTGCGTTTCTTTTATTAGAAGCTTATATCCCCACCACCACCACACACAACACACATACGTGTTCCTAATTGTGGCTCGATACACCTCACACAAATTCTGATCGATCGATCGCCCGGCGGGGTGAATGATCAATAACCAATGCTGTGGGACAGTCGAAGGACCGCCTCCATAAAGCCCGAAATGTTTGCCCCAGTTGCTGCTTGGTTTGGCCATTCGGCTGGTCTCTCACAGCAAAGCCCTTTGGTGGGGAGCTAATTAGAAGAAACAAGCTTAACATATGCCTGTTGCAGAAACAAACCACAGAACTGGTTTTTTTGTTTTTCAACAACTTGCTTAATAGCTTGAGTCTAATCACACCCCCTTTCTCTTTTACCGGGAATTGCTGGTTGGATTGCATTGTTCTGCAGTGCTTAAGTATTTGACCCATTTCAGACAGGTTTAGGATATAAGGTTGTCAATCATGTATATCAGTGATATTTAAGCCTTAGTATTTCCAGGCTTACCCCCCAAAAGTCTTCCTTTCCCTCGAAATAAAAGCTCAGGAGGGGAAGGAAAAGGTGACATCATATGTTTAATACTGACTAATATAGAACAGTGTTGGTCTATGCAGCTAATCCTCTCAAAGGCTTTTGGAGGTGATAACAGTTCCAAGGAAAAGTTGGGTTTTTTTAAAGGCACTTTTGAATCAGATTAAATATTTATATTTTCAATGTAAACCAACTCTTTTTCTCCCTTCATAGAAAAACAGTGCATCGTTTTTAAAATAACAATTAAAATTTTAGCTATTCACCATACTAAAAACAATTGTTAAGTAACAAAACCAAACTTTATTTTTATTCTCCACACAATACTACAAAACCGAAACTTAGGAGCCAAAAGTGAGAAATATATGTAATCATAAATCATTTATTTGAAGATGGCTTTATCATCCAGCTCTCAAAAAGCTTATAGATAAACTGATACTGAGTTCTTCTTGACACCACTTCTGATAGAACATTAATAATTTCCCACCATTGAACCCTTACTATAGCTTCAGATACAGTCACTCTACCTGAAAATGATTAGAGGTCCATTTGCTAGGAGCATCAGACACCTTGAATGTCTGCCTCTCCCTCCACATATGTCTTGACTTAAATTATATATGTGATTTTGGGCCTTTCCAAGTAGCTAGCTACCTTTTCATTTGAGGTGTAATCTATAACCATAAAGTACACAATCTTAAACATGCAGCTAAGTAATATTTTACATATGCATACATACCAGTTACCAACAGCTTGAGTAAGATACTTTGGATGCCTCAAGACAATATTTCTCAATCTGTGGGTCCAAACCCCTTTGGGGTCCAAACTACCCTTTCACAGGGGTTTCCTAAGACCACTGAAAAACACAGATACTTACAATATGATTCATAATAGCAAAATTACAGTTATTACATAGTAGTAACAATAATTTTATCATTGGGGTCACCACAACATGAGGAACTGTATTAAAAGGTCACAGAGTAAGGGAGGTTAAGAACCACTCATTAAGGGTTCACTTGGATCTTCTACCAGCCAGTACCTCTTGCTCAAAGGCAAATAAAGTGGCCAAAACATTACAATAGGAAAAATATTAACTATATTTAAGCACAAAAGGCCAAACAGTGAACTTCTAGAACAAAGAAATACAAAGTATCTGAATAGAATTTTCACATTTTTTTATCTCTGATATTGTAAGTGAGGAAACATTAAAGTCTGAAGGTCTTATTAAATGAATTACTTGTAGCCAGATGTGGTGGTACATGTCTTTAATCCCAGCACTGGAGAGGCAGAGGCAGGTGGCTCTCTGTGCGTATGAGGCCAACCTGGTCTTCAGAGCAAGATCCAGAACAGCCAGGCTGTTCCCCAAAGAAACCCTGTCTCTAAAAACAGCAACAGCAAAAAAGTATCACTTGTTTGTGTGATGCACTTTTTGAAGAAAAAAACTAAACTTCTTACCCTAGAAAATGTAACTTTCAAAATACTGTACTAAAGCTTTTTGTGCTATTTGTCTGTCTTTTATACTAAAACTAACAATTTTAAAACACACTATTACTTGAAATTTATAATAATAAATTTTATCTTTTTTGAAAACCTGCTTTAAAATATACATTTTAATCAGAATTTATTTCCCAATTCATTACAAAACAAAACAAAAAAAAGTCATGGGTATCTATACTTAAAAGAGTATTTGAAATCAGGTATAGTGCTATAATCCTAGCACTCAGGAGGCTGAGGCAGGAAAAATGCCATGACTTTGAGGCCAGCCTAAATTACATTGTTCTAAGACAGTTTGGCCTATATAGCAAAAACACTTAAAAGGTGAGTATGTTATCACACATTTGTAATCCTTGCACTTAGATGGCAGAGGCAGAAGGAGGAGGACATTGCAGGACCCTGCCTCAAAAAAAAAAAAAAAAAAAGTAAATTTGTTTTTCTTGTGGTTTGTTGGGTTTTTTGTTTGTTTGTTCCCCCCACCCCTTGTGGTTTGTTGTTGTTTATTTGAGGTAGGCTCTCTATGTACTCCAGGCTGGCCTTGAACTCTCAATACTCCTGCTTCAGCCTTCCAAATGCTGGGAATTTTAGATGTGTAACACCATGCCCAGTTCTAAATAGCAGTTTTTAAGTTTTTAAGTTTTTAAGTTTAGCTCCAAGTAACTGGAAGTTTAATTTCCATTGATCATTCTGAATTAGTAAAGTTTCTCTCTGTGAGGAGTTATTTCACTGTTTTGTTACTGTTTTGTTTTTAGATGGCTTGCTAATTAGCTCAGGCTGGCCTGGAATTTGCTGTGTAGTTCAAAATGGTATCATCCTGATGCCTCAGCTTCCAAAGTGATACAATTATGAGCATGTCCCATCCAGCTTTCGAATTCTTCTTACTACAGCAAAGTCATAGAGAAAGTTCGTTGACAAAAAAAAAAAAAAAAAAAAAAAAAAATTATTTGATCTTTATCCCAAAGTATTGTCTTTATTGTCTCTCATATTAAATATTAATTCTATTTTACTTTTAATTTAAAAAATTTGTTGTGTCCCTTTCCAATGAATTAAAAACATTCCAACTTTTCATTATAAAGAACCATGGATCGGGCCTGAAGATACGGCTCATCAGGTAAAAGCAATTGCTGCTGTTACAGAATTCCATTCAATTCCCAGGACCTGCCTAAGGTCCTGTGTAACTGTGTAACTTCAGTTCCAGGAGTTCCAACACACATGCATACCCCACACACATAGATACATAGTTTTAAAATAGAACCATAGACCAGTGTAGATGTAGAAAATGACCTTTACTATTTTAATCACATTTTTCCAAAATAAGATGGTTTTTACAAGTTAAGAACTACATAAACCACTCTTTCATCTGGTTTACACCTGAATGGAATTGAGCTACAAGTAGTCCTTTCTGAAAGGATTGGACTTTTCTCTTCTTATAGATAACCTCCCAGAAATAGTTTTTTGGAAGGAAAAAACTACAATAACCTAAAAGCAGATATTGAATTTTTTCTGGCAAGATCAGTAGAGCATGGCATTTACCAGTCAAAATTTTGTCTCTTGTGTTTTCACTGGGGAAGATGTAAATCTTTTAAATATACTATCTTAACAATCCTATCCTCTATTAGGAAGTATAAAAAGACAACATAATAGTTAGTATGCTACTTTTGGAACACTGTGGTGCATGCCAAACAAATGAGCTCATCTTTAAGGCCCATATTGACTATTTCCCCTCCAGTTTGTAATATAAATGCTAGTTGCTTAATCAGTATAAAATACAATGAATTATAATACCAAAAGAGGTGAAGGGTTACATTTAAGATTTTAACTTCTACATTCATGAATGCTATTTATTAATGCCTCTTCAAGGTAAATGTACTATTCTAAATAGCAATGGGACTTTAAATAAAATGTAACTCAACTTCCATGTATCCTGGTCTATTACATTATTTCCCACAAATGTATTTTTACCACATAAAATGAAAACTCCTATGGAAAAGTTATTTTATCATATTTTTGCCTCACAGCAACTAGAGCAAATCTGACTATATTCAGAATGATGATATAAACCTTATTTTGATTAATATTTGAGGTAAATTATGTGTGGGTTGTCGATAGTCTTTTTATTTTGTGCTTAAAGGTTATACATGTTATGAATGCATACATTATCTTGGTTTAAAAAGAGAAAAGCTGAATTTTAATTACTACTGGTAAAATATTACTAACAAAACTACTTTTAAGATTTAGTAACTTGAAAGTCTACAAAATTAATGTCTCACACTGGAGATAGTTTAATTCAGTGTTTGGCTTCTGTCTAAACTCACTAACTTTATCCTACGTTTTCTATGAATGTGAGCCTATATATATATTCTGGATACATAATATATCACAGAAGGCAGGATCCATGTGATTTATATTTAATGGGTGTAATATTTTCAAAGCATTTTACAGCATCAATACTGTGAGAACCTAATGATCACCAAAACAAATTATGTGGGTACAACAGGTGCCCATGGAGGCCAGAAGAGAGCATTTTCTTCCCTGAAACTTGAGTTCCAGTCCATTGTTAGCTACCTGATGTGGGCACTGGGACTCAAACCTGGGTCCTGTAAAAAAAACAGCAAGTACTGAACTGTTGAGCCATCTCTCCACTGCTATAATATAAAGTCTTTTTTAAAAAAAGAAAATTTTAAAGAAAAGTCTTTAAAAAAAGAAGTCTTAGTGATTACAGTATAGCAAGAATGAAAAATAAGTTTGGTATTTTGAGAAAAAAAGTAAAATTGTTGAGTTCAAACATCCTAATGATGGGCACAGTCACAGCTGTGCTCCATGGACTGAACAAAACAACAGTATGGTTATTTTCTGCTGGGCTGGTGCTAATGGGACACTGGAGGAAAACCACAGCTTTAGGTTAAAAGTTGGATGGAATCAAGGGAGAAGGAAATAAATGTAGGTAACACTAGAAACTTTTATGGGAACAGAACGTTCCTTTATAGAAAGTGTGTGTGTGCACACCTGGGTGTGTGCATGCACACACAGACACCTATACACACGCTACATAATTAAGCGTCCTGGCAAGTGCCATGCTTCTTGATAGGTATGAAGCTCATCCCATCCAAGTTTGAGGTAATTGATATGAACTTCCCAGTCCTTTTGTTGAAAATGTATTGACTGATTTTTCTTTTTTCATTTATGACATAAGTTAAACAATTTGGAGTAAGTTAATATGAAAGAATTTAGATGAGACAGCAGTGTGTTTAAAATAATATTCATTTTATTCACTGAGTACCCAAATTTTAAAAAAAAAAACTCAAATAAGTTGAAGAACAAATAAGCAAACTTAATAAACTTATAGAATAAGATTTTTTATACTACAAAAAAAATTTGGAAACTGGAATTGAGAAACAAACCACTTACAAAATAGTATTAAATAGTAAAGTACTCAGGAATATTATGAAATATAATATATGCAAGACTTATATAATGAACACTATGAAACATTAAGAGAAATTAAAAGAAGGATATATAGTTCAGTGATAAAGTATTCAGCTAACATATACAAGGTCCTGGATTAGATCCCTAGCACTGAAAAAGCAAAAGCCTATTATATAAATGACAGGTATACCCAGGAAGTTGCAATGTTGTTAAGATGTCACTTCTCCAGTTGACCTATACATGTAATGCCATCCCTATTAAAATCACTGTGGAAGTTCTCATAGTTGTGGAATACTTTTGAATATTGTATGTGGAAAATAGATGACTCAAGTCCTTAAAGTTTTGAAAAAGAATAATAAAGTTGGAAAATCATACTACTTGATTTTCAAGATATTCTGTAAGCTACAGTCATCAAGTTCACATAGTGCTGATGTAAAGTATTTGCAGTAGAGCAAAATTGAGAGTTCCAAATTAGACGCATGCACTTAATTCACCAGAACATTTTACAGAGATGTCAAAATTGACTAAGAGAAAACTTTGTTAAGTATACACAGGAAGAAAAACAAACATTGATTCTTACCAGACTTTAAAATCTGTTTGATATAAATCACAGACCAAAATGTAAAAGCTAAGATTTGTAGAAGAAAATCTTTGTTTTCTTAAGAGGCTAAATTTTCTTGGTTAGAAAACTAAAAGCATGACCCAAACTGACAAATGAAGTTCTAACAAAATTAAAGCCTTTTTGTTTTTGCAAAACAAATAGTAACAGTGAGAAAATATTTACAAAACTTATAGCTGGTGAGCATACATATATTATGAAAATATAACAATTTCTTAAAATTCTAGAATAAGAAAAGCCAATAAAATGAGTAAAAGTTCAACAAACACTTTGCAAAAAGATATGTGCAAAGCCAAGAAACACTTGAGAAGATGATCAGGATTATTAGTTAGGAGGAGTTTTAAAATTACAATCATGATTGATTACCAGTAAACACTGATTAGAAAATCTAAAATGTAAACAACTGACCTTAGAAGTACACATGGGGGCTGGAGAGATGATTTAGCAGTTAGGAGCACTGGCTACACTTAGAAGAACCTGGGTTCAATTCCCAACACCCACATGGAGCTCACAACTGTCAGTAACTCCAGCTCTGGGGGATCTTGACACCCTCACACTGATATGCATTCAGGCAAAACACCAGTGCATATGAAAATAAGTCATTTTTAAAAATTACATTATGTATATATGCATGTATATGTATGTATCTATATGCTGACAGTTTAAGAGTAAGGCTTTACAACCAGTTTGGAAAACAGCTTTTAAAAAGTTTAGCATAAGTCTGTCATATAATATAATTAAGAGAAACCATATGTCTAAAGAAAGCTTTACATATGAAAGCTAACACGTAGTTTTATTTACAAGAGCTCAAAACTGAAATTAAATAGCCATCAAAAGTAAATGTTTATGGCATACAAAGGAGTACTCCTACTATTAGTTAAACACACACACACACACACCATATACATCAGTGTAAAGTGACTCAAAGTCCTCAGACTGAAAGAAGTCAGACTCCCTATTCCCAAATGACCTCACATACTCTGTTTATAACAAATGCCTTTAAATGCAAGGTAATCTGTAGTAACAAGTCATTCACTAGGCACCTTGGGTCTAGAAAAAGGAACATACATAACACAACAAAGAGGTCATTTGAGCAAGTATGTGAACACTGTAGATGATTTCTTAGTTTGTATACATCTTTCAAACCTCAGAATTTTCTGGTGGTGGTGATACACACCTTTAATCCCAGCACTCAGGAGACAGAGGCAGGCTCTGAGTTCAAGGCCATCCTGATATACAAGAGTGAGCTCCAAGACAGCCAAGGCTACACACACACACACACACACACACACACACACACACACACAAAGAAAAAAGAAAAATCTGTCTCAAGAATAAAACAAAGAATTCTATACACTGATAATATATGGTATGTTACATTAATAATGCCTGTTGGATTGCTCTCACCCTCAACAAACAGGATTGTTTACTCCAATACTTAAAGCTAGAGTGGTAAATGGAAATTTTAACTCCATATTTATTAAAGTTACTTAGGTAAATTATTAAGTTACTCTGTGGCTTCCACCTTATAAACTTTAGAGCAATGGTCATACCTGCTTATAAGATTATTGTGAGCATTAAATTAAATATTAATATTTAGAGTGGTACATGGCATATAATGTTGGTCATTAGCTACTACTAAATTTTTTAATTTATTCTTTTGTCTGCATGTATGTCTGTTTGAAGGTGTTAGATCTTGGAGTTACAGATAGTTGTGAGCTGCCATGTGGGTGCTGGGAATTGAACCCAGGTCCTCTGGAAGAGCAACCAGTGCTTTTAACCACCAAGCCATCTCTCCAGCCCAGCTATTACTAAATTTAGAAGAACCTGCATTCTTTCATCCCAAATACATTGCAGTAGAATTTTGTCAAAAAAATATTTGTAAGGGCTGAGAGTGTGACTATAGTGCAGCATTTACTGTAGCATGGGGGTGGGGGGACTAGATTCAATGTCCAGCGTGGCCAAAAAAAAAAAATTATACACAAAATTAAGTTATCATACAGAAATAAGTGTGAATCTTTATATTAGACAAAAAAAGGAGAAAAGAAAAGCCTGAAATTTAACAAAGTTAAGATTCACTTTTTAAAAGAGCATGATAAGTTCAGAGGATAGAAACAGGAGGAAGTGAATATAGAAAATAATAAAACAGAAAACAATAAAGAATCTTAACAAGCACAAAAGCATCTCCATACTTTTATCCTTGTGTGTTTGTTTTGACATGGGTTTGTATTTGATTGTTTTTAAAACAAGACCTTTCCACATAAGTACAAGTTGTCTAAAGACTTGAGCCTATCTACGCTCTTTCAGAAGTGATAGCATCTACATTCATGGCATAATATCACAGAAAAAAAAAGTTTATACCTATTTCTGATTCATTCAAACCACCTCTGAGCCCCAACTTTCTAAATTTTACACTTATCTAACATTTTTCATCATACATAAAGTACTCAAATTGAACAGTCTTTTCTTCTATGTCCCTGCCCTATACCAATGTCCTCCAAAATCTAGTTCTCCACTCTTACTCTGCATTTCAGTCACTTTCCTGGCTCTTCAATTTTTAATGTGATTCAAAAACTACAAGAAATACTTGATGCTGCCTTCTCGTGCATACTAATATTCACTCCATCACCAAACCCCAATGTCTTCAGTCCATTCCCCATCACAACACCAGGTTCAAGCTACTACCACCCGCTGTGTAATCCATCATAGTTAGCCACTATTTGGTTTGTATCCTCTAACACACCTACACCCACATGCAAGTTCAGTTTCTGCACTGTTGCTAGTGTTATCCTTCTCCAACAGAAATCTTCTAATTTTAGAAAGTTTTCCAATAGATTCTTTTATTGTCTGTAGTTATTCTTTAGGACAAAGACAAATTTATACACACTACAAATCATTTCATCTTACAGAATATTCTTTGTTCCTCATCATTCCAACCATACCACATGTCCTTCCTTTCAATCTTTTGTACTTGTTAATTCCCTTCTCTAATAGAGTTTCCCATGGTTTTTTATGGCTATAATGTTCTTCCTTTTTTTAGTTACTCCTCTCATTTCCTGGGCAACACTTCAGAGAAGTCTGCACACAACTATTCAAATAGACATATTTAATTTTACAGCAGCAAAATGGCAGGCCCCTTTCCCCATCACTCTTCTTTCTCTTACCACTTTCTTTGGTTTAAAACAAGAGTCCTAAACTCAAATGTTAAGAAAGGCCTTGGTCCTATCCTCTGAGAGATCTTAGAGAACAGTTGGTGACTGTGAATCAAAGACTTTGGGTCTTAAAGACATCCACATTAACAGTTCCCACTGTAAGACAATATTATAAACTAATGTGACTTTTTAAGAGAAAGGAGAAATTTATTTCTTTTTACAAATTCATTGTATTTTTTATGTATGTATGTATGTATGTATGTACTCAAATGCTTACATATGGGAGCATGCTGCAAAACTTGCAGAAGTCAGAGAACAACTTTTGGTAGTCAGTTGTCTCTCTACCTCATCAGCTCCAGGGATAGAATTCAGGTAATCAGAATCATCCTCCAAGCCAAGAAATGTATATTTCTTAAAATAGGACATCTGGTAACCCTAGCACTTGGGAAGTGGGTCCACACAGAAGATCAGGAGTTCAAGGCAGGCTTCAACCTAACAATGAGCTCCAGGATAGTTTGGGCTACGTGACACTGTCTCAAAAATTAAACAAATAGGAAATATACATGTAAACTATGATGTGGTTTGAATATATGATGAAATTGTCACAAATACTACATAAGGTGAGCAAAATGTTTGTGTCAGTCATTCCCAATACGTGTAACTAAATTTTACTCCTTTTTTCCATTCTGTTTTTGTGTATTGTCTTTCTTAAAGTAATAAAAACAACCAAATAAAGTATTTATAATTTTCATGTAACAAACTGTGTTAGTTTTGTTTCCAGTCACTTTGATAAAGTAACTCTAACAAAGCTGGGTAGTAGTGGCACACACCTTTAATCCCAAAATTCACTTTAATCCCAGCACTTGGGAGATAGAGGCAGATAGATCTCTGTGAGTTCCATGCCAGCCTTGTCTACAGAGTGAGTTCCAGAACAGCAAAGGCTACACAGAAAAATCCTGTCTTGTGGGTGGGGTGGGGGTAATATGACAAAGGCAATTTAGGTTGAGGAATAATATTTTAGTTCCCAGTTCCCAGATGGCTATAGTCCATCACAGCAGGGAAGTCATAACGGTGAGAACTTGAGGGGATGGATATATCTAAAGTTGGGAACAGAAAGTAGTGAATGTATGCATGCTTCTAATGCTGAACTCATTCTGTTCATTCAGCCCAAGGCCTAACTGATACAAGGGTGCGACCCACCTTCAGGGTGGGTTTTTTTATCTCCATCAACACGAATAAAATCTTTCATAGAGCAACCTAATCTATTGAAACTCTTTCCAGGTGACTCTAGAGTCAAGTTGACAATCAAAATTAACCATAACACAAAACCTTAATTACTTCTAATACTCATCAGTGTTAATTCAGACAAAGCTTGAACAATCTATTCATTTCATCCCAAGTCTGAGCAGATGAAAAGGAAGTACCATAGAACACAGGATATATACCATAAACATCTTCCTTCTACTACAATGTAGAATACATTATGTTACATACTAGTTTGCATTTTAAAGAAATGTTGCAGACCTTGATCTGTTTTCTTGACTAAGATATAGTTGGATATTTTAAATCTGTGTGTCCTTTTGTTGGTTTTTGTTTGATTTGGTTTGGTTTTTTGTTTGAGACAGAGTCTCTCTATAGCCCTGGCTGTCCTGGAACTCAAACTCAACAGAGATCCATCTGCCTGTCCCTGCTTCCAAGTGCTGAGATTAAAGGGATGCACCACCACACCCGGCGATCTTAAAATTCAACTGAATTATAGCTGCCACATTGTCAGCATATTAACCACTCTGTACAATTTATTTTTCCAGACTTCAGTCCCTCAGAGGTAAAAAAAAATACTTAATACTGTCTTTAAGTTTTGTGCTATTTTCTCTGCTACTATGTAGATCTTCCTGATTGCTGATTCAATCATTTGGACTGCTTTGGGATGATGTAATGTGTTTAACAGGATATGAATTTTTCTCCTTTGCAGCCTCATATTAAGTTCTTTGGTTGGTCAGGTGCTCCCTCATTTTCATTTTATGAAACCTGATATTTTTGACAAATCTGTTCTAAAGGGACATTTAATGGTAGAGGTATTAGAATAACTTAAGTCTGAGTAGATACATATACTTAGCAACAGCAGGAAAGAAAGTGGGAGAGGTCTTGTGATAGGCTACTGGGATCATTACACATGCTATCTTTTGATGATGAGTAAACAGACTAGTATCACTGGTGATTAAGGAACTCACTCTAAACAAGTGGATTTTTCATGCTTGTAAACTAGAAATTATCAGAATCCAACTAGAACATTAAATGTAAAGGGGTGCTATAGTTAAGAATTTGAACACTGTCAGCAGGGCACTCACCTTTAATCCCAGCACTCAGGAGGCAGAAGGAGGAGGATCTCTGTGAGAGACCATCCTAGTCTACATAGTGAGATCCTGTCTCAAAATCTAACAAACAAGAAAACTTGAAGAGTAAGTCCTAATCCTTATACTCTTGCTAACTGACTTTGAGAAGTTTACTTCTGTATCTCAGTATTTCCTCCATTTTTAAAATGGAATGACTTGGGTCTATCTCAGAGCTGTGAAGGTGAGACAAAATACTATTTTAAAATACAGAAAGTAGTAAATACCAGAACACAGTGAGATACAAATGTTAATAATCTATTGATATTTTAGTTAGGGGGGAAAGGAGACTTGAGGAAGAGAACATCCCTAAGATTAAATTTTCCTTCTGTCTAGTTTCTTACAATGAACTTTGAACAGCATCACTTTTTCTAATCAATGATAATGTATCATTGTTTCCTTACTGTATGATGAAAAAGGGTTTGTAGATATTACCCGAATTTCAAATGATGAACTGAGGTAAGGTTTACAGTATAACACACTAGAATGGAGAAGAGTTGAAAGTCAGGTCTTTTGACTACACTAACGATTTTTCTATTATAGCATAGTATTAGCAGGGTTTAAGCTACGTGACTATTGGTATTTATATCCAAACTATATTGCCTTTAAGAAACCAAAAGGAGAGCTAGAGAGATGGCTCAGCAGGTAAAGGCACCTGCTGCCAAGCCTGGTGACCCAAATTCAATTCTCAGGGACTACATAATAAAAGGAGAGAATTGATTTCCACAAGTTGTCTTCTGTCCACACATGATGAATTATGTATCTGTGTATGTCTCTGTGTGTGTATCTGTCTGCCTGCATGCCTGTCTGTCTCTCTGTACATACACACAAATACAAAATGTAACAAAAAAAAAGTCAAGAAGAAAGGTAAGTGAACATCATTCCCCATATTTCTTTTTTCCCCAGGGTTCCCTCTTTCTGATAAATTCTGTCCCTTTTCCCTGACCATTTCACTGAAATTGATAATTTTCAGTGTAATTTTGTATTTGAAAGAGAAATTCTACCATATTCTTGACTTAAACATGAAGGACTTTATGAAAAAGTACTACAGTACACTGGAATATTTGCCACTGGAAAGTTTATTAAAAGACAAAAGTGATTCAGATTCTGTTGAAAGCTGTCTTATAAAAAAGCATATTGGCTTTTTTTTGAAAGCTCACAAATTTTCTTCTCACTCATAAACTTATACTTTATTTCTGAAAATTTTAGCTGTTACTCTTTAAGAGCGTAGAGTGTGTAAAACAGTATCTACAAATATTATACTTTATTAAACTAATGTCTGGCTATTTACTTAGACATATTAATTGTATAGATCTTTAACAGCTGGTAACCAATTACTTTCAATGTTGACATTAACCTTAAGCAGTATTTGTCACTCATGTAGGGAATTAACTTTGTTTTTTTCTCCTCTTTGTCTCTGTTCTGTTTTTCTGGAACTCTTGGTTTTAAATATTTTAATCCTATATTGAACTTTTTCTTATCTCTCCTCTATTTTTCCAAATGCCTCCCCCCTCTACTTTTGGGGGAAGATTTTCTTCACTTCCAGCCTTCCTGAACTTTCTCATTCTTCCAGGGTAATTTAATTTCCATGAGTTCATTTTGTGTCTTGTATTTTGTGAATGCATTATCTTAATCTGAGTATAATGACCATTTTTGTTTGCTTGATTTCTACTTTGTTTTTTTCTATTTGTTTTGATCTCCACCTTTTATTAGAGACTCTTAGACTCTCTGGTTACATTTGGCTTGCTGTTCATAATTAGAAAAACTGAGCATGTACGTAAAGCTATGTTTAAGGGAGATCTGGGTGAGCCACTTGTTAGGGGGTCTCTGATATAGAAGCATAGAGCCTCTTGGGTTGATCAGATTCCTCGTGGGAGATATAGTGTAATAATTCAGAGAGTCAGAAGTTCATTTCAGCTTTTTAAGAACATACTGAAGCAAGAAAGGTAGAGTAGGGAGAATACTTAAGCTTGGTGTGCACCCTCACTCTCCCTGTTTTTAATGTGGTGACAAACTGTCTTTTGCTGACATCTTCATAGAGCAAATGTATAGATATCTACCAGAGTAAAGAAGGGTGTTTCCCCAAGAAACTAGAGGTGTGAGATTTATTAATTCAAGTCTCAAACCAGTATTATTTACCCCCGTTTTACTTGCCCCAGAGTGTTACCTGCTTCTTCTGGCTCCTGTATCTTTGACAAATCTGAAATGCTTATCAGCTCTTCTCAACCTCCTTGTTCCTGGCTTGGAAGTAATATAACTTGATAGCCATATATTGTGATGATGTCTCCAAGACCACTGTTAGACTTGGTGTTTTGTTAGATAGACTTAAGTTTTGTTCTTGGTTATAGTTTATTACAGTGAAAGGATACAGAGTAAGTTCAATCAGGGAAAGGCCACATGACAGTTCTTTTCTAGTGGAGCTTCATGGGATGTGCTTTACCTCATTTGGCAACAAGTTATGACAACACACGTGAAGTGCTGTCTACCAAGAAGAGATTTAGATAATACTAGGGGTTTGTCATATAGGCAGCTTGTATCTAACACATAATTAAAATGCTGGGAAAGAAATTCAGTATACAATATAGACCATGTTGTTTATACTGTTTAAGTGCACTGAAGCACCCTTATCTTTAAGAAAATTATAGGGGACCTCCTGAAATCCAGTTTACAAATTGCCAGCATGGGCCAATATGACAAAGCAGGCATTCTAAGGATAGCAGTTTATAAACGCACACACACACACACACACACACACACACACACACACACACGCAATGCCTTCGAGATTCTAACATTGTGTTTTTGTGTTCTTTCACATTCTTCTCAAACCCATGGGTTTATGATTTTTGTAAGAGCCCCTTTGTTGTTTTAGTTTCATTTTTCAGGTAAAAACAATATAGGTATATTCAGTATTCATATGAATATTTATTTATTGTAATACTTCAGTTTGATTATATAAAATCATTTTAAACAACTTTATTTTTTTTAAAAAAAAAAAAAGCTAAAGTAGAGAAAAGAAACTTTAAGAACACAATAATTAGGATACTAGATTCCTAAGAGAGATATACAAAGATATTATATCCTGGAATCAAGGACATGAAGATATAAAGAAAAATACTTAGGAGACAGAAGTTCTTAAAAATTAAGTATATGGATGACATTGAAAAGGAGGAAGCATTAAACTTATAGCTGGAGTAGCTGAAACCTCATAATCCCTATGTAGTCAACAGCATTGGTAAGCTTGGAAATAATGCACCATTCTGCACAGGAACATGAACAGTTGAGATGAAAACTGTAGATAACTGCTTCTGTGAGAGTAATCTACATAGATATGTATACCTAGCTAGTCACCATGGAGAAGAGATTATATTTATCATGATTCATTTTAGCATGAATTCTAAATTTTATACAGATATGTTCTGTGGTAAAGTTTCATTTCAATTCAAAAGGGAGAAAAATTCCACAGAAAGTGCCTATTGTATAAGTGTTTCAGCACTTAACCATCTTCAAAGCAACAAGTCCTACATGCTATGGGAATAAGTAATATATAGCTCTAGGGCAAACCTTAGGCCACTCAGTATAAGGAAGCAGAATACTGTGAACTAGTGTAAACAAGCTTATAAATAACAAAAAATTTACCCCACCATTCTATAGACTGAAAGGTCCATGGTTCTGGCAGATTCACTGTCAACTGAGAGCCCACTTTATAGCATAGCTAATAGCTTCACACTATAACTTCATGTGATAAAAAGACTCTAGGACTCTCTTTACTCTGTGAAGTCTCTTTATAAGAATACTGTGGTAGTTTGAATGTAATTGGCCCCAATAAGCTCATAGGAACTGGCACTATTGGGAGATAATAGAATAGACATGGCATTGTTGAAAAATGTATGCCCTGTGGAAGTGGGCTTTGAAGTCTCCTCTATGTTCAAGCCATGCCCAGTTTCTCAGACCACGTCCATTTACTTGCAAGTCAAGAAGTAGGACTCTCAGCTACTTCCCTATCATCATGTCTGCCTGCCTGCCTGCCACCATGTCAAACCATGATGATAATGGACTAAACATCTGAAAATATTAGTCACCTCAAATGTTTTTCCTTTATAAGAGCTGCTGTGGTCATGGTGTCTCTTCACAGCAAAGAGACCCTAAGATAAATATTGAGTCCTCACTTACGAGGGCTCCCATCATTGTGATCTAAGCATACCCCAATGGACTCCTAATACCTTCATATTGAGGATTAATATTTAGCGTAAAACATGGGAAGTGTAAACATTCAGACCATAACATCATCTTTAGATTTGGGCTACTAAGAGTAGTAGATTTCCATAGAATAATATTCACACATAAAATACATTTGCTACACTCACCTCCCCTTTAAGCAACTAAAGTAGAATTAATACATCTACAATTTAAGATAGAAAAGTGTTTCATATTGCTAATTTATGATTATTATAAGGTTAAAATTAAGTACACCATAACATTTTAAATTTTTATTAATCACTATATCCTACAAAAACACTTTCATAGTTTCCCATTAACATATGTGCATTGTTCATGCTACTGAGTTACATAGGACTTTTTCATAGAAGCATACATTGTACTTTGAGCATATTCCCTTATACCTGCTTACCTTTCACTTTCTTACATTCCTTTTGTTGATCTCTGTTCACCAGTAGTTTTCTTCTACTTTCATGTCATACGCACACACATACACACATGCTAAATAACACATTCTTAATTACAGGTGGTAGTGTGTATGTGGTAAAAAATGGGTTATATGATAAAAAACATTTAATGTTCATCAACCTTCATAATTCTTAATACATTTATATAAAGGAAAATACCCTTATATAAAAGGGCTATTTTAATTGCCTAATATTTGGCAAGAAATGGCTAAGCTTCAAATAATCTGCAAAAACTTGTATTATGTCTTATGAATTAACTATATTAACAAGTTGTATATAATTGATTGTTGAGCTTATTTTTTGTTAATCACTATTTTCACTTAGAGTTATATTCTGTTAGATATAGTTGTAAAATACTTGGAGTCTTTTGATATTAATGTCATATTGTTTTTTAACATTCCTACAATAAAAGTATGATTTAAGTACCTGATTAAATAATACATTGAAATACATTATTCAAGTTCAGGTTGTAACCAACCTTTTCATTATATTTTTATCTAGCCCAAACCCCTCTTACACCCATTATTGCATGACCTGTAATATGAATTACTCCTATAAACCAGTCCCCATTTTCTTCTTGATAAGATCTTTATAATGGCCTGTTCTGAAATGTGGCTGTTCCCAGATGGCACTTCATGACATTTGTAGAAAGACATAAGTCTATCTTATGTCTCCCAGTGCTCTTTACTGATGTTATGCCATTGTCTCCTCTCCAAAATCTATGACATCATTGGATATAATGATAACCTGTACATCCTTGGGTGAGTCAGCACTTTTATCTTGCCTTGTCTCTTTTGTTAGCCAGCCAAAAGCCTCAATCTCAGAATGTTTCTATTTAAACTATCCATTAACATAACTCACCTTGAAACAAGTCTTTAAAATAGAACTGTTCTTTCTGACCAGTACTTTCTCTTTTCTCCTAGATTTTTTTTCAGTTCATTTATCTGTTTTCCATTCTCATCCCTTTGGTGGGATTTTAACCCTTCTTTCTCCATTCCATTTTATTTTTTTTAGCTCTTGATATTTTGCTCTGCCAGGCTAGTGCAATCATTAGAAGACGCTCTTGCTCTAGAATAGTTTCAACAGCTTACCTTAATCCATTTGCTGAATTTTCTCAGCCTGTTTTATATCAAAGTGTTTCAATCCGTAGTGTCAGTTTTCTTATTACATTTGCTTATTTGTATATGGATGTGTATATATATATATATGAGTAAGCATGTCACAACACATCCATGGAGATCAGAGGACATTCTGCAGGAATCTGTTCACTCCTTTAACTAAGCAAGCCCCATGACAGGTAACTTTAACCACTGAGTCATGTCTCCAGCCCCCACATGTTTTTAATGAAGAGATGGTTTATAAATTATTTCCAGTGTTACATACAGACCTCTAAGTTTTTCTTACTTCTTGAGTCAGAAGTGTAGTTCTTTCTTCAGCTGAATTACTTTGCTACTGTCTTCTTCAGAAGCTAAGCTTGCTTTCCTCTTCCTTCTCCAACTTCTGCCTCAACTTTTCTATTCAGTTCATGTCTACAAAATTATTTTATATCAGAAACATAAAGAGTTTTCTACCCTGTTTGAAATATGAGTACCTGTCGCTGTTTGTATACTGTGCCAGAAAAACATTAAACTCTCGGGGTTACAGAAAGAGGCTATCTATTACTCATGGCTTTTAAAAAGAGCTACCCAAGCAGGGATTTGTATCAAATTTCTAGGCTGCAGGCCAAAGGGCTACACTGAAGGGCCAAAATAATCTGCCTATGCAGCAAGATGTACTACAGTAGAATCTGAAGGGAAGAAAGAGATAAAATGGCAGGGAAAGATGAATATTGGTTCTTGCATGTAAGCAGACTGCTACCCAAGAGAGGCTTTATTCTCCAGGAATGTCATTAGGCAAAGAAATGTCTTCCCTTTATCCTACTAGTAAAGCAATGTCTCTTTAAGGTTAAAACTATCTCTACTGTTCAAAGATATTTACTATACAAATTTACTGCTCAGAAGGGCTAAACCATGCAAAAACAGTTATCTATAGGAAATTGTCTTCCAACACATTGTCTAGTTTGTGTTAATTTCAGCTCTTATCTCTGTGGTTGTACTTTGTAAACTTCTTGAACTGCTTGATTTTTTGGTTTTTGGTTTTGTTTGTTTTGGTTTTTTGTTTGGTTGATTGGTTGGGGTTTTAGTTTTTGTTTTTTGGGGTTTTTTTCCCCTTTTGGTTTATTTATTTGTTTGTTTGTTTGGTTTGGTTTTTCGAGACAGGGTTTCTTTGTGTAGCCTTGGCTGTCCTGGAACTAGCTCTGTAGACCAGGCTGGCCTCGAATTCATAGAGATCCACCTGCCTCTGCCTCCCGAGTGTTTGGGTTAAAGGCGAGTACCACCAATGCCTGTCCTGAAAACTGTTGTTTGCAAGGTATTAGTGACATACAAGTCACCCAACCAAATGCTACTTTCTTAAATCATTTTTCACTTTTTGTGGAATTACAAGGGCTATGCTTTCTTTTAACTAAACCATCCTGCTGTTTTCTATACCTGCTCAGTTTCTCCTCTTTGTCTAGTCTTCCTTGTAATTTTAAATCCTGACTGTTGAACATGAAGATATCACAGATTTACTTATCTTTGTTCTTCAAAATGTCTGTTACTAGAGTTTTAGTTGTCATCTCTGCAGGGGTCTATACTTTCCTTCAAACATTCCAAATCTTACTGCCATTTGTATTCGCCTAAATGTAATAAACTTTAAAAATAAAAATGAAGCCCATGGTCTAATTTATTTTATGAGGCAGTCTCTCATTCTAATATTTCTTTAAATTCAAAACCTGGTAACAGTAGAGGCAAGATGACTCAGCAGGTAAACGTTCTAAGCCAAACCACCTGAGTTCAATTCCCAGAACCCACATGGTGGAAGGAGAGACACAACTCCTCTGACCTCCACACACATGTCATGATACATGCATGCTCACACACTCATACACACAAATAAATTACATTTTAAAAGTTGAATTTTTGCCTGGTGGTGGTGGTGCATTTAATTAAATCTTAGCATTTAAGGGACAGAGGCAGGTGGATCTCTGTGAGGTTGAAGCCAGCTTGGTGTACAAAGTGAGTTCCAGAGCAGCCAGAGCTATTATACAGAGAAAATCTGTCTCAGAAAAACATAACAAAAAAGTTAAACTCTTTAAACCTGAGAACATGGTTTAATAGAGTCAGTCATATCAACGGCATTCAATGAGAAAATTTACCTCATTTTCTGTGGCCACAGAAGAAGCGATCATCCACACAAAATCATAATATAATCTGTAATGGGTTAAAGCCTACTCCCCTAGCATTTTATATAAGGTCTCTGTGATCAGATGATGGCTTGACTTCCAGTTTCAGTTTCTTCAATCTTTCCACATTCCCCCATATGCCTACCATACTATCAAAGTGTGTATTTTGACCTGAATTTATTGATTGTTTTAAAACATGTTAAACATTTTCTGAAAATCTGCTATGAACTAGAAAGTAAGGCTTCAAATGTAAGTAAATTGTGGCTTTTTTCAAGCACACAAATATGAAAATAAATTCCATGGAGCATGATTAGTAATGTAATGACATGAAGCAAATTCTCTTTTCCCTGTGGCACTTAACCAGACATTAAAAAGTGTGACATGTGAGAATGAGTTGATATTTGTTACATGATCATGAAAGCACATTCCAGATAGAGTACAAATATTTACAAAGGCATGAAGGCATAACATTGATGCTTTTATTGAGAAATTGTAAGGTTGAAGGCAAGACGCTAAAGGAATATTAGTTGGAATACAATTTTGTGTATTAAATGTAAAAGATCTTTCATGTATTAAAGTGTATGCACTTTTTCCTGGAATGCTTGACTTTAATTCATTCAGACAAGAATAACTTGTAGATACTAAAACTGGTGAATAAACTTTTAAAGAATAAGATAATTCTATAGTTTTTAGACATCTCTATATAATACTTATTAGTTACAATGTAGAAAATAGTTAACAACAGTGGGGAAACCATACAGATTCTATCTCAAGCAGTTAATCAGAATTAGTAACATAGGAATTGAACAAAACACCATCATGAGTCACTGATAAAAAGGATACTTCATCATCACTTATGTGACATTCCAGCTAAAAAGCATAAATCAAGTTGTTAATAAACAGCTGATAAGTTCAAAGTGAAGAAGCATTCAACAAGTGGATATGCTAAAGAGGTAAGGCAGAAGAACCACAAAAAAAGTCTAAGTAAAATTATAAAACACAAAGGTATAATGATTAAATGAGATAAAACATAGCCAGATGGCTAGGAGGTGAAAATGCATGCCACCAAACCAAATGATGTGAATTGAGTTCCCAGAACCCACACGGTGGAGGAAGGAAACAGACTCAAGTAAGTTATCCTTTGACATGCATATGTGTACCCTGGGACCCACATGCCCACACATACACAAGTTAAATTTAAGCATGAAATATGTATTTAATGCATAATTCCTGACTTTTCACCATAAAGACATTATTAAGACAACTGAAAAATATTAATAAGGTCTGAACATTGTGTAGTAGTGTTATATCTATCTTTAATCCTAGCACTCAGGAGGCAGAGGCAGATGGATCTCTGTGTTTCCAGTCAGCCTCATCTGTATAGAGAGTTGTAGCCAGTTGGGGATACATAGTTGCACACTACCTCAAAAAGTTTCATTACCCACTTCTGATCTCTATAGGCACCAGGCATACACTTGGCTCACATACATGAATACAAGCAAGATAGAGATAGATAGATAGATAGATAGATAGATAGATAGATAGATAGATAGATAGATAGCTATTGTTTCAACATTGAATTTTATATTAATGGAGCTAGAGAGGTAGCTCACCAGTTAACAACACTTGGTAGTCCTGCAAAAGGACCCAGGACCATGTGGTGGCTCATAGTATCTAGTTTCAGGGGATCTGATGCCCTCTTCTGGCCTCTATACACTGTACATACAGGCATGCAAACAAACACATAAATCTTTAAACTTATAATACTTTTAATTATGTGAATTTACTATTTAAAGAAAATGTTACATGAAGCATTTAGAGATAAACATACAACTTACCACTAAATGATGTCTTAAATTTTTACATAGAACATAGATATTCATAGCATTGTAATTCACAAACGACAAAAATATAGATGCTATGACTGGAGAGATGGCTCAGTGGTTAAGAGCACTGACTGCTCTTTCAGAGGACTGGGCTTCAATTCCCAGCACCCACATGGCAGCTTACACCATCACACCAATGTACATAAAATAAAATTAAATGTTTTAAAGGTAAATGCTACCTACATCTCCAATGACTAGTAAATGCATAAATATGTGTGTATACATATGTGTGTGTTCTTAAGAAACAAATTGATACATGAATCTTAAAAGCATTTGTGCTAAGTGAAATAAGTCAGGCACACAGGATTAATATTGGATGATTCTAGTTATGTAAGTGGAGCTAAATTTATAGTTACCGGAAATAGAATGGTTATGAAAGGCTAAAAGGAAAAATGGGGAGTTTTTTAATGGACTGGAAAAGTAAAAAGTTTGTGGAGGCTTATGGTAATGGTTGCATAGCTATGTGAGTGTACTTAATGCCACTGGAACAGATATTTTTAATGATGACACTAATTTTAAGATAGATAGATAGATAGATAGATAGATAGATAGATAGATAGATAGATAGATAGATAGATATCCACAATTTCAAAATTAAATCACTCAGTCACAGAAAAGGAAAGATGATAAAAGGGAAGAGTTGTCTTCTGAAGATGTAGATGGAGTTAGCAGTGGACTTAGACAAATCAATTAAAAGGCTCTTGAAATAATCCATATGGTAATGAAGACAGAAAATGGGTGAATCTGAGAAACATCTAAGTAGTACAATTTAGAAACTGAGGTAATAATATTTTAGACTATGCCATACATTGAGCTTTTGATATATGGTGGCATGTTAGCCAAATACAGTAGATATGGCTGGACTTAAACATTCATCTGTTTAGCATTTCATAACTTGTTTACCTTTCATAACTTGGTTCCTTTGAGAAGCCCTGCCTCACTCTTTATAATCTCCCCTTACTTCTTACTCTTTCCTGGACTCATCATTGCCTTTGTATATCAATATATATATCAATATATCAAAGTAGATGGTTTCTTTTTATGCAGTGAGGTCCTTCAAAATATAGATAGTAATTATGTTTATGAATTTGTGATACCTTACATAGAGCATGAGATATCTGAGTTTTCCCCATTGTTTTGTTTTTCTTTGTTTTGAAACAGTCTAACCATGTAGCCAAGGCTAACCTAAAATTCTGCATCATTCTGCCTTTGCCTCTGCCTCCTGAGTGCTGGGATTACAGGCACATGCCACCATATCAAAGAACATTGAACAGTAATAAGTGCTCAAGAAATATTTGAATGAAATCAGTAAGTTCCTGAGTATTTAGAATTTTTTTTTTTTTGCACATAACATTTTTTATTTTGTTTTTCTTTCCAAACCACCAAAATTCCTACTATATTTCAGTAATCTTGTAACTGGTCTTCCCATTTCTGTTTTGTATTCCCTCTGTGTTCACCTGCATGTTAATGCCAGATTAGTGAAATCCCATGCTTTGGAATCTCTTTATAAAAAGATCCAATCCTAGTTGGGCATAGTGGTCATGCCTTTAATTCCAGCACTCGGGAAGCAGAGGCAGATGGGATCTCTGTGAGTTCAAGATCCACCTAGTTTACATAGAGACTTCCAGGACAGCCAGAACTACATAGTGAGACCCTGTCTTGAAAAAAAAACATAACAAAACAAAACAAGAATTTCAGTCCTTTGCTATTATCTAAAGAATATGGTTCAGGTTCACTAGTAAGAAAATCATCTTTGGAGAAGATATAACCATACGCATATCGACATTAAGTAACAAGCTCTGTTTTAGAACAAAACATAACTAATAAAAAGTTTAGAGTAGAGGCTGGGCTCAGTGGTTTAGGAGTACTGCCTGCTTTTCCAAAGGACCAGAGTTCAATTCCCAGCACTCATATCTCCCATTGGCTCACAACAGTCTGTAACTCCAGTTCATGGATTAGATGTCCTCTGATCTCTAAAGGTGCCAAGCATACACATGTCACACAGACATCATGCAGGCAAAGCACCCATGCACATAAAATTAAACTAATTTGCCTTTTTTTAAAAAGGTTTAGGATAAATGTCAAGTCTTCTAGCACAGTATCTGCTTCATAGCAGAAGTCTGATACATATTTAAAATAATTTGTTGGGTATTTAAAATAGAAGTGTATTTGGATGCCTATATTTATTTAACAATAATTCAACTGGAAGCATTAACTTCATAGCTGTATCACTTGAAACACAAAGTCAAATTAAACTGAAAAATTCTTTGTTACATGTGTTTTCTCTTCTTATACTCTCTTTATAGGTCATATGTAAAGTCAGATGTGCCACTGAACTTGACAAACACAAGTAAGTTTCATGAGTATCAAGTTTTCTGTCTAAAAGATCTAAAGGGTTATTCATTAATATTAATATTTAGTATCTAAAATATATAAGTAATTGTTCCCATTTATTTACTTTATGTATATTGGTGTTTTGCCTGTATGAATACCTGTGCATCACATGTATGAGTTACAGACAGTTGTGAGCTGTCATGTGTGTGCAAAGAATCAAACCCAGGTCCTCTGGAAGAGCAGTCAGTGCTCTTTGCTGCTAAACCATCTTTCCAGGCCCCCTAAGTAAATATTTTTACCAGTTAGTTGATAAAGGTAAAAGGCAGGAATTGCTGAGGGTGCCTTTGCAGTCTCTAGATTGGTTCAAAGGCATTAAGTCCCTCAGTTCGTTTTCTCCCCTCAGCTGTGATGCCATGATGCCCGTGCTCATTCCCTCCTCCCTCTTTCTCCATTTTATCCCCTCCCCCTTTTCCCTCCTCTCTTCCTCCTGCCCCTCCCTGAATCCTCATAAGCAAATCTAGTGAGCTAAGCAGTTTCTGTATGGATTAATCTCAACAGAGCCCACAGTAAGTGAGTCAAGAGTTCCAGACCCAGTTCTACTAACTCATTTAATTTTTCTATGCTTTGGTTTCCTAAGATATTCTAATTTGCTACATAGCATAATTTTAATATCATTTTTAGATTTGAAGGTATATAACTAGTCTTTCTATTATTTGGTTTAACATGTCCAAGTGTGGTAGCACATGCTATAATCCCAATACTGACGAGACTAAAGGAGGAAGACAATTTGAGCTGCATAGCAAAACCCTGTCAAATCTTTTTTTAATGTAACTAAAATTTTTCAAACTAATTTTTTTTGCTTCACTTATATACTCAACAGTTTTCTTATTACCAATTATAGATTGCCTTATTACTGATTACAATTTCATCATGTGTAAATTATCTAAGGGCAGACAGTTTATGATGTCTATTGTTTAAAGCAATCCAAAATAGAAAATGCTAGTATTTGGGGGGAGAAATGTATTTGACCTGGGATTATTTTCACAAGAGATCTGGTACCTGCTAGTTGGTACAAATGGCTACACCTTACAAGAGTTTTTATGGTGTGTGCTTGGGAACTACGTGTTCTGTTCCTATCTTCTTTTTTGGTCATGTTTCAAACATGTTTGCTATAGATAATCAGGCCATAGGCTCAAACATTGTTTAAAACACATTTCCTACTAGGTGATTGTGGCACGTGCCTTTAATCCCAGCACTCGAAAGGCAGAAGCTGGTAGATCTCTGTAAATTCAAGGCCAGCCTGGTCTATAGAGTAAGTGCCAGGACAGGCTCCAAAGAAACAGAAAGAAACCTTATCTAGGAAAAAAAACAAAACATTTCCCATAGCTCTTAAAATACTGTGGCTCGCCTTTAATCCCAGCACTCTAGAGACAGAGGCAGGGAGATCTCTCAGTTTGAGGCCATCCTGGCCTACAGAGTGAATTCCAGGACAAGCAGGGCTACACAGAGCAACCCTGTCTGGAACAAACAAAACAAACAAAAGAGAAAAAATTAATACCATTATGAAATTAATTAGGCACAGCATGTTAATTTTTCTAGACAAATTTTAAAAACATGGTAATTATGAGAATGTGAAGGTCAATGCAAATGCACTCAGTAGTTATAAAAACAAAAACTTCCTGATTGCCTGAAATGATGTTAAAATGGTTCAATATTTTCTTCAGTTCCATAGGTCAGCATTTATTTTAACACATGATATTATCTAAAGTAAAGCTTATCTGTGCCATTTTGAAATAGTTCATATACTAAGTTCATAAGGGTAAATATAAAGTCACTCTGAGAGATTACTAATTTTGTATGTAATGAAATTGTATTTTAGGCTGAAAGCATTCTTGTACCTGAAATAACACTAAATCCTTAATAATTTTATAAACATCAAATAATTTTTTTTCTTTCAGGATTCTACTGCATTTGGGCTTTATACTGGCAAGCCTCCTCTTCTTAGCAGTGAACTTGACCTGTGCAATGCTAGTCCATGGAGATGTTCCAGAAAACCAGTTGAAATGGACTGTGTTTATTCGAGCATTAATTAATGATAGCTTGTTTATTCTCTGTGCCATCTCTTTAGTTAGTTACATATGCAAAATTACAAAACTGTCATCAGCAAATGTCTACCTCGAATCAAAGGTAAGTCTAATTTCAAATCCTAATCCTTTGAATCATATTTTAATAGGAAATTGTATTGCTTCTTTGAATAGGTACTCTGAAGGCAGTCACATTTTCAGCATAAAAAACAGTTGTAGCAATTAAAATATGTTCAAATTTTGGTTGTGGGCCTTAGCTTAAAACAGCTAAGCCATTTCTCTAGCCCAGAATTCGGCTCTTACTAGACTGTAATTGAAGTATTTTTGTGATCATGCATTAGAGACTGGTCAGATGAAATAAACCCAAATAGGAATAAATGAATCAAAAAGCATTTTATGCTCTCTGGGGACAATTCACAGAGTCATGGTGGTCACACATTTCACATATGTCATGGGCTTTTCTACAGTATAGGCTCACATAATTAGATTGTTTACCTTTATAGCAAGGTTGGGAAAGCACCAAGATCCATGTGTGGCATGTGTCCAACAGACCTCAAGGGGTTGGTGCTGTTAAGACCTAAAATCCTTGTGAACTGGTCTAAAACAGAGAAGCATCTCAGCAGGCCTTCCAGTGGCTCCACATGGTCCAAGTGTGTCTGAGAAAGGTTCAAGCATGCCTCCTTATTGAGGAGCAGAAAATTGTGAATATGTTGAAGGCACAAACACAGAATCAGAAAGGGAATAAATATGAAGCTTTTCTAAGTAGTAAAAATCAAAGCATGTCCTTAAGAAAAAAAAAAGCATTTTATGAAACTGTAGAAAGAACTTGACTTTGTCCAATAAAAGCAGTAGTATTTCCATTAAACAAACTTACCAGATAATGTGGAGGTACACTTGGGTTAGCAGTGTAGATATGCCATGAAGATAAAATACCACTTATTTGTTTGATGGTTTAGAAGGGTTGCTTCACTCTATATTATGAAGTTCATATGGTACTTGAAACAGTCATGCCTTGTTTCTTTTTTTTTTCCTTGTTTTGAAAAATAAGTACATATTAATTCACTAATGAAGAGCCATGGAAGTGTCTACTGTTGTTGAATAGTGAGTGTCTTATCACAGTATGTGTGGCATTGAATGTGGGTTTGTAGATACATGGTATTTGGGGTGTGGAATGAATATGTATGTATGTATTCTAAAGAACTTAGACAATTTTATCTTCTCAGACTAACAGCTATATTCAGGACATTATATATTATAGAGAAAGTAAAACTAAACTTAGAAAATTGGTTCTCTAGAGAAATACATACATACATGCATGCATACATACATACATTCACACACATGCATGCATGCATGCATAATTGCGTATCTCTAGCCTTTAAAATCACTTCCCCAAAAGAACCTCTGCTGAACATCATCTTGCTTTTAGTTTCTCCTTGTAAAATCACAAGGCTCATTGTGTGTGTGTGTGTGTGTGTGTTTGCTCTCCTGTAACAATATGCAGTAATGGCCATTTTGGTCAACCAGTGTTACTGAGCTGCTACCTCTTTGGTTTTACATCCATTCTTGCTGTCCCTAAGAATGTTTTCTCAAGGCACAGATTGGTCCTTTGCTTTCTTCTTTCTATTCTTCTTCCTTTACACACTTTATAATAATAATCTCTCAGCCAAATCTTATATGCCTTGTTTTTTAATGACACATCGTATGCTACCGTCTGAACCATATTATCCGGAATGCCTTTCCCCCTTTTGGAGCTCCCTTTTGTTCCTCTTTTCCTCACCTAAAAGACCTAATTGAATTCAGCCTCTTCTCTCAATCTCCAGAATCAAGTCTAGAAAACCTGACTGACTTACCCTGAAATTTTGGGTTACTCAGGAAATCTCATTTTCTATGAGCTGCCATTTGTGTGCATTGTGTGTATATGTGGGGGAGCTGCCATTTGTATACATTGTGTGCATATATGGGGGTGGGGCTTTCAGTAAAATGACGCCACTTCCCCTTTTATATTTTTGTCAGGGTTTAGAATGTAAACACATTTGTCTCATGAACTAACATGGGTAAGAGTAAAAACAGGAATAATTGAAGGTCTAGGACCATGCTGCCTGCATTTTACTAACTCAGAATTTAACCTCTGTAACTCTTTCCATAACAGTGCTATAATGATAAGACAGAAATGTGTGGGAAATCATGGCATCTGAATGGACACTAAAAATACAAACATTAGCTGTTATTGGGGGGATCAGACAGGGTTTCTCTGCATACCCCTAACTGTTCTGGAATTCTCTGTAAACCAGGCTGGCCTTGAACACACAGAGATCCTCCTGCCTCTGCCTCCTGTGTGTGCCACCACCACCTGGGAGCTGTTATTATCTTTATCATAATGTTTTGGTATAGTTTATAGATGATGTATTAGAGAATTCAAAGAAAATTTTTCAGAATAACTATTTAGGGAAAGGTTGGTTTGTTTGTTTTGTTTTAGCTTCCCTAAATATTGTTCATTGGCCAGTTTTATTTCCACCAGACCACCAGTCTCAGCCTGACTGCTAAAGCTTTGACAATAAGAAAGCATATAATTTTACAGTTTTTAAAGAAACAGGAGTGCACTGCATGTAGCTCAGTGGTAGGATGCTTTCTCAGTGTACACAACCTTGGGTTCCATCCCCAGCACTGAAGCAAACATACAGCAATACTGTTGTAGTCATATTTATATTTAGAACTCAGAGTAAATATAACTTTGTGTCCTCCTTCCTCCACCATTGAGCAGTAAGGAATTTTCTCGTGTTATTAAAAATTTATGACTATATAACATTGTATCATATATCAAAGTTTAAGTCTTGTTGAATAGCCCTTGAAGTCATTATTTTTTAAATATCAACCTCTAAATTGTTATTTTTCATCACAAAATTCGAGTATGATTGTAATTGCATCTCCAACTTCCTTTACAGAGCCCATAAGTGTCTTTTATGTTCTCTTTTTTTATTACCTAAATTAGATTTCAAGCAGCTATACCAGTACTGTTGTTTAATTCTCCTTTTCTTTTTTATTTTATTTATTTTTTTTATTAATAATACAATTTAAAAATTTTACACGTCGATCCCAGTTTCCTCTCCCTCCCTCCCTCCCTCCCACCCTCCCTTTTTCTTACCCTCTTCCCCCTGTGACATGCACCCTGGCCACCCTCCCCTCCCATCCCCCCACCCGCATTCCACTTGAGGGCTATGCTATCCAGGTTGGGTCATGTAAAGCTGTCAAGTCATTTGAAGTAGGGACTAGGACTTCTCTTCTGTTTCTAGGTTAAGGGAGTATCCCTCCATGGGAGATGTGTCCTCAAGGTCCTTTTGTGCATCAGGAATACATCCTGGTTCTAATGTCTGAGGTCCCCCAGACTGCTCAGTTCTTCTAGCTGAGATCCATATTCAGGGGGTCTGAGTCAGTCTGTCTTTGTGTGTTTCTGCAACCTGGTCTTGTCCCCTCTCTCTGCATCTGAATTCTAGTTGACTCAGTGTTTAGTTATGGGTGTTTGCTTCTGTTTCCAACAGGTACTAGATGAGGGCTCCATGATGGTGTATAATTTAGTTGATGATCTCACTATCAGGGAGGGGCATTTATGGTAGCCTTTCCACGGTTGCTTGAATTGTTAGTTGGAGTCAGTCTTGTAGGTCTCTAGACTTTTTTTTAGGTTCAGTTTTCTCTTCAAACCAATAATGGCTCCCGCTTTTATGTTCTCATTTTCTCTCTGTCTCTCTCTGTCTCTGTCTCTCTCTGTCTCTGTCTCTCTCTGTCTCTGTCTCTCTCTGTCTCTGTCTCTCTCTGTCTCTGTCTCTCTCTGTCTCTGTCTCTCTCTGTCTCTCTCTCTCTGTCTCTCTCTCTCTCTGTCTCTCTCTCTCTCTCTTTCTCTCTCTCTCTCTCCCTCTCTCTCTCTCTCTCTCTCTCTCTCTCCTGTCTTCTATTCCTACCCTGACTCAATCTCTCAATCTACCGAGTCGCACATGCTTTCCTCTCCTCCCCTTCTCTTTCTCCTAGTTCTCTCTCCATTCACTGCCCCTCAATTTCCCATGTGCTCTGGGAGACTTGTCCCTTCCCCCTTTTGTGAGGGACCATATATGAATCTATTAGAATACACCTTGTATCCCAGTTCATCTGGTGGTGTGAATTATAGGCTTGTGATCCTTTGCTCTATGTCTAAAATCCATATATGAGCAAGTACATACCCTGTTCCTCTTTTTGTGACTGGTTTACGTCATTCAGGATGGTTTCTTCAAGTTCCATCCACTTGCCTGTGAATTTCAAGATTCCATTTTTTTTTTCTGTAGAGTAGTATTCCATTGTGTAGATGTTTTATATCTTCTTTATCCATTCTTCAGTTGAGGGGCATCTAGGTTGCTTCCAGGTTCTTGCTAATACAATATGAATATATGAAATCCCTGCTGTTAATATAGTTGAGCACATGTCTTTGTTGCATGGAGGTGGGTCATTTGGGTATATAACTAACAGCGGAATTACTGGGTCCTGTGGTAAACTAATTCCCATTTTCCTGAGGAACCGCCATACTGATCTCCAAAATGGCTGTACAAGTTTGCACTCCCACCAGCAGTGGAGGAGTGTTCCCCTTTCTCCACATCCAGCATAAGTTGTCATTGGTGTTTCTAATTTCAGCCATTCTGTCAGGAGTAAGATAGTATCTCAAAGTTGTTTTGATTTGCATTTTCCTGATAGCTGAGGATGTTGAGCACTTTCTTAAGTGTCTTTCAGCCTCTTTGATTTCCTCTATTGAGAATTCTTTCTTCAATTCTGTACCCCATTTTTAATAAAGTTATTTGGTGTTTTGTTGACTAGTTTCTTGAGTTCTTTGTATATTTTTGAGATAAGAAGTCTTTTACTTGCTTTTAAAACAGTCATTACTGAGAGAGACAGAGGTGCTGGCACATGCCTTTAATCCCAGTACTTGGGAGATAGGTGCAGATGGATCTGCTAGTTTGAAGCCAGCCAGGGCTGTATAATGAGGCTCTGCATTTTATAAAAAAGTAATAGTTACCTAGAGTTGGATTATTTATTTCTGTTCTTTCATTGTTTTCCTTTGTTCATTTTTTCACTTATTTATATTCTTATGGCTGCTACCTCGTTCTTTATCTATGTGCTTATATAAACTATAAACACTTCATTCTTTTATAAACTAATACAATTAGAACAGTATGTTTCCAAGAACTATAAAACCTTAAAATATGATAGCAACACCCCTCATTTAACAAAAACTGGGAGAAGCTAGAGAGCCCGCATAGTGGTTCAGGATGCATACTGCTCCTGTAGAGGACCAGAATTCAATTCCCAGCACCCATGTCAGGTAGCTCACAACTAAAGCCCCAGGAGGACCCAATGTCTCTGATCTCAACAGACATCTGCACACATGTGCATACACACAAAGCACACATATGCATATGAGGACAAAAACTAAGCTGAAAGCACACAGCCAGAGGCACCATATTTCCTGACCTTAAATTATACTACAAAGCCAGAGTGATGCGCTCTCTTTGTGCTACTCAAATAAAAGCAAACACATAGATGGATAGAATATAATAGAAGAATCAAAGATAGACCAACATAGCTGTGGACATCTAATTTTTAACAAAGTTAATTTTTAAATGCACTAAAAGAAGAGGTACAGTCAAAAATCTCTGAGTAGAACCCACTCATACAGGAAGTAGCACCAAGAATTGTCAAATGAGGACCATGTGAAATTAAAAAAAAAAAACTTCTGCACAGAAAAATAAACTATCAGCAGACGAAGGAGAAAACAAAAAACAAGCAGCCTACAGGACAAGAGAAAATCTTTGCTAGTTATAACTGAGACATGGATTTCATATCTAGAATATATAAAAACTGCAAGAATTAAATGCCAGAGAAACAAAACTGATGGTCGATAAATTGGCCAATGACATGACCAGATATTTTTCAAAAGAAGAAATAAAAATGGTCAATAATGTTTTGAGTGTTCAACATCTCTAGCCATCGGAGAAATGTAAATTAAAACAACTTTGAGATTTCATCTCACCTTAGAAAGAATGGTAAACATCAAGAAAACAAATGGCAAACACATGCTGGAGAGGATATAGGGAAAGAGAGACCCTTATACTCTGCTGGTGCAAGTGTAAGCCATGGAGGTTAACCATTACGCTAATCGGTGTGGAGGCCCCTCAAACAAATACATCTACCATATGACCCAGCAATATCATATTTTTACATATACCCAAAAGATGCCACATCCTGCTGCAGAGACATTTGTCCATTCATGTTTAAGGCTGCCCTTTTTACAATAGGAAGGAAATACCATTAACCTCGATGTCCATCAGCTAGTAAATAAATAATGAAAATATACATATATACAAATTGATTTTATTCAATTGTAAAGCAAAAGTGTGCAGGAAGATGGATGGAATCAGAAAACCTTTTAAGCCTGGTAACCAAACCTAAGGAAAAAAAAATACAATATGTTCTCTCTTGTACAGGCATCCTAGCCTTTAACTGTTAAATATGAGAATTCAGGTGGTAAAAAATGTGGATAAAGACCTAGAAACTAGAAAGAGATCTATGGGACTCTGAAGGAGGGATGGGAGGAGACACACCATAAAAATGGAAGTAGGAGCCAAGCGGTATTGGTGCATACCTTTAATTCCAGCACTTGGGAGACAGAGGCACGTGAATCTCCGTGAGTTCGAGGCCAGCCTGGTCTACAGAGCTAGTTCCAGGACAGGCTCCAAAGCAATACAGAGAAACCCGGTCTTGAAAAGAAAAATTGGAAGTGGGAAGATAAAGGGGCAAAGAATGCAACAGGAAATGATGATGGAGGAAGCAACCAAAGGCAATGTATGTGAAAACCCCATACAGAAATAACTGTTACTTGTAAGTTAATTTTTAAAGTGGGGGGGCGGTCTGATCTATGAGGTAGAGCTAAGGTAGTGTTGATATCCTGGGTTCCTGTGAGGTTAGGAGTAATAACTACTGGGCTGGAAAGATAGCTCAGCAGTTAAGAGTACTTCAAAGGACCTGGGTTCAATGCCCAGCACCCACATGGCATCTTATAATTGTCTGTAACTCCAATTCTGGTACCCTCACCCAAACATACATGCACATAAAATAAAAATAAAAGAGTAGTAACTATCTCACAATTTTGTTGTCAGGATTCAATGAATATGCACATAAATAATAAACACAGTGTTACACTTAGGGATGTTAGCTTTTCTGTTTGTAACCTAGCTTGAAGGAGTGTTTTGTTGTTGTTTAGAGTTATTTGTTTTTGTTTTATATACAGAGGTGTCTTGCCTGCATATATGTCTGTGTACAATATGTATGCCTGCTCCCCACAAATCCAGAAGAGAGAGTTGGATCCCCTGGAACTGGAGTTACATGTATCATGTGGGTGCTGGGAATCAAACCCGGGTCCTCTGGAAGAGGACTCGGTGCTCTTAACTGTGGAGCCATCTCTCCAGTTTCTTGAAGGAGTTTTCAAATATCTGAAAATGATGGCAAGATTTTTCTGGGAAAGAATCCTTTATATTTAATCAAACTCAAAAGGAAGAGTGACCCTTAAAAAGGGAATAAAAATCCTACGGAACTGGATTTCTCTTTTTAGTAGCCTAGTTTTACATTGCGCCATTTTACTCTAATTTTACTCTGATTTTTATGAGTTGATGTGTATGAAAGATTGCATTTTATCTAATGTTTAATTAGTTTCCTTAATACTTCTTGTTGACATTAAGTGTCCCCTTCTTTTTTTGAAACCTTGTGCCACTAACCCTCTCCAAAATGGAGAGCCCAGGAGAATAGAGAGCAATTTTGCTTTAAGATCTAGAAATTCAGAATGCTTTACAATTTTATTTATCATCCCTAGCACCACACACATAAAGTGTTACTGGTAATTTTTATGATTTCTGTAAACATACATACTGATGACAGCAGTCTGCAATTGGAATAGGCCATTTTAATAGTGGTCTGACGTTTGCCCTTGGTGAACACTGGGTGATCAGGTGACAGGTTGGTAGGAGCTATCACCATTGCAATGTTAGGTGTCCTTTTCTTTATGGGGTCCAGGTAAGTGTGTTGCGCCCTTGCTTGGTCTCGTGTATTTTAGGTTCTCAGGCCTGGCTTTCCTCATATGACTTAAATATGCCATGTACTTAGGTAGGTGCAGTTTCCCTTGATAAATTTATGAGGCAATGCCCCTTTTACTTGTAAGGATGTTGTTCTTCCATCTGTGCCTCTTGAGTGGTTCGTGACAGGTGGTGTTGTTTATGTGTACAAAAAAGTGCACAGGTGACCTGCTTCTGCAACTATGTTCAAAATGTAGTCAGATGCTGTTTGCAAGGCAGAATTTCCCAGAGATAGGGACAGCCTGGAAAAGATGCAGTGTGAAATAACTTAGGGAAAGGTACAGTATAACCTTAACACTAACGCAATTTTCCCCTTTTACTTTTATACTCTATTGACCCCCATTATCAGAACTGATATTTTCTGTGATCAGAAGGTCAACCTAATAAAAGCCATCTATATTGCAAAGTCAGGATCATAGAGATCAAAGACTTAATTTCACTATGATTTAAGATCATGAAATTATTTCTGAAAATATTCAGGTTTTAGAATTATTAAAATTTTTCCTCTTTTTTAATATGAACTTGACATTTTAATTTCAAAAGGAAAATAAAATTTGTGAGATTATTTTTAAAGGTATGTGTAGCTTTCTGCTGCTGATAATGGCCTACATTGCTCCTACTGGACAGAATGATGAGCCCTGGGCAAAATACAAAAAGCACTGAAGATAGTGGAGAGTGACACTTAGAAAGAAATGGGACCAAACCGACTTCTAGTCTGAATCTCGCCTGGGGCACTTGAAAATCAGAAAATGTGGTTCTCATATTATTATAGGTGGAAGCTAACTGGGAAGCTTGCAGGTGAAGACAGCCATGTAGAAGAAACACTACATTCTGGTTATAATCTATCCCAAATGTTTGTTTAATATCTGATACTGTCAAGATAGACTCTAGGCAGCACAGTAACAATAAAGAAGTTAGACTGAGATTTTAGCTTGAGATCAAGTCTACCAAACATTTTGTGGTTTGCTAAAACAATTAGTCATCTTTAGAGAAATTTAACAGAATTCTAACTCTTTAAAATATGTCTTTCACTATGCTCACAATCTAAAGTTACTAGCTATATTAAGAAATGAAAGGTGTAACTCATACCCAAAAAGCAAAACTCAGATAAACCTAGATCTTGGGTTTATCCAAGATTTTATTGTATGGTTAAGGATATAAAGGAAAACACATTTAGATTAAACAGATGTTCATAAGAGAATCATAGACTAGAAAAACAAATAGAAATTCTAAAACTTAAACAAGTCACTTGAATTTAACACCAAAATAGAAAGAGTCAGTGAATAAATCAATAGAAATTACCCAACCTGGCTCTTTCCACCATCTTGGCACCTGTGGAGGTCTGTTGGCAACGGGACTTCTAAAAGGCAAATATGTCTGGAAGGCTGTGATGAAAGGCCATTTTTGCTAGCTATAAGCTAGCTATAAGCTGAAACCCCCCCCCAGAACAAAAGGAAAAGAGAAAAAAATGAAGTTGAAAAAAGTGGGGAAATAAATTTTCGAATTTTGTTGTAAAATGATTTATAATTTCAAGAAAGTCCACATCAACTTTGATTTGATCAGGAAAAATATATTAAAATGTCTACTCACATTGCAGTCATGTTGCTTAAAAACAGAGAAAAATTAATCAACACATGTCAGGAACAAGGATTCAAGTGGTGCTTCTCAAATAATGAAAGCCAACAGCATATAACATCTTCAAATGCTGGAAGGAAAACCGGCAACTCTGAGGTCTGCAGCTACTGTAAATACTGTTTTTGTTGTTGTTTTGTTCGAGACAGGGTTTCATTATGTAGTCCTAGGTGTTCTGGAACTTGCTCTGTAGACTGAGCTGGCCTTGAACTCAGAGATCCTCCTGCCTTTCCTTCCAAAATGCTGGGATTAAAGGCATACGCTGCCACTTCTCAGCTTGAAATATTCTTGAAGGGCAGCAAAGGAATACATTTATTTGGATAAAAGAAAACCAACAGCTGGGCGTTGGTGGCACACACCTTTAATCTGCACTTGGGAGGCAGAGACAGGCGTATTTCTGTGAGTTTGAGGCCAGCCTAGTCTACATACAGAGCTAGTTCCAGAACAGGTTCCAAAGCAATATGGAAAAATCATGTTTCAAAAAACCAAAAGAAAAAAGAAAGAAAGAAGGGAGAAAAGGAAGAAAGGAAGGAAGGGAGGAAGGAAGGAAGAAAGAAAGAAAGAAAGGAAGGAAGAGAAGAAAACCAACAAGCATACCTAGATTATATGAAATGCTAAGAACATTCTACAGTCTGTAGAAAAACAAACTGGCTTGAATTCAGCTCTTCAGAAATGAAGAGCACCTTAGTATGTGGGTAAAAATAATTTCTTCATTTTTAAAAATACAGAATGTGAGTTTTACATATGTAAATGTAATAGGTAATTCTCTATATGTTATAGCTAACAACTGCATAATGAAGGATAGGAAAAGAACACAGAAAGTTAAGGGTATTTATTATATTGAGAGCAGTGGCTCTCAAATGTTGAGACTGTTAGGGTCCTAAATATTAACAGAGATCTCAACGAGCTTTGTAATGTGTGCCTGTTTCTATATAACATGTTAAGAGTTAAAATAATAAACCACTAATTCATTTAAAAACAAACTCACTCCACATAAATAACTTTTTTGAGTTACTTATCTATTTACTACTCCATGTACTGGATGTCCTGTAACCCTAAAGCACTTCTTTTTCATTCAAAAACCCTGTAACTATTCTGGAGAATACCACTTGCATGATTAACTGACTTGGAAGTAAAAACAGTCACTTATTCTTTTTTTTTTTTTTCTCATGGAACACCACTTTTTACTTGACAGACAATTATAGCAGACAAATAGTGGTTATTCTACATACTTAACAAGCAGATTTATTTTTTATGTATATAAAATAAAGTTATAAATTTAAATAAAACAGTTGGCAATTGAACTGAACTTTCAAGTGAAAATTAGATTCTGGGAAATTATACACACTTGCATCCATGATTAATGTTTTCTACAAACTAGACTTTCCTGATGAGATGGTACGACACTAACACATGTGGTTTGGGATACAACTTAACAAAATAAAATATATTGAAGATCTCTGACCACTCTTTTCCAAATGATCATTGCTTAACTTTCAAGAAAGTTTCACTTCTTTGTTTTGGTATAGCACTATAGAAGATACTACAATTATCTGAAATTTTTAATAAAGTTCTCCATTTCTAGCTGCATGATGTGTGAAGATAGACTTTATTTCAACCTGAATAACATACCATAACACAGTGTACAGATCCAAACAGGAAACCCCAGATATCTTCTACCAAGTCAGACATTGAATAATGTAGTATGTCAATTTGCTATGTCACAAACAAAAACAAACAAATAAGGAATTCTAAAACTTGCAGTTTTAACCAGGAATGCATGATGAGTATAATCACCATAAAACAATTTATATCTGTGCCCTAAAAAGCATTTCATTGGATCTTCATTTATGATGTGAAAAGTTATCAAAACAAACTTTGCTGTTCAAAGCATCTGACACACCTGCATTTAAATATTCAATTCCTTCTGCTTTAAGCTTGGAATGATTGGTCTCAAAAACAGGCTGCAGCTTAACTTGGACCATAGTTCTATTCGAAAAATGTTCTGTTGCAGAAGACATAAAAGGTAAACTCTTAAATTTTATAAAAACCTATTGAAAAATAATTGTCATTCTATTTTTGTTTCTTATTAATGGTTTTATGTAGTTCCTTTGAGGTTGATTGAAGGAATCTCATTGAGTCAGACAACTCTGACACTTCTTTCTTAGCATTGTATGGCAGTTGTGTGCTAAATATGACATTTTTTATTTGTTCTAATATATAAAATTTGTGTGTGATTCATATTTGTCTATGTGTGTGTGTATTCATGTGTGTGAGTGCAGGCACATGTGAGCCATGGCACACATGTGGAAATACAAGGGCTGCTTTTGGTGTTAGTCATCTGATTCAGACATTCTCTTTGTTGTCTACCTCTGCATACACCAAGCTAGCTAGCCACAAGCATCCCAGGATTCTCCATTCTCAGGTAGGACCTTCTCAGGTAGGACCACTGGGATTCAGATGCATGCTACCATGTCCAACATGGGGTCTGGAGATTTGAACTCAGATCACCTGAGCCATATACTCAGGCCAAGCCATATCATTTAACCATTCTCAGTATGTAGGCATTGCTATTGTCACAGTATTACAAAATCATCCCTGCTATCCATTCCCAAAACATTTCTTTCATCTCATACCAAAACTCTGTAACCATAACTCCCTGTTCCCAAGCCAACAAAACATTCTTAAGTGTGAAATGTGTATTTTGTTTTAGAGTAAAATACTATTATTTTAAATGTCTCTTTATGTAGTCTGGCTGTCCTAGAACTCAATATGTAGATCAGACTGGCCTGAAATTCACAAAGATCCACCTGCATCTATCTCCTAAATGCTGGGATTAATGGTGTGTACCTGACAAAATACTAAATCCAAACATAAATTTTATATTAATTTAATTTTTAACTTTGAAGAAAAGTATAAATTTTGAAAGGCAAAAACCATGTGATTGATATATATATATATATATATATATATATATATATATATATATATACACATATATATATCAGCAGGTGTGACAGATACAACTGAAGAAACTAGTAAGAAGTCCATAAAAGTACAGATAACAAAATGAACTCTTGTGTGAAAAATGTAAATACTTGTACCCCTAATTGTGCTACATCAGTACTCTTAGAAAATACAAGCATACATTTGTGAATACAAGCATACATTTGTGAAATAGTCATAGCATCATCATCTGTTTGTGGCTAGCATTGGCAGTACGCTCAACAGACTGAAGCAACAGCCACCTGCCAAAAATGGGCAAAGAAAATTTTGTTGTCTTAAAAATAGTTTTGATTTTGACCTTTCAGGATCTTGGGCCCTAAAGATTTTCAGGACTGTTCACTCCTAAAAACACCAACAAACACAAGAGAGACAGCAGAAACCAAATATAAGCGCTATACCCAAACATGTTATGACTTATAAGCTAATATTTAGACATGGGAGCACCATGGTGTTGGAGAGATGGCTCAGTGGTTAAGAGCATTGGCTGCTCTTCCAGAAGACCCAGGTTCAATTCCCAGCACCCACATGACAGCTCACAAACATTTGTAAATCCAGAATCCAACACCTTCACACAAACGTTATGTACAGACTAAACACCAATGCACATAAAATAAAAATAAATTGCTAAAAAAAAGTAGAACACCAGAATGAAATTTTTAAAGTCACTTATATGCTAGTTTCTATAATATACTTTAAGTATAAAGATAGATGATAGATGGTTGAAAATAAAGCAATAGAAACCAATATATCCTGCATTCAGTAAGCATAGAAGGCCATATTATTACTAGATAAAAAACAGACTTCCAAGACAAAGAATCTTACTGGAAATAAAGCTACATATTTTATCAGGAAGCAAAGAATATTAGCAAATACAAAGGGTAAATTTCATCAAGAAGACATAAGTGTGAGTATAAAGCTAAAATAGTCAGAAATAGTGGGAATAATAGGCAAGCCAACAGTCATAGTTGATGATACCCCATAATCCTCAGTGATGATTGAAGATCACTAGATTTAAAACTGTGACCACTATCTGTGTTCTTAAGCTAATTAATGCCAGATAACTGGAATGGAAATTCCTTCAATTAAATATGAAATTGTCATCAAAGCAAATCATGACTAACTATTGTCTTTGTTAAGGTTTCTATCGCTGTGATAAAACACCACAACCAAAAACAACCCGGGGAGGAGAGGGTTTATTTCACTTTACAGATCTTGAGTCACACTCCATCACTGAAGGAAGATAGGACAGGAACTGATGCAGAGGCCATTGAGGAGTACGGATTACTGGCTTGTTCCTAATGGCTTGTTCAACTTTCTTATATACCCCTAGGACCACCTACCCTAGTGTGGTACCACCCACAGTAAATAGGCTACAGTCTCCCATATGAGTCAAGAAAACATACCACAGGCTAGCCTGATGGAAGCATTTTCTCAACTGATGTTCTCTCTTCCCAACTGATTCTAGACTGTATCAGGCTGACATGAAAAATAGCCAACACATTCATTAAACAAGTCACAACATATCCAGAAAGATTGGAATTAGAATATTCTCTACATATAATGTGATTCAATATTAATAACTAGATAGATAATGCAATCCTAAATAACCCATGACTAAAGGAATTGCTAGAAATTTAAAATTATGCCAGACAGAACATTGTAGGATACAGCTAAATGTTTTAAACACTGAAGGGGAAACATGCATTTAAATGCTAATGCATTTACATGGTATATTAGAAAAGACTGGAATCAGTGGAATGTTGTCTCTTAACTCTACAGGGGAGAATGGGAATAGTAATAGAAATGAGTACAAAGTATAACAGGAGGACGAAGATAATAAAGATAAGGGTAGAAATCAATAAACCAGAAAGCACAATAAATTGAAGCCAAACACTGATTCTTGGAATAGATAATAAATTACAGTTCAAGTAACCCTTTAATTACAGGCACAAAGTCTAATCAACATAATAAAAGGGATAATAGTCATGAGGAAGGGGGATCTAACCAGGAATAGAACATTATTTTAACATTAGATAACAAAAGGACAAGAGAGACAGATCCATGCATCAAAGCACTTGCATACAAGGAAGGGTGAGGTTCTGAGTTCAAATCCCCAGAACACTTGTAATACTGGGTGTGATAGGGTGTCTGCCATCCCAGTTTTCTAACTGGCAAGATGGGAGGCAGAGACAGGACAGTCTCTAGAAGCTGGACAGCCAGCTAACCTGAGTATGCAGTGGCAAAACAACAAAAAGAGATCTCATTTCAGACAAGGCAGAAGGAAGGCAAGGACCGAAAAGTAAGGCTTCGCTTCCTCCTACCTCTCTTTGTACAGTCTGCCTCATGGTGTTTATATACCCACACTCATTATTACAAACATCTTACACACATACATGTATAATACACAACATACCAGAGTGCTGTGGAGAAAAACCACATAATCATTTTAGTAGACACAGAAAAAGTATTTGACAAAAATCATTAAAAAAAAATGTAATGGGAAGGAGAGAGGGGGAACTGGGATCGATACGTTAAATAAATAAATAAATAAATAAATAAATAAATAAATAAATAAATAAATAAATAATTTTTAGCACGGGGGGGAAGACTACTAGATGGAAGGGATATATTATATGAGATAAATACTGTAACAACATTCAGTTAATAGGGAATAGAAGAAATTTCTTCTGTTTGGTTAAAAGTGTGTCTATTCTTAAAACACAATATCCTACTTAAATATTACAGACAACTTAAATATTAAATGGTCTGTCCCAGAGACCAGGAGTAAAGGAAATATATTGGTAGATTTTTGAAGGTGTAATTCTAATCAGTATACCAAGGAAAAAAGATATAACATTGGGAATTAGGTAGAAGTATCCAGGTATGATGGCACAAACCTGTAATCCAAATATTTAGATGACTGATGTAGGAATATTTAGGCCATCCTTGGCTACATGAGACCCTGCCTTAAAAGTAAGGGAAGAAGGGAAGGCTTAGTGGTCATAAGTTTCTTTAGCCTGCTTTTATCATAGAAGTACTTTTCCTTCCATTAAGACAGTTTTGCTGATGGTAGTATTCCAAATTGGCAGTTATCTTTCAGAATTTGGAATACAACATAACAAGCCCTTCAGGTTACCCCATTGGATAATCTGATGGTATTCCAATGGATCTGCCTTTACATGTGACTTGTTGTTTCTCCCGGGCCATTTTTAATATACTTTTTTGTTGTTCTGTAATTTAGCATTTTAATTATAATATGAGGGGGCGTTCTTTTCTCATCTTGTCTGCTTGGTATCCTTCACACCTCTTCTTTATGAGTTGGCATCTCTTTTCCTGACTATGGGGAATTATTCTGCCTCTTTTGAAAGTGTTTTCTATGCCTTTAGAAGGAGATTCTATTCTGTAAACCCTAAGTTTGATCTTTTCTGGGTCACCTGTTGTCATCTGTGACCTCTCTGGGTTGTCTCGGTGCTTCCACTTAACTACAAGCTCAGATTCTATCCTCTCCTTGATTCATCTATTGCTTAGACTTTCTGCAGAGTTTTTTATTTGACTATTTTTTTTATTTGCAGACTTAAAACTGGTTTTTCTTCAATGTTTTCTTCAGCCATTTTGCTTAATTGCTCTTTCATTCCATCTGTAGCCTTCCTTGTTAAGCTGTTTGTTATAATCATCTTGAGTTCTTTTGGATTTCACCTAATTCTCTCTAATTAGATGCCATGGCTATAGGGATAAGTAATCTTTGGATAAGTAATGTTGTCTTGATTTCTTGTGTTACTCAAATTGGAATTTATGCTTCTGTGTTATTTCTTTGCTTAGTTTGTTTTTTGTGAGCTATATTCTTTCACTTGAACTATTTGAAGTGTTCAAGTGAGACTTCCATGTGGTAGTGTGAATGTGTAGTTCACTAAATAATTCCTTAGTCCAGGTCCAGGTACCTGTATATTGTCCCCTTAGCAGGTTATAAACTGAGAGAGTGACTACAGGCATTTGACATCACCACTAAGCAATTGTCACAACAACCAATTAATAGCAGTGGCCTCTTTGACTTTCATAGCTGTTGGAAAATGAACAACTAAGAATAACATAGAACATGCTCAGAGCTGAGTTAATCTCTACCTTATTTTTTGAGACAGTGTCTCTCACTGAACCTGGAACTCAGCCATCTGGCAAGACTAATTGGCCAACAGGCCCCAGAAATTCTGCTTTCACATTTACAGCCCCAGGATTACAGGCATCTTCTCAAGTGGGTACTGGGGATTGAACTCATATTCTCACAGCAAGCAATCAGCCAACTGAACCATCTAGCCATAAAGTCACTTAAAAACAAATGAACAAGCTGGTAACTTGTTGAGTTGCATACTTTAATGTTCACAGATTTTGCATGTCAGTCATACCTTATAATTTTTTCAGTTAAGTTGATCTGAAAATCTGTGTGAAAAAACAAGTCTAAAATGCTTTATACAGTGAGATTTTTTTCTGTAATTTTTCTGTGGTGATGAAAGTTTTCTACAGCTGTAATGTTCATTATGGTTCATTACCTTAGATGACTGCTGCACCCTTAATGGTGATGGCATGGCCATCTCATCTAAATATAAGTTCTCATATGTAGCTAATAGATATGTTGAGTGGTGTGGAAAATGACAGTGAAAAAGAAAGAGATTTAGGATTCATTACTGTGAAATTTAGTCAAAAAGCTACAATAATTAAGACTGCTATTAATGGCTTAAGATAGACAAGCAGACCAACAGAATAGAATTTAGGAGCTGGAAATGAAGCAACAAAGCTATGGCCATCTCAGTTTTGACAAAAGAGGCAGTAACATGCAGTGGGAAGAAGACAACCCACTCAATAGATGGTACTGGCAAAACTGGATGCCTACCTGCAGAAGAATGAAAATAGATGCAGTCTTGTCACCTTGTATAAAAATCAATTCAAAGTGTGTCAAAGAACAAGACTTTAAAACCTGAAATGCTAAAACTGTTAGAGGAAAACACAAGGGAATGTTTTTCTGAAGACACTGAAGTAGGGAAGGACTTTCTGAACAAATTCATTAGCCCAGAAAGTGGTCTCAACAAACAAAATTAAGAAATTTCTATATTTCAAAAGGGGAACTAAGATCCAGAATTTACAGCAAAGTGCAAAAGTCAAATACCCAGCAAATAAAACTGCCAGTCAACAAATGAGCTAATGAAACAGTTTAAGGGGGGAAAAAAGCCCCAAAGCTATATTAAAGTATTCAGTATCCCTAGTCGTCAGGAAAATGCAAATTAAACCCACTTTGATAGAGTACCTCACTCCAGTCAGAATGTCTCTCATCAGAAGTTTGCCCACAAATGTTAGAGGGGATAAGGGGAAAGAGGAACCATTATTCACTGCTGATAGAAGTGCAAATTAATACAGTGATTATGGATTAATTAAAGTATTAAAAGGAGAACTACTTACTCCACTTTTAGGCATATATCTGGAGAACAGTATTTCCTATCATGGAGATATTGCCAATCCCATGTTTACTGCTGCTGGAATAAACATATTTTAGTGAGGAAATGGAGCCAATATAATGTCCATCAGCAGATGAAATGTGTGTAGCATGAATTCTAACTGATCTTAATAATAAAAGCCCGGAGTCAGATATTAGGGGGTGAAAGCTGAAAGGTCAGAGAAACAGAGCAGCCAGCCACTAGTTCCCGCCTCTACTGAAACCTCAGACCAAAGGGGCAGCCCTGTCCTTACAAATCCTCAAACTGAATGCCTTAAACTCCTGTCTCCTCCTGCCTTATATTCCTCTCTCTGCCCAACCATACCACTCCTGCCTCTACCTACCTAGTGCTGGGATTAAAGGAGAGTGACTCCCAAGTACTGGGATTAAAGGTATGAGCCATCACCACCTGACTCTGTTTCTCTTTTAGACTGGATAAATCTCCTGCAGCCCAGGGTGGCCTTGAATTCGTGGAGATCCATCTGCCTTTGCCTCCTGAGAACTGGTATTTAAAGATGTGTGCCACCACTGCCTGGCCTCTGTGGTTAACTAGTGGCTTAGCTCTGCACTCTAATCTTCAGGCAAGCTTTATTTGTTAGATCACAAACAAATGTGATCATGAAAATGTGCTTCATAACAAAATGGATCATTATTTGTCTGTAACAAAAATGAAATTTATAGGGAAATGGATGGACTGTGAATATATAATATTAATAAATAATGTCACCCAGACTCAAAAGTAAATGCATGTTCTCCCTCATATGCAGATCCTAGCCTATAATATATGTATGTTTATATACAAACAGCTCTAAGTGTGGACATAGTATCACATTTAGAAAAGAGACCAAGAAAGGGTAAGAGTAGACATGAAGAAGGACAGCATGAGGGTGAAGCACACATGAGATGTGAGAGAGGATAAAAGATATTTTTCCTACTTCAGCTCTGCCAATATTTAAGTCAGTGAAAATTAATACCCTAAGCAAAAGCTCCATGGCTTCAGAATAGCATTTCTGACAGTATAGAAGTTCACTGAGATGCATGGAGTTTAGAACAGCCAAGTGGTCATTTGAGCAGCTACTTATTCTAGATGAATGATGGCTTTATTTGTGAGTTTATTATAGTAAAGTGATTTTAAAAATAAGAATAGGCAAATAGATCAGTACAACAGAATAAGAACTTATACATCAATTCACACTTACATTGCATTCTGATTTCTGATAAAGATACTAAAAGTAATCCAAATGGAAAAGGAATTATTTTTAACTAGTAGAGATAAAGCAACTGGATATGCATATGGAATATAGTAGAACTTCCTCGATCCATCATTCATATATCTACTTATACTTGTGTGTATATACAGATATATGAAAATACACACATACTTACATGTATACACACAAGTTCAAAGTGGAAAAGTCTCCCTTCTAAAAGAAAACAAGACCTATACAAGTTGGACATAGGCAAAGATTACTTAAATCATAAGGAGTAATAACCAAGAAAAACCAAGTTAATAAATTAGACTTCATTAAATTTAAAAATATCATCAAAAGGCATATACAAAGAAGAAAATACAAAGGCAAGCCACAAGCTTCAAAAATATTTACAGTTCACATATCTGACAAGGAGCTATTGTTGAACATTTATAAAAATCTTTTACAATGCAGTTATTTTTTTAAAAGACATCCTAAGTTAAAAAGTGCTAAAATATTCGTATAGATTGTTCACAGATGTACAAAAGGCCAAAAGAAAATAGTATCATTAGTAATCATGGAGAGGTAGAGTCAACCAAGACATATCCTACCTCGCTACATATCCATCAATAAACCTACAGTTAAAAGCTTGCCAACCACAGAGGATCTAGGACAGGACAACTGTATAAAGCAGCTGAAACTGAGGCTTTGTTGAAAGTATAAAATTATACATCTATGGTGGAAGAAGATGTGATCATTGCTCAAAGCAGTTGAAACTCTACCTACTGTACAACTCAGAAATACTACTCTTGGGTGTCTGTTCAAAAGAAGTGAAAGCATATATTCACAAAAAGATTAGGAGTGCTCACAGGAGCTGCACATTAACAGAAATACACATGAACAGGCTGTCATTATATGCAAATTGTTGTAATTATACAGTGAAGTTAAGATAATTAACTGCCCAAGTTTGCTTAGAGTTTTCTAGAGAGTATGCCTTTCAAGTACTAAATCTGGAAAAGCCATGGCAAAACCTGAAGACTTGGTCACCCTCAGCAATGACTGGGGTAACTACTCATGAGACTGAGACACAAACTGAATAAAACCTGTGAACAAGTCCATATTTGTTGATTCCACTTACATGAAACTCTAAAAGAATCAGACCTAGGTTGAAAAACAGAAATGGGAGTGTTTTTATCTAGGGATTGGCTGGTGATGAACAGCTGTTGGGAACTCTATGGGTTGATGATGCTCCTCTATACCTTGGTAGAACTTTTAGCAGGCACAATGGTTGCATCCTTTTTCATTTTTTAATCCTGAGCTTTGCAGGGTAACTCCCATTTGTTTTCTAAATCCCTGGTTTTCTTCCATTGTTTTATATAATTAGTTTGTCTATCAGTTGTTTTATGAATTGCTTCATTGTTATTGGTTCTTTGCCCTTTTTACCCTTGAAAACAACCTTACACTACAGGTTTAAGCAGAGTTAGTCTATTTTATTTAAAAGTGCTCTCACACTTGCTCTCTATTTTTCTATATCTGGAGTGTGTGTGAGAGAGACAGAGAGAGAAAGAGAGAGAGAGAGAGAATGAGAGAGAGAGAGAGACAGAGAGAGAGACAGAGACAGAGACAGAGACAGAGAGAGAGAGAGAGAGAGAGAGAGAGAGAGAGAGAGAGAGAGAGAGCACTTGGTCACTAACTTATGTAATTCTAACCCCATTCTGTTTTGTTCTTCTTAACATACTTTTCTTCAATTATATGTCCCTTTAAAATCTAACCCAAGCAGGGTGCCATGGCACAAAGTAAGTTCCAGCCACTCAGGAGGCTAAGATGGACTTTTCCTAGAGCTCAAAGAGTTCAAAAACATCCAGGGAGCATAGTGAGATATTTTCTCATAATTTTTTAAACTCTGGATTGATTCTATGTTGATGTTTGCATTAACTCTATGGGGGGGGCAGAAATTTAAAATACATATTACTGAAGATTTTTTTACTTTATATTTTTCAAACTTATTCTTTTTCATATATTATCCAACAAATGTTTTGGTACAATAATATACTGGGTTGACTCAGAGTAAACTCTGCTATCCACATCTTTCCAAGTTATTTTGTTTTGCTTTTTAGTTCTTTCTTTTCAGATACTTCTAAAATATGCTGTTCTTATGAGGAAGTCAGTTATAATAATGAATCTCAGCACTTCCAGGACCTATCTACCCTTTTATGAACAAACTTTTCAGTTTTTTATATTTATTTATTGTGTATGTGTACATATGCACACACATGTATGGAGGTCAGAGGGCAAGTTGTGGGAGTCTTCTTTCCTTCCATCATGTGGATTCTGGGTATCAAACTCAGGACTTCAGAATTGGTAATAGGCACATTTATCTGGTGAGCCAGTATTTTAATAACTGTCTTCTATCCTGGAATCAATCTATTTTAACCTACCATACAAATAAAATTTAATGTAGTCACCATAATTAAAATAAATAAAAGAAGTTAACAATTATGTCAATATGAAAATTTAGGAGCATGATATCATTAGATATTTATCTCTAGCCATAAGAGTCATGAGTGGGGTGGTGGCAGAGTTGGGTATTTTTCACATACATCAATTAATATTGATGTTAGTGTTATTGAACGCTTGATAGAATTTTGGAAAAAAATATGAGTTTGATGTAATTTCCATAATTATAATAGGAATTTCATACATTATTTGTGCTCTGGAAAATTGGGCATTTATATAAATTATACAAACTCTTTTAGTTATTATAACTTTATTTTTAAATATAGCCTTTATTACAATTTTAAAAGTTTTAGAGCGCTCCTTTCTTTAAAACGTACTCAATGAGTTAATAAACAAATAGTTAATAAACAAAGAGTAACTCACTTTAAGAACATAAAAAGGGCCCGGCATTGTGAAGCACATCTTTAATTCCAACACTCAGGAGGCAGAGGCACGCAGATCTCTGAGTTCAAGTACAGTCTGGTGTACAAAGCAAGTTCCAGGACAGCCAGGGCTACATAGAGAAACCCTGTCCTTGAAAAAAAAAATGGTAAAAGATAACATCTATAGATCTTCATCCAACTTCAAAGAGGTGGTACCACCCTCTGGTCATTGGTATCAAGGTCATGAAGACTGTCTTAATCATCCAAATGTGGAGTTTATTCTCTACTGAGGTTCAAAGGAGAGAAATTCCAACAAAGAAACAAGTGTTAGCATCTTACATCCTAGTTGGAGCCCTAAAGTCTGCACTTGAGACACAGTGGATTTTTTGTTCCCAGTGACCATTTTGTGGTTTCCCACATAAACTGAAATCATCATTTTCTGCTGATTTTTGAAAGGGTGAATTTAAACTTTCACAGAGCATAATACTGAGACATAACCTCTAGTATTTGAAATCATTGGTTCCTACAGTATTGGACATTCAGTAAAGAGTGCCCGTGTAAGAAAATGTGTCCTGTGCCATAAGAGTTAAGAAATTAACAACCCAGGAGTCAGGCAGGGCTCTGCTCATAGAGCAGCCAGTGAGAGACTCCATAGAGTCACAGTGCAGTTTATCCGTTCTGGCATGGAGTCAGAATTCAGAACAGCCCAGAAACAATCCTATATCATGTTAATTCTGTTTCCCAGACTGCAGAATCGTGCCATAACACTAGGCCATATGGCATTGTTTAAACATTGAATAGGTGCCATGCTTAGCTATAAGCCCTTATTCCAGGAAGATGTTCATCAATACTTATGATCATGAACCAGCACAAAAAGCAAAGAGAGCCCTCTCGGCTGGGCAGGGAGTTTCATGGCTTCAGATTACAATGAAAATAGGAAACAGGCTACCAAACATGTTAACATATAAAATAGAGTTCAGATCTGGCCAGATAATTATAAACTGATCTTCTTGAATATCATAAAGGTCAAAGGTTAGTTCTCCTATGTGAGTACCACCCTGTCATTTGCAGGTCATTTAGCAACCCTGGACCTTGTGTGCTAACTGCTTTAATTGTCCCTTAAGCTTATGACAATCGAACACAAACTTCCAAATTTTCATGTTGAATGTTTACATGAAATGGATCAGTCTCTGGCAATGGTGTCACCTCTTAGAATAATGTCTTTAACTCATTAGTAAAATATGGAGGATTGCGAAGGAAACCAACTATATTAAAATAAAGACCCCAGGATGAGAGTCCCTGCTAACAGTAACGTCACAGGCCTCTTCCTTGTACTCAATACAGTTGAAAACCATGAAGTAACAGGGGTTTCTGTGTCTGGGGAAATGGTAAAAGCCATAGTTTAGACTGTGGCTAAAGCACAATTGAGTACCTGGATTACTTTGTCAGTAGCATAGTGTCACTCAAAGGACTATCATCCATTCCCTAATATATTATATGGAGTAAATATGCAAGGAGCTGAACTTCTATTCCTGCCTTGTATCAGAAACAAGAAAGGTCTCAAATGGACTAGTGCTTCAATTTCTCTCTCTCCCCACTTTGATTAGACTACACTTATTAGAATAAGTTATGGCTCAGGTCTTTGGCCAATTTGTCCATTCATGTATTACTACATGAATGCCTTTTGGCAAGTGGGTGAAGCACTTACATGTGTTAAACACAATGCAATTCAGGAGCAGGGGCTTAAGGTAGAATAATCAAGAGTTTACTTGAGCAGGTTGTCTATCCACTCAGCTTTGTAGGTGTGGGGGGACTTTGCAAGAGGGGGCTGTGCTGTATGCAGTTGAACAGCTCGATCCCTGTAGCAAACATGCTGAAACCATGTCTGTGCTTCTCATTGCTATAGGGTATGTCTCTGTGCCAGACTGTCGTCGTCAGCTCTGTAGTTATTCTTCTCTACTCTTCCAGAGCTTGTTATAATCTGGTAGTGATCACCATATCACAGGATACATTAGAGAGTCCATTTAATTATGGCTGGGATAATCTTTCAGACAAGGTACGTGTCTGTCACATATTACCACTAATCTCCAGTTGATGCTGACAAGTTGGTATTAGCAAGAATGTTCAGTGTTTGGCTCCAATGTGGTTTTATGGCATTTCTGCTCTCAGTGACTGTTTAAAACTATTCAAATTTTCCCATTTGCATATGACACCTTGGAATCACTCTTCAGAAAGTTTTATATAAAAAATAATTTGTTTTGTAAATAATAATAGTGCTAGAAACCTGTTAATCATAAGCCTATTTACTAACTTTTTAAAGGATGGCAGTTTAATATTTCTAGGTAATTGTCATTAGCCAGTGAATATAGCTAATATCCTGTGAGAATGAAAGAACTGCATAAAATCTTAATACTTTGTTTAGTTTTATGTATGTAAGTAATTACTTTCCTTAAAAATCTGTTTTTATCAGCCTTGCAAAGAGCATTTATGGTTCTTTGTGTGTCCATGTATTTACTGTAACTCTCAGCATTGTAGCTATACATTTTTAGCTGCTCAGCACTTTAGCTATCTCCTTCCTAAAAATACAGTTTGACAATTAGATGTTGTATCTCCATATTAGTTTCACTCTGCCCTGAATCTGGGGGATTCTAGGAGACTATTTTATTCATTGGCTGAGAAGATGGACTTCTTATGTATGATTCCATGCAGTAGATTCTCTTAACTCCTTTTCCTGCTTCCCCTCTTCCAGAATCTGGTAGAATAGAAACAAATGTAGAGTAGCTCCAAAACTTATTTTAAAAATCAGCCATGCTGATTTAATTAGCATGTCTCAGTTTTTTTTTTCCCACAGGCCTGACTCAGTTTGCTATCATGCCAGTGGGACAGCTAGAACAGTAGTCCCTTATAACTAACTCTCTTCAGACAGTGGTGTCTCAAATGACATCCTTTTGCATTATCTAAGAACTAAAATTATTTCTCTAAGCTAATGCATTGAAAATGTTTTAATTGTCTTATGGTAGGTTTGTTTGTTTGTTTGTTTGTTTTTTAAGCATCGTTATGCTTCTTGAAGGAAAAATAACCATTACATGAAAAGTCACAAAAAAAAAAAAAACACCTGAAATATAGCAAACGTCAGTGCTTTTGTGTTTATACTTAGTATATGTTAACTCACCCAGCCTGAAGCACTTGTGCAAGGCAGGTGATTGCTTAAATATAGAACCAGTGTGGAAATTGCTCTGCCATGCTCTTTGGACAGGCTCGTGACGACAGAAGTGGAGAAGACTACGTCGTCTTTGGAATGGTCCTCTTTCTGTGGGAGCATGTACCAGCATGGTCGCTGGTACTGTTTTTCCGGGCACAGAGATTAAACCAGAATCTGGTAAGATATTACAATATTCCCCAGTGCTCAATCTCATCTTTTTTAAAGCATGAAGTATTTATCCAGAGTTTCTGTTTGTAGTAAATCTGAGGCTTAAACTCCCAGATTCTTGTCTTTAGCCTTCACTCCGTCTCTAACACTGTGTTCACAGGCACCAGCTGGCATGGTAAGCAGCCACAGCTACAGCTCCCGAGCTTTCTTTTTCGATAATCCAAGACGGTATGACAGTGATGATGACCTGCCAAGATTGGGGAACTCTCGAGAAGGAAGGTAGACATAATTAGTCACTTAGGCTGATTTAGTATTGAAATTGATGGAAAAAAACAACAACTCTGAGCTTTAACCCACTGAACAGGTGATTTGGCATATGATCATGTACTGTAGCTTAACCCATTAGGTCTTAACTACATGGTACAACCTGCTCTATAAACAACTGTCAGCTGATCTGAAGTCAGTATGTCACTCATTCTTAAAAAATGTAGAAATAAAATGGGACCATATCTTCTCCAGACTCCTTAGTGGTTCAGAGTGAGAGCATGCAGTGTTGGGCAGGGAAGGATTGCTGTACAATGTGTATTTGCTTCCTTGTCCCTAGTATGACTCCAGATTTAAAAAAAAAAAAAAAAAAAAAAAAAAGTTCCCACACCCTTGTGTTCAGTAACTATCAGAAAGCCTTATCATTCACCAACAGGACTCCCTCAGCTTTCCTTTTCAATAACTCTAACTTCACCTGGACAAGTCACTTAACCTGTGTCTCCTCTGTGAAATGGGGATTATAACACAGCCTGTCTTGCAAGCTTGAATTGAGGATTAAGGGTACATGTACATACAGATGTGCTGTAACAAAGCATAGCACATAGAGCATATTACTGTTGCCAGGCACAAGGAGTATCTCGGATACTCCTTCCGAGAATCATGTATTTTTTGTTATATGTGTTACAAGTCAGATATCAGGTAGAAGCTGTTAAATTGTGTAGAAAAATAGGTGTTATTTTGCACATTTATTTTAATGTTTCTGTGTTGTGAAATTCTTTGGAAATGTTAAAATGCCAATGTGACTCCTTCTAATCACACCCTCTGACTTATTTGCCTTCTTTGTTTGTTTGTTTTGTTTTATTTTTTTTTGTTGTTGCTGCAGTTTATCAAATTCACAAAGTTTGGGCTGGTACGGCACCATGACAGGGTGCGGCAGCAGCACGTACACAGTCACGCCCCCACTGAATGGACCTGTAACGGACACTGCTCCTTTGCTCTTTACGTGCAGTAATCTAGACATGAGGAATCACCATGGCTTGTATGTAACTCCACAAAACTGAGGGCTTTCGCAAGCCAGGAGTCTTGAACTGTTTTTCATGAATGTGTATGTGTATTCAACATCTTTAAAAGCATCTACATCAACATTGCATCATCTATTGCAATTAGCAAAATCTGGAAATACAGCTGTGTTTCGTGGACAACCTCAAAACACAGCTGTTCATTTTGACCTCTGCATAGTGAAATTCGAAGTTTGGAGGAGAGAGACTAAATGCTAAGGTACTTGATGACCTCAGAACCTCCTAACTTTGAATGTCCAACGCACATTTGCATATTTGCACTTTTACTTGTGTTCAGAAAGAATACTCTGCAGTCCCCAAAGCCACACTCAAGTATTCACACCAGAACAGTATTGTACACCTGATGTGAAGGCAGTTTTCCCACAAAAATCAAAACCTAGAAATTCAAAGGTGTACTCTACATGGAACCCTTACCCAATTACAGCTTTCACGTGTGACCAGTGCACAGACTTAAGGCTTAAAAATGCATCATTCTTTTTAAAAACATGTTACACTGAAGACAGCTTTTTAAAGCATGCCTTGAAAAAAATGTCAATTGAAATCACTCCATTATTTGAAACAAGTGATAGCAGAACCCCTTCATGGTGCTGCTGGCTGGCAGTGTTCTCTGTAAAGCCAGAGTAGTCTCTTCATGAACAAAAAGCCAGTGGAGACAGTGTGGCTTTGAATAGGACTGGTCAAGTGGCTGTTTTGTATGACTAAGGTAAGTAGCAGTTTAAGCATGATTCTTCCAGAAGCAATAGTGACTTTTGCATAGGGGGTTTCAGTAGAACTTCTTAGGACTAACTAAACAAGTTTTCAGATGCATTTAGGGATTGTTCACTAAAAAAAGAAAGTGCTAGGATAAAAACAGTATGTTTTCAAAAAGTATTCAATTTATCTAAAAGGAGATGGAGCAAATCATACCTACTGAGTCAAGACTGTCCTCAGGTTAATTAAATCACAACGTTCTGCAGTGAGCTGAAGTGCAATACTTTATAAAATGTATTAATACCGCCTTTATTTTTCACATTTTAAATCTTGTATATGGGCTTAGCCAAATTAAATTAATTCCAATCAATTCCAACACTGGACTAATAAGCAAAGAGAAGTGTAAGAGGTATTTAGGATTTTATTAAAACTGTCTTAAATATGCTCCTGTAAGCAGTGTGCTTGAGCACACATGTGCACTAACACACATAGAGCAGTAGGCCAAGACAACACAATTTAAAAATGCATTTTCTACCTGTGTCTACATGAGGATCAGAAACTGAATACCTCAGATCCGAGGGGACAGGCAGCTTAGGAGGTGTCACACAGGTGGACATGACCCCACACAGGCTCTATCAGCTGCTTTGGAACTGGGATGAGCACAGCTGCCCTTTTCTGTCTACTTGACTAGAAACTGTCTTATTTGTACTCATACCTAAAATCTTTCAGCTTTTTAACTAATTCAGCAACTTCACAAAAGTATAATATGTGAATCTTTAAAAACATTGTTAATCCTTTCTATCTTTTGAGAGGATGGTACAAAGCCAAATAATTTTATTTTTTATGAATAACTGATTTTGAATTCAATCAGAAGCATACTTATAAATATACAGCATTTGTTTCTAAGTTCTTACTGTAACAAATTATTTAAACTTTTATAGTACAGAAGTTAGCCTTTGTACTATGACAACTTAATAGTCTACAACTGTGGATTTGTTTCCAGTTTATTTTTCAGAATGCCAGTTGCTTATTTTGATGTTAGGTATCTAACTCATTTTTGTCTAGTTAAGCTTCTCTACACAAACATCCTGGTTGACAAAGTAAAACAAAGTTTACTTAAACCCTTCAGATAAAGTATCTTAGTTCTTTTCACTGCACTGGTTGACTACACTAAATTTGAGATTTGTTGGTTTATTATATGTATCACTGACTCAATTACCTAAATTCAGAGTTTATGTATTCCTGGCTGTCCTGGGAACTCACCAGACTGGCCTTGAATTCAGAGATTCTCCTGCCTCTACCTTCTAAGTGCTGGGATTAAAGAGTTGTGCCACCACACTTGGCCTATAAAGTACCTAAATTCTTAACATTTGTCTCCTTAGATATATTTCACAGTACATCACCAAAGAAGAAATTTGCCCCAATGTTTGCTTAAAAATTCAAAAGCACTAGCAGCACTTTAAGTTTGGTCAGAGGGAGCTGTTCATAAGGTCAAAGGGCTACAGTTCCCTGTCCACCTGCACTGAAGCACACAACTCCAGCCCTTTCTCACAATCATTAATTAGAAAGTCGAAATTCATTGCTTAAGTGTATAATTCTACCATGATTAGCAATATTTGTTCTTATTGTTTACTTCATTTGGGTTGCTATTAATTTTGAAACTCTTAACCACCTATTGTAGCTGATTGTAGTTTTATGGACAATGTAATTTATAGCATAAGTGGCTTTTTTATGTGTAATTGCCTTTTTATTGTTCAACAGTGTTTCTCAGCTATACAGTCAGTTTCAAACTGGTTGCAAAAGTATAGCCAATGAATGTATTTATTTGTTGTTTCACTAAATTATAATAAAACACTACTGTTAATGAATGTGATTTTATTTGGAGGTGTGTTATTTTTAAATATCCCTAATGAAATCCATTTGGTTTCTCTCATTACAAATGGAATTTGCTTTTAGTGAATAATGGATTATATCTGGATCACAACACACAATTTCAGCCTATTTGAAATAAAGTACTATGTTCTGAAATGGTATCATTAGGCGGACATTTATTCAAACGTTACACTCAGTCCTCATGAAACAGTTAATAACAACCCCCTCCTCCTGAGAACCTTAGTTCTAGTCTACAATCCCAGCTTTGCACTCATCAAGAAGCTCCTGTGAAATTGCTTCCTCCCTTAAGCTAGTTTCTAAAGTAGATGCCATTCATGACTGACCAAAGACCACACCAAAGTTTAAATTGTTTTCATCTTTATTGCCCACCCTGAAGTCTACTGATCCTTGCTGTAAGCAAAGGCAGTGAGGGTACTTGCAGTGAGGTACAGCTGTCACTGTGAAGCAATTAATTCAACAAACACTTATTAAATGCTCATATGCCAAACATTATGCTATGTAAATGCCAAAATTAAGTTTCTTTTCCTGCCCCTAAGGAGCTCACATTCTGATAAAAGATACTTTTAAAAAAAATAATAATACATACAGTACAATAAGTGATTCAGTAGAGGTAGGTTGCAATTACAGTGGTGACATAGGAAGGAGACAGGTGTAATTCAAAGACAGAATTTCAAGATTGCATGGAATGGAATTTCCCAGATGGGGAAGAAGCCTGGGTCACTCAATGCAAATGCGGTGTCAAGCAAGGTTTGGAGGGAGATCTAACTCTGAACTTTTGAAAAACTTTTAACACTCTTTTATCAGAACAGAGTGGCAAAGAGGAAGATCTTGGACACCAAGTAAATGTTCGCATTAGAAAGCTCATAAAATTGACCGTGGGTGTTAGGCTGAATGCTTCTAGAAAACCAAATCTGGAATATGGACCAACAGAGATGAGGAAATAGACTTAGACAGTCCTTTAGGTAACAGTAACAAAAATGAAAGAGAATGATAGATCAGAAAGGTCGGAGTAAAATCTGCAGAACTCAGACCCAATAGTTAGGAGGAAGAGGAATGAACTGTAAAACCTTGTACTGAACAATGATTCTGAAATTAACCAAGTAAGGAGACTCGGTACAGAGAAGCAAGTACAGCAGGCAAAGGGACTGGAAGTCTGAGCTAAAATCTTTGGACACCACTGGATAGGAATGACCCAAGAGTGAAGCACAGTGACTGAATATAAGAAGTCTGAGAATTAACATTTAGGTTAAACGAGGAGGCCAGAGGAAAGGCAAGAACACATAGGCATAGGGGCTTCAAGGAATGGATTGTCAGGAGTATCAAGTGCAGGGAAAAGCTCAAATTAGGAAATGGCTTGATAACTGTGCTAGGACAAAGCACCAGAGGGACCTTGGTGGATCCCATGGCAGGTGAGGGTGACCGAAGTAGAGGGACAAACATGCCAGGCAGACAGAACTTAGAAGTTTTATTAGAAAGGGAGGTGGGAGGGAGGAAAGAGAAAAGAGGCAAAGAGACACAGAGGACAAAAGAGGAACAGGAAAAGTTCTGTCTGCCCCAGGGGAACAGTGGGAAAGAGAAAGCAAGTGGGAAAGAGTGTAAGTGGACAGAGGTCTTTCTTTTAAAGGGGTCCTATGCACCTGGTCAGCCCAGGTGCATAGGACCTGAGTGAATTCTGCCAATTGACAGGGGCAGGCAAGCATAGTGCCTGAATCCTTACAAACTGTAGACTTAGAATTAAGCTGTCAGACCTCATTTGGAGAGACAGAGGACACAGGGTCAATCAAGTGGGAGGCAGCAATAAAGCAGTGACTGCTGAAATGCCCTTGTATATGGTGATCACTTAGTACTATGAGTCCCCCCAAAAAACTGACTTAATTAATGGGTTGATATCTTTCATTTGCTATCCTGTTCAAAAGGGGAAACAGTGAGAAAAAGGAAAATTGGACACATTGTTAAACATAGTTATATGATCATTCACTTAGAGTATACTAAATACATACTTACATACTCAATCAACGAATACTAGACACCAACTATATGCTTGGCACTGGACCAAATCTTAGGAACAGACAAGATACACAGCATTGTAAAGTGTCATTTCAAACCATTACATATATAAATCTTGCTTTGCTTATGTGACATTTCAACCTGTCCTAACTGCTCAGACATCATATATGATATAACGTGGGCATAATTTTGAGGTATACAGAATTTATAATTGCCATGTGACGTAAATTCTTAAGCCACTTCAAAAATTGTTCTCAGTGAAAAACTTTCACTAATGAAAACCCATCTAAGTTACAATTCCACTTTATGATGGAAGCAAAAGAAATCAGTTTCATGTATAAAAAACATGAATTGTATACCTTATGATTACATGGGTCAAAAAAGGGAACAAAACTCAAACTTTAGGTGACTGGGATGGGAGATGTTTCCTTATTTTAAGACTTATAGTAGTTTAGCTCAGATTTGTAAGGTTTGGTTTAACCCTTTTTTTTTTTTTAATCATATTTTAGAAATTCCTGAGCATCACACTGAAGTATTTTGGATTAAAGCATGATGCTCATGATTACTTTTCAAACAATAAATATAGGATGTCTACATCTACATAGAAGATAAAGCAAGGCCTGAGAATACAGCTCAGGGGTGCAGGACTAGCCTACTATGCCTGGGGTCCTGGGCTCAATCCCCAGTGTGGGATAGGATAAGACATTACAACACAGGTGAGGAAAAAAAAAAAAATCAATGAATCTAAGTAAAACAGTTTTTTTATACCATTTTTGAAACTTTTCTGTAAATCTGAAATTATATAAAAATAAAAATTTCCCCAAAATTTTACTATTAGGGGAAGCATTATGAGAATAAATATATAATCTATTCATCTTTCTACAATGTTTAGAAATCTCCTGTGCCTTTTAGTTGTTCTATCTCCCTACATACCAAAACAGCACAATCAAAATAGCTATATAACTCTAAAAGGAATGTTGCATACCAGTGTATTAAAGTAGGCAGGAAAACACAGGCCTCCCAGTTAAACCTGAACTTAAAACAGATTAATTACTTTTAGTATAAATAGAGCCCTAATACTGCCTACAACATACTTACACTTAAAAGAAAACTAGTTGCTTATCTAAAATTCAAACCTAACTGGGAGTTCTGTATTTTCTTTGCAGATGAGGCAAATGAAAATGCATTGGTGTTCTAGGCTATTGACCATAGGTTATTAGTGAGTCTCTTAGAATTTTACTATCGAACATTTGTACCAATTACCTTAGATTTATTTTTATCACATCTTCTTAAATACAACTCTAGTTTGAGAGGCTAAGGACATCATTCACCTAGCATTATCATATGGGAGTTTGGTGATCTTACCTTTGTCTAGTATTAAAATCTGTACATTATCAAAATACTTCTTTTATTCACAATAATATTAAACATGAACACAATTTTTAAAAATGTTGTTTACTTAAAACAGTGTATTTCTCCTTTTACAAAAGCAGCTTTATAGAAATGTTTGGCTTAAGACATCTGTTGCAGTCATGATACAAGGAGAGATTCCACTCTTTGGCCTCCCATGTCCAGAAACAGGCACATTTCATCCTGTCCTCAATGAACATCCTGTAACAAGTGCCTGAAGTTCTCTAATTCTCTCACACTTGTAGAAATCCTGTAACCAAGAAATACTTCACTCAAAAACAACTTTCATGAATTTTCTGTTAATCATTTTTCATTTTTAAAGTATATAAAAATTTTAAAGTAGTTTATTTCAATAAATTGGAAGGCACATAAATCTACTTATATCCTTTAGTTTTTATCTGGCAAGGCAAACCTAATATACTATTATCCAAACACAAGCTAACTTTTAATACTAAAGTGTTAAAATATATACTATATAAAATTACATAAACATATTTTAAATATTCAGGGCTATATTAAAGTATTTAATTCACATCAGTATCTAGTATATGATACATTTTAGGTATTCAATTCATAAGTGTACTTGTTATTTTTATTACATATGTAATATAGAAACACTAAAATAAGTATCCAGAAGCTTAAGAATAGAATAACTAATATGCCTTTATTTAATACTAAGTGTACAAAGACCAAATCTATTGATCTTCAAAGAGTGAGAAAAGCTTCTGACCCAGATTTTTCATCAATTTTTACATATCACAAAATCTGTTCTGTATTATATTTTTGCATGTTCCCTTTTACATGCACTTTAGCTTTGCTCTCCAATATGATAAAAGTAGAATACACAATTAAATGATACAGGCTCCTGGATGCTAGAGAAATAATTTTTAAGGCCAATTATTTCAACCCTAAAATGTTTGATATTATTTTTAAGTGAAAAAAATGTAGCCCTTAAAAAAATGTTAATTGAGGGGATGGGAGAATGCTGTCTAGCATGCTAGGCTTCAATCCCAGCACACTCAGAACAACATGAGCCAGAAGGAAACACAATCCACATTTCAAACTGTTATGCATCCTTATCACATGCTTTTCCTCAAATCATTTTGACAGAAAATTATTTCTAAAGAATTACTAATCTTTCTGTATAATGCTAAGTTGACTAAAATATTTATAACTTTCCATACCCTTCAAATATGATACCAATAAAATGCTTTTAAATAATTACAATAAGCACATGCCTTTAATCCCAGGAGGTAGAGGCTGGCAGATCTCTGTGCTCAAGGCCAACCAGGGCTACATAGTGAGATCTACATAGTGAGAACAAAACAAAATACCATGTATACATGTATGTATGAATATACAAAATAATTATAATAAACAATACAAATTTAACAGTACATAAATCTGTCAGTAAATTAAATATGAATATAAAAACCAATAGATGGAAATAATCAAGTAGTACTGTATGTGAACATATTCTAAAGGTATTTTATCAGATCATATAATTCTATAAGATAATTTTAGCAAAAAGGACATTCCTAGTTTTACTTGAAAAATGTATCTATTAACATCAGACTTAGTTGGCTAGCCCAAACAGTATCAGTATATTAAAACTAACCTTCCAAACGCATTAAACAGTGATACTATTTCCTGTCGGGTTAGCTGGAATTCATAACTTGGTCCACTCTCTGGTATATTTGCTATCAGTTTCTCGGAAAACAAGATCTTCAGAGCAGTGCCCAAACCTTGAGTCTAAAACAGAAAGAAGAAAAAAAAGACAAATAAGAAAATGCCTCAACAAAGAGTGAAGAAGAAGACTGAGCAAGACTTACCTGGAGCTTTCCCCACAGCCGACACTTAAAACAACCAACACAATCCATGATTCTCGAAATGTTTCTAAAATGTAGTCGGAAGTCCTCCTAAAAATAATTTAACATAACTTTATGTCAGTTGTATATGTAAGCAATCAACTAAGAGCTGTTTTCCTCATGGTTTCCACGTGCTCAACCTTGGAAATGTAAACAAGGACACCAAACCCAGAGCAGTGTACGCGGGGCATCTACGCATACCAGAACCCTCCTATCGTCTAACCTTCCCCACAAATATAAAACTACATACGATCCACCCCTCATGAATTTCTTTAAAAGACTCATACATGTGAAAGAGCAGGCCAAAATCACACCCCTAGTGACCTGCATGTTTTGAAACCAGCCCTGCCTCACTCCAAATCCACACTACCCAAAAAGAAATACAAATCATTTAATTTTATATGTCAATAATGGGAGTTGTGGAATTAGATGGTATCTAACAGGGTAAAGAAAGGAGGAAGGAGGAAGGTGACCTTTGATAACAGTTCAATTATAGCTTTCCTTTCCTGGAATTAAGAAAACCACTCAGATTTTTCTTTACTGCTGGTATTACTGATATACAAAATATAATAGCCACATATACACCACCAAATTCTTAAAGGAATCATTACTAATATAATTGAAACTCCCTACATATTCTACTTTCTGTACCTATCCCCTACTACTATGCTAAATTTAGGGTATTGTTCCACTTATACTTTTATACATTTCATAAATGTTATGTGTCTACTAACACCAGAGTGTTACACTGTTTGTAATAGAGCAGCATGCATCCAATCATTTAAATACAGTATATGTCCTTAAGGGCTAAAGAAAAGGGAGCTACAGATGTAGTAAACCCACTCAGCTACAAGTCAAGATCCAGTATTAAGTATAAATACCTATTTATACTTTAAATGTATTTAATTGACAATCACATTGCTTATGGGGTGCTATGATACTTTAATATTATTTTATATGAACAATAAAACCAAGGTGAGAAGTTCATAACCTGACATACCCTTTTGTAGTAAAACATTGGCTCTACTCTAACAGTTTTGAAATATATAACACATCCTATTTATTAATCACCTTACTGATCAAAAGGCCACTACAGATCCCCCACAGAAACTCAGTGCTCTGACCAAGAGCTCCCATCCCAGTCCATCTCCTCCACAGCCTCTTATAAGCGCCACTCTTCTGGACCTCCAGTAATAGTGACTCTACACTCACACCTGCAGGCTCACCAGGCTGCTCCTAACTACTAAGTTGGAAGCATAATTACCTTTAGTTTCTGTGCTTCGTTTTTATCCCCAGCAAAAAAAGAATTCTCATCAAAATGCAAAGGAAATGACCTGTGTTTTAAACAGAGAAGGGTCATGTTCATGTATTGCAAGTGTTGAAAGTCAGTGATAAATAATATAGTTAAAACAGAATAAAAATCAGAAACACCAACAATGCAAAATACTTATCCTAAAATCTAAATGTTAAGAGCATTAGAAGTCTGGTCCCAAACTTGGACTGTGAAAATAAAAATAATGCTGATATTAAGAACTTTGAACAGAACTATACTTACATTATTTTAAAGAAGGTCTCATTCTCTAACTAAATAATGCAGGATTTACTTTGGACACCATCCCTCTCCTATGTGAGGATATTGTAGCATATAGAACTTACTTGATTTCATGAAGGATCTCCAGAAGTAACACTTTGTTTTCTGCATCCTGAACTTTATTTCCTGTGAAGAGCTGAAAATCTGGACGCTCAAAAAATGGAAGCACTTTAGATAGAGCCCTTAACTCTATCAAGTAGAGGAAGTACAAGTTCTTTAGCCTCCTCGGACCTTCTCCTTCAGTCAAAATCCCATCAAAGCGTTGCTGAAACTCGGTGACATTGTGGCCCCACTTCTTTTCCAGCCAAGTATCTAAAAGGAAAGAACAATGCTAAATAATTCAAGTGTACACTTAAGTAATTTTCATTTTAACTATAAAAGGCTATTTATATTTATAGAAGTCAATTTCATTTTGTAATCTAAAGTACATAATTCAACCAAGAATTTTTTTTTTTTTTTTTTATAGTTTAGCCTTTAAAAATTCTGCCATAAACCAGACATGGTGGTGCACAACTTTAATTCCAGACAGAGGAAGGTGAATCTCTGTGAGTTCAAGGCCGGTTTGTTCTACATATAGAGTGCCAGGACAGGCAAGACTACATTTGAGACCCTGCATCAAAAGTAAATAAAAATTTAGAAATTCTGCAGTAAGAATTTTGTCTTCTGTAACCCATTCTTAAAGACAAAACAGGTTTTTGATAAAAATAAGATTTCTGAGTATCAACAATCATAAAATCAAAATATATATATTTAAAATGACTTGATAAGCTGCAGAGGTGGCTAAGTAATTGGCAGCACGTGCTGCTCATTCAGAGGACTTTTCATCAGTGCCTGGGATCCATGGCAGCTCACAATTGCCTGTAAGTCCTGCATCAAGTGGGCCTCACACCTCTGGCTACTGAGCCACCTGTACTCACCCTCACATGCACATACCCACATACATGCATAATTAGTAATAAAAACAATTTTTTGGAATTACTGTCTGAAATTATTAATGAATTTAAAGCACTATTTCAAATCAGAGTTACCACTTCTGAAAGGTAAAATACTTCCCAATTCCAGAAGAAATTAGTTGCTGAGGAAAATACTTTGACTTTCCACCAGCATCCTAAACCACAGAAACAGAAGGCAATGCTGTGACCATTAAAGTCTACACATAAATAAAGACTCTCATGCAGTAACACACTGGCCAACAAAGTAATGATCATTTCCAAAGTGATGTGTATAATTTTAATAATATAAGGAGAATTCAACTGAACACAGCTTCTACATTCCTAGTAAACACCATTTACAAGTAGATCCTTACTGCCCAACAAACAAGTCTGCTTTCCCACCCAGACAAACACCAAGACAATAGTAAGAAGACTAAAGACAAGTATAAGAAAGATTTTAAAAGTACATACCTTGTAAAAGATACCGTGCACTCAAATGCACATTAATGCTTGCATGTAGACCAGATATAAGTCTGTAGAATGCTCTCTTTTCTACACAGAGGCCTAAAAGAAATCAATGGTTCAGAAATAAAATTTCATATGTGAATCTTGGGAATTTAAGATTTACTTCATGTCTTTAAAAATGAAAAAATTTACCATTTAAATTTGTTTTAAAATTTCTAATTTACCTTCTAGCCAGCTGTAAAAAGTGTTCTCTGAAATGAAAAGAAAAATAAGTCATAATTTTTTCATGACACCAAAATGTAAGTTTTCTAGTGTTTTATTTAAAGGCTGTCCCAGCTAATGGTCCAAATCTTACAATTTCTTCAAAGGAAAAGATCGGGTGTGGATCCAGGTAAGCATTGCTCTGTCCCTCAGACCCTCTCTCTCAACTTTTTAGATAAAATGTTTTATGTTGTCAAACTGTAGAATTGGGAGCCTGGAGGAATGTCACTCTTTGGTACATCACTTGGCTACCATGAACATGACTCCTGGATTCCATCCCTAAGGCCCCTCTCTCTCTCTCTCTCTCTCTCTCTCTCTCTCTCTCTCTCTCTCTCTCTCTCTCTCTCTCACACACACTCACACACACACACACACACACACAGCTTAACTAGCTAAGACTGCTAGACTGCTTAACTAGCTAAGTTTTCATAGCAATCTACGCTTTAAAAAATTAAGGACTTTCACATACTTTCAAGTTAAGAAGAAACAGAATTGCATGCAGTTCACTACATCCAAAGAGCAAAAGAGTAGAACAGCGCTAAAAACCTCTGCACATGTTCTGTGACCTAATGATACTAAGGCTTAGTCATTCTGGTTTCAGAATTATGGCATAAAGAAATAAAATGGGGAGAGTACAAGAAGCTCCTGGGTTATGGATATCTCTATACTGACAAGAGGAGGAGATACTCTTGAGTGCCAGAGGAAGTGGAAACAAATGCAATTTGCCACAGCGCACATCAGAACATACAAACAGACCCGGTGTATATAATGCATGATAAAGGGACATACCTTTACTTTTTCCTGAAAAACAAAACAGTAATTGTTATAAACAACTTCTGCAATGCTATATTTACATGAAAATAATACATTGGCAATGATTCGTTTTAGTGCATCAGTGCAACCACACCAGTAAAGTCAATAGGAACTCCACCCAGCCGAAGTTCAGGCTCACAGGCTCACATGTGCTCACGGGAGGGGGAGTGCAAACCACCCATGTTTATTTGTTCGTTTATTATCCTAACACTGCAACATAAGTCTTGTTCAAGGTCTGTATTACCGCTGCTTTGAATCCCCAGACCAACAGAAGATTTAACCTTTTCAAAGACTAAAATTCAAATGTTTCAAAATGCAGTTTGTATGCAGCTGCTCACTTACTCCTGAAACATCATCTTTATTTTGTCCCCATTTCCCTTTTTTAGGTTATATTTTTTTACAGGAAAAATATTTTTCAAGAAATATTTTTTGATCATGATTTTCCCCTTCCCTAACCCTCCCCAACCCCTCACCTATCCAAATCTACACCCTTTCTTGTTTTCTCACATTAGACATCAAAAAGATATAAAAAATAAAGTAGGATAAAATAAAAAGAAATAAACCCAAATAGAATAAAACAAACAGATTTTTTTTTAAAAAGCCCCCTCAAAAAAGAATAAGAAACACATATAGACACACACACACACACACACACACACACATTCATTCATACAGAATTCCCAGAAAGAGGCGGGTGGGTGGTCGTGGTGCATGCCTTTGATCCCAGCATTCAAGAGGCAGAGGCAGAAGGATGTCAGTGAGTTTGAGGCCAGACTCATCTATAGAGTTCCAGGACAGCCAGAGCTAAGCCTGTCTCAAACCACCCCCCTTAAAAAAAAAAAAAAAAAAAAAAAAAGCATTGTGACAATAAAACCTTCAAAAATAGATCAGGTTCACTTGTGCTTTTCTTTAACACCACCACTGTTTATTAAACATATACTCACTCACCACAATTGTATTTTAAATTTTTTGTTTGTTTGTTTTGTTTTGCAAGACAGGGTTTCTCTGTGGCTTTGGAGGCTGCCCTGGAACTTGCTCTGTAGACCAGGCTGGACTCGAACTCACAGAGATCCACCTGCCTCTGCCTCCTAAGCGCTGGAACTAAAGGCGTGCACCTCCAATGCCATAGGTATCAGTGTTTTCTCTGTATGTTTGTATACCACATTAATGTCTGGTGCCCTTGTGGATCAGAGAAGGACATCAGATCTCCTGGAACTGGAGTAAGATGGCTGTGCGCTACCACGTGTATACTGGGAACTAAACCTAGGTCCTAGTATGTCTTCCCAAGACAAACATCATTTATGTTTTTAAAATTGTGATTGTATGTGTGTATGTGTAGGTATTCAGAGATAATGTTCTATAAACTATAGATGCTGTTTCCATATATGCTTATTTCCTTCACTGTGCTATTAATCATCCTTTATTTAAATGAACACAAATTGATAACAATGTTTGTTACAAGTGTATTATATTGTTTCTCTGCACAAGTATCATGTTGCTGACTTTCTGATTAATGTTAAAATATTACCATTAGTCAAAATGGTGATGATAATTAAGCCACAATGTGAGTACTTAATAAATACTTATCTATGAATTTGCACTTCACCTGTATACAACCTAAAATGTTCTTTCTTTCCAAAGAAAAACTTGCCTGCCAGCAGTCAGTGTGATTACTGAGTATGTGACATCAGCATCTTTTCAAATGAGCTAAGTGAAACCTTACATATTTGGTGAAAGTGCACCAAAGTTTTTTTTGGTGGGGGAGGGTTTGAAACAGGGATTCTCCGTGTAGCCCTGGCTGTCCTGGAACTCAATCTGTAGACCAGGCTGGTCTTGAACTCATAAAGATCCACCTGCCTCTGCCTCCAGAGTGTTGAGACTAAAGTTGTTCACCATCACCTCCTGGCTCAAAGATTTTATCAGTAAGTTCACACTGTAGGAAAATAACTGGTAGCTTAAATGAGAATGGTCCCTACAGGCTCCTGTTACAATGCTTGGTCTCCAAACTGTTGGAGAAGGATTAGGAGGTGCGGCCTTGTCCAAAGAGGTGTGTCACTGGGGGTGGCATTTAGGGTTTGAAATGCCCAGACATTCTGCTTAGTTTTCTACCTTGTGCCTGTGGATCAAGTGTGAGCTCTCAGCTACTTCTCCAACACCATCGCCTGCCTGTTGCCAAGCTCCCTACCATGACGGTCATGGACTTTACCACCCTCTGAAACTGTAAGCCCTCAACTAACTGCCTTCTTTTTTCCCCTAAATGCTTTCTTTTATAAGTTACCTTGGTCATGATATCTCTTCACAACAGAAAAGTATCTAAGATAATAAGGCTATGTAATTAAAAAAAATAATAATCAGAAATTGTATGTAGAAACAGTTGGTTCCATTGACTCTTATTACCTGAGAGGGCCATTTGAGCTGCACATACCCTTAACAACTACACAATGCCAGGCACATGGTGAAGAACCATAAGATAAGCTAATCTTTTCCCTGGGCTCAACAGTATCCAAAACCAAACTGTTCCACTAAAATTATAAGGCGCACCAATTTCTCTAATTCCTTTAAAGAAATTACTCAATGGAGAAATCAATTTCCACAATCACTTACCTAGCAACTTACTCCATAATTACCAGGCTCTATGTTGAAATAATGGCTGCCCATCTCCCAAAGCACTAAGGGATATAGATGCATGCATGCATGTATGTATGTATGTATGTATGTGTATAAATATACATATACAGTCAACAGGTTATATGAAGGAAGCAAACAGCATAGACTACTTCAGAGGGAGCCAAAGATGATTTCCACTTGGAAAGGAAAATGTTTTGGGAAAGGCAGCAGCATTTACACCAGATTTTGAGTGTGTATGGACAATAAAAACTATCAGTGAGATATAAAGGCTATATGGAATATGAATAGGATTTGACATTGTTTATTTTTGTTTTGATTCTTGTTTGGTTGGGAGTCAAGCCCAGGGCCTGAGATATGCTGACCAAGCACTGTGCCATTAAACTTCCTCCCTGGCTCAAGTTATTTGAAAAATTAGGTAAATGTTTGGGATATTCACTTATTTGGAGGATAAATAAAACTGAAGTAAACAACGACTTAGTATGTTACAAAAACAGACAACAAATACATAATCTAATCTTCATATTACAATGGCCTAACACCATGAATATCCTTAGGAAGTATAGCTGTGCCTTCACAAGGGTGACATAACTTCTAGAAACAGAACCAGAGAACTACATGACCTCAACTGCCCTTGCCACTTAACCTTTCCTTCCTCTCCACTCTAACCCAAGTTCACTAGCCAATAAACAACAGAAGATGAAAAGAACTCACCTTGACCAGAAGCCAAAGGATTTAAAGGCCTTTGAATTGTCTGTGGCCTACAAACAAAAGAATTGCACTGTTTGAACACCAGTGTTACCCACAGTATTATAATTATTTAAATTTAGAAAGTGAAATGTGTTATCATGCAGAGCTTTTGTCCCTGAGAGAATCATACATGCGCATGCACATGCAAATACACACACGGTTTTCCCCCCAAAGTGAACTGGTACATTCTTCAGAGCCTTCAGGTTTCTAAGTGAAGAACCGTAAGCATTTCTCAGTCACCCAATGATCAACGTCCATTGCACTGCTTAAGGACATAAAGGGGGAGGGAGCTTCCCCTAGGGACTGGACAAATATCTAGCTTTGTCTTAGCTCTCCATCTGCAAGCACTTATGATTATGATAAACTGTTACCATAAGAACTAGTGGGGCAAGTCCATGGCACATTTAACACAGTGCGTAGCATACAGTGAGTACACAAAATGTCACCCCAGAGCTGTTCTCTGAAATCAATTTAACGTTTAGAGGATAAAATTACTGTAACCACAGAAAGGGGAGCAGAGAGGAATAAAAAGAATCTTAAACCATAGATTCTCAGCTATATCCCAACACTGGCTATAGTGATCTTGGTAAATGAAGCAAAGCCCCTGGTTCCAAATTACTTCATCTACATAAGGAAATCCTATAAGCCACTCAGGAATGTTTGCTCAGAGGTTCCCATCATAATAAGGTCTATATTATCTAAGTCTCAATTTTTAAAGATTTCTTTACTATGTACACAGTGTTCTGCCTACATGTATGCCTGAATACTAGAAGAGGGCACTAGGTCTCATTATGGATGGTTGTGAGCCACCATGTGGGTGCTGGGAATTGAACTCAGTGTTCTTAACCTCTGAGCCATCTCTCCAGCCCATATTACATAAGTCTTTAAAGAAGTATTTGTTGCAGCCAGTGTCCCGGGGAAACAGGATTTACTGCATTTAAGTTTCTATGTCCAAATCGATCTCTTAAGGACATGAACCTGATCTGCACAAGTCTAGGAAAATAATACATACTTAAAACAGTTTTCTTCATAGATGACACTCCATATCTTCCAAGCATCCGGCCCCTTGTACCCTGTGTAGCGCTCAGGGTTAAGGAGTAAATCCACATACTCAGCATCAGGGGACTGTATATCTGTAAGATAAAAACCAAATCTTTCCTATTTCAGAACATTTTAGGAGAAAGGAAAATAGGGAGAAACAAACGGCCACGTCCACTGTACACAATGTTTGCAAAAAAAAATCTCATCTTGTAAGTGGTAAGAATAGGAATACATGAACTTTTAGAGTTTAATAAGGCGAGAGTGCTGTTCTGCAGGTGAGCAGCCACTTAGCACAGGGAAAACCCTGGGTTTGATCCCAAGCAGGAGAAAAAAATAGCCAGGAGGTGATGGTGCAAGTCTTAATCCCAGGATTTGGGAGGCAAAAGCAGGCACATCTCTAAGTTCCAGGGTACCCTGGTCTAACAGAGTGTGTTCCAGAACACACAGAACATCCAGGGCTACACAGAGAAATCCTGTCTCAAAAAGCAAAAACAAGAAAACAGTAAAAAAGAAAAATACCCTCAAAATCACATAGACAAGACACACATATGTCAAAACATGGCATGTATCCCACTACAGAAAACTCTCCTCCCTTAAAAAAGTCACAGAATTTTAAAAGCCCTTTATTCTTTTTTTTTTTGGGGGGGGGGCAGGAGTTAGGGGGGCAAGGGGGTGTGAAGGATGCAGGTTGAGACAGGGTCTCACTATGTAGCCCCCACTGTCCTGGAACCCAAAAGATCCACCTGCCTCTGAAATGCTGTTTAAAAGCGTCCACCATCAATGTCTGGCTCTTTTCACTAACTTTCTAAAAGTCCACTACTAAAGAGCCATAGATGAATATCAAAATTCAAATTTGATTTAATTTTGCTTATCCAATTTAGAGGTCAACAATTCAAATTTAAAAAAAATACTAGAAAAAGAATAACTAGATCAATAAATCTTGATCCAAGGCCTAATGTGGTCTAAGGCTGCCAATTTCAGCACCAGCTGCAGACATGATGTTATGGTTCAATGTTCTTTGCACTGAAACCATAGAGAACATCATCACAGAAAAGGCTAACGGTCCAGAATCATTTACTGGAATGAGACGTTTTCCTCATTCCTACATTTTAACTACTTTTGCAAAATGCAAAAGATACAGAACTGTAAATTGTTTGATACATAAAACAACAAAACATAAGAGGTAAATTTTTTTTACAGAAACTAATTTTAATTTTCTTTTTACTATGGTAAAAATACACATAATGAAATTAGCAATTTCTACCATAGTCAGTGAACCATGAGTTATATTCATAATGCTGTGTAATCATTACCAGTTTCTGTTTCCAAAACTTTTCCATAGCCCTGAACAGAAAATATGATCATTTAACAATGACCTCTCCATATCTACTAACCGCTAGCCTACTTTCTGTTGCTTTGAGTTTGCCCGAAGCAGACAGTTCACAAGTGGATTCACACATACTTGTCTTTGTAACTGCCTTCTTTCACCTGCCGTGTTTCCAGGGTTCTGCCACATTGTAGCATTTGTTGGAAGCTCCCTGCTTCTTATGACTCAGTAGTATTCATGTGTATTTGTATGATATATACATAACACATTTCTACTATTTTTGCATCTAGTGATAGACACATAGACCATTGTGTCTCCTATGAATGAATGAATATTGGTCTACCTGTCTGAGTCGTTCTCCAATTCTTTTGAGTTACATACCTAGGAATGCCACTGCTAAGCCCTATGATTCTATGTTTAGCTTTCTGAGGACCTGTCACACTGTTAGTACTGAGATTTAAGAATAACTAAAAGTATTGATAAGGGGCAGCATCTGGAGCAGCACTGGCCTATCATATCCAAAGCCTGAGTTTTATGCTTAATATAACAAAGAGGAGGGAGAGAGGGAGGGAGGGAAGGGAGCAGGAACCTCATTGGGAGTGTAATACACACATTAACAAACATACCATCAACTTCACAGAAGCTGTCTGAAGAATCATCGTGCTTGGTCCACTGAAGAACAGCCTTCTGGGTTTCCTCACTTCAAATAAGGAAAATTGCGTTATTTTTTTTTTCAGTCAACTGTGACGAAGAAAAACAAATGTAGCTCGAAGAACAAATCACCTTAGAGATTCGTCCACTGCTCCAAGCCGCTCAGCTTGTTCACATTCTTCAATGAGGTTAGCTTCTTCAGAATACTAAATGGACAGAAAACAGATTTCCTACATTTTAAAACTGCTGGTTCCACTTTTGTTTTTGAGACAGGGTCACAAAACCTTTCTGTTTTAACCTCCTGGATGCTGGGATTACAGGCATGGACCCATGCAACCTTAAGAAACATTTTTCAGGAATTAATAGTTAGCCAAGGCTCATGCTACCTACCACTATCAACCAAGCTCCAAAGCCTACAAAATGAGCTCTGTTTGGTTTTTTTTTCCAAGACAAGATTTCTCTGTGTAGTTCTGGCTGTCCTGAAACTCACTCTGTAGACCAGGCTGACCTCAAACTCACTATTATGTTCACAAAATAAAGAATACCACACTGACAAACAGCAAGGAAAATTTCTGTGATACATGGAAGTCATGCTATATATCAAAAGGCAGAGTCCTAGTGACCCGACCATAAGTGCAGGCTTTCTCTTCCCTGACGGCGGGGTGGTACTAGACAGATCATACATATCAGCTCCTTCCCATGCAGTAACTGGAAGAGCACCTTATAGAAAGTATGCTAATAGCTTTAGGTATTTAAAACACATGCTTTACCTACCCTATTTCTTCTTGATGTCTGTCTAAACATGCACACATACATTTTTTTTTTCTAGCAGGTGTGTGCACAGCACAGACCAAGCTCATGAGACTATATAACATTGCCATTAGATGGTAAGACTGAAATCAGGAGGCCATAAATAAATGTTTACTGAATATCTACAACTGTCTTGTTAGGATGACCACAGGATTTCTGCCCACTCTAGGATACTAAAAGTACTGAAATGACTAAGTTTTTAGGGGACATTAAATAACTGAGTGGTTGGATTTTTTAAATATATATTTATTGCCTGACAACTGTGCGTCACTATATTCAGTTAATATATAAGACAGTTCAACTTCTAAAAAAGCTTCTTGAAACTCAAATTCTTTGATACATAGTTAAATATTAATGAGTAAAGCTATACAATCTACTTAACCTGAAATCAAATGGCTCAGAATTCTATATAGAAAAAGTATGACAAAACAAATGTGCTAAAGTATGTAAAAATCAGGGATTACAGTATACAAAATATTTTTATGTTAATGTTACAATTTTGCTGTAAGTTGGAAATTATTTCAGACTAGATTTGGCATGTTCAAGGTGGGACAGCCATGCACTTAAAATTATGTGAAAAGAAAATTACACCTTTAATCCCAGCACTCAGGAGGCAGAGGCAGGTGGATCTCTCTGAGTTTGAGGCCAGCCTGTTCCAGGACAACCAAAGCTACACAGAGAAACCCTGCCTTGGAAAAAATAAATAAATAAATAACAAAACAAAACAAAATTTCAAATAAACATCAAAGGCCCTGAAAGATGGTCTTAAGAGGTAGACACCCTTGTCATGCAAGCCTGAGCTTGTTCCCCAGATGTGAGAAGCCAGATGCAATAGCATCTATAATCCAAGCACTCCTACAGTGATGTAAGGCAGAAACAGACATGACCAGAAACTCAAGAACCAGCTAGTCTGTGTCCAGCTTGCCAAAATGAGGCCCTGCTCACATACACATACATACATATGCCAAACAATCTAATATGCTTTTAAATTTACACCAAAAAAAGCATCATGTACCTATGTATATACACTAAAACAAAAACTTTTAAACCCTTATCTGAATTTTTTAAATTAAAGTAACTTTTTAGTACCATTTAGCATGGAAATGTTTCTGAAAAAAATTTTTTCCAATAGTTTATTATTTTAAATTTTCTATAAAACTGATCACAGTCTTCTTCAAAACTATATTTTATGGTTAATCTATTTGAAATTACCAATAACCTCAGCTGACTCCTCTCTGCAGACATTTTCTGAGAAAATACTCATTACACATAAACATGTGTGATGTTTTAACCAAAATGTTTCATAAGTTCTATTTTTTGAGAGGCATTTAACCTAATTCTGAAATGCTCTAATTTTGCATCGCTCTTAAACAAAAAAAAAAAAAATTATCTGAGTTTGGCCTTAAAATGATGGGGAAAATGGAGTAGGAAATACACATGAAGGAAAACTGGCCATCACTAATAACTGTTGGATAACGGGTAAGCAGGTTTCCATCTACTACTTTTACTTAAATGTTCTATATGTTTTTCTTAAAAGGAGCAAAAGCTATTTAATATGAACTAGTGTTCAAGGTATCTCACTGAGGGGAACAGGAAAGTGGATTTTCTAAGATTTTCACAGACAACAGTCACATCAGTAAGTTTATGTGCATACCTTGTAGCTTGCTGACTTAATTCCATCAGGAACTTCATCCTGAAAAAGAAACACATTTATTTTATCTTCAAAAAAAATTTTAAATTCTTATAAAGTAAATTCATAAATTACTGGAGACTATCTTTCAGTGAGAAGAGTTAGGTGATTTTAAATAATTTCTTTAAAGCAAATAAAAATTCAATGGGTGTGGTAGCACACAGCTTTAATCCTAACCGTCCAATAGATATCTGTATGAGACCAGCCTGGTCTATGTAGCAAGAGCTATAAAATAAGATATCTCAAAAAGTGGGCAAATAAAATTTAACGCCCATATACTGCTGATCATGCACGGTACCATGGAAATATCAAACTGTTTACAAGCATTCTATCACTCTTGTCGTGTACGGTACAAATGAAGGTACAGGGGACAATTAGGCTGTGGCAAATATCCCAAATCCATGTGTGCTTTTTTTTTTCCTTTTCTTTCTCTTTTGATTTTTTGAGATAGGGTTTCTCTGTGTAGCCTTACCTGTCCTGGAACTCACTCTCTAGGCAGAACTGGCCTGGAACTCACAAGTGCTGGGATTAAAGGCATGCGCCACCACCGCCTGGCTTATGCATATTCTTTAGTCACTCTTCAGTCCCTAAAGTTCAGCCTATTAGGAAGTATTAGGGAAAAGTACAGACTTGTCTGCAGGGAGTGGAAGTATTTCATGCCCTTAATGTCACTTGAGGGCCATTAGGTCCTGCTTGATGTTCTTAGCATGTACAGCTCAGATACTTTGTAAGTGGGCTATGAAATGTGTGTTGAAGGGATCAATTTAGTGCTTCTCCTCTCTACTAAACCACAAACTCAAGGGCAGAGCTAAGCTTATATAACCAAGACTTGGCACCCTATGTGCCCACACAGAATATCCATTGTTCAAATCACATGCTAATTGGTATCTTTACCAGTCTCTTCATCTCATTTTCCTTTCTCATGCCTCCAAAACTATGTTATCTTTCTACATCATGGCATTTCTCTGCTAATTTTATATGTATAAAATAAGAATATTTTGAGGTGGGAATGTTAGGTTTTTCTTTTTTGACTTATTTATTTATGAAAATTTCATATACATATAACATGCATTCTAATATCACTTCTTCATCTTTTTCTCCCCTCCTCCCTGCAAAGCCCCTCCCCATGTTCATGATCTTGTTTTTGTTTTTTTGAGACACACTGGGTTTAACCAGGACATCTGTAGGACAATGGGTCAGGATTGAGTTGGAGCCTAATGGGCTCTTCAGTGGGTAAAAACGAAGGCAATGGATGCCCTTCCCCCAGAACATCACCACTAGATCAACAGGAAGTTATCATGGTTTTTAAAAAGGCAAACATTCTATCAGTCTAGGAAACAAGACTACTAGACTCACAGGCAAATCCTCATTCTGATAAAGCTGAGTCTACCACATCTTACCAAAATTCCTCAGACACTAATGCATTTAAATTTCCCCAACTATTTTTTTCCTATTGCTATTTTATTATTATCAAAAACATAAGTAAGCCGGGCAGTGGTGGTGCATGCCTTTAAATCCCATCACTCAGGAGGCAGAGGCAGGTGGAGCTCTGTGAGTCTGAAGCCAGCCTGATCAACAGAGAGAGTTCTAGGACAGCCAGGGCTACACAGAGAAACCCTGTCTCGAAAAACAAAAAAACAACAGGTAAGCATAAGAACTTACAAATTAAATATTTAAACTGATAATATCTTAATGATATGCCAGACTTTCACATAGAAACTGTTGTGCTTTGAACATTCCCAAAAAGCCCAAGTGCTAAAATCTCACACCCAAGGGACACTTTGAAAGGCAGTAGAACTTCTGAGAAGTGGAGAAATGGGAACTCGGGTATCAATGATAAAAACATATAATGCTACAATCACTATAAAAGACAGCTTAGCAATTCCTCAAAATTTATAGTTACCACACAATCCAACAAACCCACTTACAGATATATACTAAGAAAATCTTAAAGGCTAGAGACACGCCTCAGTGGTACAGATGTATTGAACAGAGGCAGATGAGTGGATATACATTACTATATATAGTACAGCACTAATGGGTTTATATACAAATATAAATCTAGACATTCAGCAATACACTGATTCGCTCTTAGAATTCTGATATACATTATATCTTTTACTTAAAATAAATATACTAAGTGAAATAAAACCAGATATAAAAGCACAAATATATAATTCCCTTTATGGCAGGTGCCTAAAACAGTCAAACTGGATTGAAAAAAGAAATAGGATGAGAGGCGCTGGGTTAGTATTTAAGCAGCATGGTCTGTTTCAGTGTATGAGGAGGACCAAAAATGAGCAGTAAAGATGGCTGCACAATATATATATATATACATATATATACTATATATATATATATACACTTAATGTCAGCTTGAAGTGATCAAGTGAAATGTGAAATGAAAATACAGATGTTTTCGGTGGTGCTCAGCATCAGAGCAACAGGGCCTCATTTGTGCTAGACAAGAGCTCCACCACTGGGTTATACCCCTGGTTCTATATACTTGTAAAAACCCACATCATTTGAAAGTGTGAAAAAAGCAAATCTCTGCTTTCACAGTAGAATACTTTGAACTTCAAAGGGAAAACAAATATCAAACCAAAAGAACAATTAATCTCTCTAACAAATAAATAAATCAAAAGATTGCATTACCTTGATAGGCAATGAAGGAACCAGAGTGGAAGGAATCACTTAAATAAAAAGAAAAATGCTACAGGGCCAGCAAGACGGCTCAGGGGTTAAAGGATCCAGTACCAGGCGTAAGTGCCTGGGCTCAGTCCCTGGAATCACACAGTGGGAAGAGACAGCTCATCCCAGCAAGTGGTCTCTGACCTCCCCAAGTGAGAGGCACGCCACCCCCTCACCACCAACAAATAATGTAATAAAAATTAATTTGACTTTATAAAAATTAAGTGTATTAACCATAAAAACTTAATTTTTACTTAAAAAAAAAAATGGCATGATAGTGAACACCTTTAGTTCCAGCACTTGGGAAGCAGATGCAGGCAGATTTCCCAAATATGAGGACAGTCTGATCTACATAGTGAGTTCTAGACCACCCAGGGCTACATGGTGAAAGATCCTGTTTCAGTAATAATTATTATCATGTATAATTACTGTTATTATTATGTGTAACTATTTATTATTGTTGTTGTTATTATTATTGTACCATGAAGCCATTATAATCCAAAGTAGACTTTATGGGGCTGGGAGACGGCTCAATCAGTAAAAATGCCTCCCACACAAACATGAGAACCTAAGTCTAGATCCTCAGTATCCAAGTACGAAGCCAGGCTGGAGGGGCAACGGCTGCAGTCCCAGAGCTGGAGGAAGCAGCTGTCCTGCCTCATTGGTGAACCACAAGGTTCATTAAGGGGCTCCATCTCAGAACCGAAGTAAAAAGTGAGGAGGAAGCCACTTGATTGTCAGCCTCTACTCTCAATGCCACTCCATGCATCAGCACACAAGCAAATGAGTAACTTTTATAAGTTTAGGTTTATATACATATTATAATCCTATAACATTCATTTACATATAACGAATGATATATTTAAACAGGATCAAATTGAAATTTGATTGATAATGGCCCTCCTTGAAAATGTGTAAAGAATGGAAACAGCTGGGACAGTTCTTACAGAATGACAGGGTCTGACAGCACAGTCTCTTCTCCCACACTGGTTGATCTCATTCCAGAATGGACATGGCTTCTTCAGGTTTACCTGGAAAAAAATGGAAAGTTATACAACCATGAAGCCCTGAGAATACAGCCAACTATTGGAATCACGCTCCCAGGTTGTAGCTATGGCTTATCATAGATTACACAGTCTCTCCCATTACTGGTCAAGTTTCACTGACTGACTATATAAACATATGACTGGTGTAAACTGGTAAGCCTCATGGTTAGAGACACAGACCCCCAAACAGGCCCTGTGCAGATGGCAGCTGGGAGCCAGGGCTCAAACTCACACCACTCAGCTGCCCTTTTAAGAGAGCAGGGAGGAGCTGGGACTAGGTTTTAGAAACTTTTTCAGTAGCCTTCTCATGATCAGATACTGTAAGTATTCATTCAGTAAGTCCAAAAATGTCTCCTCTCAAATTAAAAAAAAAAAAAAATGCTAGTCTTAATTGGAGCACATTTGATGGCTAACAAAACAACAGAATATGTTGAGAACAATATAGCAATTTCCATTTTAACTTCAATTTAACCAGTTCGTTTCTAACTCTCGAAATTATTAAAGTATCTAAGCTGTGGAGAGTTCAGCTGGTATGAGTTTACAAGGACATGAGTTTACCTCCCAGAAGCCATGTAAAAAAAAAAAAAAAAAAAAATCATGGTGGCCCATACTTGCAATCCCAGAGCTGGGGACTCAGCGACAGCATTACAGAAGTCAACCAGTGTGGCCCGTCAGACAGAGCTCAAGCCAGTAAAAAACCAAGTCTGGAACAAACAAGTAGACTGTGCCTGAGAAACAACACCCATAGCTGTCCTCCAGTCTCCTCAGGTACAGGCACAGCACAGGCACGCACCCACACGCACACATACATACACACACACACACACACACACACACACACACACACACACACACACACACACACACACACAGTCCAATGGGTGGTTTCTCAACCAAACAGTTCACTTGTGAACCAAGTTTTCCTACTAAACTTGGTATACATTTTAACAGTCAGAGGTGGCTCACCAGGTAAAGATGTAAGCCTGACAACCTGGGCTGGAGCCTCAGAACCAATATAAAGGCGAAAGGCAAGAGGCAACTCATGAAGCTGTCATACTACCACCCCAGAAATGCCGTGGCTTGCACACGTGCCTGCATAAGCATTCAAACACTATATGTTTTATTTTACTTTTCAAGACAGGTTTTCTCTGTGTTGCCCTGTCTGCCTCTGCCTCCCAAGTGCTGGGATTAAAGGCATGTACCACCACACCAGCTTGCTAAATTTTCTTTAATGTTTTAAACTTTGTACACATTTAAATAATTACCAATTTCAAAAACAATAGCAAAGTTTAGTATTCTAAGAAAATACAATCATCCGTTATAGCATACTTACATAAAAAATTGAAACTTCCCCAGGCTGGAGATGACTCAGAGGTCAAGAGCACTGGCTGCTCTTCCAGAGGACCTGAGTTCAATTTCCAGCAACCATGTGGTGGCTCACAACCATCTAAAATGAGATCTGATGCCCTCCTTCTAGCATGCAGGCATACATACAGGCTGATACTGTATACATAATAAATAAAGTAAATCATAAAAAATGTAATACCTTGTAATATCTAAAGTAGTCACTTTCAAGAAGTTTTTGTAGTCTTGGGAAAAGTCTGTAGTTATTAAATTTATCGATGGTCTCAACATCACAGGTGCAATCATCCAGGTAACCACTAACCTGTTACAAAGAAAATAAAGTATTAGATTTAAATGTCCAGATACCTCATGGTTCTTTTCCTCACATAATTATTGTTTTTTTTAAAAAAAAAAAGCATGCTACTCAGCAAGCTTATTGCTTGATTCCTAAGATAGAGAACAACAATACAGTGATGCTGTTCTTGTTGTGTCTCCAGAGCAACACTATGCATTTCTATAGAATCAGCTGAGCTCGGATGAAGACGGAACCAGACCCCTAGCAGCCACCTTTTGGCCCTATCCTCCAAGACCCAGCTGATCTGACCAAAGGCTGGCACTAAAATTAAGAGAGAGAGGTCTGTCTCCCTGTGGCTGGACCAACAAACAAGGAAACTGAAGTCATATTTCATATTCCATCATATGACCTGATGAGCACATGCACAAAGGCAGAAAAGATGCTACAGACTCTCTAGAGACCATTTCCCATTTGCACCTGGCTATCCAGAGCAGCACTGGATTCTTATTCTGAGTTTCCCTGGGACTTGCTTTGTCTCATTCTTATTTTCAGAGGCTATATGGGTCAGAGACAGCTTGGTGAGTGTAAAAAGAGAAGTAACACCAATTAATGAAACAAACAGTAACTCATTGTAAGACACTGACAACCCCAACTATTGGGCCATGGCAGGTTTGAGGTTTGGAATGATGTTCAGAACTCACTTATCATAGCAACACTATATAAACTAATCACAAATGCTTAGCACTGATGTCTTGACCTTTCCTCCTAGAACAAGCTATAACTTTCTACATCAGGATGTAATGAGAAGTTAAAAATCAGCCAATGTTACTACTGGCTGTGAAACTTAAGTTTTGGGCATTTATTTGGAGCTAAGCAAACACCTGATGAGAGTAATATAATGCTAAGAAATAAGTACACCAGCCTGGTCTACAGACTGGGTTCCAGGACAGGCTCTAGAACTGCAGAGAAAAACCTTGTCTCGAAAAACAAAAAAGGAAGGAAGGAGGGAAGGGAAGGGGAGGGGAGGGGAGGGGAGGGGAGGGGAGGGGAGGGGAGGGAAAGGAAGGGAGGAAGGAAGGAAGGAAGGAGGGAGGGAGGGAGGGAGGGAGGGAGGGAGGGAGGGAGGGAGGGAGGGAGGGAGGGAAGAAGCAAGGAAGGAGTAAGTACATAATTATTAAAAAAAAAAAAAAAAAAAACAGAAAAAAAGAACACACATCACACCAGAAAAAAGAACCCTGCAGTATTTCAGTGTGGTATCTTTGCACTGTAAATTACATTGAAAATAAGGAAGTATGCCTGGCCCTCACTGAGGAGCTGGTGACAGCTGCTATGAAGAGTCCTCTTTAGGGATGTGTTCCCTGGTAGGCTGACCAGGCTCTGATGGGCAGTCCCACACCTATACAGATAGCAGCACAAATTGATCTCAGTGAGTAGTCTAAAGAAGAACAGTCATGTCCGGGTAGTGGTGGCTCACACCTTTAATCCCAGTACTTGGGAGGTGGATCTCTGTGAGTTCGAGACCAGCCTGACCTACAGAGAAAGTTCCAGGACAGTCAGGACTGCCACACATAGAAACCCTGTCTCAAAAAAAGAAAAAAACAAGTAAAAGCAACAAAATGAAAAGGACTCAATATATCCCTATCAGGTGGTTCACAGCACCTGTAACTCCGGTTCCAACGGACCCAAGGTTCTTCTGACCTCCCTATGTATGTGCACTTACATGCACATATCCCATACACGCATACACATAATTAAAATATTTAAGAGTGAGGCTTGAGCAGGGTGGCACATGCCTTTGATCCTAGCACTCAGGAGCCAGAGGCAGGTGGATCTGTGAGTTCGAGGCTAGCCTGGTCTACAAAGCTAGTTCCAGGACAGCCCCAAAGCCACAGAAAAACCCTGTCTTGAAAAACCAAAAAAAAAAAAAAAAAAAAAAAGTGAGGCCTGGTGACACATGCCTCTAATCCCAGAATTTGGGAGGCAGAGGCAGGAAGATCTGTGAGTTCAAGGCTAGCCTGACCTACAAATTGAGTTCAAGGACAGCTAGGACTGTTACACAGAAAAACCCTCTCTCTGTGTAATCAAATATATATGTATTTGGTTTTTCCTATACATATAATATATATATTAAAAATAAGAAAGCAAGTTATAAAACCATTAAAATACTGAATTAATATTTTACCCTTGTAGTATGTGAAATCTTATATTATCTTAATGTAAGAACACTGAAACTCAGTAACAGAAACTTTTCATATGAAAACCAGAATGTGCTAACAGCAATGTCCCAAAACAAACACTTTAGTGATTTTTCTAGTCTCACTTATTTTCTAGAAATCTGATCCATATATTCTATCGTATCTATTTTCATTCCTTTTGAATTTGTAAGGATAGAAACCACCTACCATTTCTCGCCTTTGATTCGAATTAAAAAGGAATGTTAAAAAAAGAATGACAAAGAAATAGCACAAAGATTAAATAAAAGGAGAGCAGCAATCAGAGACAGCAAGTGACAAAAGAAAAAACAAAAACCTGAACTTGAAGCCAAATGCCCCAGGAGCTCATTGCCACCGTGAAAATAAACCTGAATAAACTTGCAGGATGCGGCTAAGCACTGTCACTTTTGGGATGCTTCCCAATTTCTCTTCTGGGTGCTTCCAGAACATTCCACATAGTACTGTAGTGTGAGAACACCTCACTTTCCTGACTAAGATCTCATCAACTACAGTACAAAATCCTTGAGAAAAAAAAATGATGTTTTTTTCACCCTTGTGATCCCAGCCTGTGGCACTGTGCTTCTGGAAGTGACACAGTAGATCTCAGGGATCACTCATGGAGTGGGCAGGTAAATGAGTGAGGGCAGCCCCATTTGTACTGAGACACACCACACTGTTCACACATGTGTGCTTGGCGTCCCAAGCTCACGAGCACATTCACATGGCAAGGAACATAAACAATGAGGACAACCTGTGCCCCAACTTTTGTCTACCCACATGTCATTCTAAAGTGCACCAGAGGCCACTCCATGCCAGGAAGGAATACAAGATTCCCAGAGCAGGGATGGCACATGGCCAGGTGACTACAGAGGGACAGGAGGCACACACATGCAAGACTTAAATCTTCTGCCCTTTACCATGGGCCATATTCTCCACTATAACCACAGGTAGCAGAGTGGCTCAGGACACACAATAAAAATGACAGGGTTCCAATAGATGCAAAGAGCTCAGCTCAGTGGAGATAGAGAGACACTTAGAAATCCATGAGCTGTGCTGGCCAAGAGGTGAGGCAGAGCTCCATTCTTGGAAAAAGTTTCACAAGTGTGATGCCAGTCTACTTCTATAAACTAGAGAACAGCAACAATGTTACCAAATCAGTCACAAGGGCGGGCTGTGGCAGAAATGGCACCAACAGAAGCCACAGACTCTTAGAAACAAAAGAACATCCTAGGACAAGAGACAGAAGCCTGGCTTCTGCTGCTCAGGTAACTACAACACTATTCCCCACTGCAAAGCACAGCTCTGCTTGTCACAGGAATCTAAACTTTAAAAAAGCCTCCTTCCCCCCTCCCAAAGTGGTTGACACTTACTAAAATCTAAAGTGCATTACCCTAGACTTCAGCTTTGGGTAGGAGCCAAACTAATAATTGAAGGTAAAAAGGCCCATACTGAGGGACAGTAGGTGTTGTGAGATATTTGATTACACTGTGTAAAGATATATCACTCTGACTGGTTTAATAAAAAGCTGAACGCCCAATAGCTAGGCAGGATTTCCAGGCACAGAGAGGACGATGGGAAGAAGAAGACATGAAGAGACAGGGAGGAAGCAGTATGATAGTATGTATATAAGGGAAACAGCCTCAAGACAGCACATAGATTAATAGAAATTTAAGTGTCAAGAGCTAGCTAAAAACAAGCCTAAGCTGAGCTTTCATTATTAGTAGTAAGTCTGTGTCATGATTTGGGAGCTGGCTGATGGGACAGAGAAAGACTCACTACAAACAGGTATAGGACCGATGCAGCCCAGCACATAGCCACACCCACTTTAAAGTCTGTGAGAGTTGCAAATCCTCTCAAGGTACTAACGGCAAGTTTCCAGAGGGCAGCCCCTCCAAGCCACCAAGCTCTGTAGTTCCAACTGAGGTTTCAAGTCCAAGTCTGTCACAATGTTTTCCATAAAATAATAATTCCCATCTCACAGATTTGGTTAAAGAAAATAAATGCAGGGCTGGAGAGATGGCTCAGCAGTTACAAGCACAGGCTCCTCTTCCAGAAGTCCTAAGTTCAATTCCCAACACCACATAGCAGCTCACATCCTTCTATAGTGGGATCTGATGCCCTCTTCTGACATAAAGGTGTACCTGCAGATGGAGCATGTATGTATGTATGTATGTTATGTATGTATGTATGTATGTATGTATGTATGTATGTATAATTATATACATGTGTATATAATTAATAAGAAAAGAAATGCTTAAAAATGTTAAATATCATGGGTTTGATATCAGAATAATAAAGAAAATAAAAATGTTAAATATCACTATTAACCCAGCTCTCCTTAAATGCTCTACTCTCCAAAACAGCCCACATTTAATGGGGAGGAAAATACAGGCCTAGTTTGCAGTCTAAGTGTCTAAGTATTGCAGTAGTCCCACTGGAATAAGGGACCAGCTCATGGAAAACTAGCCTGGGGCAAGGGATAGAGCACTCAGTTACTTTCTCCACTGACCACAGCTGATTTAGTCAAATGCAATATGATATGTATGCTTAATCACAAATATGGTGGCTCACAACTATACCTCCAGTTCCAGAGGATCCAGTGCCCTCGTCTGACTGCCACAGGCACATCACAGACATACTACAGACAAAACACACATAAAATAAGTAAATCTTTTTTAATTAAAGTAAATAAAAACATCACATTATGAAGAGACTCAAAGGATAGCAACCATCATACAAGTATTTCTTCCATATTCTTTATTCATAAAGCCAGCAGGGCAGTAGGCAATAAGAGTCAATGGCCACCTCTCTAGAATAACCTATTTCAAAGATGCCTCTGACGAGGATTTAATACTGGGTTTCTGTCCACTCAACAAATCACCTCTCCATGGTGCAGCAAGTTGGCCTAACAATTAAATTTTTAAAACTGACTTACCAGGACACTTGACAGAATAAATAAATCTACAGAGGCACGTGTTTAGAGAATACATTTACAATATACTAGAAATGAAAAGTAATGTGTTTGTGGAGCTGGCACCTGTGTCTGAGTGCCCCACCACCCTTGCAGCAGCCCGAGACAGACTGACCTCACTCAGGTGCCTGAGAGTTCCTCATGAGGTAGCCGGAGATAGACTAACCACACTCGGGCTGAGTATTACTGCTCATCAAATTTAATAGTAAAACAGCTTTAGTGAAAAGGAACATACACTAATTTTTAGGTAAGTACAAAATATGTTCATACTTCCTCCATAACTACTTTTATCTCTTCTGAGATTATATCTTTAAAATATATTCCACAAATTGTGCCTAAAGTTTTGGTACATTCACTTATTTACCATAACTGTCAAAAAATAAAAATAACAAACTGGAAGGGCTTCCTTTCATCTAAGTCTATATCTGTAATAACAAATACTATTTTGGTTCAAAGAAGGGGTGCTTCTTGCTTCTTGGTTCAAAGAAGGATTACTTGCTCAAATGGGGATAAGAGCCAACTTACCACATAATTAATATTACTAATTACTGTTCTAATGTGTAGGGCTCTGCATGGATCCCTTGAGGCACCTTGAGCAAGCCTGAAGCTGCTGGCTGGAACTCCTTGCTCCAAGGCTGTTGTTGGTACTCTTCCCGTTTCTGTTAACACACAGCTCGTGACAACACACACCTCATAGGGAGGAGCTAGCCTAAAATTCTTGTAATTTTCCACTGTGCTGTAAGTCAGTATTTAAGCCTGTTCCATCCCCTCAATAAAAAGCATTTGGCATTTGGTGTTCTGACATTGCCATTGAACGAATGACCCGCTGTCTTGTCTTTATTTCAATCTCTAGGTCTTCGCCTGGTTCGTGGAATATATCATAGTGCGTGTGCTACAAATGGAGGTCCCACCAAGACCGGGAAAGAAAGGATCACCTAAGAGATCACCCTCGAAGGCCCATGGCAAAAGTAAGTGATGAGGATGTATTGAAGGATGGGTGCCAGTAACTGTAAGGAAAAGCTTAGCAGACAATTAGTGGCCCTATTGAAAAGGCAGGGCACCAGGATTAAAACCAAGACAGCTACAGAATTTTTTGAAATATTCGAGAAACATAGCCCCTGGTTTATGCAGTCTGGAGGCTTTAACATCCCCTATTGGGAACAGGTGAAAGGAGACCTCCAAAAGGCTTATAAAGAAGAGGGGCCTGATAATTTCCCTATTGCCACACTTTCCCTTTGGCGTCTAGTTAAAAGTGCGCTCCTGAGCAACAATGTTAAAGTAAAAGAACAGTTGGCAGAGATGAATAGGACTTTTGAGGAAGTACAAGATTTAGAATCTGTAAAGTCTATCAGGGAACAAGAGGGATCCCAACTAGATGATGATAGTCCTACCGTAACTGATGAAAAGGATACTTTGGAATCAGAAACTGAAACTCATGAGGGCATATGCCGTCCACCACAGCACAACTCCTTTTGTGATTCCGATTCCGTTAGTAGGGCCTCTACACCTCGAGGGTTAGAGGAGGAGGTCAAAGATTTAATAACCAAGGTAGAAGCATTAGAAAAGGAAAGACAAATGTTTCCAGTGGTTGGTTGAGACAGTGGATCCTCGGAATAACAGGGTTAGGGAGCACAGCTCATTAAATTTTAAGGATATAAAACAGAGGCTGTCACTGCTTATGGGCCCCATGCTCCTTTAACTCAGACAATTTTTTAATCTTTCCCAGCGTTAAATTGCACCCCTACTGATTGGATGCAGCTCTGTAGAGCCATGCTGAGTGGGGGTGACTATTTGCTCTGGAGAGGCTAATTTCAAGAATTTTGCAAGGAAACCGTGCAAAGTAATGCTGCTGCCGGATTTCCTGCTGGGAATTTAGATATGCTCACAGGTGCTGGGCAATATGCTACCCTTGCAGCTCAAATTCTTTTTGACCCAGTGGTCTATGCACAAATTGCTGCTGCTGCTACTAGAGCTTGGAAAGCCCTGCCTAATAAGGCTGCAGGAGATCAACTATCTAAGGTATTGCAGGGACCATCTGAGCCCTATTTAGAATTTGCAGACTGCCTCCTACAGCTGGCAGGTCGCATTTTTGGTGATGTTAAAAATGCCAGGCCCATAGTTAAACAATTGGCATTCGAAAATGCAAACAAGTATTGTAAAGAGGCTCTACGTAAGGCCAAAAGTCTTAATGACTATATATGCATATGTGGGGACATAGATGGTCATCATATTATGGGCCAGGTTATAGCTTCAGTTATGAAAAGAGGTGGGAACAATGGAGGAGCCAGGCCAAAGACTTGCTTTGGATGTGGACAACCAGGACATTTTAAAAGGAGTGTGGCAACTGAGCCCTAGGCCGGGGCTTTGCCCCCATTGCAGAAAGGGACACCATTGAAGCAAGGAATGTGGGTCAAAAACACATGCCCTTCGTAATCCTTTACCAGCTCAGGGAAACTGGAAGCGGGGCCAGCCTCGGGCCCCTCAAGCCCAGGTGTAGGGGGCAATGAATACACCTGTAATCTGCCCAATGCAGATGATCCCTCAGAGAAACCCCTTTATGTCCAGGACCTTATCAGAGGTACCCCAGGAAGCGCAGGATTGGACCTCTGTTCTGCCACCCAAGCAATATTAACACCACAAATGGGCACTCAAGCCTTCAGCACGGGAGTCTTTGGGCCTCTTCCCCCAGGAGCAATAGGGCTAATGTTAGGATGCAGTAGTGCCTTGATGAAAGGAATTAGAGTTATTCCAGGAGTAGAAGATTCAGATTTTCAAGGAGAAATAAAAATGGTTAGGGCAAAAATGGGGGTATTAATGATACCACAGGGCACTCGGATAGCACAATTGGTTCTTCTCCCTATGCTCAAAACTAACAATCCCTTTTTAAAGGACATCAGGGGATCTGCTGGTTTTATGTCCACAGGCTCCATGGGTGCCTTTGGGTATCAAGTCTTAAACTGCGCCCCATGCTTACCCTTACCATACAAGGTAAACGATTTTCTAGAATTGGGGACATTGGAGCTGATTCCTCAGTAATAGCAAAAAAAAAAAAAAAAAAAAAAAAAAAACCACTGGCCACAAGCATGGCCTCTCCAGCCAGCCTCCACTCATTTACAAGGAGTGGGAACTGCTGTGGCTCCAGAATGTAGTACACAGTTTCTTAAATGGTCAGATGATGAAGGACACACAGGTCTCTTTTGTGTTAAGTCATATCCCTGTTGATCTTTGGGGAAGAGATGTGCTTCAGGCCATGGGAGTGGTCCTTACTACTGAGCCTGTTAAAAAAATATGCTGGCTGACCAAGGTTATGTACAAGGAAGAGGAATGGGTAAACTCCTACAAGGTGACCCTCAGTCTGTTGTATCCAAAAATTTAATTATCAAAAGAGCCGGAGATCGCTCTGGGTTGGGACATTTTCCCTAGGAGCTATTATTGGGCAGCCTGTTCCCATTCCTATTATCTGGAAAACTGATAACCCAGTATGGGTGGAGCAATTGTCCTTATCTATTGAGAAATTACAGGCTGCACATCAACTTGTAAAGTAACAATTAGAGGCAGGACATATTGTTTCTTCCACTTCCCCATGGAATACTCCAATCTTTGTTATAAAGAAAAATCTGGAAAATGGAGATTCCTACAAGATCTCCCAGCTATTAATGATTGCATGCAAATTATGGGAGCCACACAATCTCTAGGCCTTCGTCCGATTCGTGGAACAGATTGTAGCACAGGCGCTACACTAATGGGATAATAAAAAGGCAAGTGGTTATATATAAGAAGATTTACAAGTCCCAAACAATCATTTTGAGTAGTGAATGGTAAACAATAAAACACTATTTTGAAAAGAGTTTGTTTACAAGGGTTGGAGAAACACCTCAGTAGTTGTTCTTGCAGAGGACCAGTGTTCCGTTCCCAGCACCCATATGAATCACAACCAGCTAACTCCAGTTCCAGGGGATCCAACACCCTCTTTTGACCTCTAGTGGCTCCTGGCGCTCACATGGTACACATACATACATGCAAGCAATAAACACTCAAATACATAAAATAAAATAAAGCTAAAAAAAATTTTTTAAGAATTTATAACATGCTGGGTGATGGTAGCCTTTAATCCCAGCACTGGAGACAAAAGCAGGCAGATCTGTGAGTTTGAGGCCAGCCTGGTCTACTGAATGAGTTCCAGGAGTGCCAAGACTACAAAGTGAAACAGTATTTGTGAAAGAAGGGAAAAAAATTTACAACATACAGTAGAAATCATTTTAAAAGGACTTGAAACCAACAGCTATGTAGGAACTGACCAAGCCCAAAGACACATCAGTTATCAATCCATCAAAAAGTGCAATCCCAGTAAACAATGCAAACAGCTGGCTAAACCAAATGATATTTTTACATCTTATGCAGCAGTGTGAATGAATTAGCCCCCAAAAGCTCATAGGGAATGGTACTCTTGGGAGGTGTGGCTTTGTTGGAGTATCACTGTGGAGGTGGGCTGTGAGATCTTGGATATGATCAAGCCACATTCAGTGTCCAAGTCCACTTCCTGTTGCCTGTGGATCAAGATGCAGGACTCTCAGCTCCTTCTCCAGCACCATGCCCACAGCAGGCTGCCATGTCTCACCATGGTGACAACAGACTAAACCTTTGAAACTGTAAGCCACCCAATGAAATGTTTTCCTTTATGAGAGTTGCCATGATCATGGTGTCTCTTCACAGCAACAGAACCCCAAAGACATGCTGAAATCATAAGGCAGGTTTGAAAACCATTCAACTCAGTTTGATCTCTCAAGACTTCATTGATGAGTGTCCTGTGGAATGCTTATCAAAGTTAATCTTATTGCTTGCACAACTCTGTACATTTTACTGCAATGACTTTCCAAGGTCAAACGGCTACATACTGCTCTGACTCAAGAGAGAGCCTGTGAGCTGAAACCCATCTACAAACCAGATATTATATTCACACAACAGTGAAAGTCGGGGTGGTGTTGTAGTAACCTAAGGTAGAAGTGGTAAGAGAGACTGACAGCAGGAAGGAGAAAAAAGAAGAAAAAAAAACTTAAGACCATTTGACTATTTCAAACCAGATACTCACACAACAGTGCAAGCAGAGTGGTGATGTAGTAACCAAAGGCAGAAGTGGTAGGAGGGCCGACAGCAGGAAGGAGGAAAAAGAAGAAAAACTAAGACCATTTTGATTATTTCTGCCATAAGCAATTCTGGAAGAAGCCCAGGTTGCCCCAGGCTGAGTATAGACAGGAAAGCCCCACTGAATCAGGCTAATTCACTAGTATTCAGTTGACTCTGAAGAGGAAAACCAGAAATTCTCCCTTTAAAGAAAGTGACTTAACAGTTTTTTGTTTGTTTGTTTGTTTGTTTGGGGATTTTGTTGTTGTTGTTTTGGTATTAGGGGATATTTAAATCGGAGATTATTGGGGAAGCACTGCTCTTCCATAGTACCTGAGTTCTATTCCCAGAACTCACATGGTGGCTCATGCTCTAGTTCCATGGACTCCAACATCCACTTCCCACCTACTCAGGCACCGTATGCATGAGGTGCACATACAGGTGAGCAAACATACATACATGTCAAATAAAAATAATTAAATCTTAAAAATAAATAAGGGCCAGCTGGGCATCATGACCCTCACCTTTAATTCCAGCATGAGGCAGAGGCAGTCAGATCTCTAGGAGTTGGATGCCAGCCTGGTCTACATATTGTTTTCCAGGACAAATAAACAAATAAATAAATAAAAGATAAATCTAAAGATAATGTAACAACAACCTAAAAAAATTACTATCCAAGAAGAAATGTAAAAGTAATTAAAAGTTCCTCAATTTAAAGGAGGTCTCTAAAAACGTTGAGTGGGAAACAAAAATTGAAGAGTCAAATAGTATTTTTATATCATTATCCAAACATCCAGAACCTACTTGAGTGTAACACCTTACGGTTAAAAGTTGCTTTTTCCTGTCTTTTAAGTGTTTAGATGTTGAAACGTTGTATACCTGACTGGAGAGATGGCTCAGCAGTTAAGAACTGCTCTTCCAGAGGACTGAGTTCTAGTCCCAGTACCCATACTGTGAGTTCACAACTGCCTGAAACTCCAGCTGGCCTCTGAGGGCACCCACACACACAGTATATACTTATACAGACATATACATATAAATAAAAAATTTAAACTTTGTATTCCTGACATTTGTGATCAAAGGAACTCCCCCAACAACTCACCTCTGCTCCCAAATTACTCAAAACAATAAAATCCAAAATTTAAAGCGGTGAAAGAGATGTTGCCTCTTTCTCCGAACATCAAATGTTGATATAACATTAAAGTATCATACTCAGCAACACATTTTTTTTCTGGTCATAAACAGTAAGACCCACGAATGATTTGGCTGTTTATCCCTCCATTTTTTATAAATACAATTTCCGAGGTCGAAATCCACCAAAAGGTGACTTTAAAGAGTAACAAGAGCCAATGAGACTTTTGCTGCCAAGCCTGAGGGCCTGAGGTAGATTCCTGGGTCCCACGTGGTGGATGAAAGATTCCTGCAAGCTGTCCCCATTACAAGCAGTCCTAGTCCTCGCTATGCCTACACCCACACGTACAAATACACAGACACACAAAATAAGTAAGCCAATATTTTAAACACTGTAAAGAACAATAACGAACAAGAAGAGGAAAGAGAGTAGGCCAGCATGAAGCGTGCTTGTGAACACCTGTATAGCAATAAATTACATATCAAGTAACTCAATAATAGAATGATCTGATATAGTTTTAAACAGAAGGCAGGGGACCACTAATACCCAAAAGTTTTTCCAGAAGTTTACAAGAATGCACTTAGAAATTAGCACATCTGATTCCAGGTTCTTCTGGATGTTTTCAAGCTATCTGTTGGCATTTTCTGAAGACTGAAAAATAAATTTCAGACTTATTTCACTGCATCTAACGTAAGTGGCCTTATACAAAATTAACAGGCTACACTACCAACAAATCTTTTAATGTTTTGCTCACAGAACCCACATCTCCTATAAAAATAAATAATCACAGCTCACAATTAAACTGAAGCTGGGGCCTGCCTAGGATTCAAACCGCTAAGGAGTGTCAAAATGCGAGCGAGAACAAGCTTCAGGAAGAAAGTGCACCATATACACAGGCCGAGGAGTCAATGGACAACAACGGCCGCAAAGACACCAGGCAGTTTTGGACCAGGGCATCCAAAGAGCCACGCAAGGTCATTCAACCTCCTGACAACGACAGCAAGCCCCCCAGAGTCGGTCCCGAGCCGGAAGGCTGGGGATGCCCAGGACACAGCGCGCACGAGGTGTCCAGGTGCCGGGTCCACTCAGAAGCCCCAGTCTTGTGAACCCGAGTCCACAACGCGGAGCGGCCACTGCAGGATGCAGGGACTCGTATGACAAACTGGCCCATCGTAGGGTCCCGCGGCCCGGGACGACCCGGAACGCAGTCGGGGCCGCGCACGGGGTCTCCCGAGCCCGGGTATGCGCAGCCCGTAAGCCGGCCGCGTGCTCCTCACCTGGCAGAAGCAGCGCTGCGCTGCCGTCCCTGGCTGCTGTTCCTCGCCGTGGCCAGAGCACAGTAGCCACACGGCAGCCAGGAGACCGACGAGCAAGCCCCTGCCGCGGCCCATCGCCTCCCGCCGCCGCCCTCTGTCCGCGCCGACGTCCCCGCCTCCAGGGCGCAGGCCGCGCGCCCGCAGAAGAAGCCCGCGCCGGGCCCGCCCCGCGCTCCGCCCCCCGCCCTCCGCGCTCCCGCCTCCCCTGCGGACGTGCGGCGGCGCGCGCCTCCGCTCACGCGAGCCTCCGGCGGCTGCCAGTCGAGCGCCCCGCCCCGCCCCGCTCACGCACCCGCCTTCTGGACACCTGGCCTGCAAACTCCGCCCGCGCCGAAACACCATACTTCCGGGCCATTGCTCCGGGCTGTCGCTGCCCTGCCCACCCCGCCCCTGACCTCACGCCGACCCAGCCCCTTCTCATTACGAGGAAACTGAGCCTGGGTTACGTGCCGGCCGTGCTTCTGCAGGCTAGAGCCCAAAGGATGTTGGAGTTCACCTTGGGAAAGCACAGTCGCACAAACTGTTTAGGATTTTTAGTGGCTGTGCTAACTAGAAAGAGAGCAGGTGAAATTGATTTCAAAGGGGTTGGGCGTCGCGCTTTACGCCTATACTCCAAGCACGCCAGAGGCTGCTGCAACAGGATTGCTCAATTTCTAAACCGGCTTGAGCTACATCCGGAATTGCCTGAGTTGTAGAGTTAAACCTTATTATAAATATATAATTAATAGCTGCTAAATGTTTTTTGTTAAACCAGTATAGAGAAGATGTTAGCTCAGCGTGTACTCAACTTCAAATTTATCTATAACAATTTGTTTTCTGTGATCTAGGCACATTTCACAGCCAGAGCAAGCTTAAGACCACCCTTTTACTTCATAAGTGGAAAAGGGGACAGCTAGTGTTAATAAGGATTGGAGACAGGCAGTGGAAACCTGGTGCAGCCTGTTATCTATAGCATGCCTTGTACTCATTCAAAGATAATATGGCCTCCTTGGTTATCTGGAATGACTTCATTAAATCTATATTACAGTTCATACTTTTCTAGAATCAGATTCATTCTGTGTGTGTGTGTGTGTGTGTGTCCGTCCTAACGTCTCTCTTTTTTTTTTTTTTTTTCTTTGAGACAGATGGCTTTGGAGCCTGTCCTGGAATTTGCTCTGTATAAGATCCGCCTACCTCTGCCTCCTGAGTGCTGGGATGAAAGGGCTTGCATGTGTCACCACTGCCCCATTTTCTGTTTCTAAGGTGGTTTTCCTGGTGTCCTTTTCACACAGTTCCAAATTCACATACAATTTTCAAAGCTGAGCTTGACATTGGGTGTACAAAGATGCATAAAGGCCCAGTCTATGCTGTGGCAGGCACCCATGGAGCTGACCATGTCATCTTTACATTCTTTATTGTTTCACTTTGGGGGGGAATGCATTTTTATTTTGATAAAGGGTCTCTATGTGTTCCTGGCTGATCTGAAACTCGAATAGACCAGGATGGACTCAGTCACATGGAGATCAACCTGCCTCTGCTTTCCTACTGCTGAGATTAAAGGCCTGTGCCATCACAACCAACCTTTCCATCTTATTTTTAATTCATTAATAATGATGGGATACAATGTGATGTTTTCAGTCTATATAGACCTTTAGGAAGATTCAAATTATTATATCCATCATCTCGACAGCTTAACTTTTCCTTATGAGAATGTTTGAAAACAATCTGTTTGTAACCTCAAAATACATGGTATATAAACCGCAGTCTCCATGTAATGCCATAATCAATAAAGCTTTTTGAACTGTATCTCGGTTCCCTTTGACCAACTTTTCTTTTCCCAGCCTTCCTCTGCCCCCACCAGCCTCTGGTTACCACTTTTCTACAGATTTTATGAGATAGGTCTTTTAAATTTTATACAAGTGAAATCACACAGTTCTCTATCTGCACTTGCCTCATTCCACTTAGCATGGTGTGGTCCAGTTACAGCCATGTTAAGGTTACAACATTCTCTTCCTTATAAGCCTGCAGAGCACTTGGCGGGAGGGGGTGTGGAGGAGGGTGTACACACTCTCATGTGTACTACATAGTTTGTTCATCCACTGATGGACACTAACTGCTCCTAGCTACTATACATAATGCTAAAAATAAGCATGGGACTATAAAGAACTTAACTCCATAGCAAGTAATAATAATAACCTGATCAGGTATGGGAAAAAGAGGTAAACAGGCCTTTTACCAAAGGATAGGTGCTGTGGAAAAGAGGTTTTGCAGAGGTACTCAAAACCACTAATCATCAGAGATTATAAATGAGGTGCCTAGTCACACCTTTTGGAACAGTATCAAAAAGATGAGTGGCTAGGTTTAGTAGTCCCAATACAAAATTTAAGGCCAGCCTGATCTACATTAAGAGTTCAGGGCTCAGCCACACCTTTAATCCAAGCACTAAGGAGGCAGAGTCAGCCAGATCTCTATAGAGTTTAAGCCAACCTGATCTACAGAGTGAGTTCCAAGACAGCTAAGACTCTCTGTTACACAGATAAACTGTTGGGAAGCACACACACACCACCACCACCACCACCACCACCACCACCACCAATAAAAACAAACCTTCAAGGCTTTACAGCAAGATCCTGTCTCAAACAAAACAAAACAAAACAAAACACAATAAAACAACAAAACCCCCAAGCACACATACAAAAAAAAAAAAAAAAAAAAAAAAAAAAGGCTAGTAAAGCTGGTATTCAATTCTTTTCATTCCAGCAGAGAAAAGTGGATCTCTTTTGAGTTTGGGGCCAGCATGGGCTACATCATTCCAGGCAGCTAAAGCTACACAGTAAGAACCCTGTCTTAAAAAATATAAGAAGAAGCCTGGAGTTGGTGGTGCACGCCTTTGATCCCAGCACTCGGGAGGCAGAGGCAGGTGAATCTCTGAGTTCAAAGCCAGCCTGGTCTGCAGAGCTAGTTCCAGGATAGGCTCCAAAGAAATACAGAGAAACCCTGTCATGAAAAACAAAAAAATAAATAAATAATTTTTTAAAAATGAAAAAGAAACAAAGAGACAAAAAAGAAAGACTGAGGCAGGAGGATCATTATGAGTGTGAGTCTTATTTGGGCCATGTAGCAAGATCTTGTCTTTAAAAGAATAGAGGAAAATAATTATGTACATACTGCTCTTGTCTAGACTGTTTGACTATATGCTGTATGAACTGGACGTGCAAGACCCACAGGAAAGTAACTGCTGATGCAAGATGGACATTGCTACAGGGTTCCTGCTTCATGGAAGAGTCTGCCAGACATTCTGCAGGACACAGAAAAGTGACTGACAAACTGCTAATACAAGAAGACAGTTTAAAGTACCCTGCTTTGCTGAAGAGTCTGCACTATGGCCTCTGGGCTGAAGCTGGAACATTACAGAAGAACTTCAGGTGACTGACCAGGCAATGAGTTGTCTCTGTCATTTCTAGAGTTTATATATTATCCTTCTGTGGTCTTTGAAGGAGTTGAAGACAGATAGTTATGGTTACAGTTCTCCTTAGTTAGGATTAAAGATAGGTTACATATATGACTTTAGACTCACAAAGATAGGAGAGATGATGGAATATTTTCTTAAATCTTACTAAATGTTAATGGACTAAATATTGTTAACTGTGATTCTTATTTGATAACTGTTGTGTGATATATTTTGCTATGTTAAGGTTAAAACCCTTCCTTTTATTTTAGATAGAAAGAGGAGATGATAGGAGATATCATTCTGTAAATATGTTTCTCTTAATGAATAAAGCACTGTTGGCCAATAGGAAAGGAAGATAGGGGGGACTAGGAGACAAGGAGGAAAGAGGAAGGAGTAAGGAGGAGTTCCAAGATGGAGGACGGAGAGAGAACACCAGCTGTTCTCTCCAGTAAGATGAGACCACATGGAAATACTTAAATTAATAGAAATGGGTTAATATTTAAGACAGAGCTAGCTGGTAAGAAACAAGTAACTGGCCAACAGCATTTATATCAAATACAGAGTCTCTGTGTGTTATTTGGGGCTGGCATGGCTGTGGGTCCAGGGCGGGTGGAAAACCTTACTCGTAACATTCACTTCTTCAATATGCCTTCTTGGGCAGCTATTTTGAGTATGTTAGGGCCAGTGAAATAACTAGTCATTCAATAAAATCTCTCAAGTGCCATGGGATACAAAGTCCAGTCTTTGTTTCTGGAAGCCCAGCTTCCCCCATCTGTTACAACTTTGTGCAATATTAAATTTTGGGGAGATGAACAAAATCACAACTTTATTATTCCTTTTGTTAATTTAGTTTTTACATTCCAATCCCAATTCCCCCTCCCTCCTTTCCTTCCACTCTCTCCACTCCCCCTTCTTCCATCAGCTCCATGAAGAGACTAAAGCCTCCCCTAGGAAGTCTACTAAGTCTATCCCATCATCTAGTTGAGGCAGGACCAAGGCACCTCTCCAACCCCACACCCCTGTATCTAAGCTGGGCCAACATTGTTATTCTACTACTAGAACAACATCATGACAGACTTAATGCACACAGTGTTTCTTATTTTGTTTTGTTTTTTTTAATGTACACAGCATTTCTTGATGGAGTCCTGATTGCTATGTAAATAACAGCTATTATTTTTTTAATGAGCAAAGCAGGAAATGGTTTGAGCCAGCTTTTCAAAATGGGATTTGAGGGAATCTATAGGAAACTCAGTGCCTAAACCTCTTCCAACATTAAACAGACAAGAAAGAAAATAGTTAAAAGAAAGTTAAAGTCAAGGAAGAATCCCTAAGCAAAACCTTAAAGGGTTGGCACCTCATGATTAGACTCATTTATCTAATCTTTACCAAATACAAATGTCAAATTGTCAGGCCTTTCTTGCTGTGTGATTAGAACTATGTGAGGTGGGAGGGCACAGCCACTTAAGCTGTCTTTACATACAGTTCCTGAGCAAGCATGCTATGAGTCATAGTCACTGACTTCACTTCTTAATTTCCCATTCCTGACTCATCCCCCACTCTATCTGCTTTCCAGGTTACCAGTCCTGCTATGCCTCTTTAAGTGACATTATCACTAAATCCAGTGGCCATTTTCCAGGAAATATATGCTGCATTTGACAGCACAGATTCCTCTCTCTTCGGATTCAATGTCCTATGTAGGAAACACTTGAGGTTCTCTTTATGACTGCCTCCCTTTTTGTCTGCCTCACCACCTAGTTGAGGCTAGACTCTAACTTACCCTCTTCCTGCCTCAGCCTTCCAAGTGCTAGTATTACAGGACATTACACCCTGCTCTCCCTATACATTCCTGATACTATTTAGCCAGTTCCTTCACGATCCTTCACAGTCCAGCTTTAAGAAGTGACTATCGTTATGATTCCACCTATCTTTTGGTAGCAGTGTACTCTCTTCAAGAAAGTTGCTTAGTCCCCTAACTTTAAAAACTTTCTCTACTTCAGATCTCCCCCTTGAGCTTCACAATTCAGCTGTCTATTGGACACATACACCTGCTTTTCTGAGAGACTGTTGGTCACACTGTCTGTGGCCAGGCATCTGGAAAGCAGGAAGATGCTTTGGACTGCTTTCTGTTTTTCTTTCACATCCCACCACCTTTGCTGCACAGCATCCTGACAGTCTGTCCTCTACATTTATCTTGAATTTTTCTTCTCCATCTTCATGAAGAACTGAGCTCTGGCACTTATTCTTTCTCACCTATTTATTTCCTCATTCCCCTAACTAATTAGCATGCACACACACACACACACACACAGACACACACACATACACACACACAGACACACACACACACACACACACACACACACACACACACACACACACACACAAATTCTCCACCCAAGGCCAGTTTCTCCAACATAACTCTGATTATATTACAAATGTAAGTTTTCCAATGCTCCTGGCCATTTGAAAAGCTAAGCTTGAGACTCCTAATATGACATTCAAGGTCCCTTATAATCTGGCCCTGCCTATTACAGCTTTATTTCCAACATTTCTGTCTTTAAAATGATGGATGTTAACAATTTTCCACCCAAATACCTTGTTTCAGATTCCATATCTTTGCTCACTTGCAATGGGCTTCCAGACTTGAGGTTTTTTTTTTCTTCTTGTCCTATGTCTGTAATTGTACTTACCATATGGAATGAAATATATCTGTTAGTGTATAGATTTTCTTCATTCATCACAAGGTGGAGACCTTGCCGTGATATCTTTAGCTTCCTCAGCCTTTATTCCTCAGTAGAATGTGTGTTTCACAAGATGACTCCTGGGTGAATTGATGAATGTACAATTAACAAATCTAAAAGGGTAATGACAGCTTAAGTAAGGTATCATAGGGCAATGTGTTGTTTAAAAAAAAAAAAATAAAGCAAGTACTGTAAGCTTAGAGGACAAGAGGCCAATTGCAGTCCATTAGAGGACAGTAATAATTTGGGGTGAAGGTGAGCACACAAGAGAACACAATAAAATTGGAAAAAATTTACAAGAGGTACAGATGTAGGAAAAATGATGGCAAACTAGGGCTCCAGCTACCAGTTGATTCAGTATATGGAGCTATCCAAGTTCATTCAGAGAATGTTTCAAAGCCTGGATTGTGCAGTCAACGACTACTGACTAAGTATGATTCGGGGGGAGGCGGAGGAGAGAAGGACAAGTTCTGAACCAAACACAAATGGATTTTGTGGAGACACTATTAAAACTCTACCCATAACAACTGCACTGTTCAGCTTAAGAGACCACACACTCACTTCCCACTTCCCCATTCTACCCAACCCTTTACTCTGTTCTAGAGTCAGCCCAGGCTATATAATGATACAAAACAAACAGAAGAAACTAAACATATAACAGAAATGAAAAAAAAAAAGCTTCAAACTTGGAAGTATAAGAGGTATCTTTACAGAATGCATACTGTTTTTGCAGAGGACCCACTTTTGGTTATAGGCATCCACATCTGTTGGCTCATAATTGCCTGTAACTCCACTCCAAATATGTAAACCTGATCACACTACAGCTTTAAAATTAGCAACGTTTGAAAATTTAAGACTCTCAACATGATAAAGTTCCCCAAGATCTGGCCCCCACATACTCCAGCTTCATTTCTAACACCTCTTTCTTTAAAATGAGAAATTTCTAACAATTATCCCACTTAAAAAGGTGGAAGGGGGCTTCACACATTAAGAAAAAACATTTAAGAAGTAATATAAAAGCCAGAGGGAGAGTAAATGAAATGGGAGGGCCAGCAAGATGGCCCAATGAGTAAAGGCTCCTCCCACCAAACTTGATGACCTGAGTTGAGTGTCCAGGACCCACAAGACAAACCACCTGGGGTACCACACACATGCACACATTAACACACATAATAAATAGGATGCAATTTTTAAAAAGAGAAATGAAGATAGGTGGTTGTGATGCAGGACTTTAATCCCATAAGAGGCAGGCAAATCTCTGAGTTCAAGTCCATCCTAGTCTATTGAGTGAGTTCCAGGACAGCCAGGGTGACCACAGACAAACCCTGTCTCAAAAAAAGAAAAAATAAAGTGGGGGGAGATGAAAAACTTAAAGGATTAAAGAACAGAATCTAGGCACCACGTGAAAATGTGAAGACAGAAAAAATGACCTGAGAACTAATCAACAAAAAGAGCCAAGCTAGAAGGATGACGACTGCCTAGACTGTCCACTGGGTACCCAACACAGGGATTGGAGAATGTCTCTATGGGAGACCAAGGTTTAGAGTGAAAGACCAAAAGCCTGCTTCCTTATAAAGAGCCAAGAATCAGAAGAACACAGCAGAAGCCACAGGACAATGAACCAGGACCTTCAAAGTCTTGAGAGAATTATATACCCAGACCGACTGTTAATCATATTTGAAGGTAGATTTAAGATGATGTATACTACTTTTAGGTCAGGGATGGTAGGCAGTTGTGTGTTTGTAGATCTTTGGGAAGTTGAGATAGCAAGTTTGAGGCCATCTAGCTGCACCTGCCCTCCATTCCCAACAAAAGAAAAGAATATTTTTGCCTGGTGTCATGGTGCATGCCAGGAACCCCATAGTGTTTTAAAAGATTATCTTTATAAATACTTTGATGAAAACAAGAACTATGGCCATACTACCACTCCTCTTATGATTCATCTTGTCTGATTAAAATAAGAATATTTCTCAACAGACTAGGAACTTAGTTCACATTGCCACCTAAACATTGCTTAGCTACAGACACATCTGATTAAGTGCAGTTTGGTAGATATGTGGAGTACATGCATGGGATGAAAAACTTCTAAACACTTCAGAGTGTACTGGACACCCATGGCACATACCTATAGTCCTGGCTATTACCAGATAACTCAATGGCTGAAGTAGGAGGGATTATTTGAGTCCATGAGTCTAAGAAGTGCTACATCCAAAGGAAAAAAACAAAACAAAACAAAACAAAACAAAACAAAATCTGGGAGCATATGTGATATGTGAGCAAAAGTAGTTGATACTTGCCTATCTGGTACTATCTGCCAAATTCTCTCTTTGAAAAAAAAAAAGTTTCTTCTGTACCTATCACGGTGTAACAGTTTACCCCCTACAGATTCAGTAGCTTTAAACTACAAACATTCCATCTCACAGTTTTGCTGGGCCAGCAACTAGGGGTTGATGTTGGAGCTGAGCTATATGACTCAATCTCATGCTGTTGCAATCAAGACTAAGATTGCATTCCTCTGAAGTCATCCTAGTGCTGGACATCTTCAGCCAGTACAACAACTCACTTGCATGACTGTTGGCAGGAGGCTCAGTTCCCTGTTGACTGTTCTTTCCATGTGGGACTTTCTGCTGATGTGTCCTCATGGTATGGGAGCTGGCTTCCCCCAGAGCGAGTGATCCAAGGAAGAGTAGAAAGGGAGCCTCAGGTTTTTATAATGACCCAGACTCAGCAGGTGTATGCTGCCATATGCACTCTAATCATCGAGAGGAAGTCACTAGTCTTGGGAAGAGGAATCAGCTTCCATTTCCTAAAGTGGTGAGTCAAGGCTGTGCACACATTTTAAAATCACCATACCCATCAGTACTAAATTACAGGAGTGTTGACTAGATGACTATGTGTGCTTTATGACAGCTTAAATCTGTGACTTAAAAAATAATTTATTTATTTGTGTTTTATTTACATTGATATTTTGCCTGTATGTATGTCTGTGAGACTGTCAGATCCCCTGGAACAGGAGTTATAGACAGCTGTGAGCTGCCATGTGGATGCTGGGAATTGAACCTGGGTCCTCTGGAAGAGAAGCAAGTGCTCTTAACCACTGAGCCATTTCTCAAGCCCTTAATCTGTAAATCTGTTATTTAATTTAAAAAAAAATGTATTTAAATTTGGTTTTACCTTTTTTTTTTTTTCCAAGATGGGGACTTTTTGTGTAACAGCCCTGACTGTCCTAGAACTCACTTTGTAGACCAGGCTGGCCTTGAACTCACAGAAATCCACCTGCCTCTGCCTCCCAAGTGCTGGGACTAAAGTTGTGCACCATCACCAGGCTTGAATTGTGCGTGTGTGTGGAGGGGGGTATTTTCCCTGCATATACATCTGTGTGCATGTGTGCAGTACCCATGAAGACAAGAAGAGAGTATCAGAACCCCTGGGGCTGGGATACAGATTGTTTTAAGCTGCTATGTGAGTGCTGAGAATTGAACCCCTATCCTCTTCAAGAGCAGCCAGCCATTTCTTAACCATTGAGCCATTTCTTTTGTCCTCTGTTGTACTACTTTTAATGACTCTCAAGTAAACTAATACTATCCTATATTTTCATATCTCTTCTATATTATTCTGATATTTAAATTTTGAGTATTAGTGACATTTCTTAGCCTGTTTTTGAGATTTATTCTTCTAACCATGTGTGTGTGTGTGTGTGTGTGTGTGTGTGTGTGTGTGTGTGCTCGTGTGTGTGCACTCACATGTGCTCACATGCATGAATGCAGTTGCCTACAGAGTCCAGAGGAGAACACCAGGTGCTGTGGAACACAGGATGTTGTCCGCCACAGATACAGAGCTTGCTTTGCTCCTAAGTTGCTGAGCTAGCAAAACTGTGGGACAAAATGTTTGTGGTTCAAAGTACAGGACACATTTCTGGGCCATTTCTCCAGGACCTAGATATTTTTGTGAAATATCTCTGCTTAGCTGTCACAGTGCTTGACATATTAATTTACATATTTCTGTATATAAATATACATCAATTCATTTATGGGATTACTGTGGGAAGTTAGAATTTTGTAGCGCCCATGCTACAATCTGTTCCATGAACCGGGCGAAGGCCTAGAAATTGAAATAAAGACAAGACAGCGGGTCATTCGTTCAATGGCAATGTAGGAATGTCAAATGCCGAATGTTGTTTATTGAGGGGATGGAACGGACTTAAATACTGACTTACAGCACAGGGGAAAAATTACAGGAATTTTAGGCTTAGCTCCTCCCAATGAGGTGTGTGTTATCAAAAACAAGAGTACCAACAACAGCCTTGTGGCAAGGAGTTTCAGTCAGCAACTTCAGGCTTGCTCAAGGTGCCTCGGGGATTTATGCAGGGACCTACAGAATTTTGCCAAATGAATAAGAGAAAAAAGATCCAGGAATTGAAAAGGTTGAGGAGAATGATATTAAAATTACATTCCAATTTATGTTCATGCATTTTTTTTTAACTCAGGGACTTTACTTCTAGTATATCTTATGTATATGGATTTTTTTTAGATTTATTTATTATGTATACAGTGTTTTGTCTGAATGTATGCCTGCACAACAGAAGAGGGCATCAGATCTCATAGAAGAGGGCACCATATCTCATTACAGACAGTTGTGAGCCACCATGTGGTTGCTGGGAATTGAACTCAGGACCTCTGGAAGAGCAGCCAGTGCTCTTAATGGCTGAGCCATCTCTCCAGCCCTGTATATGGACGTTTTGTCTGCATGTATGTCTGTATACCACTTGCATAACTGGTGCCCTTGGAAGCCAGAGTGGGGCACTGGATAGGATTAGAGTTATGGAGATCGTTGTGGCCCTCCATGTAGTGACTTAGAATTGAACCCAGGTCCTCTGGAAGAGTAGCCAGTTCTCTTAACCACTGAGGTATCTAGCCTCTGTATGCTATATTTTTGCCGAACTGGACTGAATTGTTCTGCTTTTTATACTCTGCCTTGGTTTTTCTTCTTTTTGATGTTAGAGTTGACATATATTGGTATGGACCTACTCATTTGATCAGGATAGTTATAACAGGGAGGGGAAAAGAATAATCCATGCTGAAGTTGTCTTTATTTATTGTCTACCTGAAGACCCATATTTAGAAAGAAGTGCAACAGAGCACTAACATAATATCCGCACTATCTTATCATAATACATTTGGATTCCTGTGTCACTCTGGCTGATTTTTACAAAGATATCACAGCCCCTACTACAGAAAATTGAGATGGTCCATGCAGGCTTCAAAGTTCCAACCTCAGCCACTGCAGAAACCTGATCTTGTGTTTCTCATCTCTAGCACACCTCCTTCCAGTCCTGCTGGCCTCCTTTTGCTGCTACAAGTGAGTCAAGCTCTTCTTGACCTCAGGACCATGCATTTGCTGCTTATTCTGTTCAGAAGGCTCCCCAGATGTGTTCAAAATCCATTCTCCTCCTTACCCCATAATACCACTTTCATTTCCATTGTAGCATTTATTACATTCAAATAATTTTTGTGACTCATTGTTTATGCATCTGTACTTGTGGGTTCTCATGCCACCTTTAAGTAGGTACCATGAATCCAATTCGGGTCACTAGGCTTTCATGACTGGCATCCTTGCTCACTGAACCATCTCTCTGACCCCTACTCTAGTCATTTTTAATCTCCTTACCAGATCATAAGCAGGACAGTACTTTACTGAATGACTAGAAATTGCCTATTCTGTACATGTAGGTGACATCAAAGGCTGTATCTGTAGAGTATATTCATTCATTCATTTTTAGGGTACTGGAAGTTAAACTCAGGGCCTTCTGTGTGCTAGGCAAGTACTCCACCATTGTTATACTTCTATCTGCTGTTTTGTTTTTACTAGACAGGGTTTCTCTGTGTAATAGTCCTGGCTGTCCTGGAACTTACTTTATAGATCAGGCTGGCCTCAAACTCAGTGATCTGCCTGTTTTTGCCTCCCGGGTGCTGGGATTAAAGACGTGCTCTGCCACCACCACCACCACCACTATCCAGCATACTTGTTGCTCTTGGCGGAGGATCTGGGTTTAGTTCTCAGTACCCACACAGTGGTTCACAACCATCTGTAACTCCCACTTTCAGAGGATCATGTGGCTTCTTCTGATCTCCTCAGGCACCAGGCACACATATACATACAGTCAAGACATTCATATGCATAAAATAAAATAAATAAGATTATAAAAAAAATCACAGCTGCTTGTAACTCCAGTGCCAGGAGATGCGATGCTATTTATTGACCTCTGTGAGCACTTGCAATCCTGTGGCTTACACAGACGCACACATTTATACATAAATAAAAATAAATTATTTGGGTAAGAAAAAGGCTGTATCTGAAAACGTAATGAGCTGGAAGAGTGCTTGCTTAGCATGCAAGAAACCCTGGATTCAATTTCCACACAGCATATATACTTGATGTGCAATGTACGCCTGTAGTCTCACTAGGAAGCAGGAGTACCAGAGTTCAAGTCCTTAGCTCTATAGGTGAGTGCGAAGCCAGCCTGGGTTACCAAAAAGACACTGCCTCAAAACAAAACAAAAATTTGTCACTTCCCCTTCCTTTTCAGTTTATTACAGAGCCTTTGGTGGTTCTAAAAAAGCACTGACCCAGTACAGAGGCTAGTCGACAGTCGCGCCCGGCCTTTCCCACTCTGGCCTGCAGGGGACAGTGTGCCCGGAGGCCTCCTTCAGCGCTTTCCAGGGTTTTCGGCCGCTCTAGGCGACTCAAGAAACGACTTAGGCACCAGGAGTGAGAGACGAACCAACCGGAAGGGGCGGAGCCATGTGCGATCCCGCCCTCGGACCGCCTCTGCGCCCTCGCCCCGCCCCTTCCCCCGCCCGGGCTGCCATGGCCATTCCCGGCATCCCCTATGAGCGACGGCTTCTCATCATGGCGGACCCTAGAGATAAGGCTCTTCAGGACTACCGCAAGAAGCTGCTAGAGCACAAGGAGATTGACGGCCGTCTTAAGGAGCGTGAGTGAGCCTTTCCATACTCTCTCATGCTTAGACCCGCTTCCGTCTCTGATAGAGCGGAGGCTTCGGCAGAGCCCGAAAACAGCGTCCGGCTTGGCAAGGCCTGAGACCAGGGGCAAGGCGCTTTGTCATCCCGCCCCGACCTGGGGTGCAGCACAGCCTCGACCGTGGAAATGGCCCAGGCCCAGTTCGGGTGGCATAGGGAACAGCCACAGTTCTGAGGTGGAGAGGAGGGGAAGTCTAGAGGAGTGAGGATCAAGTGGGCTGGGGACATATCCCAGGTGCAAGGGAAGCAGGATTGGAGTCCCGGGACCCAGGGACGGGAAGACGCTTGGATCAGGATGTGGAACTCACTGAGCAAAAAGGCAATTGTGAAGCCTTAAAGAGAAAGGGTCCGGTGGCCATAATAACCTTCCTCGTCTTTCCTAGGGCTTCATACTAGGTGCCTAGTACGCTCACGCTGAGCATTTGCGTTTTGAAAAGCCAGCATAGTTGAATTAGATGAGAAAAGATCGCAGCCTATATGATTCGGTGAAGAATTGCGTTGGTTGATTTTATTCAGTATAGACAACTAGAGAGTAGTAAGCCCATGTAGTATTGAAAGATCTGACTCACACATTATCGTTAATTTTGTAGTAAATCCGAAGGTGGAACGATGTTATATTTTGTGGTTTGATACGATGGGTATGGAACCCACATAAAGTGAAAGAGACGAACATAAACATTTTAACGCAGCTATTGTTTAATTTAAAATGTTGACATTTTACTATTTCAGTAAGGGAACAATTAAAAGAACTCACCAAGCAGTATGAAAAGTCTGAAAACGATCTGAAGGCACTACAAAGTGTTGGGCAGGTGGGTCATAAATGAGTGAATAATTTTCCTCTTTTTAAAGCTGTTGGCAAAAGGTAATGCGACTTTTTTCTTTCATAGATTGTAGGTGAAGTGCTTAAACAGTTAACAGAAGAGAAATGTAAGTGGATTAACTTACTAATTAGTTAAAAAGCAAAAACAAAAAGCCCCAAGTTCCTTCCCAACTTTTGGAATGCTTGTCATGGGAAGCTGTTTTAAATTTTATTACCTTTCTTTGTGTGAGGATGTGTGTTCATGTGCTATATCACACATGTAGAGATCAAAGGACAACTTGTGGTAGTTGGTTTTCTCCTTTCACCAAGTGTGACCCAGAGACTGGACTGAGTCAGGTCAATGGGCTTGGCTGTAAGTGCCTTTATTTGATGAGCTATCAGGGTAGCCCTGAAGTGCCTATTATTCTAGTGACAGCAATGCCAGAAGTTTGTGTTTTCCATAAGCTAGATTTTATATTTACTGTTCTTGGAGGTCAAAAATAAAACTACACCCACCATAGATGTAGATATATTTGTTTTCTAACTTTGTTTTTTAATTTGTTCTTCTAGTCATTGTTAAAGCAACAAATGGACCAAGATATGTCGTAGGTTGTCGTCGTCAGGTAATACTTTCCATTTGTATAGGCTTTATAACTGAAAAAAAAAAAAAGTACTCTCGTATAAGTCACTTAATTCTTAAAATAGACAGGTCAGGGATTGTACCTAAAACTCCCAAGAGTAGTTTGTTCAGACACAGCAAATGATTACCAAAGACTGAATTCAAGTCATAGATTTTGCTCCTGGAATTTCTTCATCACTACTATTTCACATTGTTTTAGTCAGATATGACTACTTAGAAATCATTTTAGAACTAGAAAAAAGATTGCTTTATTGTCTTTTTTGAAGAAGGTTAAAAGTTTTAGCCTATCTGTTATTCAAAAATGTTGCATAAATGCTCTACAGTAGTTAATTTTATTTAGGCCAGAATAGGCAAATTGAAATATCTTTGAATTTCATTTTGTAAACATCAGAAAATGCCCAAAAGTAACTGAGAATGATCCATTAGCATTTGCAGTCTATATGCCATTCTATTCTTTAGGAAGTGTTTTAAGTGTTGACTGGAAGACTTTTTCTGAGTATTTATCATATTGGGTATGATAAATACCCAATGAATATGTTTTTGTTGTTGGTTTTGTTTTATGTAACTGGATCTTGTTATATAACCTATATTGACTTTAAACTAACAATACTGGTGCCTCAGCCTCCTGAATGCAAGGGTAACACATATATTATTATGCCAAGTTCAGCTATTAAAACATTGATAATGCATGACACTAGAATAGTATTTAACATTGAGACTAAATCTAATCTTAGAACTTCAGCATATAAATGGATAGTATTCTAATCAAATATTACACATCTGGGGGCTGGAGAGATGGCTTAGCAGTTTAGAGCACTGGCTGCTCTTCCAAAGGACCAAGGTTTTGATTCCCAGCACCCACAAAGGGGCTCACAGTTATCTGGAACTCTATCCCCAAAGGATCTGACATCATCTTCTGGTCTCTTCACCAGGCACTCTTGTGTTAACACAATGTACATGCAGACAAAACACCCATATACATAAAACATTTGAAAATATTACAGACCTAGGATCAACAACGTAGCTCAATAGCAGAACACATGACAAGCATGTGAAGACCTGAGGATCAGACCTAGTAATGTGCTTGGCTTTTTATAGACGTGAGGGAGATGTGAGCTTGAGTCTTTCCTATTGAAAATAGCTCTTATAAACTGAGCCATTTCCTTACCCCTTACTTCATTTTGAGATGACTAAGATAACACCATTCTCTCCTGGTGTTATTTTATGCCAGCCTGGCTACTTCTCAGCCTCCCCCCCCCCCCCAAACAACCATATTCACCTTGACAATGCTTCTGGGGCTGTCCACAACCTTGATCATGCTCCAAACGTATTACATAGTGTCTGGAAGATTCTGATGGGCCCTACAAAAGAAGCAGATGTTACTAGGCAACTCCAAATCCCATACTAATCACCCTGCTCCCCTTCCAGCCCTGATGTAATTAAGGTTTTGTCTCTAAAAATTCAGTACCCCTGAGCTTGGGCACCAAGAAACTTTCCAGAGATGAGAGCCCACTCTTAATCTGGCCACTAATAAAGGACTCAGTACTTTAATTGATTTAGTCAGTACCATTATCAGTAACTATCTTGCGTGGATCATTTCAGTATCTTTTTAAAGGTATTCTTTTCTAAAAAATAATTTATTTATTTTATGTGCATCAGAGATAATAGACAGTTGGGAATTGAACTTGGGTCCTCTGGAAGAACAGCCAGTGCTCTTAACTGCTGAGCCCTCTATCTCTCTAGCCCAGATAATTTCAGCTTTAATGAGCACATTCTCCTAAATTTGTAGCTCATTGTAGAATCTTATACAAAGTAAGTTATGATTCTGAAAATGTAATGGCAAACAATTTTGAAACTATTGGAAAGTAACTATATTTCTGACAAATGCATCAGTTGACTATAATAGCCAGTAAGTTATGTAAAGGTGTGCTAGTAAATTATTCAACCTAATGTATTCACTATAAGGTCTATTGTATAAAAGTCGAGGTAGTTTGAGCTTTTTTGTTTTTTGGATTCCTTAGTATTTGGTTTTGTTTTGTTTTGGTTGAGATTGGTTTGTTTTTGGTTTTTCAACACAGGGTTTTTTGTGTAGTCATATCTGTCCTGGAACTCATTCTGTCTTGAACTCAAGAGATCCTCTTGCCCCTACTTCCCCAGTGCTGGGATTAAATGCATGGACCACCACCATAGGCTTGCCTTCCTTAGTATGTTGATGAAAATCTCCTAAGCAGAAACAATGGTTTCCTTATCTTTTATGAATAATCATAATCATGCATAAGCATCTACATTTTTAACTAATGAGTCTTGAGAATTAAATCCCAAAGTCTATCCCTTCTTCAAAAACATGGCCACTTTAATGGATAAAGACACTTGCCAATAAGCCTGACCACATGAACTCAATCTAAAGAACCCATAGTAATGATAGAAAAGAACCAATTGCTGCACATTGCCCTCTGACCGTATGTGTACACTATTGTTACACACACACTCACACTCACACTTACATATGAATGTTATAAAAAAGTTTAAAAAGCTAAAAAGGCAATTGTTACCTCAGCTTTAATGTATTAGTGATCTCTGACTTCATAAGAACACCCTTATAAGGATCACATAGAAATAACTTTAAAGTTACTTCTTTATTAGCTGTTCTAATTAACAGGGCATTTATAATGTGATATTTGTGTCTTCTATGATGTATACAAGTATATATGGCTTCTGTAGTGTTTCCCTTTTTAAATGTTTGTGTAACACTCTTTGTTTTATAAAACCAGCTTGATAAAAGTAAACTGAAGCCAGGAACGAGAGTTGCTTTGGATATGACTACACTAACCATAATGAGGTAGGTTTCTTATTATTGTTTAGTTTGCCTTTCATTTTCAGATGGAAGGTTTCCTAAAAATACATGATTTGTGGATTCATCGAAGATTTTACTAATTCTTACCATTAACTTATTTATTACATTAAATGTCTTTAGTAGGTACTTACAAGTGCTTGCATAAGTAAATTGTTTATACTTACTATGTAAGCTGAGAGAAAACAAGTCTTTTGAAAGAAAGCACCTGCTTTTTCATTTTAGGTATTTACCAAGAGAGGTGGATCCTTTGGTTTACAACATGTCTCATGAGGACCCTGGAAATGTTTCTTATTCTGAGATTGGAGGGCTGTCAGAGCAGATTCGGGAGTTAAGAGAGGTGAGTTCTAGTTCTCTATCTGAGACTACTGCACTATTGCTTTTAGGATATTTGAAGAGAGAAACAGGATGCAAAATCTTTTTTTCTTTTTAAATTTGTATGTATTATATAATTGAAACTCTGACTGAGAGTAGCAGTAACAAAATAGTACATGTTATTTTGGAGATGTTTAGTGTTAGGAAAGTTCTTATGGCAAAAACAAAAAAGGCGGTAGGGGAAAGTGAAGAATAATTGATATAATCTAATGCTCTTCCCATTTATAGTTTTCACTGCTTTTAGTGTACTTAGGTCAGAGCACATAGGGTAATACACTATGTGGTTTTTCCATAAAGCTAGCAATGTTGACATCTCACTCAGTGCAGTAGGAATTATTGATACCTTTGCCTTATGTTTTTATTTTATTCAAACTATTTGTTGCACTTTAGGAAAGTACTGGCTATAGAAGTGACTTAAAACTTTTAAGGCTTTTTTTATTATTATTATTATTATTTAACTTTTTGGGTTTCTCTATGTAGCCCTGACTATCTTGGAACTACCTTTATAGACCAGGCTGGCCTCAAATTCACAGAGATCCACCTGCCTCTGCCTCTCAAGGCGAGAGCCATCCAGCTGAATTTTTAAGCTTTTAAGGCATGAATCAGTTTAGGATTGGCTGGTTGTAAACCCAGAAAGTTACATTGTCATGTTGATTTATTTTTCCTGTTGATAACCTAAGTATTTATGAATGACTGAGAAGGGTTGGGAGTAGTTCATAGTGGTTCATAATTTTTAGACGTCAGCTCATTAAACTTTCTGAAAAGTATAGGCCCCTTAGGCTATTAAGAGAGCCTTGCCAATAAATGTCCTTGCCATGCAAGCCTGGGAACCTGAGTTTGATAAACTAGAAAAGCAGAACTGACTCCATGAAATTCTCTTCCAGTGCCTACAAGTGTGCTGTGCTTCCCCATCATGTGAAAGTGCACATGAAACACACACACACACACACACACACACACACACACACACACACACTTTTTATGAGACGTTTTAGAATGTTGGTATTTTTTGTTGTTTTTTTTTTTTTTGTTTTGTTTTTTCACGTTTTTGTTTATCCTAACCTTGCTTTACAGGCATAGTTGTCACATAGATGTTATCTCTTATAGTTGGTATTATAAATAAATTGGACAGCCAAATCCTCTTTCTCTTCTTCCTCTTCTCTTTTCTTCTTCCTCCTCCTCTTCTTCCTCTCTTCCACCTCTTCTTCCTCCCCTTCTTCCTCTTCTTTCTCTTCTCCTCTTATTCCTCCTCCTTTTCCTCCCACACTCCTGTTCCTCCTGTTTCATTCTCTCCTCCTTGGAGACAGTATCTATCTTAGGCTGCATTGGATTCACTGTATCTGAAAGTTACTCTGAACCGGTGATCCTTCTGCTTCCACTTCCCTAGTACTGAGGTTGTAGCCACTCACTACCACACTCTTAGGCAAAGATAGAGATAGACCCCCCAGGCCTAGGGCATGTTAGGCATGTAAGGCATGTACTCTACCAATTGAGTTTATGTCCAGCTCTTTATTTTTTTTTTTTTTATGTGAATTAAAGAGTAGAAAATAGAACTGATTTTTGTTTAAGGCTGTGATATAGAGCCAAGAGAGGAAATTTTATATCTTTTCTCTTAGTGATCATTTGACATAAAAAACATTTGTTTTGTGACTATTTTACTGTTTACTGTATTCTGTAAATTACTAAAGATCTTTTTATTTTTTGCTGATTATTATTTTATTACTATTATTATTTACTTATTTTACTTTATCTGTTTGTTTTTTTTATTGAAGCAGGGTTTCTCTGTGTAGCCATCTCTGCCTTGGTACTCATTCTGTTGACTAGGATGACCTCAAACTCAGAGATTCACCTACCTCTGCCTCCTGAGTGCTGGAATTGAAGGCGTGCACCACCACCACTGCCTGGCTTTTGTTATTTTTTAATATGGCAGTTCAACTTAGGACTTCACATTTGCCAGGCTGGTGCTCCACCACTGAGCTGCACTCCAGTTCTTTTTCAGCTTGTCTTCTGAGACAGGGTCTCAGTAAATTACCCATTCTGGACTTGAACTTGCAATCATCCTGCATTGGCCGCCTCGGTAGCATGGATTGTAGGTGTATGCCACTAAGCCCAGCTCCTCTGATTTCTTTATAGTATAATTTTTATTGAAGTGAAATGTGAATAAAACCTGATAAATACACAGGTTTTATATATGCATTTCTAATACATTTTTATAAAGTATATACTTGTGTATAATCAAATAAATATCTTGTTAAAACCAACTATTTTTAATTCTTTAGTTTTAAGATCTTAAATAAAGCCAATACTATTTAAGTCATTTCTTATAGTATGGAAGTGTAGTTCTCATAGATTATATAACATGGTATTAGACTTTAAATGTTTTAAAATATATTAAAATGTTTACTGTTTAAGAAACATGCAACTTCTCTTCCAGGTAATAGAATTACCTCTTACAAACCCAGAATTATTCCAGCGTGTAGGAATAATACCTCCAAAAGGCTGTTTACTATATGGACCACCAGGTTGGTATCAAATTGTCACTACCTCTTCAATAAAGGAGTAGATGAAGGAACGAAAAAGTAGTAAGATGGGAATTATTCCAGTCTCCAGTCTATTCAGAGTGAGAATGAGGTACGGGTTGTGCATCTGCTGTTCCCTCAGGCATGGAGAGTCCCTCTCTGCCTTGTGCCAGTCCATGTAATTCTATACCATAGTCGTTAAACTACAGTTAATGGATATGGATATTCCCAAGACACTTTGATGGAACCTTCCAGATCAGAGCTACTGTCGTCAAACTGATATGTTATTTGGCTCTTTCCTAGTGTTGACATGCTGGTACAAAGGCATTGTAGGTAAAGTTGCTCAGCACTGGCATGCAACAGTGCTAATAGTCATTGTTGTTAAATACCACAGACTTGCAGTGTAAACAAAATGGCTTCACTCTGAAAGTGTTCCTACTAGATGGGTAAAAATTAACTTATTGAATTTGCATCCTTAAATGTTATGTGTGATGAAATGGGAAAAATATATAAAGTCTGTCTGTACAATTGTATGCTGAAAAGTATAGTTGTTTAAGAAAACATTCATTTAGTTATTTGAGTACTATCTAAGTGAGAGGCTTTAGATGGAATAGCTTTTACTTGAAAGGACAAACTGCTTGTTGCTTACTGGTGATTAGATATTGGTTATTCAGGATAGCAATTGATTATTTGGCCCACATTTTTTTTTTTTTATGGAATGATTGAAACAAATGGTACAAATTCATAAAATTTAAATATATAATTTAAGATATCAAGTGAAATTAGAGTTTTTCAAAACAATTTATTCTAATGAATGTGTGTCTTAGGGTTTCTATTGCTGTGATAAAACACCATGATCATTTGCAATTCAGAAAAGAAAGGGTCATACTCCATTGCAGAGAGTTACCAGGGCAGGAATTCAAACAGAGCAAAAACCTGATGGCAGGAGCTGATGAAGAGGCTGTGGAAGAGTGTTGCTTACTGAGCTTACATAGCCTGTCTTTCTCTCTTCCTTTCCTTCCTTCCTTCCTTTTTTTTTTTTTTTTTTTTTTTTTTTAACAGGCTTTCTCTGTATAGCTCTGCCTGTCCTGGAACTCATTCTGTAGACCAGGCTGGCTTCAAACTCAGAGATCTGCCATCCTCTGTCTCCTGAATGCTGGGACTAAATGTGTACATGTGTGTGCCACCACCACAGGCCACTGCCACCACTGGGCAGAAATAATTTTTTTTAAATAAAACTCTGTTTAGTATGCATAGCTCATATCATAAGAATGTTTTTTATTTATTTCTAAAGTTCTGTATTATGCTTAAAATAGTGAGATGAGATGCTCTTGCACCTAATTAGAATGACTCTTACCAAGAAAGGAGTGAATGGATATCTGGTGTTTGCAAAGATATGGAGAAAAGAGAAATTTGACATTATTGATAGGAATGTAAATTGATGCAGCCATTTTAGAAAATAATATGGGGCTCTTCAGAAAATTAAAACAAAACTATTATGTAACCTAGTAGTCTTGCGTGTGTGTGTGTGCGCGCAAGCGCGCACGTGCATGCGTGTGTACAAAGTGGCTGAAGTCAGTATGTTGAAGACATTTGTACCCCCATGTTCATTTTTTGCTATTCATGACCGCCAAGAGAAGAAAACCTCAAAATCCCTCACCGTATGAAATGATAAAAAAATGCATTATGTACACAGTAGAATATGGTTTAGTCTTGAGAAGTAGAGTCTGTTATTTGTGTCACCATGGATGAACCTTGGGATGACACTAAGTGAAGTGAGCAGGCTCAGAAAGACAATCCACATGATCTCTCTGGTGTAGTAGAGTTTTGAAAGTTGAACTTGTATAGAGTGGTTTATTTAAGAGGGGCTAAGGAAAGATGGATGAGTTGAGTTTACAGAAGATTACAAAAAAATATTAACGACTGCTTTATTAGGTATTTCCAGATTGATGAAAGAATAGACTTTAATTGTTCTCACCACAAAGTAATAAACATAAGAGTTGATAGACATATTAATTAACCTAACTTAATCATTCTACAATATATACATACACCAGTCTCATTTAATGTTTACAATTATTTCCCAATTAAAATCTATCTGGAAGGGTGTTTCAAGTTAAAGTTTTAATATTGGAAGTATATTACTTTAGAATTTTAAGCAGAAATTCTATTTAGGATTTAGCTTCAGATTTAGAAAATTTATTACCAGTAGAATTATGTGGTTATTTTATATATATGTATCTGTGTATTTGAATGCCATGGGTGGATGAGTGTCCATGAGGCCAGTTCTCCTGAAATAGAGTTGCAAGTGATTATGAGCTGCCTAATCAAGTGCTAAGAACTGGACTCTGAGCCATCTCTCCAGCTCCAAGATGATGTTGTTAAAAGGCTTTTAAAAATGATTCTGCTTTTAACTTAATGACATTTGATATTTCTAGGTACTGGGAAAACACTTTTGGCACGTGCTGTTGCTAGTCAGCTGGACTGCAACTTCCTAAAGGTAAGGGAACATTTTTTTATAATTATTGAAATGAAATGTATTTGAACTGTCTAATTTATATTACTATTTTTCTTTTAATCAGGTTGTATCTAGTTCTATTGTAGACAAGTACATTGGTGAAAGTGCTCGTTTGATTAGAGAAATGTTTAACTATGCCAGGGACCACCAGCCATGCATCATTTTTATGGATGAAATAGATGCTATTGGTAAGAATGACATGTTTTAAATTTTATCATCAATTTTTTTTGTGTTAGAGGAAGTTATTTTAAAATGGAAAGAACTGAAAGGAGAATATGCCTGGTGGTGGTGGTGGTGGTGGTGGCGGCGGCGGCACATGCCTGTAATCCCAGAACTGGGAAGGCATAGGCAAATAGATCCCTGTGAGTTCTAGATCAGCCTGGTCTACAGAGTGAGTTTGAAACCCCACCCCCTCCCCCCAAAACAAAAATCAAAGGACCTCCTGCCTGGCCAGGAGTTATGATTTGTGCAAAGTTGGTAGCACAGTGAGTGGACATTCTCAAGGAAACTGCCTGGATAGGACTTCTCAGAAGTTGGAGAGTGTGACCAGTTTAAGTAAATATCCTTGAGCAGTAACAAAATGAGAACTATTCCAAAGTCATTTTTCACTTAGTATAATTCTATTTAATTTCTACTTAGTATTTTTAATATGGGTACTATTACATTGTTTTATTAAACTATGGGCAGAAAGCAAAAGAGTAATGTGTATACATTTTCAAATTTATTACTTTAGGTGGCCGTCGGTTTTCTGAGGGTACATCAGCTGACAGAGAGATTCAGAGAACTTTAATGGAGGTAATATTTGGTAAAGAGGATGTATATAAAGAATTACTAATGAAAAAGTAAAGATAGCATATTTGAAATTAAAAGTGTATATAGCAGCTTGGTTGAAGAATTAAACATGAAATTTGAAATGTTGCCAGGAATGAACACATGTGTCATAATCCCTAGTAAGAAAAAGTACTAGTCTGTTGTTTGGGACGAGGGATAAGAGTGATTGCAAGTATGATGACCTGAGATAAAATCCCCAGCACTCATGTAAAAACTTTGCTTGGCATATGACTTTGTGCTAGTTTGGTGATGGCATTGAGTAACATATTAAGATTCTCAGCAGTAAATAAGTTAGTTATGCTTGTAGCTACTCTAAAAACTTCATTGCTCTTTACTGGCAAGTGAAATAGATTTTTAAAAAATACTTTTTATTCTTTGACAATTTTATTACACTACCCTTCTTCATTTCCACTTCTTCCAAACACTCCTAACACCATACCACCTTCATACTCTCTTTCTGTTTAATAATTTCGACGAGTCCAATTAGTGTTTCCTGTTTGAGTATTGGCAATATACTAGGGGCCACACCCTTGAAGAAAAATTATTTTCCCAGCTGTCATGGGTTTCCATTATAGCTTCATGAGCCCATACCAGTTGTGTTGGAATTATTGACTGGTTTGATCTTGGGTGGGTAATCACAGTCACTCTGAGTTCATGCCTGCAATTCCATTTCACATCCAAAAGATCCCATTCTCCAGCTTCTCTTTCCGCCCCATCTTTCACAGTGGTGTCTGAGCCTGCTGGGGTAGACTATTTGAATAATGGAGAAGATAGGTGATAAAATGCAGAAGGTACATAAAGCAAGATCCCATTTGCTGCAAATGGAAACTAGGTAGCACAGGTCATTCAATTTTAATTCTTTTTTATTGTAGTGTTTGAAAATTACTTTTCACAAATTATAATGATCTACTCAGAAGACCAGTTTTGCTTTTGCATTTTTAGACAGGCTGTCTTCTGTGTAGCTTGACTAGCTTGGAGCGTCTAAGGACCAGTCTGACCATGAACTTAGGACTTTCTCTATATACAGTATTTTAAACTTAAAATATAATCTTAGAAACTTTAAATTGGGATCCTGGGAGTATAGTGCAGTTGGTAGAGTTCTTGGCTAGTACGTGTGTCCCAGCTCCAAATAAACCAGTGACCCATCGCTTTAATTCAGTTCTCTGAAGGTAGACTTAGGAAAACCCAAAGTTCAAGGTTATCCTTAGCTACATAGGAAATTTGAAGCTATCCTGGGGTACATGGGACCCCATCTCAAAACAAAACCCAAAACCATAAGAAGTATTTTAGAACAACATAATTATTAGTGTTATTCATATAACCAATAATGTTATCAACTAGCAGGCGTCATCTGTTAGCTAGCTATCTTAATAATTTTATTTTATTCATTGACTTTTGTGTGTATGCACACACATGCATGTGTTTGGTAAAGTCTGTGTCTTAATTTTTTATTTAGTTACTAAATCAAATGGATGGATTTGATACTCTGCATAGAGTTAAAATGATCATGGCTACAAACAGACCAGATACACTGGATCCTGCTTTGCTTCGTCCAGGAAGATTAGATAGAAAAATACGTGAGTTGCTTTCTTATCTGCTATGTTTCTCTCTGTCAGTGTCAGTTATTTTCTTCTTACCCACCTTCCTCTCACCTAATTAAACCAATAACTGGAACACAAAATAATTTCTTGTTATTTTCAGATATTGATTTACCAAATGAACAAGCAAGATTAGATATATTGAAAATTCACGCAGGCCCTATTACAAAGCACGGTGAAATAGGTAAGAAAGTAGAGTGGTGTTTTTTCATATATACATCTAGTTAATAAAGCACAGCACTATGGGACATTACTCTTGGTTTTCTGTTTGTTTGTGGATTTTTGAAGACAAGGTTGCTCTTTGTTGCCCTGGCTGTCTTGAAACTTGTTTTGTAGACCAGACTGAACTTGAACTTAGACATTTGGCTGTCTCTGCCTCCTGAGTGCTGGGATTAGAAATATGCATCACAGTGTCTGGCTTGAACCTACCGTTATATTAAACAATATGGTGGTTTTAATTGAGTAAATTTTTGCTGAGCATGTAGAGAATGCAAATAGCATATAGTGAGTTAGAAGTTCTAAGAATGGTGTGGCAGTGAATGAAACAAATTCTGGCCTTTAGGAAACTTTCATTATTGTCACAAAAAACACATGAAATAAATAAAATATATTACAAATTAGATGGTGATAAATGGTGTGGAGAAAAGTAAAGCAAGGAGAAAGAGATGGGAAGTATCAGGAGATTTTGAAATGGGGGAAACTGAAGACTTTACCAAGAAGGCCATATGTATGAATGTATATAAAGTGTTTGCATGTGTGTCTGTGGGTAGACATGTACCCCTGAGTGCAGAAGCCCATAGAAGACCCCATAGGTGTCAGGTGTTGGATTCCTTGGAGCTGGAATTTCAGGTAGTTGTGAGCTTCCTGATGTGGGTTACTGGAACCAAATAGATAATAAATAAGTAGCCAGGCAGTGCATGTTCACACCTTTAATCCTAGCACTCAGGAAGCAGATCTCTGAGTTCCAGGACAGACTGGTCTATGCTGAGAAACCCTGCTTTAAAAAAACTAAGTAAATAAGTAAATAAATACCCTTTGTATATACACCTATACTAACATAACAAATGAATAAATAATTAAGGGAAAATGAGAGCTATGATATCCTGTATGATAATTTAAGACATTTTTAATTTAATCAAATGTTGGCACTGTGCATGGAATCTCAAGGTCTGATTATGCAGGCTCTGGTAGCCCTGTCACAAGAGATTTGGGAGTGGTGGCAGTAAAAACTTCCTAAACCTTTTCTCATTGTGATTATGAGGAAAAACCATTGGCTTTCAAGGATTATCTCCCCCCTCCCCTCCCCAGAAATCCACCTGCCTCTACCTCTGAGGTGCTGGGATTAATAGCAGATTCTTTTACTTTTAAGATTTATACATCTGTTGTTTGTGTATGTGTGTGCCTGCTTGGGTTTATATGTACTATATGTATGCAGGTACCCTTGGAGGTCAGAAGAAGGAATCAGACCCTCTAGGACTGGAGTTACAGGTGGTTATGAACTGCAGTGTGGGTGCTGGGAACCTTAATTAAGCTCCTCTGCAAAGAGTAGTAGTGCTCTTAGCCACCTCTCCAGCCCCAAGTGTTCTTTTATGGAGTTTTACAAAGAAGACAGAAGAAATAGAGCTGTAGCTGGACAGGAATTAGAAATGAATGTTTGTAGAACTTTCTATTTTCTTTCTTCCTCCTTTCCTAAGACAGGGTGTCATGTAGTGGAGGGTTAACTTAGAAGGTGCTGCTGAACCCTTGGCCTGCACTTCCCAAAGCTGTGTCCTTACTTTGGTTTATGAATGCTGGTGATCACACTCTGGCCTTTGTGCATGACAGGAAGGATCTCTTCCAACTGTTCTACATCCAAAGCCCCAGAGTTTCTTTACAATGAAAAGGTTTACCACATTTTCTTAAAATGCTGTTAGAGAAGGCTTACAAGAAAAAGGAACTGACAGGGCATTGTGGAAAGGAGCTGTCTGTCTGAGTGTACCTTTTGTTTACGAGCGTGGAGGAAAAGCAGATTGAGTAGATGCTGCTGCTGACAGGTTCTTGGTTAGGCTAGGGCTATATGGACTCTTTGCAATGCTTTTCTCTTCTCAGAAAAATAAAGTGCAAACTCAGAGTGAAGATGGGGAAGTATTGTTACAAATCTGAGGACAGAGGAAAAAGTATAAGATGGTTACAAGTGTGGGCTGGAGAGATGGCTCAGCAGTTAGCACTGGTTGGTCCTGGATTCAATTCCCAGCACTTACAACTGGCAGCTTACAACTGTCTATAACTCTAGTTCCAAGGGATCCAACACCCTCTTCTGGCTTCAGAAATTACTGCATGCATATGGTGCTCAGACAAAGATGTAGATCAAACACCTATACACATAAAAATAAGCTTAAAATACAATTTGTAAATATTAAATGCATATGTAAATGAGGGACTGGACTATAGCAAAATGTGGCTTATGAGTTGAACTTTAGTTGCCTGCTTTTTTGTAATAAAGTTTTGTAGCTCATATGTACCATCTGTTTGTATACCATTTATGACTGTCTTCCCGCCACAACAGTAGAGTGAAGTTGTTTTGACAGGACAGAGAGCCTGCGAGCACAAATTCTAACTGTTTGTTCTTTTGCACAAAATGATTGTTGACTTCTGAACTAGAGGAACCTAATATAATTAGTCGACAGCTTTTAAAACCCTCTAGAATGGGCTGGGAGGCAACACAGCAGTCGATTGCTTGCCTAAAGAATATTTGAGGTTCTGGGTTCAATCACCATTACTACCAAAACAAGAGAATTTCTTAGAGCCGGCATAGAGTCACACAATTTTGATCCTAGCATTCTGGAGGCTGAGGCAGGAGGATTGCTGAGAATTTGTGGTTTACTGAATCTATATAGAAAGTTTTAGGCCTGTCAGGGCTACAGTGAAAGATTTAGAACTTAATGGTTATAAATAGTTAACTGTTACTATCATTTTATTGTTCCTATGAGGATTTTAAACTACAAAGATTGATGTAAACAAAGGATGCCAGTTTCTAAATATCTTCTACAAATACTGAGCTCTCTCAAAGGGGCTAGATACTGTGATGTCCTTGGGAATCCCTGCTCTCAGGAAGCTTGCAGTGACATGAACATGATTAAATGTTAACTAACTAATCACCCAAAGATTGCACATAGAGATTTGTCTGTCTGTTATTACCATGATCTATTATTTCCCTCACTGATCTCTGTCAGACTCATAACTAGCACAAAGCTGAGCGCTTTGAGTCATGTCTATTTTGCAAGGAAGTAGAGACTTCACTTGTAATTATTACTGTTATTCCAGATCTGATATAATTTGGAATTAGCAAAGAAAATCAGAAAGCTAATAAATGCTCACTTTAGCATTTAAAGGTTCCATTTTGATAAAATGATGTCTGCCTTTAGTATATTTTACATTTGCTCTCCATGACTAAAGTATATTCCATTTATTGCAACTGGACTCTCCAAAGATATTTGTTTATTTATTTACTTTGGTTTTTTGAGACAGGGTTTCTCTGTATAACAGCCATAGCTGTCCTGGAAGTAGCTCTGTAAACCAGGCTGGCCACTAAATCACGGAGATCCTCCTGCCTCTGCCTCCCAAGTGCTAGAATTAAAGGTGTGCACCACCACAGCCCCACAGTATTTTGTTTTTATTGTTTGATTTTTTTTTTGTTTTGTTTTGTGGGCAGTGATTGAACTTAGAACTTTAGAAATGATAGTCATGTACTCTACCATTGAGCCATGCCCCTACCCTTACCCCTTTGACTTTTTGTTAGAATACATTAATTATAAATAAGAATGGGTTTCGTTGTGCCATTTTCAGATATGTGTGTTTGTGTTTGTGTGTGTGTGTGTGTGTGTTTATCTTTTGTATTTTGATCATATTCACCCCATTCCTTCTTTTGTACCCTTTTCCTCCTCTAGATTTTATTTATTTTTTTATTTTGTTTTGTTTTTTGAGACAAGGTTTTTTTTGTAGAGCCTTGACTGTTGTGGAACTCACTCTGTTTCCTGGGTGCTGGGATCAAAGACATGCATCACCATGCATGGATGACTTTATTATTTTATGTGTATGATTATGTGTATGTATATGGTGTTTTGTCTGCCTGTATGTCTGGGTACCTTGAGTGTGCCAGTGCTCACAGAAACCAGAAGAGGGAATTTGGAGCCCCTGGAACTGCGATTAAAAACAGTTGTTAGCTACTTTGTGGGTATTGGAAATCAAACTCAGGTCCGCTAGGAGAGCAGCCGTCTCTCTATTTCCCTACTCAGTGAGTTTCATTATGGCTGCTTACAAAAGTACGAATATCTTTTCCAGTGGTTTAAGCCACTGAATAAAATGTCTCTTTATTCCTCCTGTAACCATTAGCTGCTTATAGATTTGCAGGGAAGGACCTTTATATGTGTGTCTGGGGTGGTGGTGGTGGTAGTTGAACTGAGGTCTATCTGTGTTACCTACAAGGCTAGGAGCTTATCTTCCTGCCATTTTTCTTGAGTCTTGGAGTTGATTACAGGTGTGTGTAACAGGTCTAATGAGTCACAGCTTAGTAGTTACTTTTTTTTAACTGCTTAAAAGCAGGTGCCTTCAAATCTTTGTTCATTTTGTTGGTTTGTTTTTGACATAATCTTTCTCTGTGTAACAGCCCTGGCTGTTCTGGAACTCACTCTATAGACCCAGCCTGCTTCTGCCTCCCAAGTGCAGAAATTAAAGCATGTATTACCATTGCCTTCATTGGTAGGCATGTCTTGATGACATTTTTTGGCTAAAAATTCAGAAGTATGTCTCCTTGATTTTTATTTAGTTTTAGTTGTTAATGTTGCAAAATAGTAGCAAGGGTAATGCTAATCAAATTCAAATGAACTAGTCCATTTAAGTTTTCACTGTGGGCAAAAATTAAGATTGGGTCTTTATTATTACTATTATCTTATTAACTTTTATTTTTCTTTTTCTGAACAGATTATGAAGCAATTGTAAAGCTCTCAGATGGCTTTAATGGGGCAGACCTGAGAAATGTTTGTACTGAAGCAGGTGAGACGACAAAGCATATTTTTACCACCAATAATGTAAATTTATCTAAAACCTTGACAGGATCTCAGTGTTGTTGTGTTTTGTGATTTGATTACAAGAAGCAGAATGGACCACAATAGTAGTCAATTTTGATTTCTTGTAAGGGGTCTTAGGGAAACCCACACTATTCCTTTGAGGATTGTGGGGCTAAAAGATGGAGCCTAGAACATTTATTTAACGGCATTCCTCTCCTAGTGGACGAAATCTGCCCTTGGGGTTATCTCCTAAGCACTTTCTGATGGCCCACAAGTATGATGTAGGAAGGCTGAATTGCAGGACTGTTGGCTGAATTGCAGAACCAGTTCCATGGATATTAGAAAGATTTATTTTTAAAAGTTTGTGGCCCTGAAATTTTTTAAAATGAAGTTTTTAAATACAAATCTGGATTATTATTATTATTTCTTTTTTCTTTTTCTTTTTTTTTTTGAGACAGGGTTATAGCACTTAGTGCTGATGGTTGCACCAGCCTTTTACAATCTAGGCAGTATTCTACTGACTGCTATATCCCTAACCTTAAGCCTTGCTTAGTGACAGGTAATCATCACCAAAATTATTGAAAGTTGGTTGTTTAGTTTTGCATTGCTGAAAATCAAATCCAAGACCTTGCATATGTTAAGCAACACCCAACCTGCTCCACACCCCTAGCCCAGGTATTTTGTTCTTCTGGAGAATCATTGTATATGCTGCTGAGAAACTTCAGCCTAAAATGTGTTAGTCTTGATAGTTTTGGATGTTTTTAATTAAGAATTACTATGGAGGGCTGCAAAGATGGCTCAAAGGTTAAGAGCGCTGGCTGCTTTTCAGAGGACCTGAGTTTAATTCCCAGCAACCACATATTGGCTCACAACCATCTGTAATGAGATTTGGTGTCCTCTTCTGGCCTGCAGGCATACATGCAGACAGAGTACTATACATAATAAATAAATCTTTTTAAGAAAAAAAAAAAAAAAAGAATTACCATTATACAATCCAGATTTAAATACTCAGATAATTGTGTTATGTGCTTCATTTAAAATGTAATGCTTACTCTACTTAAGAAAATATTTGAATGGAGAGAGTGACTTTTAATGAGCTATCACTATTGGATCAGAAGCAGTAACTATACATCCTCACATTTACTCCACAGAATTAAGATTAGTTAGTTTTTCTTCACCTTTTCTTTTGAGAGCAGGTCTTGACACGTTGCTCATGCTGGTTTCAAATTTGCAATCCTTCTGTTTCAATCCCCTAAGTGCTGAGATTATTGGCATGTGCCACTACTGTTCCCAGCCTGGTTTTCCTAGGCATATATAATTCACATCAGATAAGCTGCAATTTTGTTTTGTTTTCCGCAGGTATGTTTGCCATTCGTGCAGATCATGACTTTGTAGTTCAGGAAGACTTCATGAAAGCAGTCAGAAAAGTTGCAGACTCTAAGAAGCTGGAGTCCAAACTGGACTACAAACCTGTGTGATTTACTATCAGGGTTTTGATGGCTGCATGACAGACATTGATTTAATGTAAAAATAAAGTTAAGGGAAATAATGTATGTATTGGCAGTGATCTCATTAAAAGTGAATAAACATGTATGAGCAACATAATAGTATGTAATTTAGTAATTCTTTTAAAATTGATACAAAAGAAAGTTGTATGTTAATGTTGCATTTACTGCGGCAATATTTACAAAAGACATGTTGAAAGCTTTTCATATTTGCTTTGTGAGCATTTTGTACAACATTCAAATGGTTTGAGATAGTACAGGAGAGCATTTACTATGACTTATTTTATATTTTGTGTTCCTCATCCTGAAAAAAAAATGGAATAAAATGTTTTAGTTGTACTATATATATATTCTTGTCTTTTCTAAGAGGACATTTATTCTAGTCTTTTGGGTTCAGTAAGTAAATGATTTGAGAGCCTGGTTGAAATTGAAAATTAAGATAGGAGTTTCAATTTTATTAAAACAGTACAAAGTTCACAAAATTGTCTTAGATATGCATTTGTATCTTCCAAGAAGTACTTACTCTTCACCTACTGCAGTTAGGCTATTCAATGGTTAATTGTAACTTGTTTATGATTAGAAGTACTGTTTATAGTTAATTTGGTTAATGTGAAAAAACAAGTTTCCTTTTGAGGCTGTTGTGTTCTGGGTCCAGGAACAATCTGTATTACATAGATAGATACATAGCTTTGCATATACATGATTTCTGGAGATGTATTGTTTTCTAGGCTCACTGATGAATTCTATAAATATGTTTACTTTAGGGAATGTTAATGTCAGAAATGTTGAACAGAAATTCTTTTACCTGTACACAATTCTTTTTGATTTCATGTGGTAATCAAAATTATGTAAGGAAATCATCATTGCCTAAAGATTGACATTATTTGTAGTTAGAATATTTAAATAAAGGACATCAAACTTTAGTTTCATAAATACCAAAGGACCAACCATAAGTGACCTTGCTAGCTACCTAATTTTTTATTTTTCTTTTTGAGACAGGTTTTCACTGTGTAGACAGGTAGTCACTATGTGGATTAGGCTTTGCCTTTACTCCCATTCTCCAGCCTCTGCTTCCTGAGTGCTGAGATTATAGACATTCACCACAATACCTACCATCTGATTATATTTTATGAAAAATTACTAGCAGGATATTCCATGTCTTCTATAATTTTTAAAGCTGGATATTAGTCTGTGGTACTAGAGAAGATGGAACACTCAGATTGGCCACCTACTTAATTATTGAACAATTCTACTTTTGTTTGTTGACCATCTATTAAACGAGAAGATGAAGAGAATGAGAGGAAGTCTAAGTTAAAATGCCTATATAGGCCTGACACTTTTTTAAAAGGAAGATTTTTAATAATAGTTAAGCCTCAATGTCTCTAGAAAGTACTCTTTAAAATACAATGAAAAATGGCAAGTGTTACACACCTTGTAGCCAAGCAATGCTTCCTTCAGTAAGACCCTAAGGTTTTCCATAAGTTCTAGCAGGGTCTGATGGTACACACCCTTAGTCCCAGGAGGCAAGTAGATCTTGTCAGTTTAAATACCAGCAGCTTTGTTGACATAGTGAGATCCTGAGAAAGTATTTTTTGTTCTAGTTTGTTTTTCGACACAGGGTTTCTCTGAATTGCTTTGGAGATTGACCTGGAACTTGCTCTGTAGACCAGGCTGGCCTTGAATTCAGAGATCAGTGATGGCACCCACCTTTAATCCCAGCACTCTGTAGGCAGAAGCAGGCGGATCTCTGTGAGTTCTGGGCCAGCCTGGTCTACAGAGTGAGTTCCAGGGCCAGAGCTACACAGAGAAACCCTGTCTCGGAAAAAAAAAACAAAAAAAAACAAAAAGCGAAACAAAACAAACTCCACCAGAAGCTCTCATACACATACACTATCTTGTTAAATGTTGAAATCTAACTCAAAGGGAGAAATATTAGTTAAGTGAGCTATCATTAGTGGTGACTTTTCTATTCAACATCTGGGTAATCTGAGTTGTTTACAACTCCGGAGAATTCCTAAGAGACCACTTTAAATTGTTTTAAGGAGATGGATATCTCGTTTTCTGTGTCGTTTAACATGAATTTAAACTGAGCTCTTCCCCCACGGATTGGGCAGCATTCCTTCTGAGTGCGAGTCCTGGCTGCACTGTGAAGGGACTCAGTCCTGGGAAGGCCTAGCTGGCCTGACAGCCAGCAGCCTTCACCCGGGACCTCCTCCCTTCCTCCGGCCGCGGCCGCGGCCCCGCCCCGCAGGAGGCCCCTCCCCCCGCGTCTGCGCGCTCGCGGACGGGCAGGGCGGAGGCGCGCTGACACCTGGCGGCGGCAGGGGCGGGCCGTCGGCGAGCGTGGGCTGCGATTGGCTGTGGCGCGTGGGTGGGGGCGGGAGGAGACGGTTAAGGGCTCGTGCCTGGGCCGGATCCCGGCTGTGTGAGGGGCGCGAAGACCTGCGGGAGGGAGACGGCCGCAGCATGGCTGCCGGCAGTACGCCGCCCTGCCTTCTGCCTTCCTGTCGCATCCGCCCGGACCCGGTGGTCCCCCAGTGCTCGCTGTGAGCCCGCCGCCCGTCAGCCCGCCGCCCGCCTGCCCTCGTCGCCTCCGCCAGCCCGGGGGGCGGTCGGGCGCTCCGCTGTCTCTCGCGCCGCGCCCACCCGCTGGGGCCCTGGGACCATGGAGGACGTCAAGCTGGAGTTTCCTTCGCTCCCGCAGTGCAAAGACGACACCGAGGTGAGTGCCCGCCCCGCCGCAGGCCTCCCCCGGGACCCCGGCCGAGCCACGACCCTGGCCCAACCGTCGTAGACGCTTCTCTTCCGCGGGGGGCATCCGTGAGGTCCTGGTGGAGCCTCGGCGTTGAGGATCTGTTGAAGACAGACTCATTTTTGATTGCCAAAGCAACACGCTGTGGAGTTGTTTTTAATCTGAGGTTCACATGCGGGACACATGGCCCCACGTGTGGAATAGACCGGGCGTGAACTCTAGAATTTCACCCACTTAATAGTTCCCCCAAGTTAAAACAAAACAAAACTATGTCCAACAGAAAAGATCAAGTCACAAAGCTAGCTTCTCTGAATTGGAAAACTTTTAATCACAAATCATGCCCTTGGAGGAAAGTTACTGTTGGGAGCAAAATACCTTGACCTCCCGATTCCGTAATTCAGGGTTTTTCACCTCACCTTGATTTTTCTTTACCTGACATTTGCAGAGATTTCCCCCCTCTGATGTAGATATTTTATGGTATCAGAAACAATTAACTTGGAGTTCACTATAGGTTGTTGGGAACAAGACAAGGATTCTTAGCTGGGACACTTTGTAAAGTTTTGTTTGTGTTTTGAGACCAGCTCTGTCTACATTGCCCTAGCTGCCCAGGAACTCACTATGTAGACCAGGCTGGCCTCAAACTCACAAAGATCCACCTGCCTCCATATCCCAAGTAATGGGATTAAACGTGTACACCCTTTAGTCCCTTTAAGGTATTTGGGCCAGGGCATGGCTGCCAGATTTATGTATTTCTACTTCTTGGGACATGGAAGGAGAAAGATTAGAAGTTGAGGGCAGTCTCAGTTGTATAGCAGGTTGTATAGCAAGTTTGTGCCAGTTTGAGTTACATGAGACCCTGCCTCAAAAAGGTAATTGCTTTATTTTGGATTGAGTTTATACCAAATACTCATTTCTATTTAATGTCTTCATTTGATGTTTACTTTTTTGTGTTTGTTTTGTTGTGGTGGGTTTTTGAGACATGGTCTCTTTGTAGCCCTGGCTGTCCTGGAACACTCTGTATGTGTGCAGCAGTATGGCCTCAAAGAGGTCCCCCTGTCTCAGTCTCCTGAGTACTGATACTAAAGGTGGCTGGCTTCTTTTTTTAAACGATTTTTAATTTTAAGACAAGGTCTTATATGGCCTGAAACTTGCTGTAGCCAAGGTTGTCCTTTAACTCCTGATCTCCCAATTAAATTAGAAGTATTTGGAGGATTCTCCCTTATTTGTAGTGCTGATGCTTGAGACTTGGGTATATTTTAAGTTTAACCATAAGAAGGAAATTGTACTGTGAATAAGGGGTATACTTTTTGTTTTTTGGTTTTTGAGACAAGGGTGGTTTCTCTGCGTAACAGCCCTAGCCTGGCCTTGAACTCAGAGATCCGCCTGAGAGATCCGCCTGCCTCTGCCTCCCTAGTGCTGGGATTAAAGGCTTGTGCCATCACCACCTGGTTCAGACAGTATTTCAGATAAGCTTTTCCTGTCTTTTGCCAACTTTTCTTACCCTTCTCTTTGGCCCAGACCACTTTAATCTCCCATACTACTACTTCCCACCTCTTTGTATGTATATATACATAAACACACACATACACACATCTATATTTCCCCCCCTCAAAAAAAAAAATCAGTGAATAATGGAAAGCCAAGCATGATGGTTCATAGCTGTAATCCCAGCATTTGGGGGGTGACAAAAGGATTGGCACAAATACCATGCCAGACTGACTAGTCTGGGCTAATAGTAAGTCCTATTCCAGGCTTACCTCAGGCATGATGCAAGGCACTACTACCACCCCCAAAGAGAGACAAGAAAAAGTAATGGACTGGAGATAGCTAGCTCAGTGTAGGTTTTTGTTGTTTTTTAAAGGCTTATTTGGGCTTATCCTCAAGTGCAAGGTCAAGGGCCTTCATCTAGTAATTGCCTTGTTGGTAGAGACCCCAGGTAGTACATAGCATCATATTACAAGAGACAAAGAATGACACATGTGTGAGTGTGTATGTGTGTCTGTCTGTCTCCATCCGTCTGTATAGCCATCAGTCTGTCTTTTCTGTCAGTAACCTGCTCTTCCTCTTACCCAGGATATAGTCATAAGGTTTATGCTAATAATATTATTTAAACCTAATCACTTTTCAGAGGCCCCTCCAGCACTGTAGTTGTACTGATTTTCCACCTTTGAATTTCTCCTAATAGACATTTCAACACTTGTTCCTTGGGGAATACTCTCAAACCATATCCAAAACATAACTGTAGGGTCAGGATAAGACAACTCTTGAAGATTGGGATCTGATGATGGCAACAGGAATAGTTTCAAATGAAATTTTTTCTGAACATTTCTAGGTGTCAAAGATCCATATTTATTACAGTGAGGCTTGATATTCTCCAAATAAGGTTATATATGTATGTGACCTGTGAATGGAAATGGCTCTCTATCCTCTTCCTGTTACACAGTTTGCTTTTCACTCTTGTGATTTATTTTTATCATTATTATTATTAATAGCGACAGGCTCTCTTTGTAGCCCTCCATTCACTATAAATTCACTAGGCTGACCACAAACTTGCCTCTGCCTCCTGGATGCTGGGGTTAAAGATATATGCTACCATGCCCTCTTATAATAACTTTTTTAACATAAATATGGAGACAGTGTATCATGGGTTATTGTCTACAGACTTAGAAAGTTTGAAATGATTTTGAACATTGGTTTTGTTTAAATGAGGTAAAGAGCCAGGCGTTAGTGGCATATGGCCTTGAGTTTAAGGATCTCTGAATTTGAGGCCAGCCTAGGTTGGTCTACAGAGGAAGTTACAGAGGACAGCCAAAACTCATAGAGTTTGGTTTTTTTGTCTTAAAAAACCAAAAGAAAAAAAAAAAAAATTCATTTTATCATTTATGTTCCTTTTTTTTTTTCTTTAACTTAATAGCTTATCATTATTAAGTTATCTCCCTATACCTAATTAAATCTTTTGGGGAGGGGAAATACTTTAGCTTTGAGTTCTAGCTTCTAACTAAATTGAAGGAGTTTGGGAAAGTCTACCACAAAGTAATACTGTTTGGCATACGCATACAGGCTACTTTGATATATATAAACAGCAGATGTAGAAGAGGCTTCCTGAATGCTTCTCCATTACCTAGAGATAGATCTTGCAAAAGGAATTTAGTTCCTTCTCAGGGAGTTTAGTAAATGACAGAAACTTAACTTACTTAACAGAGGAAAAGAAGTGGATAGCATACCCAGATTTATCACAAGCTATCACCTGTTCTAAGAGTCGTTCATATCTGATTGTATCCTAATTGTCTCTTAGGATACACATAGAAAATCTCAAAGCTCTTACCATCCTGTCTCAGACTCAGTGCTGTGATTGCAGGCAGGTACTACCATGCTCAGCTTTAAGTGCCTAAATGTCGCTTTTGTTGGATGTTTACCCTGTGCACCTAACATTTGTGTACCTTTTTTCTTGTTAATCTATTTACTTCATAGTCTCAATTTTTATCAGTTTTTATCATAGAGCAGTGGTTCTCAACCTGCAGGTGGGAGGGGACATCAGATATTTGCATTATAATTCATAACAATAGCAAAATTACAGTTATGAAGTAGCAAGAAAATATTTTTATGGTTGGGGTCACCACATTATGAGAGACTGTATTAAGGGGTCACAGCATGAGGAAGGTTAAGAACCACTGCTCTAGAGGATAGAGAGATTTTCTCTCCTACACAAGTACCCCTCAGAAGATGTGTACACTGTTTCTTTTCTTTTTTTTAATTGATTAATATTTTTATGTGCAAGTGCTCTGCATTTATACCTGCATGCCAGAAGAGGGCGTCAGATCTTATTATAGATGGTTGTGTGGTTGCTGGGGATTGAACTCAGGACCTTTGGAAGGGCAGCCAGTGCTCTTGACTGCTGAGCCATCTCTCCAGCCCCTGTACACTATTTCTATATGTGTGAGCCTGTTTTTTTTTTTTTTTATTTATTTTCACATTTTGGTTTTTCAAGACAGCATTTTTCTATGTAGTCCTGGAACTAGCTGTGTAGACCAGACTGTCTTGAACTCAGAGATTTACCTGTGTCCACTGCCAGAGTGTTGGGATTAAAGGTGGGCAACACCACTACCTCCCCATCTATTTTATTTCTTTAACTATACACAATAGTTTTCATTTTAAGTAACCCATTTCTTAAATTGCTTATTTTATGATTGTAACAAGTAACTTCAGGAAATGTTTGGCTATTAAGTGAGTTGAAAATCTTTGGTACATATCTTTAATCCCAGAACTCTGGAGCAGAGGTAGGCAGGTGGGTTCCTGAGTTCCATGCCAGTAGGCCAGTCAGTGCTGCAGAATATTGTAACACACCACACTCAATATTAGGGATACCATCACTAAAAGACAGGGTCTTTGACCTAAATTATTAAAACTTTTTTTTATGTAAAAGCTAACCATTATCTACTGGTAAATGAAGAAGCAGGTGAACTTGAATGTTACGGCAGGTCTCCCCGCCGGCCTCCCGGTCCCGCCGCCACGTGGGCCCACAGCCGCGCCAGCCCCAAATAACACTCAGAGACTCTGTATTTGATACAATCCTGTTGGCCAGTTACCATTATTGTTTATGGGCTAGCTCTGTCTTAATTATTAACCCATTTTTACTTATCTAAGTATTTCCACGTGGTCGTCTTATGGGGAGCTGCGTGGCAGGCTTCCTGCTCCTTCCCCGGCTACATCTCGACTCCACCTACTACTTCCTCTTCCTCCTCCTAGTCTCCTAGCCCCACCTATCTAGTTTTCTATTGGCCACAGGGCTTTATTAACAGTATGAGAAACATATATACAGAATCACATCTCCCATCATCTCCTCTTTTCTGTCTAAAAAGAAGGGGTTTAACCTTAACATAGCAAAATATACCATACAACAATTATCAAATAAGAATCACAGTTAACAATATTTAGTCCATTAACATTTTGTAAGACTTAAAGAAAATATCATCTATCCTATCTTTGTCAGTCTAAAGACCTATATGTAACTTATTTTTAATCCTAACTAAGAAAAACTATAATCATAACTATCTGTCTTCAACTCCTTCAAAGACCACAGAAGGATAATATATAAACTCCAGAAATGACAGAGACAATGCATTGCCTGGTCAGTCACCTGAAGTTCTTCTGTAATGTTCCATCTTCAGCCCATAGGCCATAATGTGTGTCCAGACTCCTCAATAAGGCAGGAAACTTTTCTCTGTGTCCTGTAGACTATCTGGCTGTCTGGCAGCCTCTTCCATGAAACAGGAATCCTGTAGCAATGTCCATCTTGCATCAGCAGTTACCTCTTTGTGGGTCCTGCATGTCCAGTTTCTACAACATAAAGTCAAACAGTTCAGAAGAGCAGTACCTTGCCCAAATGGCTAGTCTTGCCATATTAGAAGCAAACTCCATAATGTGTTTCTTCGATGTCCGTCTTCCTTTTTGATGCAGGTGGTGTTACCAGGAGCAGTTGTGCCTCACTGTCAAGAAAAACCCTAAACCATTTTAAATGCCATATTCTGTAGGTCTTTGAAAGGTTTGAAGAATGCCTATCCATCTCAAATACATCTCTATATATCTAGAAATCCAAACTAACTTAACTCCCATAGGTAACTCTCTATAATCTGTACTAAATTATTACATTACATTTTCTAATGAGCTATATAAACACAATACCTAAACAAGAGGAGAAATATACATATTACAAAATTGACCTTAAATTGTATCAATAAAAGAAAATCCATTCCAAAGCAAAGTATTCATATCTATACCTTAATTCCCTTTTTTACCTTTACAAGGATTGCTTGTGTCATTAACCATTTATAACCAAGCCCATATAAATGAAAACAAACATTTATAAACAATATTTGGGATTTTGGGCGTCGTTCTTTCCAAACTACTTCCTGCTGGTAGAGGGCTCTGTCATGGGGGTCCAAAGAAGATGCAGAAATCTTGGCTGTAGTGTGCAAGGCTTTGTCTCAACTGCTTTGAATGTTGGATCATCTGGGGAGCTGTTTCAGGGGGTCTGGCTTGATCAAACCACATAAGTCTGGAAAGAATCCATAGCTTTTCATTTTCTGTGGAAACAAAAATAAAAATCCTTTTCCCCAGTAACTTGTCCTTAGGCTTGAATTTTTGAGTCAAAGCATTTTTAAAATATATAAATTGAATTAATCTAGCAGCATTTCTTTTATTAGTAGTTGTTTTCTCAGCAATCAAATAATTTAAAGACAACAGAAGCACGTATAGTATCCAAAATTTCTCTGTGTTTTCCATCTTTACGTGGCTTTTTTATTATTCTATTTCTTCTACTTCTATTTTTACATATTTTGAGACAGGGTTTCTCTGTGTAACTTTTATCTGTCCTGGAATTCATTGCATACCAGGTTTACTTTGAAATCACAGAGATCTGCTTGCCTCTGTCTGCCGAGTGCTGGGATTAATGGCGTGTGCCATTACATCCATCCATTTAATTCCTTTTTTCTTTTTAAACCATTGTATCCCGTTTCTTTATCTCTCCCAAGCCAGCGTATTTTTTAAAACACAGTGTAAACCTTCATTGCAGCTCTTGTACACACCAATGAATTGTTAGCAGAGCTCTTTAAAAGCCAGGAGGCTTTTTGCCGCTTATGCTAATTTTGGAAACTTCCCTTAAAGGAGCCACGCAAATCTCTGTCTACAACAAAACAAATCCAACGGAGAAAATGCTGCTACTAAGAAGTCTTGCTAGTCTCTGTTCCTTTGTTTCTAAAACATTTCTTAAGCTCTTATTAGTTTTAAGTGAAAGTTCTTAAAAGTTTTAAGTGAAAGTTCTTATAGCCACGTTGGGCGCCATTTGTAGCATGTAAGTTTCCGCCAGCCCGCCAGTCTGGGCCCACAGCCGCGCCCCATAAGACGACCACATGGAAATACTTAGATAAGTAAAAATGGGTTAATAATTAAGACAGAGCTAGCCCATAAACAATAATGGTAACTGGCCAACAGGATTGTATCAAATACAGAGTCTCTGAGTGTTATTTGGGGCACACGTGGTTGCAGGACCATGGCAGCAGAATCAGTGGCAGCCGGCGGGGAAACCTGCCTTAACACTTGAAGTTTGGATATATTGTCTTTGTACTGACTTGAAAATCACATGCTTTTCTATTCTGTTAGCCTCATTATTTGTAATTGTTATTTTGTGCAATCAGTCTTGGTTTTAAGATATATTTCCCATAAGGTTCTTTTTCACATTGAAATGCTGAATAGAGATGTACTGATTGGGAGAGCAAAGTCTGGCCAGGCCTTAATCACAGCACTCAGGGGGCAGAGGCTGGCAGATCTTTTGAGTTTGAGGACAGCCTGGTCTACAAAGCTACACAGAGAAGCCCTGTCTCAAAAAAGAGCAAAGTCTGGATCCAGGTTGTCTAGACTCAAAAGTAAGATTCTCAGGGCTGGAGAAAGGGCCCTGAGAAAAGTTAAGAGCACTTGCTGCTCTTACAGAGGATCATCCACATAGCAGCACACAACTGTCAACACTAATTCCAAGAGATAGATGATCTCTTCTGGCCTCCGAGGGAACCGGGCACACACATGGTACACACACAAACATGCAAGCAAAGCACTAATACACATGAAATAGTAAAAATGAATCTTTAAAAAATAAAATTCTGACTCAGGTGGTGGTGGTGCATGCCTTTAATCCTAGCACTTGGGAGGCAGAGGCAGGTGGATCTCTGTGAGTTTGAGGCCAGCCTGGTCTACAGAGCTAGTTCCAGGGCAGGTAGGGCTACACAAAGAAACCCTGTCTTGACAAACCAAAATAAAATAGTTATGGATGTGGCTTAGGGTGGGACCTTGCCTCTTCCAGAGGTCCTGAGTTCAATAACCAACACCCTCATGGTGACTCACAATCATTTATAACTATAGTCCCATGGAATCTGATGCCTTCTTCTGGTGTGCAATTATACACACAGATAAAATACCATATGCATAAAGTTCATAAATAAATCTTCCAAATTGCGCTCTATAGCCAGGCATGGTAACCCACACCTTTAATCCCATCACTGGATAGGCAGGCACAGGTGAATCTCTGCATTCCAGGTCAGCCTAGTGAGTTCCAGTACATGGTGAGTTCCAGGGCAACACAGAAACCCTGTCTCCACACAAAAAAAAAAAGTAAATAAATAAATGAAAATGTTTGGAGTCCCTTAAGGGTGGTGGAAACCCCTCAAAGGCTGACCAACTTTGCTGCCATGCAGACCCAGATCTAGCACTTTTGAGTTGGTTCATCCCAACATCTCCATCTACAAAGCTCTGGAGCACATGGAGGAGTTGGTCCTGCAGAACCAGATGTCATCACTGAATGCTGTGGTCCTGGACCTGCTTGCAGGATACAAGCCCAAACGTAGAGCAGAATCACTCTGACTCTGGGCAGCAGCAGAGTATCTATGATGAGTTCTGGCACTGGTCCAATATTTATGGTGTGACAGAAACCAGAGTCCTTGAACCAGACCAAGGACTTGTAGTCATATTTGCATGTAAAGCTATTTGGGCAAAATGATGTGTGTGACACACTATAGTTTCCAGTGTCATTTTGAGGAAGGAATATACAATGGAGAGGTGGGAAAGATGGAGGAACAGAGAGGTACACATGCAATGGAAAGGCTAACTAGAGAGTCTATTGTGATGACAGGTGTGAGAGAAGGCTGTGTTACCACTGAGGGCCATACAGATGTCTGTTTCTGCTGCCAGCAAGGGGGTGGGGAGGTCTGGATATGCAGGGCCATGCAGATGTCCATGGTCTGTGCTGTTGATGTCTGTGGGCCATGCTGCTGCTGCTGAGGGCCCTGTTGCTGTTCATGGGCTGGGTACTGTACGGGACCATATTGGTGCTCTTAGCCTGTATTGTCCCAGATTCCATGTTGATGTCACTGATGGCTGTGATGGTGTCTTTGGCTCGTTTTTTGACAGAGAGCCGTGCTGATGTCCGTTGTCTTTACTGTCACCAGAGACCATGTGGATACCCACGATCCATGCCTTCTGACTATAAAAGGCAAGGAAGCTACTTGAGCAGTGGCATCAATGACTGCAGACTCAGTTAGAAAGAGGGATGTGGAAGATTTCTGTGACAATTACTACTCCAACCTCTCTCCCCCCCTGGTCCCCTGAAGTGACAGCCTAGACAGGAACCATTGAGAACTCTTGGTTTTTAAGACAGAGTTTCTCTGTGTAGCCCCTGATATCCTGTAACTCACTCTGTAGACCAGGCTGGCCTTGAACTCAGATCTGCCTGCCTCTGCCTCCTGAGTCCTGGAAATAAAGGTGGACTCCATCATCACCTGGCTTTGAAGAGAACTCTTAAACATTGTGGCAAGGATACCGAAGTATAGCATTCTGCAACTGAGGGCTTCTGGCATGGGTGTGGGTGGGGAAAGGCTCCCTTTTCTTTAAAGGGATGGCTACTGGGAGTTTGAGCATGCTCCAGTGAATATATAAGCAATACAAATTAGATGTGTTTTGTTTTCTTCTCTTTTTGGTGGTGGTGGTGTTTATAAAGTAGCGGATAGACAGACCTGTGAGGACTAGAAAGTGAGTGTCATCAATGTGTATGATTTGAAATTTCCAAATAAAGTCAATAAAAGTAATATATTGGGGCAAGTTTGGGGCCTTTTGTTTGCTTTATTTATTTATTTATTTATTTATTTATTTATTCATTCATTCATTCATTCATTCACTTATTCATTCATTTGTTATGAGTAGTTTCCTTGCTGGTCTGGTCCCAGAGCCGCACCAGCCCCAAATAACACAGAGAGATGCTGTATTTGATATAAAGCTATTGACCAGTTACTAGTTTCTTATTGGCTAGCTTTGTCTTAAATATTAGCTCATTTCTATCAATCTAAGTATTTCCATGTGGTCTCATCTTACTGGAGAGAGGGCCTGGCATTCTGCTCTCTCTGTCCTCCATGTTGAATCTCCTCCCTACTCCTTCCGGAATCCTCCTTGTCTCCTAGTTTCTTATTGGCCAACAGTGCTTTATTCATTAACCAATACGAGAAACATATTTACAGAATGACATCTCCCATCATTTGTTTGTTTGTTTATTGAGACAGGATCTCACTACATAGTCCCGGCTGGCCTTGAAGTCATCGAGATCAACCTACCTCTGTTTCCAGAGTGCTGGGATTTAAGGTGTGCATTACTATGCCCAGCTTGGAAGAAATCTTTAAAGTTTATAAAACTTTATCTGTGTGCCTAAACTGATACTTGTGTGTATGCACACACAGTCCTTTATCATGCTGCCTGTTCTCAGCAGGGTCACTGCCTGAGACTGGGCCTCGTGTTTTCTTGGCAAAGCCAGAATCCAGGAAACTAAGCAGTCCTTCTGTGTGTGCCCATCTCAGGCTGGAGTTGAATGGATTTTGGGTTTCCTGGCCTGTGACATGAGCACTGGGATCAGAACTTTGGTCCTGATGGCTGAGCCACCTTTCCAGAGATGTTTTTGTATGGCATTGCCTTCTGTTTATTTTTGTGCTTGAAAAAAACAGGTTTTCTGAGTTTGTAGCAGTGATGGTTAAGGAACTGTGCTGCTAATTTTATATTAGCTTGACACAAGCTATACTCATCATCTGAGAAAGCACACTGAGCAAACTGTGAGGAGCAAGCTAATAAGCAGCACTCATTCCACCACAGGCTCGGCATCAGCTTCTGTTCCCATCTGGTCTGAATTCCTGCTTTGACTTCTCTCAGACAGGCTTGCATGTGGCAAGCACCTTTTACAAGCTTGCTATTTGCTGGCCATGAATCTAATCTTTTGGTCATATCTTTGTGTTTTATTGTTTACAATGTGTGTTTATTGTTGTTTAGAGTGTGTGTGTGTGTGTGCGTGTGTGCGTGTGTGCGTGTGTGCGTGTGTGCGCGCGTGTGTGCGTGTGTGCGTGTGTGCGTGTGTGCGTGTGTGCGTGTGTGCGTGTGTGCGTGTGTGCGTGTGTGCGTGTGCGCTTGAGTTGTATCCTGGAACGCTCAGGAAGCATTTGGAGATCAGAGAATAATTTTTAGGATTCCAGTCTCTTATCATCTGGTTTCCAAGGATCAAATTTTGATTACTAGGCTTGACTCATCTTACTAGCCCATGATATTTTTCATGATATTTATTTTTATTTTCTTGTTTTTTTTTTTTCAAGGAGTGGACTTATCCTATGAGACGGGAGATGCAGGTACAACAACTTTTAATTTATTTAAGACAACCCTTCCCATTATTAAATAACTAACACTTCACAAAGGAGACCTGCTGGCTCATTATCTGTAGATTTGTCATATTTACCTAGTTAAGAGTATTATATAATGTATATGTGCATTAGAATATCACATGGTAAATATGTGCTATTTGCGTCAATAAAATTTTAGTATGTGAAATGAATTATTTATCTTGCTTGGATTAGATTCAAGGTCAGAACAATACATGGATGTGCTTGAGGAGCCACTGCTTAAGAGCACTGGGTGCTCAAGTGCCTTACTTATCTTCTGAGTTTCTTTCTCTCAACCTTCATGCTTTATCAAACCCCAACTCATTCAGAAGGGGAGAGAAAAGAAACTTCCCTTTGAAACTTTTAGCTAAATGTGAGTACATATGAGAACTAACTTGATGCTATGGGGAATGTAAATAAAAGTAAAATGTAATTCATGTTTGTAAAATGCTGTTGAGTCTATTCCTATAATTTCTGCACTCCAGATGCTGAAGCAGGAGGACTGCCTGGAGTTCAGGGCCAGCCTTAGCTGTGTTAATTATAGCTTAGTTTTGCTTTTGTTTACTGTGATGACAATTGGGTCCTGTTTTATCCTGTGCTGCTTATTCTTGAGGTGAGAACAGGGTTTGAGCATGAGTTCCTGCTGACCTAGAACTATGTAACTCAGCTTGACTTAAACTCTTCTGTGCGCTGGGGTTATAGATATATTCCACTATACCTGGCTCTTTCTTGTATTGCTTCTATTTTGACCAAATAAAAAGTTAGTGTAAGTCTAAAGGGAGACTTTTCTTTATGCCTGTTTTATTTTTAGGCTGTAGCAGAGGCTAGAACCTAGAAAGGTTTTATTAATGTGAACATCAATAATACAATGTGCTGATTTTGTTCAACATACTTATAAAAAGTATTACAGGATCTCAGATATCTGGCTTTTTAGAGTAAAATTTAATTTGGGATCATCTCACTTGAATTTATAAAGGCACATCTGTGTTTCTTATACCAGTTTCCTAAATGTGGCTGGAAAATGTGTTAGTATTCAGGCATCTGTACTGGCATGCCCTTAGGGTTCTGACAGGATAAACCCTTGGCTGTAGCCACTAAGAACACCCCCTGTGTACATTCACTACCTTTCCTTTTAAAAGGGCCCTGCCCACCTCCCATCTTTCTTCTTTTTCTCTCTCTTTCCCCCTCTCTTCCACCACTCTTGTCCCAGGGACCAGTCTCTACCCCTACCTCTGCCCCTTCTCCTGCCCCTACTCTCTCTTCCAATAAACCTCCTTTGTGAGTCCTGTTGTATGGAAAGACTTCTCTTTGAGTCATTTTTTAAAACTTAAAACAAAATGCTCCTTGAATAAAGTTTTAACCAGAATATTGCAGAGCCCCTTCATGCACAGTTATATGGTATGTATTTGCTATAGGTTTAAACTTTACATATGTATTTTTTTCCTCTAGGAAGTTTTGCCTGGATTGTTCTTAGGCCCATACTCTTCTGCTATGAAAAGCAAGGTATGAACTTTAGATTAGGGTCTCCAAGAGGCTTTAGTAAACCAACTTTTTATTAAGTTTTTAATAGTAAGAGTTTTATACTGGGGACTACTTATATACAACTGTGTTCATACTACTTGTACCTACTTCCAAATTTTCTAGACCATTAATAGTTTTGATGTGAGCAGGGTGGTGTTGTGCACGCCTTTAATCCCAGCACTCAGGAGGCAGAGACAGGAGGATCTCTGTGAGTTCGAGGCCAGCCTGGTCTATAGAGTGAGTTCCAGGACAGCCTCCAAAGCTACACAGAAAAACCCTGTCCCCCCAAAAAACCCAAGAATTGATGAAGTTAAACAAATAAACAAACAGTTACTTCTGTTCTTGTCAGGTATCTTCTGAATAATATTAGATACATGCAAAGTATCAGAGGAGGAAATAAAACATTTTGTTAATGTTTACCAAAATAAGAGTGCATGTTTTATAGTTATTCTTCTTTTTTGAAGACTAGAGTCTGAGGATCCATTCAGTTAGGAAAGCACTGTCCTGTAGTCCTTTGGACCCTACAGATTAGAAATAGAATTTTTCAGTTGCTCAGTTAAAATCGGGATGTGTGTGTGTGTGGTGTGTGTCTTATTTTCATATATAGTGCTGTTCTTGGCACTTCCTAAGGGATTCAGCTGTGTGAATGATGGTGATGATACTAATTCTCTTTGAATGTTACACAGTGTGGAACATTGTGTAGCAAATACTTCCCTAAGGACTTGCTGATTCAGAAAGTCAGTTTGTTTGTTTGTTTATTTATTTATTTATTTATTTATTTATTTGGTCTCATAGTTCCATGATATAATTTTCAGAGTCATCCTGAAATTGAAAGGCTCTTGATAGTTGAGGTGACCAGCAAGGAAGATAGAAAGGCTAGGTGGTGTAAAAGTGAATAAGCAAATACAGGTTTTGACTTCCTAGAAGATGGTGTCAGCAAAGCTGTTGCCCCAGTAATGTGATGTTGACCAGGTGCTGGTTGTGCCCTTATTAGAATGTGTAATTATGCCTAGTTAATGGATTTCACTATAACATTTTTGTGGGATGTATATACACTATTTTGATCTTATTCAAACACATACCTATTACCATCTCCTGTCCCCCACTAACTCCTGATAATCCTCCTCCCAACTCATATTGTGTATGTGTTCATATTTCTCAACCTGAGTTACCTTAATAATTGCCCAACTTTCTTCTCATACCACCTCCCAAAAAGTACCTGTCAACAGTGAAAAATAATGAAGATAAAGAAACCTAGAGGGATAAATCCCTTTTTCAATATTTATTTACTTAATGGCATAGCTCTTACTACATTCAAACACCATTTAAATAAAAGATAAATGCAGGTGCTTTGGTATCCAGTTATCTATTTCTTTTTATAATTTTTGTCTGTATTTAGAGGGTAAGGTCCAAGTTTTTTTATACATATAAATGCATCTGTTGAAAGGTACAAATATTCTTTTGCTGTAACACTATAGAATTTTATTCTGATAAGGTTTGCCTTACTTAGTCTAATGTACCTTCAAAGCTTTTGAAGGATATTTTTTTGTTTGTTTGTTTTGCTTTGCTTTTTGTTGTTGTGTGAGATGGGGTCATTATGTAACTCTAGCTGGCCTGGAACTTGCTATGTAGACCAGGCTGACCTCACTAAGATCCACTGCCTGTGTTTTAGTTTAGGGTTTCTATTGTCCTGATGTAGCACCATGACCAAAAGGCAAGTTGGGGAGGAAAGGGCTTTCACTTCAGTTGCTGTTTATCACTGAAGAAAGTCAGGACAGGAACTCCAACAGGGCAAGATCCCAGAGGCAGGAGCTGATACTGAGGCCATGGAGGGGAGCTGCTTACTGGCTTGCTTCCCATGGCTTACTCAGCCCACATTATAGAACCCAGGACCAACAGCCCAGGAATGGTACCACCCACCATAGGCTGGGTCCTCCCCCATTGATCACTAATTTAGAAAGTGCCTTACAGCTGAATCTCATGGAGGCCTTTCCTCATCTGAGTCTCCTTCCTCTCTAGCTTGGGTCAAGTTGATACATAAAACCACCCAGTACAGCCTGCTTTTGCCTCCATGCCCAGTTACAGCAGATTTCTTTATGTCCTCTTACAGTTTTTCAAATTAGTAAAATTAAATAGATACAGAAACCCCATCTTGATCATTAAGTGTAAATCAAGGAATGAATGCTGAATTTATATAGAAATATGCATACCTGTGACTATACAACATTGGGTTATTATTAATCCTGTCAAACACTGCTGAGTAATCTATTAAACACTCCTGCCTATATCCTAGGATATACTCAGAAAATAAAAGATAACTGAACTCTAATCTATACTCACAAGAAATTTAATATTTAAGACTTTGAAGGACAGGTTCCAAAGCAGTAGTGAGAAACCCTGTCTCGGGACCACCCCCCCCTCACCCCGCAAAAAAAAAAAAAAGTCCTTGAAAACCAGGGTTGGAGAGATGACTCAGTGGTTAAGCCAGTATTCCAGAGGTCCTGCATTCAATTCCACATGGTGGCTCATAACCATCCTTTTGTAATGCGGTCTGGTGCTCTCTTCTAGCTTGCAGGGCAGGTATACTTGCAGACAAAACACTGTATACATAATAAATAAATAAATCTTAGAAGACTTTGGAACCATATTGTCTTAGTCAACTTGGACACCACTAATAAAATACCATGGTGAGGATGACTTGCCTCCTACAATTGTGGTGCCTGCATTTCACAGTGTGCTCCTGGGAGCCTGACTTGGCTTTTGGATGGTAGTCACATGGGGACAGAAGGAACAGGTTCTTTTTGTCATATAAAGGTCATGTTCCAACATGGGATTTCCATATCATGGCCTTGTTTATGTCTTTATAGTACACATTTTCTTTTTAATGTTTTTCCCCACTCTCACGTAACAGAATGGAGCCACAGAGCCACGACTCATTGGCAAAGCTGAGATTTCTAGCTTAGGTTCTCATGATTCTAACACTCAATGATTTTAGCCATGATTGTTAATAGTACTGGTTTCTTGACAAGTTATCTTTAAGCCCTCATCAAGCTCTAGAATTAAACATAAGTAGTGTCCATATTAAACTTTAGAGAACATTTTGTGTGTTAATCTTGAATCTTTGAATTATCTTGTGGATCACATCTGGTCTATTACCATAAAATTAGCTTTAGTCATCTGTACTTAAGGATTAGATATGAGTCCTGTCTCTTTTGTTTTTAAGCTTATATTATGGTAAGATGATGTTTTGTACTTTATAAACTATTATTATTTCTCCCCATTTTTATAGCTACCTATATTACAGAAACATGGGATAACTCATATAATTTGCATACGGCAAAATATTGAAGCAAACTTTATTAAACCGAACTTTCAACAATTGTTTAGGTAAGAATTATTTCTGTCATTTATAGAAAAATGTTAAGGTCAAATATGTAATATTTTTTATTGTCACTGATCTTTGAAGTGTTTAGGATTGAACCCAGAGCCTCAAGAGTGCTAGGTAAGCATTCTGCCTGTCCTGAAATGTACTTGTTTCTAGTTTATTACACAATATAACTTTCTTCTGTACCCACTTATTTTGTAAAATATCAGGTATATGGTAATATTTTAATAGAATTTATTTTAAAATATTTAAGTCATGTTCATAATTCTAGAGGCTTAGAAGAATATACACTAAAATGTATGTTTCTGTAATCTTATCTCCTACTCAGTCTCCTTCCCCAAAGTCATCTGTTATCTCTTCGTTATGTGCCCATTCAGGAGCATACTAACTAACCCTCTTTTACTAATTTTGAGTCTGCTCCTCACCCCACTCCCTACTGCTGCTTACACATGGAGATCAAGGAATAACTTGTCTTTTGTTCACAGCAGCATATGCCAGGTTAGTTGGCCCACAGGCTTTGGGGAGTTCCCTGTCTTCCTCCCATCTGGCCATAGGAGTACTGGGCTTACAGATGTGAACTTCCAAGCCTAGCTTTACTTTTCAAGATACTGTTTTTAATTATGCGTGTGTATTTCTGTGGATATGTGCACTGAATGCAGATACCCCTGGGGTTGGACTTACAGGTGATGGTCACCTACCAGAGTTGGGTATAGGAATGAAATGGAAGTTCTTCATCTTCAAGGGCAGTCTGTTCTCTTAACCACTGAACCATCACTCTAGCCCCCATATCTAGCTTTCTTAAAAAAAATGTTTAAATTTTATTATTTTCACTTTAAGGTAGGCCCTGTTTACATAACTCCATGTTAAAACATAACTCCATGTTTTATGTGTGCTTTTTCTTTGCCTTGGTTTATTTTGTCTTGTTGGTTTTTGATTCTTTGTGTATGTAGAAGGGGTGTGTGCCTATTTTTAAAGAAATATGTGTATGGGTGTTTTGCCTGCATGTATGTCTGTGTACCAGTTGTGTGATTGGTGCCCATGGAGCCTTGAAGAGAACATCAAATCCCCTGGAACTGAAATTAACAGCTATGAGCTGATGCTGAGCAGTGGTGGCATACGCCTTTAATCCCAGCACTCGAGTGGCAGAGGCAGATTAATCTCTGTGAGCCCAAGGCCCAGCCTGGTCTACAGAGCAAGTTCCAGAACAGCCAGGACTATTTCACAGAGAAACTCTGTCTTGAAAAACTAAACAAACAAAAGAATATTATGTAACTAAGCAAGAATGAAATAGACATGTGTGTTGATCTTAGTGATTACAAGAACAAAGAAGAGTACACGTAGATGTATATTCTCAGTATTTAAAATATTTGTGCTTTATGCATATATATATATATATGTATATGTTTTGCCTGCATGTATATCTCTGCACCATGTGTGTACCTGTAGAGGTCAGAGGGCATTAGATCCCCTGGAGTTACAGTTGTGAGCTGCGTTGGTGCTGGGAATTAAACCCAGGTCCTCTGCAAGAGCAGCCAGTGAGTGCTCTTAACTGCTGAGCCATTTTTATATATTATATGTACATGAAGTCCTGAATCAACACACTTTAAGCTTGAGTAGTTGCTTCTGAGAAGGGAAATTCATGGTCCAGGATGGTAAGAAATCAGTTTTTCATTCTGTATAACTTTTCTACTGTTAGAATGTTTTCCTTTCTGCAAATCAGTATGCTGCCCAGGCTGGACTCAAAATTTATTTTCCTGCCTCAGCCTCCCATGGAGCTGGAATTATCACTGGGTATTGCTGCATTGTGCAGTAGTATTTAAATATATATATATATATATATATATATATATATATATATATATATATATATTCATATTCTCCCTCCCTCCCCCCCTCTCTCTCTTATTCTGTATATAGTCTTCTGCCTGCCAGAAGAGGGCACCAGATCTCATTATAATAGTAGCTGGGAATTAAACTCAGGACCTCTGGAAGAACAGCTAGTGCTCTTAACCTGAGTCATCTTTCTAGCCCAAAGGTTTAGGTTTCTTTGTGTACGTCTTGCTGTCCTTGAACTCAGCGATCTGCCTTTCTCTATCTCAGAGTGTTGAATATAAAGGCATGGGTCACCACACCCAGCCAAGTTTTTAAATATTAAAATATTTAAAGTTGTTTTTAACTTAGAGGAATGTTTGCTTCTCAATTTTTAGGCATGCAGGAAATGTTTGACTTACTGCAGTTTTAGAGTTGAAGGTGTTGAAAAGGTGGCAGGGAACTAAAATGATTCAAGGGTTTTGACCTGGGCCAGGGATGGTAAAATGTACTGGCTTTGAGCTGGCTGTGTTTCCTATAAAGGCCCTGGTATTCACTGGGCTGCAACTTGAGTGTTGATGGTGCTGTCTTCCTCCTATTTTCAGAGGTAACTGTGTTAAGTTTAGGAGGAGCCTGGGAAGTATAGAACAGCAATAAGAAGGCTGTAGTGTATGTAGTTCTGTCATTTGTCATCAACAATTGGGGAAATACTTCAGAAAGTAGAAATCCCCTCCCCTAGACTTTTCATGGGGTTCGAGGAGGCTGATAGTTGTAGTGGTTGCTGATGTTTGAAATGATACCATAGACCTGTCTGAGTACTATAGGTCACATCTGTTGCCAGACCCTTGTGGTTTATACATAGGTTTCTCTTGATCCTGAGCCTTCACATCTCTGTTAAGACCTGAATTTTTTGAAGTTGTTAATCTCTAAAAGGATCATTGAAAACTCATATTTTTAAAAGCCAATAATACTGATTTCATAATTTAGCTACAGTTTTGTCCTTAAAACAAGTAATGTTGGATGAGTTGAAGTTAGAAACTTTTTTGCAAATATACTAACCACAATATAATGGTGGCATCATGTTTTGTTTTCTAGCATAAACCCCAGGGTAAGAATTCTCTTAGCTGTTTTTTGTTTGTTTGTTGTTTGTTTTTTTATTGCTTTATTGAAGGTGTGATTGACTCAGTGTTTCACCTGGCTTTTTAAAAAAATATTATTTTCAGTTATGTGTAGCTATGTGAATGGGTGCATATGAGTGTGGGTATACCCTTGGAGGCCAGTGGCATCCAGCCTCCCAGGAGCTGAAGTTAGAGGAGTTGTGGGCTACCTGATGTAAGTTCTGCGAATCAAACTCTGACCCTCCGCAAGAGCAACACATGCTCTTCACTGCTAAGTCATCTCTCTACCCCCTTGTTTTGTTTTTTTGAAACTAGGATCTCAGGAACTCAGGGTGGTCTAGAACTCAGCAGTCTTGCTGCCTAGGCCCCCAAATGCTGGAACTACCTAACTGAGCCACCACACCATTTTGTTGTTATTTAGCTACCTCTGTCTTAGTTAAACATTAGGTTTCCTTTGAAATGTCCTAGAATCTTCAGAGGCAAGGAACATCTTCAGAATTCTAGAGAACCATCTTCTACTCTTCAGATAGAAATGGGAAATAGGAGTAAGCAATATATATACTTTTTGTACTAATTTTCTATATCCTCTCTGAAGCTCTCTTTACTGTTTATGGTTTTTATTTTAACTGGATAAACATGTTATACTGAAATCTCAGATGCTGTATTGCAAAGCTTTAAATGTCCTCAGACAACATAAATCTGTGACAACATAATCTCCTTAGAGATGTGATACTTTGAAAATTATTTTTCACTTTTTATATTTATCAAAAAGTTACCAGGGTCTGGAGAAGGTGGCTCAGTGGTTAAGAACACTTGACTGCTCTTGCAGAGGGCCTAGGTTTGGTTCCTAGCACCCACATGGTGGCTTACAAACCATCATAACTCCATTTTGAAGAGATCTAGTGCCCTCATTGGCCTTCTCTAGTAATAGGCACATATAAATGCAGGCAAAACTCATACATATAATAAAGTCTTCTTAAAAAGTAATTATCAGACCACAGGCATAGTGCCACATGTCTTTAATCCCAGCACTGGGAAAGCAAAGTTCCAGGACAGCAGGGGCTTCGTAGGGAGAAAAAGAAAAGAAAATGGGGGAGGGGAGGGGATAAATTTTTTTTTTTTTTTTTTAAAGGTAAAAAGTTTGGGAGGAGGATGTGGAGCCTCTATTTGGGAGGAGTAGGAGGCAGAGTGGGAACTGAATATGCTTAAAATATACTGTATGCATGTATAAAATTCTCAAAGAACTAATAATATTAAAAATAATTACAGATCTTTAAACATTAAAAATATATAAGAAAGTGGAGCTCACAGAATAAAGTATTTCTTAAAAAGTCAAACTGGGGGATGGAAAGATGGTTTAGCAGTTAACAGCACTGACTGCCATTCCAGAAGACTTGGGTTCAGTTCCCAGCTCCCACATGGCAGCTCACAACTGTCTGTAACTCCAGATCCAGGGGACCTGACACCCATGGCAAAACACCAGTGCACATAAAATACTTAAAAAAAAAAAAAAAAAAAAAAAGTCAAACTGTTAATACACAAATAATCATATACGTGAAAGATCAATAGAAATATAATTGAGGATTGTAATATATCTTTTATAATAGGATGTTATTTTGGTTTTAAAACATTGTTTTATGTCTGAGTACGCTTACCATAAATATTTTGTTTTCAGATATTTAGTTTTGGATATTGCTGATAATCCAGTTGAAAACATAATACGCTTTTTCCCTATGGTAGGTATCAGTATTTTAATATCACTTAAAATTTATGATATAAACCTATGTAGATTCTAAAACTACTTTTACTTCATTATGACTGAAAAAAAGCTTAGGTTTATTTTTAAAAGAAAGTACTTAAACTTTTAAAAGTATCACCAAGGTTTTTTTAATTTTATATTTGTGTGTGTTGCTTGAATATATGTATATGTACCATGTGTACAAAAGCCCTCAGAAGTCAGAAGAGAGCATTGAACCCCTAGAACTGGAGTTATGGATGGGTGCTGGGAATTGACCCCTGATCTTCTTCATGGGCAGTGGGCAGCAAGTGCTCTTAACTGGATAGCCATCTGTCCAGCCCCCTCACTGAGGTTTTTTGGTGGGATTTTTTTTTAATTGTATTAATTTTATGTGCATATGCTCAAGCATGAACACCATTGTGTGTGCCGTGTGTGCATAGGAAGATCAGAGGACAGCTTTTGAAAATCTGTTCTCTCCACCATGTGGCCTAGGATAGAACTTCACTGGCAAGATGGCTGCTGAGCCATCTTGTCAGCCTAAGAGTTTTGATTTTTAAAGATTAGGTGTTACTCTGTAACTCAGGCTGACCTTTTTTGTTTTACTGTATTATATGTTTATCTTACTCTACATGTTTTACTGTAACATTGTAACATATTGTCTCTTTCCCTCAGACTAAAGAGTTTATTGATGGAAGCTTACAAAATGGAGGTAAATAATATTTTTTCCATTACTAAAACATTTATTTTATATATATGAGTATTTTGCCTACATATATGTATGTGCACTACATGTGTGCCTGGTGCCTGAGGTCAGAAGAGGTCATTGGAGTACAAACAGTTGTAAGCTGCCATGTGGTTGCTGAGACTCAAACCTGATCTTTTGCAAGAACCACAATGCTCTTAGCTACCAAGCCATCTCTCCAGACTATAGGTTTGTTTTATTTTTAGGAGAATATTTTGTTGGAGTTATCTTTCAGTTGATATTTTTTTTAAATGTAGGATAGGGAAATTCTATTTTTAATATAGTAGACAATTTTCAGTGTTTCCCAGATGCTTGCTTCATCTTGTTATGCTTTTTAAATTTTTTCCAACACGCTTCTTTCAATTTCTCTCAAAATCTGTTGTATTCTCCACATAATTAAAGACTTAAACTAATAGCTAAATGGCATGTACGATATAAAATATATCGTACCTGCAACCTGATAATGTGGTTTTAGAATATTTTATGTCCAAACTCTAGTGTTTTCAGATAAAAAACTATTTTTTTTAATTTTTTTCAGGAAAAGTTCTTGTCCATGGGAATGCAGGCATCTCCAGAAGGTATGAAGGTAGATGATATTTGTCCCTTGTGTTTAGTTATGAGTTTATATTTTCTAATTGTTTCTCTATCTTCAGTGCTGCCTTCGTTATTGCATACATCATGGAGACATTCGGGATGAAGTACAGGTAAGTGAGCACATGCAAATCACATAGCACTTCACTGTCACTTAAATGGACTTACAGAAATAGTTGGGAATTTAAGGCTTAATATTTATTAAAAAATATAACCATAATTGATTAGGCAAAACTGGAAAGCTACTTGTCAGCAGGGAGTTAGTTAAAACTCTGGATACAAATTTTGGTGTTTATTTCAGTTGATGTATACTAGGTGTGGTAGGATATGCCTGTAATCAAAATACTCAGAAGACTAAAGTAGAAGGATTATTGTAAATTTCAGACAAAGGCTAGGCTGCATATTCAAGTCTACAAATTGAGACTGTGTCTGAGAAAAGAAACTTAAGCACACTCTTTTGTTAAGAAATGAATGAAAAATTAATTAGAAATTATAACACCCATATATAAATCAGCATGGTTTTTCATATCATCTTTTATAATCATAGTACATAGATTTTTAAAGAGAATAAGACTTAGGACCTTCATAACAAAGCCCAAATTTACCTAGTCTTGTGAAAGCTAGAAATCCTGTCCGTATTAACAACTCTATTATTTACCTCTTGAAGCTAGAGAAATGGCTGAGGACTTGGGTTCAGTAACCAGCACTACATGGTGGCTTACACAACTGTTAATAGTTTCAGGGGATTCAACACTGTTTTCTGACCTCCTGCAGACACACACACACACACACACACACACACACACACACACACACACACACACACACAAATAAATGTGTATGCAAGAAAGCTGTCATATACTTTGTTTGTTTTGTTTTTTTGAAATGGGGTTTCTCTGGATAGCCTTTGCTGTTCTGGAACTCACTCTGTAAACCAGGCTGGCCTCAAATTCAGAGAGATCCTGATCTCTTACATTCATTTTTCTTTCTCTGTTTTTAGAGATGCATTTGCTTATGTCCAAGAAAGGAGATTTTGTATTAATCCTAATGCTGGATTTGTCCATCAACTCCAGGTAATGAACTTGTATGTCCACTGTCTTTAAGGATTAAAATGGCTTGTCTATGCATCTTAGGTGTAGAAGTTACTTTGTAAGTACTTGATATTACTACAATCTGACTAAACTAATGATTATTCCAATTTGCATTTTTATTTGAATGGTATTTTAGTTTTGGTTTGAGTTTTTTGGAGATAAGTTCTCTCTAATATGTATTTCTGACTGTCCTCAAACTCACAGATCTGCCTGCCATGGACCACTTCACCCAGCCCTTAAAAGTATCCTTCCTTCCTTCCTTCCTTCCTTCCTTCCTTCCTTCCTTCCTTCCTTCCTTCCTTCCTTCCTTCCTTCCTTCCCTCCCTCCCTTTCTTTCCTTTCATTCATTATATATACACAGTGTTCTGCCTGAAAGCCAGAAGAGGGCACCAAATCTAATTACATGTGATTGTGAGCCACCATGTGGTTGCTGGGAATTGAATAGCAAGTACTCATAACCTCTGAGCCATCTCTCCAGCTCCTAAAAGTATTTTTTTTCTTAAACTGGCTCTGGTGGCTCTTGTCTGTAATCCCAGAACTCAAGAAACTAAAGCAGGAAGATTGTCATGAATTCTAGGCAAGCCTGGGCTGCAATTGCAGTTCCAAGAAAATGGGTTAAACATACATTGTTAAATTACAATAGAGGATCCCCACAAAACAAAATAAAAACCAAACCCTAAAACAGAAGAAAAAGCTGACATACTTCGCATATAGTTACTACCTTTAATTTTGAAGTTTGCTGGACTGTGAAATTGGGGGGAAGGGATCACCACATTTTCTACCTTGTATAATTTTACTTTGATTTTATTTATTTAAATTGACTGATAGGAGGAAAGAATGCATTTACAATGTGTGAAGGTCAGAGGACAATTTGGTTCTTTGCTTATAAGCACCCAAACTTACTAAGCCTCATCTCCTCAGTCCTCATCTGGGTAGCCCTGGCTGTTCCTGGAACCCATCTGTAGACCAGAGAGATTCACCTGCCTCTGCATCCCAAGAGCTGGGATTAAAGGCTTGAGCCACCACTGCCTGGTGTGTCTCAGGTCTTGCTGAGCCTATACTATAAGTTTCTTTGTTTTGGTTTGGTTTGGTTTTTTTTCTCTTTGTATGAAAACATTTGTTTTACAGCATATTTTTATACTTGAAAAAGTAGGATATGAGAAACAATCAAAATTTAGCAGTATGTATGAATCAGATGCAAAGTTAGTCCTTTTAATACTATATCTTCAAGAAACCAAGTGTGGTGTTCCATACAATAATTCCATTTAGGAAACAGAGACAGGAGGATCACTTTAGGTTCAAGGTCAGCCTGGTCTACACAGTAAGTCCAAGCCATCCAGGACTGTATAACAAGACTCTCTGCAAATACATACATACATACATACATATACATACATACATACATACATACTAACTAAAATAATATGTAGAGAAATTAAACATTTAAATAATTTTTTTAACAAGATATCTTGAACATATTTTTGGAATACACAGTCATTAGTCACAGAATGTTTACATGCATGATGGGCAGCATATACGATGGTGGTCCCATAAGACCTGCATGTATCTTATTACATAATGCCCTTGGAATAACCATATTTTGGTGCAGTGTGTTACTCTTGGTGATTTTTTTGTCTGTTTGTTTTGTTTTTTTTTTTTTTTCTATGTAGCATGTATGTGCCTGGTGCCCTTGCATGCCATGGGACTGGGTTACAGGTGGCTGTGAGCCACAGCATTGGTGCTAAGAACTGAACCCCAGGTCCTCTGAGAGACTAGGTAGTTCTCCTAATCGCTGAGCCGTGTCTCAGCCCCCACAAGTCGTTACTCTGTGGTTTGTGGTGATGCTGGTAGAAATCTTCCTGCCATAGCTGACACTCAGGTGAAGGGTGCTTTCTTATGAGAAGGTCATTCTGGCTAATAATATATTCAGTGAAGACTAGAGAAAATTGAGGGCAGCTGCCAGAAGCAAGCAGACCAGTTTAAAGGATAGAGAAGTCAAGAGAGAACACTGGGAGCTGGGAGATGTTAAGTGAGTAAAGGCACTTGCCACCTGACAATACAAGTGTAAGGACATGACTCTGATGCCTGGAATCCCTGTAAAGGTCAAAGAACCCGCTCCATACTTTTGTACCCTTTCCTCCATATGTGTGCTGTAGCAAGCATGCCCCCATGTGCACACACATACAAACAAGAATAACAAATGAAAAAGACTGGTTTAAACAAAAGTGGTAGCAGAGGGGAAAGAGATCACATACAGGGTTTATTTGAAAGCATTGCTAGCTGGCAGAACCTGATATTGATGGATACAGGTTCTGAGTGATGAATCTGCCATTTGATTGAACAACTCCAAGATAGTCACCATTGTTATAGAGGAAGGAAGAAGGAAAGTGAAGGCCAGTCTTGACTCAGTGGCACAGTGGAAGCAGCTGGGATTCTTTGAAATTGTGCCTGTAAAACAAACAAAACAGCCATTTTTAAAAGCAGAAAGTATAGCATTCAGGCATGCAGGGGGTGAGTAAATAAAGCCAGCAAAGGAGACAGCTAGTGATATAGCAAGGACATCTAGGTGGCCTAGTTTCAGAGATGTTAGGTAAAGACTGGAAAGGGAAGAAGTGATCCCCTATTTCAAAGCATTTGTAGTCCCTGTGGGGTAAGGAAGATAATCAAAATTGCAGTTTGTTCAGGAAAAACTGGGCAAAGAGAATTTTGTTTTTGATTCTTAGAACCACTTAAGATTACATGTTTACGTTTTAGGTCCCTCTGTCTTTGTACTATTATAGCATAATTAGACCATTGTAGCTAATGCCCCAGTGGCAGAAAATGCATTCTGTCTGGCAGTGAGCTATTGGAAATACTTAATTTCTTTTTTTCTTTTTTTTTTTTTTTGTTTTTGTTTTTCGAAATGGGGTTTCTCTGGTTTTGAAGGCTGTCCTGAAACTAACTCTTGTAGACCAGACTGGTCTCGAACTCACAAAGATCCGCCTGCCTCTGCCTCCTGAGTGCTGGGATTAAAGGCGTGTGCCACCACTGCCTGGCAGAAATACTTAATTTCTAATTATTAGTAACTGACAAGTTACCAGATAAGAACTATAAATCTTCAGTCCTTTTGTGAGAATATAATACTAGCCCTTTGGCTGTAAACTAAGAATACAAATGTCCATATTAGTCATTGTTTTAGGTATTTAAGAATATAAATATGTATAAGAACTAACTGAAAATTTTTATTTTTTTATTTTATTTTTTAGGAATATGAAGCCATCTACTTAGCAAAATTAACAATACAGATGATGTCACCACTCCAGATAGAAAGGTCCTTATCTGTTCATTCTGGTACCACAGGTAAGGGTGTTTCTTTTTGGAAAATTGAAAAGAAAGGAAATGGTGGCGGAAGGACAAAAGCAGCATATGTTATATATTACATGTACTACTGAGAATCTAAGTTGTTTAGAAACTTAGAATAAACTAGTTAAGAGCACTGACTGATGGTCCAGAGGTCCTGAGTTCAATTCCCAGCAATCACATGGTGGCTCACAAACACGTGTAATGAGATCTGGTTCCCTCGTCTCACCTGCAGGCATACTGTATACATAAATAAGCAAATAAATAAATCTTTTTTTTAAAAAAAAAAAAAAAAAAAAAAGAACCAGTTGAGCACTTTCAAAGGGTAAGCTATCTAATGAATAAACAGTAAATGTACCTCTGAGGTGCATAAAATATAATGCATAGCCAATTATGGTAGCCATTTAAATATCACAAATCTACTCTTTAATTTTTCAGTCTGTTAAATTGTATAACTGTTGTAAAGATTACAATAAATAGGCTGGGCGATGGTGGTACACGCCTTTAATCCCAGCACTTGGGAAGCAGAGGCAGGTGGATCTCTGTGCATTTGAGGGCAGCCTGGTCTACAGAGTTAATTCCAGGACAGTTGGGTCCTGTCTTGAAAAACCAAATAAATAAATACATACAATCTGGATAATTTGGGTGACACTAAAAGTGTGGTTGCTAGGTGTGGTGGCATATGCCTATAATCTCTTACTGGATGGTAGAGGCAGGAAGATCCTTGTCTCAGAACAAAATGGGGGGAAAAATGATTGTTACATAAAACTATGTTTCAAATTCAACAGTGTAACTAATTTGAAATACCTCAATCTTTCACTACTACTATTTTGAGTTTTTATTGTTGTTTTTAAGCATTATTTTTATGTATATGAATGTTTTGCCTGTATCAATGTACCCGCATGTACCTACATGCAGAAATCATGCCTGATTTCTGAAGAGATCAGAAGGTGGCAGCGGATATGCCTGGAACTGGAGTTACATATAGGTTGGTATAAGCCACCAAGTAAATACTAGGAACCAGACCTAGGTCTTCTGCAAGAGCAGTCAGTGTTCTTAACTGCTGAGCCATCCCTCCCACTCAGTGATTATTTTGAGAGTGGGTCTCACTGTGTAGCACTGGCTGTCACAGGCCTTGTTATATACACCAGGCTGACCTGAAACTTACCTGCTAAAATGGCTTAGTGGGTTAAAGTGCTTGGTACTGAACCTGACAACCTGTATGGTCTCCTGGACCCACATGGTATAGGAGAGAACTACCTCTACCTTCCAAGTGCTGGAATTAAAGGTGTGTGCCACCATATACAACTACTTATTTCCTAGTTAACAGCTAACTCTCAAATTTTCATCTTTTCCAAATTCTTGCTGCTCATTTTTAACAGTTATTGAAAGATTAGAACAGATTATGTGTCTATTGTTGAGCTGGCATTTAAGCACAAGTCCAGAACACACCATTCAGGCCAGATGATCCTTTCTTGGGTTCAACTTCCCAGATATCCTGGACTCTTTAATCTTGACCCTCTCTCTAATCACTGTTTAAACACTATAATGTTTGCCAGAATCTTTAAAGCACACTTCCTTCTAAATGGTACTTTAAACAAAGGCTAGTTAGAGCAACAAGAGCCTCTTAACCAGATTATCCTGGTATATTTTGTACATTGTCATCAAGTTTATTTTCTTACTTATAATGTTTTTGTTTTACCAAAGACTTCATTGATTATTCTTACAGACGTGTATACTGGGAAATGCAAAATGAGCATGCCAGTTTAAGAGAAACCTGTGGTTCCCAAATAGAACCACAGATAGCAAAGGTTACCATATATAGCAAAAGCCCTTCTGACTTTTTAGTTTGTGTTTCATTGCTCCTCTTTTGTGTCTACATTCCACAAAACTAAATGGATGGTCTTCTGACATGTTTTTTTTTTTTTAACTATAATGTATATGATTCATCTTTCCTATTCTTAAATATAACTTAGATGCTGTCTCAAATGAGGTAGGGTTAGTGCACTCTTCTCCAACCACCAGTTACAGAATCCTGGGGTAGTGCATTACTGCACCTATATTTGGCCTTGGGGACTTTCTTTACACTGTTTCTTTATACTTTTACTGTTGGTACTATACTTACATCTGTATTCATCTAGTAAAGCAATAACTTGGTTAGAATTTGCAATCTAAATTATGTTGTGACTTAGAACAATTCTAAATCTACAGCCAAGCTGTTACTAGTCACAGAGCACAGCCAACTGCCAGTTTAACTGTTCTTCAGGTTCCCCTCCATAAGACCCCTTTCTGAATGTAAGTGACTCCAGGCACATAGAGATAATCGTGATTCTTTGTGGGATGTTTTTGTAGAGTTGACTCTGTGTAGGGAACTAATCAGATCTCTTTATCTGCTATATACTTTCCTCGCTCCTAACCCATAGGTCTGAATGATAAAGCTACAGCTTTAGCAGAAAAATATTCTCAGCTGTTCTTCATCATAACAGGGTCTATGTGAACAGAAAACTATATTTAAAAATCATATACTCACCTACTAGATGTGGTGTTCTATGACATGTTTATGTTGCCTAAAAAGCATAAAGTTGGTGGTAACCGGATTTAGTGTACCATTGACTCTTGAAGTTTTACTTTTCATGCTATTTGAAAACTAATGTTTATTATGTACAATACCTAAGACATTGTTACCAAAGTAACTTTACTTCATGATGTAACATAAAGAATTGTAAAGTGTTTGCTGTGAATTCAACATGAAATTTTCATAACACATCTATCAATTAGTGGAAGAACATATTTTTTGCTGCCTGTAGTATTTTAACATATATTCATGTGAGCTTTCACTTTTATATCAATGATCTTTAGGTAGTTTGAAGAGAACACATGAAGAAGAGGATGATTTTGGAAACATGCAAGTGGCAACTGCACAGAATGGCTGACACCTCGGAGAACTATTACATGGATATGAATTTCTATTTGGAAAGGAGAAAATCCTAGTGATAATGATGTAAAGTGGGAAAAACACAAATAGTTTCTTTTCAATTATATGTTGCTTCCAGACATGTTTCTCTGCAACTTGTTGAGCAACACTTTAAGATGTTGGACTTCTACAGTAGATGGCGCTGATGGGTAATGGGTTTACTTAAAAAAAAAAAAAAAAAGAAAGAAAAAGAAAGAAAGAAAGAAAAACACTTTATGGTTTTATTGTAAACCAAGAATTTTGGACTTGCAAAGAGGTATTATTGCAATAATGCACTTTTCATACTTGAAGTTTATTTGTATGATATAAAGTTATTACTTTAAACAAAATGCAAGTTAGGGGGATTTGTTTATAAATTTTGGATAATTTATAACAAATTTCCTAATGTTTCCTAAAAACTCATTTTGTGTTATATATATTACACTTAAACTAATTTTACAGTTGAGTTTTCTGATGGAGACTACCAGAAACATTAACAAAATTAGAACTCTTTCACATTTTTAATACAGTTCAGTAACTTAACCATTTTATTTTTTAACTTATTAGTCCTTTAGTTTTAAATCATGACGTTAGCCAACTATCATACTTTACTAATTTAATCCAATTAATACTTCCTTTCCCATTGCCTTCCTTATTCTAAACAAGAAAAAAAGTTGTAATGATCAAAGAGGTCTTACTTCCTAGAACCATATACTCAAAAAATAACAATAGTGTTATATTTCCACCTGTCTTTTCTTTTTGCTGTTTGTGTAAGCCAAATGTTGACTTGGTCTTTTCAGAGTTGCCTAGCCCTTTTTATCTTTGTCCAGAACAGTTCAAAGTAGACTCTTTTAAGAAACCAAACCAATGTAGCACTGTTTCTTCAATATGAAACCCCCAAAAGAAAAGTGCCTTGCATCAACCAACAATTAAATCCTCATGACCTCTAAATTAGTACATAGAGCAGTGAAAAGCTATTAACATTTTCTGTAATTTTTGTTTTTAAACCATAAATTAAACTGAGTCTGTGAAACTTGAAGAATGTAAATTATTTGGAATAGTATGAGACATTTACTTCTTCATTTCACGTTGTCTTGCTTCTGTGAGGTTGTTCAGCTGACAGCTTTGCTTTGAAGATTCATTGGATAAAGCAATTTGTGGGTGGCTTCAAGGGTATTGTAAATTACCATTTAAACTTGTTCTTAAATTAGTTCAAATTTATCCTATAATTTGCATTTGCAAAGTCACTTTATGGTTCTTTGGTTTTCCATGTTTTTATCTATATGTATAAAAGTTGTTCTACAAAAAATACTTTGCTATTTTAAGTGATGTGCAGAAGAGAGGAGTGTTTTTAACTTTTTGTATTTGATGACTTTAGGGTAGCACAAACACAGCTCCTTTATAGTTCACATTTTTCAGTTCCCTCTCGAGGTGCTTTACTGTTGGGAATGTTTCTTGTACATTTCCAGGGTACTATGAGGGTACTGTGTGAGGTAGCATGTTATACTCAATTACTTGCTTTGCGCTCCACATTATGGCATAATAGTACAGAGAAGGCTCTTTGTCCTGCACAGTGGAGCCTGAATATAAACCAGAATTACTGTTAACTTGAGTTAATTCCTTCAGATTTTGAATCCCATCTCCTACCTTTCTACCCTAAAGCCAGCATTGTGACCCACTATTCTATTGTGTCACTGGTGTGGTGGGCTATTGAAGATTACATTGGGTGTTCAAAAATTCCTCTATATACATCATCACTGGACAGGTCAACAAAGAACTCTCTTGCAGTCAACTCATTGAGCAGAAATTGTGCTTAATCTCCATAAATGACTTTTCAAGGTGATACATTTGAATTTTTTTTTAAGTTTCATAAAATTACATACTCTTTAGGAGTCTGGCCAAAAATATAAAGTAAGTTGATAGTCATTTGTAACGGTTAATTTTCGATTTTTCTAATCAGTCGTTTTTTATGTTCTCACGTAAAGTGCCTATCTAGCATGACAGTCTCAGACACTAGGGACTACCATCATGTTGAGCACAGATGATGTGAACAGATAAGGTTTGTTCTTTCATAAGAAGCCTGCAGGTTTCTTTTTTTTCCACTGTATTTACTAAGTAGCTATCTTAGGTTCCATTTCCAGTGATGTTTTGTATCAGTCAGCTATAATAAACTTAACCAATCATGTCTTATTCTCTAAAGAAATAGAATGATATATGAATATTCACCCAGCTTCAACATTAAATATGTAACCTAGGTTCAGAATTAAAAGTAAATTTTTATCAAAACTAGGGAACTTCATTAACTTCCCATTTTGAAAATTTTGAGACAGATTCTGAAAATTTTGGAGTAGGGGGGAAGTCTGTCTTCTCTTAGTTTAACTAGTTCATGTTAATTTCTTGTCTGTTAGGTATTGACTTGTACCAACTGTGATAGGAATGTTCAAGTGTGATAACTTTGCTACCAACTTTCAACCACTTGTAGAGCAGAATATTCATTTGCAGAGTGTGGGGTTGTGCTTAGTCTGAGTCTAGAAGTAATGTCAGAAAATGCTAAGCATGTTCTTTGTAAGAAAACATACGGTTCCTAATTGTTTAATTACTATGGTAATTCAGATTAATTAGAAGTATTTAAGTGCAATCTTGAATTATGAAGTTGAGATATATATAAGATATATATATTAGGATCTCAACTTGATGTAAAGTAAATGAGCGGTTACCTGATGAATTTTTTTTAAATAACTGGTTTAATCTATAATCCTAAAGCATAGTTTCACTTCAGTATGTATGTTATCTTTGTCCATTCAACAACACTCCAATAAGTGATAGGAAATAGCTGATACTTTCTCAAGGATTTTATTTATTTTTTTAATTAGGAAAATAAGTTTCTAGAGTCTTGAGTGCTGGATATTCTTTGTCTTTCCCATTCATGGCAGCTAAAAAAAAATCACTCAAATTATTCAGGTTTACATGTTAAGCTCTCTCAGAGGGAGTTGCCATACCTCACAGTTCAAAGTGTTTTCTCAACCAGTAACATGATACTGACATGTAATTGCAATTTACTATGCAGCAAAAAATGATTCAAGAAAAGTAACTACAGTGTCTGTTTACCTGTGTATAGACAATTGCTTACGTTACTCTGCTTTTAACATTTGTATTCAGACAAAATGCTTCTGTATGTATAGGAATGTCACAGATGCAAGATGCTGCTAGCCGGGGCACAAAGTATTAAAATTATTTTGTGAAGACTGGTGGTTGTATTAAAACTGTTGTGCCATTGTACCTCAACAAATGATTGAGAAGCTTATTCGTACTCCTTATACATCAGAACTTCTTTGCCTTCTGGATAAAAGTAATCCAGCTTTACTCCCACAGTTTAGGAAGGGTGAATATTTAATATACAACTGTTTCTGTAAAGGGGGATTTAAAAGACCTCAAAACCCCATGGAATTATTGAAATACTTACCTAATAGGTAGTTTTACCCCAGAGTTTAATGGTAATAAAGAACTGAGCTTTCCCTTTTGGGGGGTGCTTATTTAGTAAAACTTAATGAAGCCCTGTCATGGTTACAGGATTCTGAAGACAAAACTGTTATTTTCACTAGTGACAGGCCACTTAGTTCACTGAACTGTCAGAAATAAAGTCTGTCATTATGTATAAAAGTTTCTATTTTGGGAAGTCAACCTAATGATTAGAGGGGTAGTCCAAGCCAATTGAAGTAAGTAACCCCCAAAATACATAGAACTAGGCTGTTATGAGCCATGTCTTTACTTAAGACTCGAGCTGATCATGGTGGGGCATGCCTGTAATACCAGCTCTTGGAATATGCGTGGGGAGCTCAAGGTGTATCTTCTACTACACTGTGAGTTCCTGTTAGCCTGGGTTACAGGTCACCCTGTCTCAACAAAAACACAAGACAAGATTATAACGCGAGAGACTAGTCATATAAACAAGTTTAATGTAGTAACATGGAATGCAAAATATCAGAACCATTGTTAACAAATAATTCTACTTTAAAAAATCATTAAAATAAATAAAACAGGACAATGATCAGAGTAATAGTACCGTTATAATCATATTGAATAGAAAAGCTACTGTTGTTTTAAGGATGTAACAAAGGTAGTACCACACATTTTGTGACTCAGACGCCCATGATAAGGAAACCAGGGCAAAAGTACCTCCACTGAGAGCTGCTCACTCACTGATTAGAAGAACCCTGGGTCTCTAGGTCTGCCCTTGGATAATTTGACAAATGAGACAGGTGGTGGAGTGTCTGTACAGAACAATACAAACACTTAGTAAAATAGTTATTTAAACTTGTGCCATGTCACATTTTTCATTTCTTTTGTTTATTTAAAACACTGTTCACATTGTGTGCAGTATTAGGATCAACAGTGTTTAGATGTGCAAATATCTATCTGGTTATAACAACAGATGTGTCCAACTCCCTGTAATATGAGAAATGGTGCGACCTTGTCTGGATGTATGAGACAAAAATAACTTTATGTGATAAGAAACAGCCTTATTCAATATATATACATATATTTAAAAATGAGCAGCACAGAGCAGACATAACTCTACTGCTTGTACTCTTGACTACCAAGAAATGAAGACAGACTTTAGAAAAATACAATGCAAGAAAGATTCAAGTTGAAAATATATTCCTTTGGTTAAAAATCATCCCCTTTATGATCATTTGCAGTCTTAACTCAGAGTGAGTCCCAGCAGCCGCAGGCATGCTCGTGTGTCACTACATTGGTTTTCCAGTCTACAGCAAACAAAAATGAACAGTAAAGCCTTGGAGCATTGTCTTGGGGGGGGGGGTTTACTTTAGGAACCTCTGACACATGTAATTTTCTTCAGACACTGTATAGCCAAACTTTCGGTAGAAGCCAACATTTTGTGGTAGACATTCAAGGGTGATCTTGTAACAGTTCAGCTTCTTGCTTAGCAAAGTGAGAGTTGACAATAACCTAAAATTTTGAAAAGAGAAGTATGGGAGACAGTATAACCAAAATGGGCCTTGTATACAAATAAAACTAGTATTTATTCAGTATTCCTTTATTCAAATTATTAAGTTGATAAGCATTTCTATTACTGAAGCATTTTTATTTTGTTTCAAACACAGTCCCCAGCCTATTAATAGCTAACAGGGCCTACACCTCTTTATTATAAGAGGAAGGGCAGGAGTGTGCCCATGAGTAGAGGTCAGGACAATTCTGTATAGTTCTTTTAGATGCTCTAGGAATCAAACTCAGGCTTACACTGCAAGTCAGCCTCTCAACATCTTACCAACCTCTAACCTTTTTTTTTTTTTTTTTTTTTTTTTTTTGAAGTTGTAAGAATTTGTGTATGAGGGGCTGGAGAGATGATTTTCCAGAGGACTGGGGTTCAATTCCCAGTACTCGTATATAGCTACGAACTGTATCTCCATTTCCAGGTAATCTGTGCCCTCTTTTGGCTTCCTGGCCTCCATAGGCACCAGACATGCAAGTGATACACAGACATACCTGCAGACAAAACACCTATATGCATAAAATTTAAAAAGAATTCATACGCAGGGCTAGAGAGCTGGCTTAGCATTAAGTTAAGAACACTGGCTGCTCTTGAGTCTGACTCCTGATATAATTCCCAGGTGACTCACAATCATCTGTAACTTCTGTCTCAGGGCATCTGATGCTGCCTACTGGCTTCTGAGGCACCAAGAACACAAGTGGTGCACAGATCAAAAAGAATTCATGTATGAAAGCAGGGCTTGGTGGTGCATGCCTTTAATTCCAGCACTCAGGAGGCACAGGCAGGTGGATCTCTGAGTTTGAGATCAGCCTGGTCTACAAGAGCTATTTCCAGGACAGCCTCCAAAGCCACAGAGAAACCCTGACTCAAAAAACCAAATAACAAAAAAAGCCTGTAAGAGCCTAGGTATAGTGAGTGACACACTCATAATCCCATTTGAGAGGCCCAAGCAAGAGGATTGCTTTAAATTCAGGCCAGGTCAACTGAACTACACAGCATGTTTGAAACAAGCATAGGCTCAGAGTAAGACTTAGTTTTAAAAATACCAAGGGCTGAGAAAGCAGTGATGGAGTGCTTGCCAAGCAAGTGTGAAGCTCTAGGTTCACTCCTCAATACTAGGTTTGGGGAACCCAGCCAAAAAGAAAAAGAAACATTTTTTTAACACTAAGACTGTCTAATTATGAAAACATTTGGCTATGGTGACACACCTATACCAGAGTACCCTAGAAGGTAGAAGCAGGAGGGTCTGGAATTGAAGGTCATCCACTATAGTAACACAAACCCCAAAATATCTTTGTTCCAGGGCCTGGGGATGTAGCTCAGTGATAGGTTTGCCTGAATTCCCAGCGAACACTGTAAGGCTAAAAGTGATGTACCTTTGTTCTAAGTCTACTCCAACTAAACACTTGCCATGTTCGCATAAAATAGGTAAGTAATAGCTGTATACTTGAGACAGTCTCATATAGTTGTCACTGGCCTGGAACTAGCCTTGTAGACCAGGTTAACTCAACAGAGATAAGCCTGCCTCTGCCTCTTGTGAGCTGGGATTAAAGGCAAGTCACCATGCCCAGCTTTTCTCTAATCATTTTAAAAGCTACTTTTTAATAAAAATATTGGATCAGATAACAAGATTAGTTTGAATAATATGTGGATGTATCATTTAGAAACAATCTTATAAAGCCCAAGAAATCAAAATGCTGGGTGGTGGTGGTTCCAAAAGCAGGTGGATCACTGAGCTCAGACCAGCCTGGTCTACAGAGTGGGTTCCAGGACAGCCAGGGCTACACAGAGAAACACTGTTCTAAAAAACATTTAAGTGTTTAAGAGGTTAAAAACGCCGAAGGTGCTTGGGTGGGCTTCCCCTGTTGTGTGTACATTTAGACAACTCTTGTCACATAGACCAGGCTGGCCTTGAACTTGATGTGATCGTCCTGACTCAGCTTCCTGTGTGCCAATTTTATAGTAGATACCACGATCACATCCAGCTGCATCTTTGAATAAGCAATCTTTTATCATTTTTTGGGTGGGGGGCTTCCTATCCTAAAGATTTTAGGCATGACTAGTTAAATGGATTAGAATAGTAAAAACTGATAGAGGTCACATGGTCAAGGACTATGACTATACCTAGAATACTCACATATACTTTTATTGAGCAGACTCATTAAAACTCAGATTACATTTAAATGCAATTTCTGCTTATAACTTGAAAATAAACCTACACAGATTTTAATCTGACAGAGGTGCTGGGTACCACTGTAACTTGCTCAAGTCTGAAATGCTAGTATTAAAAGCTAAAGAGGTTACTTTCTCCACTACTCCAGAGGCTGCGTTTGAGATCAGCCTGGTCTACAAAGCAAGTTAGCCAGGGCTACACAGAGAAACCTGTCTCAAAAAATGAAATGGTGTGGAGGGGTGCTGCTAGCGACATAACTCAGTGGTAGAACACAGTTCCATTACTCATTGCTCTTGGTAAATGGAATAGGTTTTCAGTTCTCTAACTCTGGGGTGAAACGCTAAGTTTTTATTAAATTTAGGTTTAAGACAGAGTGAGAATGAGTTCAGAGTAAACAAAGGTCAGAAATAAGTTAATCAGGAAAACCTTATGAAATAAGTTTCTTGGCAAGAGAGACCAAACTGGGCAGGCTGTCCAGTTTGCCAGGGTTCCATGTGCTTACTCACAGTTTGCCGAGCTGCTTCCCTCTGCAATCATCACTAACAACCACGTCTTCTACTCTCCCTCTCTGCAGACAATCACAGTGGACAGAATGAGCCTCCAGCCTCTTATCCACTAAGCCAGCTAGTAACAATTACAATTACAGTCTTCATCATGGAGGAAACAAAGCCAACTGTGCCTCATCATTTTTAGCTCTATCCCCAGCCCCTGCTTATCACCACAATGTAACCTTGGAAACACAGTATTCCAACTTGCTGCTTAATAACAGTTTACCAATTTCAAGTGCAGAAACAAAAACTTGTAACCTACAGAGTGCCATTTATTTACTTATTTTTTTATGGTTTTGAGGGGGCAAGGTTTCTCTGTGCAGCCCTGGCTGTCCTGGAACTCAGAGATCCACCAGCCTCTGCCTCCCACATGCTGCTGGGACTAAAGGTGTGTGCCACCACACCTGGCCAGAGTACATTTCTAAATGCTCCTTTTTTCCTACATTCAGAGAGTGAGCACACACACATATGTACGTGTGTGCGTGTGCATGTGCGTGTGTGGGTATCTGTATCTGTATCTGTGGAGGTCAGATTACAATTTATAGTAGTTTTTTCCTTCATCCATGCACATCCCTGATAGGAACTTGGGTAGTTAGGCTAGGTGGTGAGCAATTTTACCCCTTCAGCCATCTCTGATTTTCATTGGATTGTAACTTAGAAACTTCAAAAAAGTGTCTTCTGCTGAGGAATTCCAGCAATGGAAAATCATGGGAAAACTGGTTTTGCTAATGAAGCTTCCAAGATGATTTCATTAGAGACAGATCATCCGTACACTTTACTCATAAGCATTGATGTGAGCACATACCTTAGCACATGAGTGGATAAATTTATGTTCTATTATCAGAGTTGCTGTAGCAACAATTTCTCCTAAGGTCACATCTTCCACAACTGTGACATAGTAATCCCCAGACTTCTTCATATGCTCAAAAGATTCTGTGGAAATGTCAAAAAAGTATTAGGCAGTAGACATTCTGTTTTACTAAATTCAAGTAAAGCGCCAGGCTTTGTAGATGAAGGGCATCCCCCATCAAGGCTTATCCGTCTTCATTTGAATATTAAAGCTATTTTGACACTTTTTTTTTTTAAAGATTTATTCATCTATATACAGTTTTTTGCCTGCATGTATTCTGCACACCAGCAGAGGGCACTGGGAATTGAACTCAGGACAGCTGAAAGAGTAGCCAGTATACTTAACTTCTGAGCCATCTCTCCAGTCCCTACTTTTTTTTTTTTTTTTTTAAAGACAAAGCATTCATTCATTTATTGAGATAAGGTATCACTATGTCACTCTGGCTATTTTAAAACTCAACTACATAGAACAGACTGGCCTTGAACTCAAAGAGATCAAGACATCAGGCAGCTGCTTCTGCCTCCTAACTCTAGGATTAAAAATGTGCATGCCACTACACCTGGCTAGTTTAAACTTCTAAAGCTACTACATTACTGAAAATATCAAGGAGTTAAAATACCAACAATCAGCACTGAATGATCTACACTTTTAAAGTCATCTGTTGTTACTGCATGGAGATGTAACCTAGAGGGAAAGTTTGTCCCTGTGCCCAGAAACACACACACAATCTGTTAGCAGAGTAAGATTCAGAGACCTTTTCGATGAGCAACACTGTACTGTAGATAAATTGTACATGTTGCCATTTTTGTGATTAATTAAAGTGTCAATATCCACCAATTTAATTTATACTCATTTAAAACTTAACACTCAAAGAACAAAACTGCAGGTTTTTACAAGAGCCTATTATATCCACAATCCATAGTCATGGTTTCAAAATATTTTGACAAAACAGTTTTCAGTTTGTTTTTCCAATGTTTCATGATTACACATTTGTTCTTTTAGAAACAGGACCTTTGTTTGCTTTGAAAGCACATTACAAAGACAACACAGATACATCCCCATTTAAGCAGTTTTTCCAAAGTTATACAACAAATAGAAGCAAAGCTACATTCCTGAAAATATAATGTTTAGCACTTTATATTGCTGGAAAAGCTAAAATTTTCATCTAATCAGATATATGTGCAAACCCAGGAGTTTAAAAGCCAAGTTCTATAGCTCTCAGATACTGTTTATTTTCAAAGTTTCACTCTATTCAGGTCTGAAGTAGGAAAAAATAATCAATGAAGGAGAGTAAACAACTGTGGAGACAGACCTTCACTCAGCCTGACCAGAGAAATTACCTACTAAAGGAAGTTCGGAGGCAGAAAATGGGAACATGCTGTCAGAACTGCATAAAGAAGGAAGGTTCCAGCTCTCCCTGCCAATGATTAACTGTGATCTTGGGAATGACTGGTTCTCTCTGGGAACCTATTTTCTCATGTCTCAAAGCAGGAAGGGGATTGTTAGACTAACTCTAAGACACCTGCCAGCCTTAAAATCTAATCTAAAAGTAACAACAACAATAACAAAAATTGAAAATTAAGAACAAAAGAAGAGTAGGAACATAAACTCAACTTCTCTTTTTCATTTGGTAATGAAATTTCTGTGTTTAACATAACCATACAGAAGGAGATAACTACAATAAAAAGACAGTAACTCCTTTTATTGTCCTCTAGTAATTATCAAGTTATTGTACAAACATCTGGATTCTACAAGTGAGGATGGCTAGTTCCTAACTTGCAGCTCTTTGAATGAGGACACTGAATAGTTCTAACCAGTTATTCAGACAAGGTACCCTGTGTACTTACTCATGAACTGCTCAGGGCTGACGACACCAGTTTCTGTCAACTGACCCAGTACCTTAAAAAAACCTAGTTTTAAAACATTTCAAGTCAGGAGAAAAGCAAAAGAAAGATTAAAATATAAAAAGAAGCAAAATGTTCACTGAATAGGTTAAAAAAAATTATTTTTTCAAATCATATTTCCATTATAATCTTTAATCAAGTTTTTGTTAATGTAAACATGTAAATTTTCAACATTCTGTTGTATGCATTTATTGTACATAGTACTGTATTACATGAGGACATTTTCATACAAGTATCTATTGCATTATTTTAAAATTTTAAACTGCAACCTATTCTTTTTATAATCAGAATAGCAAATGACAGCCTCCAATAATTTGTCTGCATAAGATTTTAGAATAATGCAGACCTTAATATTAGTAATTGCAGATCCAGCAAGTAGTTTGTTCTATTTAAATTTTATGTAAGGGATACTGCATTTTCATAAATACTTAAAGTATAAGATTCTCACCTCCACTGAATATCATTTGCAAGCTAAAGTGTAACTAATATAACACTGTTGGGACAACTTTGTAAATTTTTAATTTTACTAATGTTAATGCAGCTGGAGCATAGTGGCGCATCTCTGTGAGTTCCAGGCTAGCCTGATCTACAAAGCTACACAGAGAAACCCTGTCTCAAAAACAAACAACAAAAACTAATGATAATGCTAAAAGTACTCTGAGTCTTAATTTTTCTATATGCAGTAATTCCAACCAAAATTACTTCCTTCAACCTAAGAAGAAAATAGTGATGTAAAATGTTGATTTTTCATACCAAAGTTTAGAAATTATTTTGGATAATTTAGATAGTAAAGAATTACACTGGCCTAGATAAAAACCCCTTTAATTTCAAGGAATGTTATTTCTGCCTATCTGCTTCTTGGGGAAAACTTTTCCATGTATTTATACATTATAACTTTATTATGCTTTTGAGACCTCCTTTTGGAAGGAATACTACTGTACTGCACTTTAAATAATCACAGTGATCTATCTGGCCTCCATGATACACACATTTACAACTGAGTGCTCCAGTTATTTTAAGAACAAAATCCTCAAGAGCTGCTCTAAGTTACCATCTTGCTCATGAAGAAAGAAAGCATCGGTTTCAGAGGCTTTCACAAACTAAAGTTGGGCCCATACCTTTATTCAAGTCGGCAATACAGAGAGGCCTCAAAACCAGGCCTTCTCCAGGATTCGTTGGAGAAATGGCTGGAGAAAACGTGGCTGTATTCTGACTCCAGTCCACTTCTTTGAGCAGACTTGGGTCAAACATAGGCGTTTCATCAGGTTTCATCTTTCCAGTAAAATTTCAAATGTTAAGAGGGTCTATTAGTAAAGAAAAAGTATGCTTGATGAGAAAGTTAATTTCATCATATAAACAGATTCTATAACATTATATGAGCTCTTTACTTGCTACCTAGAATCTACAACTGTGAACATGTAGGAAAAAATAATTTTACTATCAGATGAAAAATGGCGTGAAATTAAGAAGTTAAAAACAAAAACTTCATTTTCCCCAAAGTCACTGAAGACATTTTACCCTTGTGGACTGGTACCACTAGTGCTCTCAACATGTGGGTCATGACCCCTATGAGGGTCAAATGGCCCCACGGGAGAGGAGGGCAGCACATATCGGATATTCTGCATACCAGAGGTTTATATTAATAATTTTATGGCTGGGAGTCACCACAACAGGAAGGACTGTATAAAAGGGTTGCACACGGCGTTAGGAAGGTGACAGCCACTGCACTAGTGTAACACTGACATCTTGTAGACTCTGTACAATGATAATCTTGCATTTTACTGGTAGGCTCAGAAAACATTTGGTATACCTGTCACTAAAGACTCACTTGAGCATATGAATGTGACTTATTTAAATATGAACCATGAACAGTTGGGAAATTATTCAAATTACTTTATTATTATTATTTTTTTCAGTCACAGCAGTATTTGTCCTTAGTCGTGACTGATACTGAGTGTCTGCATGTTTTCATGACAAGTTTTCTAAAAGCCTGTTAGCTGTTTCTAAACAGTGTAAGAATAACCAGTGGTTTCTGTTTATTTCTTTATGCTGAAGACGTGTTTTAGGCCAGCCTAGGTACATTGTGGAATACTATCTCAAAATGCACATATGACCAGTGTGACAGGAAACCATGTCTTAAAAAAGTTTATGAAGCCATAATAAATTTTAACCAGGTAATAGTTTCAGTTTCCTGTACATTTCTTTTAACTAGATGGTCCTGTTCTGTGAATAATCATAATAATATGTAATATTAATTTGGTGAGTACTTTTTACTTGATAATTCTTTAGCAAGCAATAAAAGATGTATCCTGATTTATCACCAGGATAAAATAAACAAACCAGGAAGTAGACAGAAACTTGGCCAGCAGGAATAACAAGGCAACAGATGGCTTCACAGGTGCCAACATGGAGGCTACCCAGTTTAAGGCTTGCTACTTCTATCAGTGAGCTCTGCATTTGATACTGCACAATACCAAAGGTTATGTCACTGACTCTGCTAGGCAGCAGGGCATCACACCTCTAACTATGAGGCACTGCTGAATCCCTAGACTCTATTGTTGTACAAGAGGTAGGATAGTGCTTGGAATCTCTATTTTGGAAATGAGAATTTCAGATTAATCAAAAGCATATAAAAGTATTCTGGACAGAAATAAGAACCCACTGTCCAGTCACAAAAAATGACTAATGTTGTTTTAACAAGCTGTTTACAATACAGAGGCAGCTACATATGGGTTCACCTGAACTCTCTTCATATAGTAAAACCCTGGTGGTACCCAGGGAAGGGAAGGATGCTGGGAAAGGGATGTGATTGACACCAGATCCTCAAAGGATTATAAAATACTAGGTTATCAATAATTGATTTCCAAAAGAAATGCCTTAAAGGCTCCCAGAAAAAGCTACACAATCACTAAACCACATAGCTGAGGCTCAGTCATAAAGTAAAACCTGAAGCTCCCAGGTAACTGAACAAACACATGGAGATTCTTTTTTTTTTTTTTTTTTGGTTTTTCAAGACAGGGTTTCTCACTTTGGCGCCAGTCCTGGAACTTGCTCTGCACACCAGGCTGGCCTTGAGCTCACAGAGATTCACTTGCCTCTGCCTCCCAAGTGCCTGGATTAAAGGTGTGACCCACCAATGCCCAGCACACATGGAGATTTTAGGGGTAGGCCTGCCAAGGGAAAGCATGCAAACTGTGTCCCTACCCACATGGCCCCCACTCTGCAGTTCTCCCCCTGCCTCCCTTTACCCTTTGCCAAGCTAGTTCACCACCCAAGTTGAAAAGGCCACGTTAGATAAGCCATCCTCCTGGCAAAGGCCAGCTCAAGGATTGAGCAGAAAATAGGCAACTTGTGATTGGCGGCAAGATAATTTCTAACCACATCCCGCTGTCAGCCATTCATGTCCAAAGCATAAATAATGAAGGAAAAAAGAACTAAACAAACAATACAAACATCACTTTCTAGGAAGAGGCATCCATCATGTAGCTTAGGTTGCCCGCCCCCTCTGTTATATGTGTGCATATGTGTAAGCATGGTTGCATGTGTGTTGGGTACATGGGCATATGTATGCCTGTGAGTGTGGAGGCCCAAGGTTGACATCAGGTTCCTCCTCGATCCCTGTTCACTTTATATACTGAAACCAGTGTTCTCCCCAAACCCTGAACTCACTTTTTAGGCTGGTATAGATAGCCAGTTTACTTCAAACGATTTCTGTCTCCTGAATCTGCCATTACAAGCCCACTACTTCTTTACATGGGTCCTGGCAATCAGTCAAAGAACTCTGGTCCTCAGTCTTGCACTGCAAATGACTTACCTCTCAGCCACCTTCCCAGCCTACCTCTAACTCTTGATTCTGTTTCCATGCTCCTCATGCTGAGATTACAGGAGTGTCCCACCATATTGGACTTCTTAAGCAACTTTACATTAGTTTCTAGCACCCATTACTAAATAGATGAGGACAGTCTTTGGTCCAGTTAAACACAAATGAGCTGATTAATAGTCAAACTTCTTTTAAAACAGGATTTATAGAACCTCAGAGGAAAAAGCCTATCTTCCTAGTCATAAAGATATGATTTATGATGCTGACAGAGGTCATGCCTCATTACAACCTAATAAAATTCAGGGAGGTGGCAAACACCTGTGACCCAGTGCCAGGGAAGCTGGGGCATGAACACTGGGAGTTCAAGGCCAACAGGGCTACCACAGTGACACCTGTCTCAAAAAAAAAACACACACACACATCAAATTATGGAAATTGGAGTAAACATGGAAAATTCTTTTTAAAGTTGGTTTTAAGATATCCCCACACCCACCCTACACCCAGAGGGGCCAATTTAAGGGTAGCTCTGACTACATAAAACCTTCATTCTTTGCCTAGCAGTGATGGTGCACTCAGGAAGCAGAGATAGATGGATCTTTGTGAGTTCAAGGCCAGCCTAACCTACAGAGTGTCAGAATAGGCTCCAAAGCTACATAGAGAAACCCTATCTCAGAAAACCCAAAACAAAATAGTTAAATAACCTTCATTCTTTAGCACTTAAAGGTCCATCACCAGCTACTAACGTTTGGTTATATAAATAGAAATATGTAAAATGTAAACTCTAACTCAAAGCACCTTCCCCCAACCTGCTGTGCTTTACTGCTAAATTAGCACTCATTTATAAGGCATGAGTATTACCTTGGCCCTAGTCCGGTAAATTTCTGGTCAATGAATAACGTTAGGGTCTCATCTAGCAATCATACTTCACAAAGTCGCAAAGAAAAAAGATTGCCACATTGCCACGAGTGACAACACAAAAGCCATACACCAAACTTCATTTATAAATTGCACTGAGGGGTTATTTTTTTCCCAATTGAGGATTTTTTTTTTTTAAGACAATATCGAGTTTGGCTTCCCAGCCTCTGCATGAGATTGGATACAAAGAGGGAGCAGCTGATTCCAGGAAAACAAAGGAGAGCAACAAGTACTGAACAGTGAAGATCCAAGATTTACAAATTTCTAAACATGATAGACAGCCATATCGAAATTTCTGTGGTAGATGTCGGGTTGGTAGATAGCTCTCAAGTATCTTCAATGCATGAAGTGTTTTGTGTTAGTGTATTTGATCTACGCCATCTTTTTTTTTTTCTTAATCTCCAATCAATTTAGTTGGGTAGTTAGAGCAGAGTTCACAAGATCAGCCTAAAAGTAGTGAAATGGATCATCAAGCGAGTGGCCTGTGATGAGGGTCCTCTCGTTTTCCCCTTGGGCTCTGCCGCAGAATACTCAATAGAAAATGGTATCTGTTTCTACCACACGAAGCGTGCCTAAAAAATGTCAATTTCCTGAGACCCATTCTTGGATTAATTATGGGTTGTCAAAACAAAACGAATCCCCGTTTATTTTTACATGAACACATTTTGTGTTAGCCTTACATAAACATTAGTTCCTACACACAATAGAAATCACAGTGTTTTTAGGGGTTCAAGTCCCAGGTTCCCTAGTCTACACAGGTGGGGTTCGTGAGAGCCTGAGCTTGTCTTCAGCTGCTCTCACCGCTGGACAGGTAAAGGGGAACCCAGGGTTAGCGCCCTTTCAGAGCAATGGCAGCAGACAAGGTGAGAACTGTCCCCAAGTCCCATGCCACGGTCCCTAGGCCCTCCAGGACTCTGCCAGACCGGACCGCGGGTCACCATGCTTAGCCGCCAGGCTCCTGGGCAGGGGCATCCCGACCTCCTCGGTCTGCAGCCTCAGGGCCGTCCCAAGCCTGCCCTTCCTCCCGTCCCAGCCCCGGGTCGCCTCACCGCACCAGAGCGATCCACGCTCCCCTCCAGGCGCGTCAGTCTCTCGGCCAGTCACAGCGCCGCATCCGGATCCGGCTGCAGAGCCAGCCCCACCCCCACCCCTACCCCCGTACCCGCGCCGCAGCCGGAACGGCCCGGCAAAACGTGGCGGGACCAACGCCTCCGCCCCGCCCCGCCCTCACGCACCAGCTGCGCACGCGGAGGCCGCGCCACGCACTCCACTCCGGGGATCGGGGGCGGAGCGGGGGCCGGGGCGGGGCTCCGAGGCGCAACCGCGGTCGATGGGGCGGGGCTCCGGGGACGGGGCGGGGCTCCGCGGTCTCCTAGGCGACTCTGGGGCGTGGCGCTAGGACCCGGGCAAGGCTTGCGTCACCAGTTTACTTTCCAGGCGCGCCCCTTGCTCGCTGTGCCCTTGTGCCACTTGTCACTCTCACTCCTTACTAAAAATAAATTCCTAGGTGTATAAGCAGCGTATTGAGATGACCACTGTGGTTCCTTTGATCCTCGGAGCCCTTAGGCTCCTGCCTCATTAGTCCCTTCTGTCTCTACCCTCACATGAAGTCCATTAACCAGGATTTAGGTTGCTCACTGAGGATCACAGCCCCTGATTCCCAAATGTCTGAGACATGGCTCCTGTCTTCTAGAAACTTGAGTTGGGGGCCACTCATCCTCATCCTACCACGTCTGAACTTTTTTTTTTTAATTTCTCCCTCATAACTTCTTTTTTTTTTTTTTTTTTTTTTTTTTTTCCAAGACAGGGTCATTACATATCCATGGCTGTCCTAGAACTTACTACATAAACCAGGCTGTCCTCGGCCTCCTCAGCCTTCCAAATACTGGGAATAAACGTATGTGCCACCATGCCTGACTCCCTCGTATTTTTTAGGGTGAGCATGGTGAGCTCTGCCCTGCAGCACTTCAGCACTTCGCAGCGCAGCGTCAGAGCATATCAGCTCTCTCTGGAGAAGTGATACTGGGCAGCTATGGAGGCCAGGCTGCTGTGTAGTCATCTGACGTTGTGCAGCCCTCAAAGTGCTTGGCCTGTAATGTCGGTACTGGGAAAGCTGAGAAATCCTGATTATGAGGAGAAAGACAACGCCTCTGTGGGCTCCCACCTCCGAAATGCTTGTCCTATGTACCATTTGTCAAGTAAGGAAACAGAGGTCTGGAGACCCTACGGAGTTTACAAAGTCACACAGCTGATAACTCTTGTTAAAATGACAAGGTATTTATTCTCAAGGCATAGCTTCAAAGAGCTTGACAGATTATCAACCACGTTGTATTTTCTTTCTTTTTGAGATTTAAATTTAAGGGGCTGTTGTGTTTGTTTTTGACAAGATAGACCTGGGCTGCTGGTGCCCTGTATTAAAAACAAAAAACAAATAATAGTACCTGGTGTGGTGGTATGCGCCTTTAATTCCAGCACTAGAGAAGCAGAGGCAGGCAGTTTGAGACCAGCCTGGTCTATATAGTGAGTTTCAGGACAGCCAGGGATACATAGACATAGACACACACACACACACACACACACACACACACACACACACACACACACACACACACACGGAGGAGAAAATATCTTGAATAAACTAAGATACCATTTGACTTCCATCTCTGAACTCATGAAACTATTTAAGTTCTTTAATTGTTTACTACATTATGTTGGTTATTTAAGCTTTGAAACATTAAAGAAATGCAGAATAAGAATCCATTGGTCTCTATAACTTCACCTGCAGAGTGAGGATCATGTGAACAGCTCCATAGATATCTCTTCAGATTTCTTGGGTTTCCTTATCAGACTTCCATTGAACTTGTGGCCTTGAACAAATGTATTCCTCAGTGGGATGTCTGGCACCAGCTGGTCTCCCTGGAAACCAGCTTTAACTTGTTTGTTTCTCTAATTCTTGTAACTGGCAACTAAGCTTGATGCTTATTGTATGTGAGCTCGTTTTAGCTTTCTAATTATTTGCTATATTCTATATTTTTGTTGTTGTTGTTGTTGTTGTTGTCTGTTTGTTTTTAAAGATAGGGTTTCTCTGTGTAACAACCCTGGCTGACCTGGAACTCGCTCTGTAGACCAGGCTGGCTTGAACTCAGAGATCTACCTGCCTCTGCCTCTGCCTCGTGAGTGGTGGGATTAAAGGCATGTGCCACCACTGCTCAGCTCAGAAACTTTTCTTGGTCACATATTTATGATTCTTCTAGCTTTAAAATGTTCTTACATTATATGATTTCTGTTGTCATAGAAATCAGCTTCATCACATAAACATTTTAGTAGTTTCCATCATATTTGGCTAAAATGACTAAGAAGCGCAAGAGCTAGATGGTGGTAACTGAGACAGAAATGAGATCAGCCTGGGCTGAGCCCCAAACATTAAATCAGCTCCCACTGGACTGACAGCACTGTGGAGTTAACCCCCAAATTCACAGGGAGTGTCGTGGAACAGGATGGTCACTTGGTGACAAAGAACTCTTCGTCACAGACATGTTTGTCACCATTAGTAACACAGCTAAATAGTATCTGAAGGAAAATACTACTTGTTGAGGAGTTATATTAAAATGGTTGTGGCAGGTAAGGTGCAAAAATGTCTGTTAGCTGTGTGATGGCCTGGGCTCCATCCCCAGTATGAGCAGAGTGGGGGTGTGGAAGTGATCCAGACAGGTTAAACTTGTAACCTGTTTAGTTAGTAACACGAAAATCCTGTTTTGTTTTTGTTATACAGTTGGAGAATGTTATCACCTTAAGAAGGAACAGTTATCACACTAAACTACCATCTGGCTGTGGGCAGTTTTAGGGTTTAGGATAAATAGTTTCATTGGCAGGACAGACTTTGATGTCAAACAGAGAAAACACATGGTTTCATGGTGACTCAAAGTCATCCAAACTCCCTTGAGAAGAGAAGCAATAATTTTAGTCTCTGAACTTTGATTTTTTTCCCCCAATTGAAAAATAGAGCTATAGTCTGTATTAGTCAGAGTTCTCTAGAATTACAGAATTTATGGAATATATATACATATATATGTGTATATAGATATAGATGTGTGTGTGTGTGTGTGTGTGTGTGTGTGTGTGTGTGTGTATACACACACCACTTATTGCAATGACTTACAGACTATTTCCCAGCTAATTCAACAATGGCTGTCTGTGAACAGAAAGTTCAAGAATCTAGTAGCTTTTCAGTCCCGCAAGGCTGGGTGTCTAGCTGGTCTTCTGTATGTACTGGAATATCCCAAAGAAGTAGACTCCAATCCCAGGGAAGGAACAGATGTACTAGTAAAGTGCAGGCAAGCAGGCAAAGAGCAAAAGCTCCCTTCTTCCCTGACCTTATAGAGACTTCCAGCAGAAGGTGTGGTTCAGATTAAAGGTGTGTCTTCCCACTTCAAGATTTGAATTAAACGTGTGTATCTTCTAGCCTTAAGATCGAGATTTTATATGTCTTCCTGCCCCAACAACTGTGTCAAAGGTGTGTGTCTTCGTACCTCAAAGGTCTGAACTAGAAGAGGATTCTCCCACTCCAAACCAAGCAGACAATCTCTCACAGGTGTGCCCTCCATTTCTGGATTGTAGTTCATTCCAAATATAGTCAAGCTGACAGCCATGATTAGCCATCACACAGTCTATCTTCCTTCTATAGTTTATTGGAAGATTCACAACAAGAACACAGGCCTATCCTTTGTAATGAGAAACCTGAGTAAAAGGAGAAAGAAGACATACTAATAAAGGAAACAAGCTACTCTGTTCATTTCTAACCTTTCTCCCTGGAGAGGAGTCCCTTCCTGTTCTACATGAGATCCACAGCTCTGCTATATCCCCGGCTTATGCTTCAATCATCTTTCAATCTAACTGAGACTAAAGACAATGCTAGAAACTAACAATTCTAAGAGTAATAACATAGTACAGTTCCAGCCCTTTGCAGCAGGCAGGTATCTACAAACACACTGAGTGATGACTAAGTATCAGATACTTGGGACCCAGATGTGAGTCAGTGAAGAGTGCTGATCTAATGTGTCAGCTCTGGAGGATAAAACCAAAATGTACCAGATGCTATGAGAACTATCAAAAGATATTATGTGACCAAATGTGGAGGGTAAAAGCAGGCTTTAGAGATCTCAAAGCTTGGTCTGGTGGCTTCCGCCTGGAATCCCAGTGCTTTGATGGTAGAAGCAGAGGATCAGACTTTCAAACTAGTGTTATCTGCATAGTGAGTTCCAGGCCAACCTAAGGTACATGAAAGCCAAGAGAGAGAGAGAGAGAGAGAGAGAGAGAGAGAGAGAGAGAGAGAGAGAGAGAGAGAGGGAGGGAGGGAGGGAGGGAGGGAGGGAGGGAGGGAGGGAGGGAGGGAGGGAGGGAGGGAGAGAGAGAGAGAGGGAGGGAGAGAGAGAGAGAGAGAGAGGGAGGGAGAGAGAGAGAAGAAATGAGCTGGATAAGGATAATTCTGATTCCTCACGTAGTTGAGGAGAGAGTAGTTAGGCAGAAAAGAGCTGAACTATGAGTTGATTTTGAGGTACTGAAAGGAAAGCCAACATGGCTGCCTTGTAGAGAGTCGTCACCCAGAGTTCATAAAACTGATTGTTGGCCTTTATTCTGGGGTTAAGGGAAAGCACTGCAGCTTCTGTTTGCTTGCCTTGATGTGACTGCTTATCTGTAGGCAGGGACAGTTGCTTGCATTTTATCTGTGTACCCATGTGCATGCCTGGTATCCAAAGAGGCCAGAAAAATGTGTCAGAGCCCCTGAGACTGAAATTATAGACCTATGTGCTGGGAATCCAACCTGGGTCCTCTAAAAGAGCAGCTAGTGGTCTTAACTGCTGAGCCGTCTTTCTAGCGCACACGTACCTTTTTTATACTTTTTTCTCTGCTCTCAGGTTCAATTCCCAGTACCCATATGGCAGCTTACAACTGTCTATAACTCCAGTCCTGGGAGGTTCAACTCTCTCTTCTGGCCTCTGTGGGGACCAGTCATGCCCCAGTGCACATATATACATGAGGGCATAACATCTATCATAGAGAGCTGGAAAGATATCATAGCGGTTAAGAACCTTTACTGCAATTCCAGAAGGCCCAATCCCCTCATCTGGTGACTCACAATTGCCTGAACGCCCTCTTCTGGGGCGTTGTCAGTGCCCTCTTCTGGTCTCTGTGGGTAATACACTCATGGGTTGGGTCAGAGCAAAAATTATAAAAAGAAGTGATAGAATGCATGGCCTAGCTCAATTCCCAATGTGGAAAAAAAGCTGAGCCAGGTACTTGCTCGGGAATGGAGAAAAAGAAGAGGAGAACGATCAAGCAAAAGTAGGGACTCCAAGCAGACCCCACCCGATTTATAGCAGGCAGCTATGGACTGAGTATGATGTGTCCCCTTGACCTTCGGCAGTTAATGGAGTCAAGAGCACCTAAACCTAAGCCAGCCCTGGTGTTTCTAGGTGAGGCCTGTAGAAATGATTCAGATTAAAAAGGGCCTGGTCACTTTAAAAGAGGGACAGGCCAGATACAAAGACACAGACATGCTTGCTCCCTTTCTTTTGCAATATGATGCCATGTGCCACCTTAGAATTCTACTAACGGGGCAGTCATAACCAGTACTGAGGCAATCATTGGCTAGCTGAGCAACTGACCACACACACATACACTACAGAAAAACATCACACACATATACATAACACATACAAACACATACCTATACCATACACACGTATAACACACACACACACACACACACACACACACACACACACACACACACACACGGAAAATATTATGGGTTGGAGTCAGACATGATTTTTTTCTTTAAAATAGCATCACTGTACAGCCCATGCTGATCTCAGATTCCCTGTGCAGCATACAACAACCTCATACAAAAGTGCTTACTCCTCAGTCTCCCAAGTTTGGGGGTACAGGTGTGCACCATCAGTATAAATCAAAAGACAGATGGAGGGGGGAGTGGGAGAGTGGTGGGGGGGTTGGAGTGGTAGTGGGGGTGGGAGGGATGGGGTGGGGGTGGGGTGGGGGTTGCACGCCTTTAATCCCAGCACTCAGGAAGCAGAGGCAGGCAGATTTCAGTGAGTTCAAGGCTAGCCTGGTCTACAAATCGAGTTCCAGGACAGCCAGGACTACTGCACAGAGGAACCCTGTCTTGAAAAACAAACAAAAGGCAGAATGATATTGAAAGTGATAATCAAATTTGGAGGCTTTCGTGCCTCTCAATTTAACCCTGTATAATCAGAAACGAAGTTGCATAACACAGCAGTGAACAGCTGAAATCCCTGCACTAGAGAGGCTGAGGCAACAGGATCATAACTGTGAAGCCAGCCTGGGTTATATAACGAGGCCCTGTCCCAGAAAACCTTTGGTAGCTGAGGGGCACTGGTTCCAGTATACACCTAAGATGCCAAAATCATGGCCAATGAGATGGCACAGTGGGTAAAGGCACCCGCTGCTAAGTCTGACAACCCGAGTTCAATCCCTGGAATTGAGGTGGAGAGAACTGACTCCCGTGGATTGTCTCCGTGATGACCACATAAGCATACACAGAAACACACACAAAATAAATCCGTGCAGTAAAAAAAGCCAAATCCATGAATAACCAACTCCCTTATATTTGCATATAGTTATAGTTGCACAACTTATTTCACTAGTATATTTTAAATCACTTAAAGAGTATTGATGATATCTAATATAATACAAATGTTATGTGAATATTTGCTGTATAATAGTGACCAGAAATCTATATATATTTAGTACAGACAATTCCAAAATATTTAAAAATTGTAATTATTATTAGTGTATTTGTGTGCATAATGTGTGCTTGTAGTATCAGAGGATGGATTTGTGGACTCAATTCTCTCCATCCACCTTTATGTGGGTCCAGGGGATCAAACACAGGTCTCCTGGCTTGCACCATAAATGCCTTTACCCTCTGAGCCAGGCTCGATGGCTCTCAGACATACCTTTTCAAACTATTTTTAACTTGCATGTTTGTTTTAATCCCAGGATATGAAAACGGAGCTACTGAAAGCTGTTGTGTATATCATTTGGTCTTTGTCCTCCATCCATGGCATGGAAACTCCTACATGCCCCATAATTTTCTGAGAGATACAATAGGAGTACAATTTGTTATAATTTGGTTCTTGTATAAACTTCCTAAAAGCCTTGACACTTCAGGATGCTATTCTACCAACTCCCTTTGGCTGACATCTGACTGTATTCTAATGAGATGACATATGTGACAAGCTATAATACTGATATAATAGTTCAGCATGGGACTGGTCTTCTGAATGAGAGGGTGAAGGGTTGGAGGCTTCCGCCCATTCAACCATAGGAATCGGGGATGGGACCTGGAGCTCATGCTCTGTTAAACCTTTTGGATATGAGATTGCTGAGCTTCTGGGCTCATGCTAGGAGGGCTATCCACCCCGAGTCCAGCAGAACAAGAGTTCAATTGCTCAGAAACCTTCCACACATTTATATTACAGCTTGAGTCTAAAATGGTCTCTGCAGGCTGTGTGAAATAGGTTAGTAGTAAAACTGCTGCAGGAAGTGTGCGCATCTGAAGGACGTCTGAAAGGACTTGGAACACATCTTTGGAGTTGGGGGCTTGCCCCAGGCCATTTCTCTCTGCTTCTTGTCTGCCATGGGGTGAGCAGCCCCTGACACACACTCCTGCTGCTGTTACATTGTCAGGTGAGTATCTTTGCTGAGTCATCCCAAGAGTTCAGGGATGCACTTTATGGCTTCTCTTTGGCATACCCAAATGGACAACATGACTACCCCGGGTGTCACTATTGAGTAAAATGAAATCTACCTGAACAAACCACTGTGGCTCCATGACTACTGGACTGATAAGGAAGAAGGTCTAGCTGATTCACTTCCAGGACAGTTGGCTACAAATAATATCATTCAGATAATATACTGATAGTATATTAAAGTATCAAGCAGGATGCAATTTAAAATTTATGGATTGTTTATGTTTAGACTTTTCTTTTCCTTTTCTTTTTCTTTTTTGTTTCCCCAGACAGGGTTTTTCTGTATTGCTTTAGGGCCTGTCCTGCAACTAGCGCTGTAGACTCACAGAGATCCACCCGCCTCTGCCTCCCAAGTGCTGGTTGGGATTAAAGGCATGTGCCACCAACTAGACTTTTCTATTTAATGTTTTTTTGTTTTGTTTTTTGTTTGTTTGTTTTGGTTTTGCTTTTTTACCATGGTTAACCAGAAATAACAGAAACTTCAGGGAGACATCTGTATCTATCAAGAAAATGAAAAGAACGTTGGGTGTGGGAGTGGTACACACTTGTGATCCCAGCACTCCAGGCATAGAGGCAGAAGACTGCAAGTCAGAGGTACCTTGTAAAACACCATCTCAAAAACATTTAACTAATTAACTAATAAACGAACAAAAACAAATAAAGCCAGCTGGCACAAACCTGTAATCTCATTGTTTAGGGGGTGGAAACTTGAAGGTCAGGAGTTCAAGGTCATTCTTGACTACAGTAGTGAGCTTGATGTCAACAAGAATGAAATGATACCCTGTATCAAACAAAAGAAGCCAGGCATAGCAGTATCTAGACATCCCAGCCCTCAACAACCAGAAGCAGGATTGCTGCAATTTTGAGGCCAGCCTGATCTACTGAGAGTTCTGGACCTAAGTCCTGAGACCTTTGTCTCAATATATACAGTCTGTGTGTGCATGTAAAATCTGAAACAAGAAAATGTAGACAGCAAACAGCACAGAACCGAGAAACATAATGGCTGAGGGTGACAAACCTCCAGCAGAGGATTCAGGAGTAAGGCCCAAAGCACAAGGGCACAGGGCCTGTGACATTAGCCACAGCCTGTTTTCAGTGAGATTAAGCAGGTTCCAGTTTTATTGTAGGTTTTCCCTAGAGTAGCCTGGGCAAGAGTCTTACGGGTGTGTGGGGTTTACCCAGGAGAGCTCTTACATGGATCTGGATAAGAAAGAGGAGCAGACCTAACACGGAAGAATTTCATGACATTGTTCGATAGAGCTGACGCCATCACTGTAGTCTCTCAGGCTTGTCCTCAGATAGAAGCCCTTGAACTTTTGCACCTGAACACTCAAAACTCACCTACTAGAGAACGTTTAAAGAGAAGTCGTTTCCCTTGTAGGGATTATAGCTAGTTGGTCTGTGACAGGCTCGCTTTCATCACCAGCCAGCTCATAATTGGTAGTAATGGGTAGCAGAGCTCACGGGGTCCATAGAACAACAGCTGCCATTCAGTGAGCACAGGGCAGTTTTAGGTGGTGTTTGGCCCACACAAAGTCGCTTTTGTTATATCGATTACATTAGTGCTGAAACTGAGACTCACCAAATTAAGAAACTTGGCCAAAAGTATAAAATAGCAGAATGGATTTCAAACTCAGGTCTGAAAGAAAAAAATAAAAACAAAAGCCAAACACAAAAACCAACTTCCAAAACCTCTTAGAAGAAAGAAAGGGTTAACATCTCTCCTCAGCCAATATACTTATTTTTAAGTAAGTCATATAGTCACTTAGTCCACGCCTCAGACAGGTGTGCACCTGTCTATCCAACACAGGGGAGGCTGGTTCAGGGGATGGCTATCAGCCTCAGGCCAGTGACTGCACAGTGAGACCCTGTCTCAGACAAAACAAAGCAGAAAGGAGGTGCCGAGGAGATGGCACCGCTGCAAGAGCGCTTGTGGTTGCAAGTCTGAGGACCTGCTTTCAGCTCTCCAGAGCTCATATAAACGGTCAGGTGTGGTCCTGCTACCCTCGCGCTGGGGGCAGGTTGGAGCTGGTAAGTGGGCAAGTGATAGAGCAGGATGCCACACACACCGGAGAGCAAGAGCAAGCAACAATTCAAATAGGCACAAACACCGCATGCATACACCGCACCCCACAGAACCCCCTCCATACAAACGAATATTCACTAAAGACTTTTTCCTCTCTCCTTCCCTCTCCCCTCCCCCGGTCCTTCCCCTTCTCATCCACTCCATTTCTCCTCTCCCTCTCTCTGGTTGCTAACACCCCACTCCCTTTTCAGAGTGTACTGGAATTACTCTAATGCTGTAGCTATCTACAAATGTTTCTGTTGAATCTAAATAGTTTCCTTCTTAATAGAAATGTGTGTATACACTAGCTCTTCCTTAACTCTGCACTGAACATATTTTGGAATTCACAGCTACAGCCTTGTAATCAGCTTAGCCAGTGTCTCATTACTAAACATAGGGCTGGAAGAACACATGATACATTGTACTATGATGTGATTACTGTTCCCCCTGCTTGTTTGCATGCTTGTTTGCTTCTGACAGAATAAACAGGAAACTGAATTCTTCATCAAAAGATCTTCCTTCCTTGAGTTCTTGCATTGCCTTGCCTCTACTTCAGCCACAGTTTCCAGGTGTGTTTCACAAAGTGAGTTCTTTGTTCACGTTTGCACTAGGAATATAAGCACTTAGCCCATCCTTTTAACAGTGTGGGCCATCCAGCTTCAAGTTCCAGACTGAAAGATACTGCTATAAACATGACTGACAGGTCTAGACCCTGAGCTCCAAACCTCACAGTCCCAAGGTCACTGTCACATCATCCAGTATTTGACTGCATTCAGTCTAATGGATCTCTCTGAGAGCTACTTTCCTGCAGTCTGTTACAGTGTAACGATTTTGAGGGCTAGGCTGGAGAAATGAGATAGACTCAGCCATTAAGGGCACTGGCTGCTCTTATAGAGGACCAGGGTTCAATTCCCAGCACCCATAACTCTAGTTCTAGAAGATCTGATGCCCTCTTCTGACCTCTGTAGGTACCAAGCATGCATGTGGTACATAGATTTACATGCAGGCACAATACTCATACATGTGAAATAAAAATAAATGTTTCTTAAAAAAATCTTGAGGGCAGAGGCCCCATTTCTCCTCATTATGCTGAAGCCAGGCAGATACGTGTTAGTAGATGTCAATGACAGAAGACAAATGTGATGATCCTGATGTTTCCTTGTGCACTGACAGAGGCCACTTCAATTGGAATGTCCAATATGCTCCTATATCAATGTCTCAGTTAAAGGAAGTGAGAGGTGCCCACTTGGCAGAGCCATTTTATTCTTCTGCTTCTGCCCTAACTCTCCTGAATCAGAGCTATAGCCAGGAGAAGGGCAAGGCTGCAATTCAAGTGCAGATATCAAATACCCATTCTAGATGCAAATTATTATTTTTATATTATTACATTTTATTGGTTTATTTTGTGTGCATATCTGTGCATGCACAAGCATAGTTATGACACACATGTGGAGGTTAGAGGGAAATCTGGGTCTCTCCATCTACCATTTGGGTCCCCAGATTGAACTTAGTTATTCAAGTTGGCCACAGGTACCTTCACCTGCTGAACCATCTCACTCCAGATGCAAGTTATTAAACCTCTTTTTCCTTTTAAAAAGAAAAAAATTGGGCATGGTAGCTCAAGTCTTTAGTCCCAGCACACAGAAGGCAGAAGCAGGCAGGTCTCTACGAATTCAAGTCCAGCCTGGCATATATAACAAGTTCCGGGCCATCCAAAGCTGCATAGTGAGGCCCTATCTCATAAAAGCCAATAAATAAATAAGTTAAATTCCATTAAAAAGGAAATAAGACAACTCCTCCATTGTCCTTTCTATTTCTTTTATAACTTTCTTGCTGTGATAGTAACACAAAGACAGACCTGGTAACCCTCCTGCCATCCAGGCTTGTACTTCATGCCTCCTAAGTGCTAAGCAAGCTGACAACACTGAGCTACATCCTCCTCCCCCTTTGGTTTTTAAAGATTTGTGATGTGTGTGTGGGGCGGGATGATTTGTGTGCATCTCATGTGTCTACGAACTCACAGAGGCCAGGAGAGGGGGTCAGAGCCCCTGGGACTAGAGATACAGCCCATTGTGAGTATAGAGAACAGAACCTGAATCCTATTCAAGAGTAGTATGTGCTCTTAACCACTGGGCCTTCTCTCCAGACCCCAAAACTCTTTATACTTTTTAGTTTAAAACAGGGTCTCACTGAAGCCCAGGAAGGTCTTGAATTCCTGAGCCTCCTGCTTCAGCTTCCTGAGGAGCTGGGACCACAGGCCTGCTCCAGCAGCTGCGCTCGCAAGGGCAAAGTCTAACATAGAGAGCGGATGGAGCACCAACAGCTAAGAGGCACAGTCCGCTTTCCCCAGTGAAATTATTCCTTTCTCTTTTGTTTGTCCGTTTTTGATTTTGAGACAGGGTCTTGTGAACTCCAGGCTAGCCCCAAACTTGTTTTATAGGCAAGAATTACCTTGAACTTCTGATCCTTTTGCGCTTTCTCCAGAGTGCTAGGATTACAGACTTGTGTCACCATGGCTCTGTGATGCTGAGGTTTGAGTCCGTGGCCTTGTCCTAGCACATGCTAGGCAGGTGCTCCACTACCAAACTGAAGTACATCTCCAATCCATCCCCAAAGCCACCACCACCTCCTCCTTTTTTCCCCAATCTTCCTGCAAAAATTTCTGAGAAAGATTCTGGTCTTAATATCTCCTAATAAACACACTGAGGTACACTAGTATTTTCTGATTCATTAGCTCTTCAGCCACTCAGTGGCCCTCAGTGTTTTCTTTGGGGATTAATAAAGCACAGAGCTAGTCAATCACAGAGCTCCTGATGCCATAGGATGAAGTCTAAGAATCTGCATTTCTGATAAATGTCTACAGGAAGCTGATCATGCTCCAGGACAGGTGTGAGAAGCACTGTTCAGATCACAGTAGTTTCCTGTGTCCCAACGTAGGAGGGATGGGGATGGCACAGTAACCTTTGGGAACAATTGGGAAAGGAAAGCCACTATTTTCTTTTCTTTTTTTGGGTGGGGGGGGTTAGGGAATGAAGGCAAGGTCTCATAAAACTCAGGCTCACTTCAAAGTTGCTAAGACTGAGGATGACCTTGCCCTGATCTTCTTGCCACCTCCTCTCAAGTGCTGAGGTTAATGACACTGATAAATATTAATAGAGGATTTTGTAATACATGATTAGAGAGCATGTTTCTTGTTGTCATTTGTTTAATGGGGGGTCTTGTTTATTTTTTGAGACAGCGTTTTATGCAAATCAGACTGACTTCAAACTCAGTATGTAATTCAAGCTAGTCTCAAACTCCCAACCATCTTCCTGCCTCAGCCTCTCAGTTGAGATTGTAGGTACGTGTTACCACAAGCAGCAGGCAATGTTCTTTTAACATAGTCACATCCAGAAGGTTTTCAAGCACTTGGGTACTGTATGAGGCTTTTTGACTTAAAAAATCTATCTTTTGGTGGGAAATGTCTCATTACTAGTTAGACTATTTCTAGGTCATCTAGATAATGTTGAAGATTGTTTTTTTTATTACTGTTTTTCAATTGAGAAGTGTAGCCCTGACTTCCCTAAAATTTGTGATCTTCCCACTCGAGCCTCTGAGTGTTGTGATTACAGGCATATGCTATAATGTTTTGGCTACAAATGCTAAGCTTAGGCTTTGCTGCAGACGCCTGGAGTTGCCTTTACTGCACCAGAGCTGGATTGATAAGCTTTCTGCAGAAGGCTCTATGGCTCCACGAGATCTCTTCTCTGCTTGGACAGAATCTGAAACCCTTGTGACCCTCTGCATGCTCAAACTCACAAAATTCCACTTTAGTACTACAAAGATGGTTGTTTAGCTAGAGACTCAGGAGTCTTCTGTATAGATCAGAAACTCTTTCTCTGCATAGCTTTATCCTCTCCAGTCCTCTGCTTCAGCATGAGGGAAGGGGGAAAAAAATCAGAACTCTAGGTGTAGATGTGTGACAGTCGCATAGCAAAGTAATGACTTTGTACCTCTAAACCTTACATTGTGGTGCTGGGAATCAAACCTGGGTTCATTGCAAGGGCAGCTATGTTCTTAACCATCTCTCCAGCTCTCTTCTTTACCTTTGGAGTGTGTTCCCTGTGTCCCAGGCTGGTTTCAAAGTGGCCTTTCTTCAAACCTGGGTAGCTAGTCTCTGGCTTTTAACACCCAGAAGCAAAAGCTTCTGGCTCTGGCTCTAGTTGAGCTCCCAAATCAAATACTTTCTTTTATAAGTTGCCTTGGCCATGGTGTTTTATCACGGCAGTAGAAAAGTAACTAAGACACTGGCAGATGATTGCAAAGTTGGGTGAATATTTAAGCATCTTGCTGTTAGTTGGATGGCAGCCCTGTGAACCTCTGTGCAAGACTGCTGCAATCAGTGTTTAGCATGGAAACTCCTCTTATGTGTCATGAAAATCATATTTGTGATTTAAGTCATTTTTCTCAGTTACCTGTCTCTTCTAAAATATAAATGTGTTTCCTATAATCCACAGAAAACTGACAAGAAAAAGAAAATCAGAAGCACTTCAGGCCAGTAAATGACACGAAGAACTACATTCCCACCAGAGAGTATTTTTCAACTGGGGTATCAAAATTTGGTGGAACTATGGCTCTGTGTTACCCCTATTATTACATTTTGTCAGAGATGGCAAGGTCCAAATATAGTTGCTGTTTATATCTTTATGTAGTTACAGGTTTTTAAAATTCTGTGATCCCCCCCCCAAAAAAAAAAAAAAATCAGAGGAGCTGTCTGGATACTAAATCCCATGTTTGGTGTATATGGTACTGGCTAATTTGGTGTCCAAATTTAATACACCCCCGTATTCAAACAAACAGGGAACCCTTTCTCCCTTGATGTTAAGAGCCATGTAAAATATTGAAACAAAATGTTGGACTGGAGTGATGACTAGGGAAGGCAAGTTCTTGCCTTGCAAGCATGAGGACCTGAGTTCCCAACTTTAACAAGCTCATAAAGGTGGGTGTAGTGGGGTGAGTATTGGAAAGACACAGACAGGAGGATCCTAGGGTTGTTAGCTTCCCAATTTATCTCTAGGACCAACAGAGAATTGCTTCAAAAACACAACAATAAATAAGTACGGTGGAGAGTGATGGATGTTGGAAACCAGCAGTCTGCTGACCCCATCCCTTGATGATGGGTGGGACACGCATAGCCTTGTCATCACCATGTCATTCATTACGGGGCTGCGTAGGGACTCAGTTTCCCTTTTAAAGCAAGTGCGTCCCCCTCTTTCTCTCTTTTTTTCTCTTCCTCTTGCTCTTTCTCTCTTCCTCTTCTTTGTTTCCTCTCTTCCTCTCTTTTGCTTCCTCTCTTCCTCTTCTTCTTCCTCTCTCTCCTGCTTTCAGTTGGCCACCAGCTACTCCCCCTTTCTCTCCTCTCCACCAATAAACTCCACGTGGACTCTGAGTCTCCTGTAGGTGATAATTATAACAAAAGAGCAACAGTGGAGGAAGGTATCTGACCCAGTGTCAACCCAATGGTCTACACATTTGCAGTCAGGAGTGTGCTCACATCATACACATGCGTGCACACATGCATTCACATGCACACATGTACAGTGAACACAGTACCGTCAACAGCTGTAGGATCAACATAAACTGTGTTTGCTATCCTGCACCCCTAGCTTTAGGAAGCTAATGCTGAACTTTTCAAACTTACACACTGGAATGTCTGAGGAAGTCAGTGAGCCTGTCTTGGCACATTGTCACAATAACTCCCTATCACACTTCCATATACCTTCTCCCCTAGCCTGGAAAACCATACTGTCTCATTGATCCCACAGTCCTTAGTCCCAGAACTAGTTAATGTTTTGTGACCATAATGGCAGATTATTAAGATACATCAAAGTATTCAGAGATAAACATTTTCTAGTATTTTACATTACAACAAGACCAATCTTCTTGTGACAAACAAGAAGTCATGCACTTTGGAACATCATAGGTGTACAAAACCTGAGAGCTTCAATGACAGCATAATCATCCATAGTGTGTAAACATAAATATTGAATAGATCATGATTTGTGTAATATCTGTAGTGCACACTCTTGGGACACTAACAAACAATTGCTTTGAGCTGTTAATTAGGGCATTGTTCATTTTCTTAGGACTATCCATGGGGCTTTGAAGGAGGATGCACCTGTTCTTAAGTGAAGATGGAGGAAGTGTTTAGAGGTAAGATGTCATGACAATCTACAGTCTACTTACAGTGGTTCAGAAATATGGTTAGAAGTCAGGCATGGTGGTACACACCTTTAGTCCCAACACTCAGGAAGGCAGAGGCAGGCAGATCTATGAGTTTGAAACCAGCATGATCTACATAGTGAGTTCCAGGACAGCCAGGGCTATGTAGAGATAACCTGTCTCAAACGAACAAACAAGCAAACAAAAAACATGGTTAGATGGTTAGATGAAGAATGTTAATCATAGCTAATAAGAGTTATAATAGTAATGGTTAAATATAGGTACCTGGAGAGGTCTATTCATTGTGATATGTTAATAATGGATAATAATAGTTATAAAGATTAGTAATAGTGAAATGTATAGCTTACGGTATTTGGGACTGAACCCAGGATCTCAGGCATGCTTGGCAAGCACTGTGGCTAGACCTACACCCCCAGTTTACTCCCTTCCTTTTAAATTTTCGGGATTTTTAAATTTTTTCTAGAATAAAGTCTTTGGGAAAGATTTTCATTAGTTTTGTTCTTCCCTGTAAAAAAACAAGTTATGATTATGTAATTCCTCAAAGGAAATTCCTTCCCAAAATATGAATTAGAAATTGGAGCTTATACAAATTTGAAGAATTTTCAAGCAGATTTTGTGTATATGTGTGTTTCTTTTAAATCATTGTTCAAGGGTAAACACAGATCTGAGGCAACAGCTTCCTGACCTTTGTCATAACAATCATCAAATGCCACTTACCCAAACTCCGCTGGACTTTGTACATTTAAGTTTACCAGAGACCCTGGCTCTCTGAGTTCTCCAGCAAGCTCCATCAAGTTCACACACATGCTTGTAATATGACACTCTTGGGGGTCTGTGAGAACAGATTCAGGATGCGGTTTCCATTGAGTTCCCAGTTGAGTTGGAAAGCAAACCATGCTGAAATAAAGAGACACAGAGACACTTAGATGTATAAACTAAAGCAATGGCGTTCCAAAAGGGAGCATAGGGAGAAAACTATGACCTGCACGTGGGAGACGAAGCTGTACTAATAAGCTGCATGTTCATAACAACTAGACATCCAGAGGTCTCGTGTATTTATGTAGATTACATCTTTTTTTTTTTTTTTCAAGTCTAAGTAGATTCAGGGCATTGCAACTGCAATTTTCTGTTGCTGTTCTTCATATTCCTAATTCAAGCATTCTTTCTCTGAAGTGAAGCCTGGAACAAATGGCGGCTGGAGGGGCTGCAGAGAGAGAGAGAGGTTCAGAGGTTAAAGTGTGCTTGTTGCTCTGACAGAAGACTTGAGCTTGGTTCCCAGCATCCGAGTCTGGTTGCTCACAGCTGTCTGTAACTCCAGCGCCAGGGGATCTGATGCCCTCTTCTGTCTTCTGTCCTCTGTGGGTACTCGTACATATGGGACGTGTGTGCATGCATTTTCACCATGTCTGCCAACAAACCTGGATAAAGAATGTGTCCCAGTATTGAGTAAGGGTGACACCAGTGGCACTCGGTGTCTTAGGGACGTTCCTGGTACTCTTAAAGGAGGCTGAAAAAAATACCTTTTACTGTAGAGATGGCTTAGTGGTTAAGAACACAAGCCAGTCTTCCAGAGTTCCTGAGTTCAATTCCCAGCAAACACATGATGGCTCACACCCATCTATAATGAGATCTGGTGCCCTCTTCTGGCCTGTAGGGTTACATGCAGACAGAACACTATGCATAATAAATGAACAAATCTTAAAAAATAGAAAATAGCTTTTGTTTAGAGTTAAATATCAAGAGAGAGAGAAAAAAAAGACAGTCACATGGGAGTCAAGAGTTCTTGTAGCTTCCATAACCAATTTATTTTAAAAAGTTTTTTTTCTATAGCCACACACCTTTAATCCCAGCACTTGGAAGGCAGAGGCAGGCAGATTCCTGAGTTTGAAGCCAGTATGGTTTATAGAGGGAATTCCAGGACAACCAGAGCTACATAGTGAGACCCTTTCTTGAGGGGTGGGGAAGCCTTGTCCTTGGCTTTGTGTGTGTTATGTCAGTAATTGAGAGAAATAGACAACACAAATTCCAGCCTAGTAGTCTACCTAGTAAGTTTCAGACTAGCCACACTACATAGTGAGACCTTGTATCAAAAAACTAAACAAAAGATATAGCCTATATGAGCTGGGAATATAGCTTAGTGCTAGAGCATTTGCCTAGCATGCAGAAAGCCCTGCATTCAATTCCAGTACCACACAAATACACACAAATTTTATCTCACACGACAGATCTATTAAACTCTGACATCTTTACGTAGGTAGTCTTTTTGTGAATATAAAATATATTGACACCACAATTTGGTTTTAAAAGTAAAAACATTCATTTAAAAACATTTATTTATTTATTTATTTATTTATTTATTTATTTATTTATTTATTGTATCTGTATGTGTGTGTCATTCAGAAGTTCAAAACTATTCTCATCCACATACAAATGAGATGAAAACCTAAGAGATACATAAGACTGTCAGAAGTGATGATGATGATGATGATGATGATGATGATGATGATGATGATGATGATATTTAGGCGCTGGAGAGGTGGCTTGGGAGTTAAAAGTATACACCATCTTCCAGAGGCCCCAAGTTCAGTTCTTGGTCCCTACATCATATGCCTCATGACCACTTACAACTCTGCATGTTCTGTTTCTGGTGTGTCATGCTTAAATGGCTCATTACAGTTACTACTCAGCCACAAGTAGGTCAAGATTTACTTTGTATTTGTTTTAAAATTTATTCCCTTCCATTTTTGGTGATCAAGAAAAATCTTTATGTTTAAGGGATTAATTTTAGTAATTGCATTTCAGACATTAATAGTAAGATAGCCCAACTTTTTTACTTAATATTTTTAATCAAATATTTGAAAATTTCACGTCATGAACCCCCATCACAATCACTTTCCAGTCCTCCTAGGTCCATACACCCCACCCTTGTGACCTCTTCCCCTACCCCCTCAAAACAAAAACAAAAACAAAAAAGAAAGGAAGAAAAAAGAAAAGTAAGAAAGAAAAAACAAGTCCAATTTGTGTTGCCCATATACTCACTGGAGCATGCTCAAACTCCCAGCAGCCAGCCCCTTAAAGAAAAGGGAATCTTTCCCCACCCACACCCATGCCAGAAGCCCTCAACTGACAGAGCTATAATTCAGCATGTGTAGCACAATGTTTAAGAGTTCTTGCTTCTCAATGGCTTTCTGTCTAGGCTATAACTTTTTGGGGGGTGTGGTTGGGGTGGTGTAAGGGTTGTCATGGAAAGTTTTTCCTGTCCCTCTTTCTCAGCCATGAGTCTGCAGTCATCTACACCACTTGCCCTTTGCCGTCAGTGGGAACATGGGTCATGGATTTCCACATGGCTTCTGGTGTCAGCACCAGTCACGTAACTCAGTATGGTCTCCAGTTGCAGACAGACCATAGGCATCAACATGGACCTTTGCCACAGCAAGGGCTACAGAAACCATCATAGTCCTTGGCAGCAGCACAGGCCAAGGACATCAACATGGCCTCAGCTGTCAGCACAGGCCACTCACATCAACATAGACCATAGCACTGACCACCACATGGCCTTCAGTGGTAACATGGGCCACTGACATTAATGTGGCTCCCAGTAGGACCATAGACCCAATGTGGCCCTCAGCTGCAGCACTGACCTCAGACATCAACATAATAGCCCAGCTTTTTTTTTAATGATAATATTTTAAATTTAAATTTGAAACAAGCTTGTTTTACATGTCAATCTCAGTTCTCTCACCCTCCCCTCCTCCCCTGTTCCCCAAATCCCCATCATGAGGCCTTCCTATGGGGATCTTCAAAGTCTGTCATATCATCTGAAGCAGTGCCCAGGCTCTCTCCCATGTGTCTAGACTGAGAGAGTAACTGTCTATGTGCAATGGGCTGCAGCCCAACTTTTTAAGCAATATTTTTAAGATGTGGGAGATTTTCTTTGTCTTAGTCTTATAAACTATAAACAACAAACAGACTTTTCTAAGTTCTTAGAGTCCTTCATGTTCATAAACATAGTGATGCTTTGAACTTTTAACATAAATTTATCATTAAACTTAGCTTACTTAATTAGTGATGGAGACGGAGTAGACTGAGAAGACAGAATATAGATATTGTTTATTATATACATAACATTATTTGCCTGAGGCTTGTATAGGGATAATCACAGTGTATTTATTCTTAGCTAAGACAGAGGTCTGGCCAACACATTGTTCTAATTTATTTGATCTGTTTCATTGATTTTTCTGATTCCCTTCTGCTTTTTTTTTTTTTTTTTACTTTTCATATTTTAATTTTTTTGAGTTCTATGTAGCCCAGGCTGGCATCTTTAACTCTACATGTTCCAAGGCTGGTTTTGAACTCCTGATTCTTCTGCTTCATTGTTCAAGTGCTGGGATTATGGGCAAGCACTACCACACCTGGCTCTTCCTATTATTCTGTAGAAGTATTCTCTGAAGCTTTGGGTGTACATTCCTTTATTACAGTGTCTGTTGGCTACCACTGTGCTCTGGAGGTTGTGAGTGAACTTGAGCCATGCAGTTGAATAAGGCAAAGTCTCCGTGGGAGATGGAGGCAGTTATAGCATCATAAACATAAATGTGCTCAAGGTTCCCAGAGATCACACTGGAACACCTGGTTCTCCTAGGGGTAACTGAGGCCACATCAGTTACCATGAGCTAGAGGAGAGAGACTGGTAGGTGTGTGTGGTGCTTGGCTTGAAGGACCCTTGGCACCACCTAAGATGTTCTAGATTATGGCTCTGATTAGAATCCATTGAGGTTACAGAGAAACTTGAAAGTAAGAGTGTCTTGCTGATGATTCATCAGCAAGACTGAGAACACTGTCTATTCTTCCAGAGGTCTGGAGTTTTATTCCCAGCACGAGTACAATGACTTACTACTGTCTGTAATTCCAGTATCAGAGGATCTAACATCCTCTTCTGACCTCCCAGGGAATCAGGCATGCACATGGCACACAAACAGACATATAGGCAAACCTCTCTCTTTCTCTCTCTCTCTCTCTCTCTCTCTCTCTCTCTCTCTCTCTCTCTCTCTCTCTCTCTCTCTCACACACACACACACACACACACACACACACACACACACACACACAAATCCAAGTCTTCCAGGAAGACAGAGCAGAGGGTGTGGCACAAAGATGTTTCCATCAATTTCTCAGGAAGGGTGAGGCATTCAGAAAGGTTGGGTGATGTTGGTGTGTCAGGGGAGTTGATGGGGGAAAATATAAATTTGCATGACAGCAGTAGCTGGTACTTAGATGGCACACACCATATTGTAAACAGTTAATAGACACTAATTTAACACTATTTCCATTTCCATTTGGATGGTTAGAAAGAAGTGCCCCCACCCCCAAAGGGAATAGCACTATTAGGAGGCATGACCTTTGTTAGAGTGGGTGTGGTGCTGTTGGAGGAAGTGTGTCACTGTGGAGGTAGGTTTTAAGGTTTCATATATGTTCAAATCACACAAAGTGTCTCAGTCTACATCCTGTTGCCTGCATATCAACATGTAAAAGTTCCTTCTCCAGCACCATGTCTGCCTGCACACTGCCATGGTCCCCATCATGAAGTTAATGGACTAAACTTTTAAAACTGTAAGCTGCCACCTCCATTAAATGTTTTCCTTTATAAGAGTTTCTGTGGTCATGATGTATAGCATGAATAATAAAACCCAGAGACAGATTTTTGGGGTTCAAGCCGAAGATCAGAAAATCAAAGCAGCCAGCCAGTAGCTTGTACATCTACCAAGGCTGAAATGGAGATCTTGTCTTCCCTGTGACTGGAAAATGAATTTCTTATGAGACCCATTGCTTCTTTCTTATATACCTCTCTGATGCTGGGATTAAAGGCATGAGTTCTGTTTTTCATTTATACTGATTCACTCTCTAGCCCTGGGTGGCTTAGAACAGAGATCCATCTGCTTCTGTTTCCTGAGTCCTGGGATTAAAAGTGTTTTCCCTAGTGCTTATTTGTGAACACAAGGACCTTGTGCCCTCTACACAGCAGCAACAAGTTGTGGCACCTGAGACTAGGTTGTAAAAGGCATTAGACCTTCTTGTCCCCTCTCTAATGCATTACCTACCCTGGTGGGAGCTAGAGGCTTTACCTAGAAACACTGAAGCAGCAGCATGGAGTGATTCCCACTGTAGGAAATGACACCTTTCTGCTAAGCCCATTTTGGAACTTCAGGCTTCACTGTAGGAGCAGCTACTTTGGAAAGGTCTTTTAACCTCATTGTCACTTTCAAGTGGCAGCTGCTCCAGCCTTGACTGTCCTCAGGAGACACTGACTAAGCTTCTCCTGGGTTCCCTGTAGTTCAAATATTGGGGTAAATGCTGGGGTAAATGCTAAAAGATCAGAGAAACTGAGCAGCCAGTCACTAGTTCTTATTTCTACTGAATTCTCAGACCAAAGGGACAATTCTATCCTTATGAATTGTCACCCTGAATGCAATGAGCTTCTGTCTCCTCCCATGTTATAGTCCTCTCTCAGCCCAGCCATATCACTCCTGTCTCCACCTCCCAAGTACTGGGATTAAAGGTGTGAGCCACCACCTCCTGACTCAGTTTTTCATTTAGACTGTATCTCTCTCATGTAGCCCAGGGTGACCTTGAACTCACAGAGATCAACCTGCCTTTGCCTCCCAAGTGCTGGGATTAAAAGCGAGTACCACCACTGCCTGATCTTTATGGCTAACTAGTGTGGCTAGCTCTACATTCTGATCTTCAGGCAAGCTTTATTTATTAGATCATAAACAAAATATCCCCACAGTTCCTTACTCAAATTAACCTCAAAGACAATGTTAGCTATTTTAAGCTACCAAGTTTTGTGGTGATTTATTATGCAGTGCTAATAATCAATATTCAGCATTAACACATTAAGTTGTGTTTCCAAGTTCACATGACTCATATGCTATGTTAGATTTCTAGGCAGCATAAAGAGACAGGAGGTAAAGAGAAACCAGAGTCTGACCTCAACAGATGGGATTGTGTTTATTAATGCACACAGCAAGGGGCAGCCATTCTCTCAGGGAAAAAGCTGCCAGGGACTTGTTATAGAAGCAGGTGAGGGCCTTGGGGGTTGTTGCAGCTGCAGGGGGCTACATGTCTCTCCTAGAACCCCCATTCCTGAAATAATTTGCCCTGGGTGAGACTATAATCTCAAGAATCCTGTTCCATAGCCTAGGCACTCAAGCAGGTTGTAAACTTGTAATGTGAATCCAGGCCTTCAAATTCCAGAGTTTACACATTTGGACTTCATACAATCTTACCTGGAAAGACATTTTGCTCCCTCCGAAGAAGAAGTATTATGCATTTATTTGCATCCACCCACATGCATGTGTAACGTCTTAAGTGTACATGTTAGAACTTAAACACTGACTGAGAACCTGTGAAAGCAATGACACTGAAGAAAAGAAAAGGCTCAGTTGGGAGAAGCTATGGTGTAACCGTGTCAGATGATAGGAATAATCCAGATGGCATGGAGAGAGCTTCAGGTACAGCACCGGACAGAAAGGGTTAGACAATGTTTAGAAGGGGGATTTAAAAAGTTTTGTGGCCATGTATTTGTGGTGTTGGTTATGTCAGTGAAGGAGGGGTCATTGCCAGGACTTCCAGAATTCTGTGGACTGTAACCATATGGTGGTGGGGTGGTAGGCTGTGTTGACAGGTGTGGGGAGAAAGGGAAGGGTGCAGCTGAGGTACTGTGAGACAAGACACATCTAGACATGGCATCCCAGCTTCCCCGCACAGCTTGAAGAGGCGGAGCTGAGGTGAGATTTGAGACACATCTGTCAGTTTCTAATGGGCAGGAAGGTCATGACATTGACTCTTCTAGGAAAGATGCATGCCAGGAGACATGAAAATGTCTCTCAAAGGAAGCCTGGAAAATCCTAACTTTGAGGTGTGGTGAACAGAGAGCAGTCAGAGAAAGGAGGGCCAGGTAAAAATGACATTGGAAGAGCTGAGCTTTCCAAGGGAATGTGTTACTGGAGAATCAGAAGTGGTCTCAGCAACTGAACAATTCCATGAAATGTGCCTGCTGTTACTTGAAAGACACTCAGTGCCACAAAGAACCTCATAGAAAAGAAAGTGGCAAATACACTTGAATGCATAGACACAGGAGACCATATAGGACACCGATAGCACAGATATGGAAAACAACAATTAATAAATGGGACCTCCTGAAATTGAGAAGCTTCTGTAAAGCAAAGGATATGGTCAACAAGACAAAAAGGGTCACTACAGAATAGGAAAAGGCCTTCACCACATCTGACAGAGGGCTGATCTACAAAATATACAAAGAACTCAAGAGACTTGACATCAAACTAACAAATAATCCAATTAAAATGGGGTACAGATCTAAACAGAGAATTCTCAACAGAACAATCTCAAGTGGTGGAAAGACACTTAAGGAAATACTCAACATCCTTAGTCATCAGGGAAATGCAGATTAAGACCACTTATACCCATCAGAATGGCTAAGATCAAAAACACCAATGACAGCTTATGCTGGAGAGGATATGGAGAAAGGGGAACACTCCTCCATTGCTGGTGGGAGTGCAAACTTGTACAGCCACTGTGGAAATCAGTATGGCAATTTCTCAGAAAATTAGGGATCAACCTGCCTCAAGACCCTGCAATACCACTGTTGGGCATATACCTGAAGGAGGCACATTCACACCTCAAGGACATTTGCTCAACTATGTTCATAGCAGCAATATTCATAATAGCCAGATCTTGGCAATAACCAGGCACATAATAAATGATTGTTGAATGAGCAAATACTTCCACATAAGTCAATGGGTAGCTCAGGCTGTTGCTTTGTTTATGCATTGCATACACAAGTCATGAGACTGCTAAGTGAGTGAGTCCCTTGACTCATTACATTGCCTCAGATTTTATAGAAAATCTGATGTCTCCAATGGTGCTACAAATTTTTGCCTCTCTAATGGACAAGTAAAATTCGTGGGCTTATGATTCCAGAATGTTCTAAGACTGAGTTTAAAAACACAATTTGAGGTGTGTTTAGTCCTTCTGGGCTTCAGCAGCCCCCTTCAGTGGCACATACTTCTAACTCCAGCTGTTCCAGCTGCAGTTTCCTGTCCATCTGGGAGTCATTATTTTCAAAACTTGTATTGAGGTATAATGGAATCATGTCAGCACTTACCTTTCTTGCTAATTAGCTGTGGAGATCAGAATCCCTTTTAAATTGTGCTCCAGTTGTCAATGAGGAAAGCCATGGCAAAACCATAAAATAATAGGTCACCAACAAAGTTTCAAAAGTCTGAAAACTTTTCCTCAGGAAAAATAAATAACAAAATTAAATTAATGTGGCCATCTTCTTCAAGGCAAAAAGTCTTATTTTATTATTTAAATAATTAAGACAACTAGACAACTGTGGACCAGGCTTTGTTCCATGGTCCTTTCTAGTAGGAGCTCAGGCTCTGTTGTAAACTGGATTTATTAGCCAAGGATGGCCACTTGAGAAGGGCATAAAGCAATGTTGCCTGCTGAGGGTTCCTTTAGGCTCTTGTTTTACATTTCCAGAAGGTCCCCCCCTTTGGTTGTTTGCTTTTTTAATTGAGAAAGAGTTAATTTATTACATCTGGAAGAACCCTGCTTCCCTACTCTTTAGAGAAAAGTTATCCTTAAATCCCACCTCCTCCTGTCTCCCAGGCCAGCTTGCCCCACCCTTCTCACTTGTCCTGCCCCACTGCATTGAGCCCCTTGAAGAGGAGGTGTCTACTCTGGCATTTTAGGTGACTCCATGGTGATTTCCTGGGTGCCTCACACAGGCTTTGTCTCTGGAGTTCTGTTGTGTTTATCAATAAAAAATAATCAGGAGTCAGATATCTTAGTAAGAACCTGAATGATCGGAGAAGCAGCAGAGAGGCCACCAGTGACCTCCTATCCCTTTCATTCCTCCATCCAAAAAGGCCGAGAGCCTCTACGAACCCCACACTACTATTTTCTATCTCTCTATTTGTCCTCAGTCCTCCAACCCTCTATGGTTAGTTTTGGTCAGCTAGTAGCTAGCTCCGCCCCCTGATTCAAACAAACTTTATTGTCAGTCTTGGGAGTATCAGAATGCAATCGAAATATCACACAACAGATGCCTTCTTTATCCAGGCTCCCGGTGGTTAATTTTATCAGTCCATTCGGCGCTGCTAAGGTACTCCACTGTTTGGTTCAACACTAATTATTGGTTATGGTATTGCTTTGAAAGTATTTTTAATCTTAGGTGGCCTGATGCAGTAAGTGTCTGCACAGTGGAAGGAAACACAAACACCGTAGGCTGCCCTGTGGAACGTCAGAGAGAGAGAGAGAGAGAGAGAGAGAGAGAGAGAGAGAGAGAGAGACAGAGAGAGACAGAGACAGAGACACAGAGAGAGAGACAGACAGAGAGACAGACAGACAGACACACACACACACACACACACACACACACACAGAGACACAGAGAGATTGTGTTTTGGCTTCTCTGGAGAACTCTGGCTAGTAAAGCTGTGAAAAAGTAACAGTCCCTTTCTCCAAACCATACTACATGTAGGTGTCACTGATTTTAGCTTTGTATTTGGTTCCAATTTCAAGCTTATGTAAAAGCTACAAGAATAAGACTAGTGCACTTGTGGGTGTGTTTGTGCTTGTGGGTGTGCTTGGGTATGTGCACCGAAGCGGGCACATAAGCACACACACACACACACACACACACACACACACACACACACACACGCACGCACACACACACACATTTTGTAACTTTCACCCAGCTTTAACTGTTTCCCCATTTACTTTATTATCTTCTTACTTGCATACTTTCTTCTTCCCTCTGTCCTGTTTCTTATCTTTTCTTCTATCTCTATTTGTTTGTTTGTTTGTTTTTCTGTGCCTTGGATTATCCCGGGGGTTATTCAAGTGCTGTACAGCGGAGACACAACTCCCCACACATTCCTCTTTCCATGAGGCTAGAGTCTTAGCTCAATGGTAGAAAGTTGACCTACCATTTAGCCCTCTGGCTTTGATTCCTAGCATAGCAACACACACACACACACACACACACACACACACACACACACACACACACACACACCACTTTCAGAACCATTTGAAAGTCAACAGCATGTGTTATACCCATTTCTTTTCAGATGCCGCAGTCTGTGCTTCTCAAGAATGGAAGTAATCTGGTAGTTCACAGAGTTTAACATTGAAAAACAATATCTGTTCCAGAATCAATGATCCAATGCAATCTATTATCTTTTAAAGCATTTTCTTTTCTTTCTTTCTTTCTTTCTTTCTTTCTTTCTTTTCTTTTCTTTTCTTTTTTTTTTTTTTGTCGAGACAGGGTTTCTTTGCATAGCTTTTAGAGTTTGTCTTGGAACTCAATGTGTAGACCAGGCTGGCCTCAAACTCACATAGATCTACCTGCCTCCGCTTCCCAAGTGCTGGAATTAAAGGCATGTGTCACCAGTGCCTGGCTTACTTTTCTTTAATAAAGGGTTAAGTCATCCTGCCTTCCTAATCTGGAAATGTACCGTGAGCTTGATGTAAATGCTTAGTTTAAAGCTTGTTTTCAGAAAACTTAGATTTGTTGCTAAACCAGTATGAGCTGAATTTTCCTACTGGGCCCTTTAGGTTGATTCACAGTCCTGAGCCTTACAATGCTCCCTGAAGACTTCACTTAGCCAGCTGTCAGGCATGTCCTTGTCCTCCTATGCTCTTGAACTAAGTGGTCCTCCTTCCTTGGGCAGTCAGTAGGCACCTCAGCCTCTTGCCTGAAATTCTGTGACAAACAGCTTATTCCAAATTAGAGATGGCCTTGGAAATTAAAACCAGATCTGTTTTTCTCCTAATTAATTGACAACATAACATCTAAGAGCATGAGCCGAAAAAATACTTGATGAGAAAATGCTGAAGTCACTGGGCACAGGCTTTTCCTACATATGCTCTCTTCAGATTTACTTAATATACTTTGCAGAAAAAAGTAATAATGCAATCAAGGTTGACTTACCCCATATAGAGTCCTGGCTTTGCTTTTCTAGAAAGAGAAATGTTTGATTAAACTGCTCCTCGTGTGAAAGTCTCACTGTATGCGGAAGTCCCATTGGGTGTACAAAGATGGATACACTGAGCCGTCACCTGGGACCAAAGACTCAGAGCTGTCACACACATAACCAAGGAGAAAATGTCCTATTTGAAATCCTTTGTCACGTCTGTCAGACAGTCTGCTTAAAGTGGCGTGTCAGAGAATATTTTGTGTGGGGGTCCAACAAGGAAGTCATGCACTGAGTGGAATATGGCTTACTCACATGGCGTGTGTTTCCTGCAGATGAGATTTGAGGCAGTCCACCACATGGAGGAAAGTAAGGGGATTTCTGAACTAAGCTTTGCATGTGTGAGCATATGTTGTGTATGAGGGTGTGCATATGCATGCCTTTGTCAGTATTTGTGTGTGTTGTGTATGAGTGTGCATCAGCATCCATGAGTGTGTAGTATATGTGTGGTATGTGCCTGAGTGTGAGAGTGTGATTGTGTGTGAATACATGTGCGTGTGTGGGTGTGTGGCGTGTGTATGTGTGTGAGTGTGAGAAAGTATGTGTGTGTATATGTGAGTGTGTGTTATGTGTTTGAGTGTGAGTGTGTGACTGAGTGTGGTATGTGTAGTATTTGTGTGTGTGAGTGTGAGATTATGAGTGTAAATATGTGTTTGTTTAAGTGTGAAAGTATATGTGTGTGAATATAAGTATGTAGTGTATATGAGTATATGTATAAGTGAGTATGGTATGTGTGTGTTTGAGTGTGAGGGTATATGTGGAAGAGAAAGAGTGTGTGTGTGAGTGTGTGTGAGTGTGTGTGTGTGAATGTGTGTGAGTGTGTGAGTGTGTGTGAGTGTGTGAGTGTGTGTGAGTGTGTGAGAGTGTGTGAGTGTGTGAGTGTGTGTGAGTGTGTGAGTGTGTGTGAATGTGTGTGTGAGCGTGTGAGTGAGTGTGTGAGTGAACTTAATTCTTTTTTTGTTTTGCTTTTTTCTCTGTGGCTTTGGACCCTGTCCTAGAACTCCCTCTGTAGACCAGGCTGGCCCCAAACTCCCAGAGAGCTACCTGCCTCTACCTCCCGAGTGCTGGGATTAAAGGTGTGTGCCACCACTGCCTGGCAAGAACTTAATTCTTTAAAAAAGAAGAGGAATGAGTTTAAGTTAAAATCTGATAGGAAAAGGCATACACGTTTGGTGCTTACTAATCAGATGTCTCTAGAAGCCAATACTCCCTTGGTGGAAAAAAGACTTATTAGAGTAGGTGTTACTTAGAGAACTTGATCACATAAAATAATTGCCTTTTAGAAGCTGGATGTCGTGGCATATGGGAAAGAAAGCGGCAAGAGGATAAGGAGTTCAAGGCTAGCCTCAGCTGCTTACGACCCTGTCTCAGAAAACAAAACGAAGGACCATTCTGACTTGAGAAACTAACTAATAGGGCCCATCAAAGCCAGGAAGTCACTAATAAGGTTGATGAAGGCAACGGCACAGTTGCCCTGTCCAGTCAATACAGCCTTGTTCCGGAAACCCACTGGCTTTGATCCAAAGGGAGGTCAGCTGAGTAGGAATGACACATTTCTGATGAACCAAAGGTCCTGAGGCACGTCTCCAGGCACTCACTGTTATCCACCACACTGGAGGGCAGGTGCGATGTGCGCGTCCGGCAGCTCATATCCGTTAGTGAGAGCACTTCCTTGGACACCCCTCTTTCTCATGTCCTGCAGGGAATAAACTGTTTCCCTTTTTTAATGAAGCTGTAGAGAACAGTGAGTGGCTAGGGAGAGGTCCTGGCCTTTTCCCTCCTTCTTTTTCGAGTGGTTTTCTTCTCCTTAATTTACCTGGAAGCTAGAAAGACCATTCCTTGCTTCCTTCTACAGAGGCAGCCTCTGCAGTGAGTCATGCAGACACATGCTCCAGCCGCATGGGCGTTCTCTCTGCTAAGCACAGGCGGGTTGCATAGCACCAGCATCTTGTGTCATCTACAGCATCAGCAGACTCCTCCAGTTTCCCAGAACGGGTCTAGACTACACCCGGTGCGGTGCGATGTCCCCCCAAAACCGAGGCACAGTGCCTGCCGAGTGGGAGGGAATGAGTGAGGATAATCCTGTCTGATATGTTCATTTCACAAGAGAAGCAGGGCTGTGAGTGTGTGTGGTACTACTCAAGATTGCACTGTCAAACATCACCACTAAGCTTTTGATCTGTTTCTTTCCTAAGAGTGTTAGAGTTAGCTCTCACACTGAAGTCTTCCCTCGTGAGGCACACACATTCCTCTAGAATACCAATGCAAGTAGGAATAATAAAAAGCATTAGTTACTCACATGTCTGTGTGAGTTCATTCACAACACTGCTTTTCCCCAGTTAATCAGCTATAAAAGGGAATTTTACCTTCAACTCCCCCCCCCCAAAACACACTGTCCTCTCTTTTTCCTTTTAAGACAGGGTTTATGTATCTCTAGCTGGATTCAAACTTTCTATGTAGCCAACAGTGGACTTAACTTCTGGAACTTCTTGCCTCTACTCCCAAGTATGTAAGCCACCAGACCGGTTTTATGTGCTGCTCAGGTTTGAACCCAGGGCCCTGAGCGTGCTAGAGAAGCACCCTGGAACTGCTCCCATCCCCATAGTCTTTCTATATCTTAGAAAAGGCTCGCTATTGTCCTGGCTGATTCATCTGGTCTCTCTGCCTTGGCCTCTGCCTCTGTCCTGCTTCCTTTTGTCTTTTCCTTTGTTGAGTCTGGGGGAGAAGGGAACAGATGGGAAGAAATTCTGCTTTAGGGACAAGTCCTCATTTCAGGGAGGCCACCGTGTGTGGGGCCTCCATGGTCACCCTGAGGCAGCAAGTACCTCTGGCAGACCCAGGGGAGAGGACCTAGCCCCAGAAGGGGAAGTAGGGAGTCTAAAGATAGACTCTGCACACAGCTGTACCAGGGAGAGGCACTAGGATGAGTGTAAGAATCCTGAGATGTGCTGGGACCCGCCCTTTCATGTTTATTTTTAAGCTGGTCAGACATCAGTACTTGCTTTTCCAGGCCAAGAAACACGGCTGTTAGTGTCATCCGAGCAGCTGACTTTGAAGGGAAACATGAAAAGACCATCGTACTAAAAGCCTCTCACTTTTCTCTTCCTGTGACCCTCACATCTACCTCCAACACCTGTGCACTAGGTAATTCCGTTTTAGGGAAGGGTGAGTTGGTATAATTTTATAATCGAATTGAATCAATTAATTGCATTTAACAACAAAGGAAGTGAAGATGAGTTGATATGGACTTTTGCCATGTGGTCTCTTCTTGGTGACTCACTCGCTTTAAAGTCCAGGCTGGCTTACAACTTACAGATCTTTCTGTGTAAGCCTCCCAAGTTCTATGACTTTAGGTGTCTGGTAAATACTATATATTTGTTTATTTATTTGCTTGAGACAGCATCCCTCTACATAGTCCTGGCTGTTCTGGAATTCATTATTTAGATCAGGCTAGCCTAGAGCTCACAGAGATCCACCTGCCTCTGCCTCCTGAGTTCTGGGAGTAAAAGCATGGGCCACCATGTCCAGCTAAATGACAGATATTTAAAATGTAGATAAGTTACCAATTTGGGGGCTAATATTTTAATTGTCTGTTTATAGCTTTCAAAAATGTGATGTCCTTAGAAGTTCAGAGGCTAGCATTTTGTCTTGGAAGTATCTCTACTACACAGAAGAAATAGGTAGTTCCAAGTTTTGCTTTGGAGCCCATTGTGGTGATACACACCAGCAGGCCCAGCCTGGAGAAGTAGAGACAGATGAATCATGAGTTCAAAGGCATCCTCAGCTATGTAGTGAGTTCCAGGTCAGACTGGGCTATGTGAGACTGCCTAAGACAACAATAACAACAAAAAACAAACACACAAAGAGCTTTGCTTACCTTTGAAGCTCCTTTTATTTGGGTTAAATTCAGAAATTGTATGTCATTAATATCTCATTAATCATTCATTTGACCATGAGGATCTCAGCTGTTATTACTTGTCAGTCTCATGCCATCAAGGCCAAAAGGACTCTTCTGTTACATTCCTGCTGACAGCTCCCTCTATATTGTGCAGCTAGCCATGCCTCTCTTGTTGGTCTCCATGCTGTTACAAAAGTTGACTTGAGACTTGGGTACAAGATGCCAGAAATTGTTCTAGCTAATGCTTGTTCTCTTACAAATCACATGACTGCTTCTGAAACCAGGAGAGGCTTCTTCTGTTAGGAAGCTTGGGTTTCCCCTTGCCATTATCATCCACTAGGTATCTACTCTTTCTATGTTGTCTAGTGCTTCCTGAACTCAGATCTTGTGGAATGGTCCTTGTCTGCAGACTGTGTGGTCCACCTCTTGACAAGATGATTTTGAAAATTTACTGGTCTGGGGAGATAGCTCCATGGTTAAAATTACTCACCATACAAGTGTGAGGACTGGAATTTGGGTTCCCAGAAACCCCTGTAAATGCTGGGTGGGCACAGAGGTCTGCATGTAATTCCAGCCTTGGAAAGTGGAGATGAAATCACTGCAGCAAGTTTCCTTGCATGGTCAGCCAAACTGGTGACCTCTGGATGTGATGAAGAGACCCTGCATCATTGACCTAGGTGGAAGAATGTTTGAGGAGGATCCATGATGTCAGCTGAGTCTCTATATGCACAGTGTATACACACACACACACACACACACACACACACACACACACACACACACACGAGTCCCATCCATAGAACCCATGTAAAAGCTGCAGTACACTGGGTAGTGGCAGCATGAGCCTTTAATCCCAGCATTCAGGAGGCAGAGGCAGGTGTATCTCTGTGAATCAGCCTGGTGGTCTACATAGTGAGTTCCAGGACAGCCTGAGGTGTTATACAGAGGAACCCTGCCTTGATAAACCAACCAACCAACCAACCAACCAACCAACCAACCAAACAAACAAACAAACAAACAAACGCCCTGAAGTCCACACTTGTAATCCCAATGCTGGAGAGGCAGAAACCCTCCGTTTCTGGAACTCACTGGCCAGCCAGCCCAGCTAAGCAGTGGGCTCCAGGCCACACAGAGGAGATCCTGTCTCAAGAAACAAGGTGGACGAGACACACACACACACACACACACACACACACACACACACACACACCCACACACACACACGCCTGTATATACACACCACAAGCAAATGGAGTAATGGTGGAAGACTTTCATTTATGACTCACAATTTACAATTTAAGCCATGCTGTCAAAACAGAAATTCATGAAGCAAACGCCTATGGTTCATATAGGTAAGACCCCCATCTTTAAAAAACTGTGCTTCGTGGCACACTCCTTTAATCCCAGAACTTGGGAGGCAGATGCAAGTGGATCTCTGTGAGTTCAAGATCATTCCTAGTCTACATAGTGAGTTTCAAGATACCCAAGGCTACAAAGTGAGATCCTGTGCCAACAAGTAAATAAATAAGATAAAAAACTTAAAAAGTCTGGATTCAATTCTTACCAAAACAAAACAAATTCTATTATCCTCCAAAGAAGATCCTTTCTTGTATAGACAACAGAAATTTGTGAAAGAAGGAAGGTAAGTCAAAGGGAAAACAGTATTTTCAACAAATAGTTTACAAATATCTATATGGCCACAAATTAAGACCAAAGAACCCACCAGGACCAGTTATTATAGCTCAATTGATACAGTGTTTGCCTACCATGCAGCCCTGGGTTCGATCCCCAGTATGGAATGCACCACATAGGGTGGGTGGTACCTGCCTGTAATCCCAGAACTTGGGAGGTAGAGGCAGGAGGTTCAAACGCTAAAGTTTTTCCTTGGTTATACTGAGAGAAGAAGACATCCTGGGCTAGATGAGCTAGCTCCAATGTCAAAATAACAACATCAATAAACACATCTCAAAACAGAACAGCACATTTGACCAGCTCCTTATATCAATGGACAAAGATTAACTTAGAATACGGGTTAGACTAAAATGAGAGAAATAAAATGATGATTGTTTTCTTTCTTTATTTTTTCTGAGGCAGGGTCTTGCTATGTAGCCCAGACTGGTCTCAGACCCATAATCCTCTGCTTTGGCCTGCAGAGCAGACCCATCATGGCAGGGTGTCGCACTTTGAAGCCATGAAACTTTAGAAAGGACATGAGACCTTTCTCATGAACAGTGGAGAGGCAGCTATTTTTAAAAAGGATTCAGAAAATAATGACCCCCGAAGAAAAAATTATAAATTAGGCCTCTTCAAAAATTAAATGTTCCTAGTTATCAGAATCACCCTTAAGAAAAACAAGCAATCCACAGCCTTGAAGAAGATATGGACACATACCCAGTGAAGGCCTTTTTCCTGAATGGATAAAGACCTCTGTTCCATGGGAGAACAAATTCAGTAATAGAGACAACCATGTTTTCAAGATGGGCAAACATGTGAGATATTTCCCAGGGAAAGGCACCTGTGTTGTCAGGAAGCTCCTGAAGATGCCCAGAATCTTCTCTCACCAGGGAGATGCAAATTACATTCACTTCATACCCATTAGGGTGGCTAAAATGGAAGACAGAAGACTGACAAGCTCAAATGTGGGTAACCCAACAGTCTGAGGAGACATTTAAAACAACTCATCTCAGCCAGGTGGTGGTAGCACACACCAATTAATCCCAGCACTCAGGAGGCAGAGACAGGTGGATCTCTGTGAGTTTGAGGCCAGCTTGGTCTACAGAGCGAGTTCCAGGACAGGCTTCAAAGCTACACAGAGAAACCCTGTCTCAAAACAAAACAAAACAAAACACACGCACACATAAAAAGCCAAAACCAAAAACAACAAACAAACAAAAAACAGTGCGTCTGTTACCTCCCAACTCCTAGTAGGAGCAAGCTCTTTGTCCTTGCTGTTACAAAGACAGGAAGATAAAATGAAGTTTTATCAAGTTTATTCAAGAGGCCAAGGAGTAGAGGAACAACAGGCGAGGCCCCCAAACACCTTCTCTAGCTCTTTGAGGAAAGGCCATTATAGATACAAAGCAGATGTGGAGGGTGGGCTGATGGAAGTGAGCACAGGTCCTTCTTTCCTTAGAGGTGGGGACATCTGCAACTCCATTCATGGTCTGCTGCTTCCTGTCCTGGCAGCTGGTAGGTATAGCGACTTAATATGGAAATTAGATTGTAATGAGGTTGGAAGTTATTTGGTGGTCACTCTGGCCTCATCTTACATGCAGTTGGTTTTGGCTAGGCTACCTGAAGAGGAACTTCTGCCAGGCAGACAACTTGTCCTCAATGATAGGCAAGATTAGGGCAGGGTAGAAATCTGCCAGATCACCCAGGCCGAACACTGTAGTCAGACTTTCTTTGGATCACCAGCAACCAAATGATAACAGACTTCTTATTAAGTATGAAGGCTTGGTCGTGGCTTAGGCTTACTCCCAACTAGCTCTTATAATTTAAATTAACCTGTTATTATTAATCTACGTTCTGCTTCATGGCCTGTTACCACTCCTCCATACCGTACATCTGACTTGTCTTGATGGCAAAAATATCCCCTCTCATATCCTTCCCCCAAGTTCCCCTCTCTCTCCCTGGAAGTCCCATCTACACTCTCCTGCCTAGCTATTGGCCATTAGGCTTGTATTAACCCAATCAGAGGGGGTCTAGGCAGGTAAGATAAAACAGTTACACATTTTCATACAGTGTGATCAAATATTCTAAAACAGAACACTGGTAACATGTCCACTTTGGAAAATGTTTAGGACTCTGATGTAAAGTCAGACATATATCTTCCTCCCAATTTACAATTTTCATTCTTAGAGGGAATGAAAACACATGGAGATATACATACTGGGGAGAGAGGGTTGGCAGGAAGGGAGGCAGAGTGGAGCAAGTGAGAGATGGAAAGAGAAAGAGAGTAAGAACAAGCTTGGACAGGAGGTATTAATCATAACAGGCCAGGCTGGAAGCATCTGTAATGGGTATCAGTAGGACAAAGCACAATTAATGATGCATTCAACATTAGTGGGTAGGTAAATCTATAACAAAGAATGGAGGCAAGGGATACTCAGTAAAAGAAGTCAGAGACAAGAATTCTACAGTAGGAAAGTGAAGGTAGATGAAGGAGATGACCTCATGTTGCCTTTGGTATAAGGAAAAATAACTAGGAAGGGGCTCTGGGGCACTTTCTTGGGTGAAAGAAATACTTAAAAGTGAACAAATGAGTTAAATAGATCTTTTTCAAAGAAATACAAAGGACCAACAAGCATGAAAAAATGAATAATAATAATAATAAAATTACAGAATTCATTTAGAAACACAAAAGATTCCAAATAAATGAATCACTCTTGGCGAAAAAGAACAAAGCTGGGGACATTAAATTATTGATTTCAAAATATACTATAGAACCACAACAAAGCAGCATGAAATTAGACACAGAGACTAATAGATAGAATAGAAAACCCAGCCAGACTCATGCTTTTAATTCCAGCACTCAGGAAACAGAGGCAGGTGGATTTCTGAGTTTGAGGCCAGCCTGGTCTACAGAATGAGTTCCAGGACAGCTAGGGCTACACAGAAAAACTCTGTCTCAAAAAACTAAAAACTAAACTAAACTAAATAAATAAGAAAAGAAAATCCAGACATGAGCCTAGATGTCTACAGACAAGTGGTGTCTACAGAGGTGTCTAACGGACACATAGGAGACAGGACAGCATCTTCAAAAACAACATTGCTGGAAAACAAGATGTCTCATTCCCTCCTTCCTTCTGACTGGATTATTTTAAAAGAGTTGTCTCTCAAGTCAGTCTAATGCTTGATCTGGTCTAATGCAGAGACCTTCACCTGTGTGTTTTATTTGACTATGGAGAGTTTTGTTTCCTTTTCAAAACCATTCCCTTTGCTGACTCTCCCAGTCGTGCCCAGCATCTTCATCACTTCATCGAACTGATAGTCTGTGTTCTTTGTATATTGTTGAGCTGTTCTGTCATACTTGACACTTACATATATGGTAGATAAGAGCTGTCTGCAGCTTTTATGGGGAAGTCATCTTAGTAAGTGGTTTTCGGATGAAAGTCTGTCTTGGAGCACCGGTTCAATAGGCAGTGTTGCCTGTGGAGGATAGTCTCTTACAGCTTTCAAGGTTGCTATATTAGATTTTGGACACAGCACAGATGTAATGTGTTGCTAGAGAGACCTGTTGTTGCCTCTATAGGCTGTTCCAGTGGGACTTCTTTTTTTAATATATTTTTTATATTTCAATCCCAATTCCCCTTTCACCACCCCTCCCCATGCTCCCTCTACTTGTCTCCCACCTCCCATCTGCTCCTTGGAGAGGGTAAGGCCTCCCCTAGGAAGTCTATTAAGTCTGCCCTATGATCTCATCAAGGCAGGACCAAGGCACTACTCCACCCCATACCCCTGTGTCTAGGCTGGGCAAGGTATTTCTCCATATAGAATGGTCTCCACTAAGTCAGTTTGTGCATTAGTGTTAGATCTTTGATTAGTGGCCTCATATATTGTCCCAGTCCCATCATTGTCACCTATATTAAGAGAGTCTAGTTTGGTCTTACACAGATCCCCCATTTGTCAGACCTGGGTCAGTGATCTCTCACTAGCTCAGGTCAGCTGATTCTGTGGGTTTCCCCCATCATGGTCTTGACTCTGTTGTTCATATTATAACTCCTCCCTCACTTGGATCATACTCCAGGAGCTTGGCCCAATGGCTAGTTGTGGATTTCTGCATCTGCTTCTATCTGTTTATGGAAGAGGGTTCTAGCTTCTTGGGGTTGTGGACTGTAGGCTGGGTATCTTTTGCTTTACGTCTGGTATCCACTTATGAGTGAGTACATACTATATTTCCTTTCTGGTTTTGGGTTATCTCACTCTGGATGTTTTTTTCTAGTTCCGTCCATTTGCCTGTGAATTCTAGGATGTCATTGTTTCTCACCACTGAGTAGTACTCCACTGTGTAAATATATCACATTTTCTTTATTCATTCTTCAGTTGAGGGGCATGTAGTTGTTCCCAAGATATGACTATTAAAAATAATGTTCTTATGAACATAGTTGAGCAAATGTCCTTGTGATATGAATATGCCTCCTTTAGGTATATGCCTAACAGTGGTATTGCAGGGTCTTGATGCAGGTTGATCCCTAAATTTCTGAGAAATAGCCATACTGATTTCCATAGTAGCCACACAAGTTTGCACTCCCACCAGCAAACTTGCTCCCCTTTCTCCACATCCTCTCCAGCATAAGCTGTCATTGCTGATTTTGATCTTAGCCATTGTGATGGGTGGAAGATGGAATCTCAGAGTGGTTTTGATTAATTTCCCTGACAATTAAGGATGTTGAGCATTTTCTTAAGTGTTTTCCTGCCATTTGAGATTTTTCTGTTGAGAATTCTGTTTAGTTCTGAACCCCATTTTTTTTTTTTTTACATTAGATTATTTGGTAGTTTGATGTCTAGTTTCTTGAGTCCTTTGTATATTTTGTAGATCAGCCCTCTGTCAGATGTGAGGTTGGTGAAGATCTTTTCCCATTCTTTAGGGAGTCATTTTGTCTTGTTGACCATGTTCTTTGCTTTATAGCTGCTTCTCAATTTCAGGAGGTTCCATTTATTAATAGTTGCTTTCAGTATCTGTGCTACTGGTGTTCTATTTAGGAAGTGGTCTCCTGTGCCTATGTGTTCAAATATATTTCCCGCTTTCTCTTCTATGAGGTTCAGTGTGGATGGATTTATATTGAGGACTTGAGTTTTGTGCATGGTGATAGATATGGATCTGTTTGCATTCTTTTACATGCTGATAGCCAGTTATACCATCACCATTTGTTGAATATGCTTCCTTTTGTATCTTCTATTTTTAGCTTCTTTGTCAAAAATTAGGTGTTCATACATGTGTGGGTTGATATCAGGATCTTAGATTTAATTCCATTGGTCTACCTGTCTGTTTTTTATGCCAATACCAAGCTGTTTTCATCATTATAGCTCTATAGTAGAGCTTGAAGTAAGGGATTGTGATGCTCCCAGATGATCCTTTATTGTATAGAATTGTTTGGGTTTTTTGTTTGTTTGTTTTTCCATATGAAGTTGAGTATTGTTCTTTCAAGGTCTGGGAAGAATTGTGCTGGTATTTTGATAATCTGTAGATTAATTTTGGTAGGATTTTCATTTTTACTTTGTTGATCTTACCTATACAAGAGCATGAGAGATCTTTCCATTTTCTGAGATCTTCTTTAATTTCTTTCTTTAAGACTTGAAGTTCTTGTCAGACAGGTCCTTCACTTGTTTGGTTAGAGTTACTCCAAGATATTTAATGTTATTTGTGACTATTATAAAGGGTGATGTTTCCCTGATTTCTTTTTCAACCCGTTTGTTATCTGTACATAGGAGGGCTACTTATTTTTCTTTTTTGAGTTAATCTTGTATCCTGCTACATTAATAGAGGTATTTATCAGTTGTAGGAATTTTCTGGTAGAATTTTTTGGGTCATGTATGTATACTATCATATCATCAGCAAATAGCAAGAGTTTGTCTTCTTCTTTTCCAATTTGTATCCCTTTAATCTCTGTCTGTTGTCTTATTGCTATAGATAGAACTTTGAGTAATTTGTTGAATAGATATGGAGAGAATGGACAGCCTTCCTGATTTCAGTGGGATTGCTGTTACTGGTAGTTCTTATCCCACCAGGACCTGCCACCCTTCTCAGCTCCAAATAAGCACACAGATGCTATATTAATTATAAAACTGTTGACCTATGGCTAGGGCTTCTTATTGCCTACCTCTGTCTTAAGTATGAACGCATTACTACTAATCTATGTATTTTTTCATGGCCTTATCTTACCAGAGAATGTTCTGTCTTCCTAGTCTCTACATGGTGTCTCTTATTCAGTTACTGTCTACCTTCTCGTCTCCTAGTCCTGCCTGTTTTCCTGCCTCTATTGGCCAAACAGTGTTTTATTCATCAACCAATAAGATACACACACACACACACACACACACACACACACACACACACACACACACACAGAAGGACATCCCCCATCAGGTTGCTTTGCGTTTCTCTCCATTTAGTTTGATATTGACTGTTTGGTATCTGTATATTGCCTTTATTATGTTTAGTTATGTTCCTTGTATCCCTATTCTCTCCAAGACATTTATCATGAAGGGGTTTTGAATTTTGCTGAAGGCTTTTTCAGCATCTAGTGAGATGATCATATGATTTTTTTCTTTTAGTTTGTTTATATGATTTAGTTTGTTTATATGACAAATTTTCATATGTTGAACCATCCCTACATCTCTGGAATGAATCCTACTTGGTCATGATGGATGATTTTTCTGATGTGTTCTTGACTTTCATTTGCCAGTATTTTAGCATCCATGTCGATGTGGGAAATTGGCCTGTAATTCCCTTTCTTAGTTGTGACTTTGTGTGATTTGGGTATCAGGGTAACTGTAGCCTCATAAAAAGAGTTTGGCAATGTTCCTTCTATTTCTATTATGTGGAATCATTTGAGTAGTATTGGTATTAGATCTTCTTTGAGCATCTGGTAGAATTCTGCACTGAATCCATCTGGGCCTGGACTTTGTTTTTGGTTGAGAAACTATTGATATCTGTTTCTATTTCCTTTGGGGTTATAGGTGCATTTAAGTTGTTTTTTAATTTTGGTATGTGGTACTTATCTAGAAAATTGTCTATATCCTTAAAATTTTCCAATTTTGTGGAGTACAGGTTTTTGAAGTATGACCTGATGATTCACTGGATTTATCTCTGTGTCTATTGTCATGTTCCACTTTTTGTTTCTGATTTTAAATTGGATATTTTCTGTCTTTTGATTAGTTTGGATAAAGTTTTGTCTGTTTTGTTGAATTTCTCAAAGAACCAACTCTTTGTCTCATTGATTCTATGTTTCCTGTGTTTCTATTTTATTGATTTCAGTCCTCAAATTGACTATTTCTTGCCATGTACTCCTTCTGGATAAGTTTACTTCTTTTTGTTCTAGCACTTTCAGTTGTTCTGTTAATTCACTAGTGTGGGATTTTTCCAGTTTCTTTATGTAGGCATTTAGTGCTATGAACTTTCCTCTTAGCAGTGCTTTCATTGTGTTTCATAAGTTTGGGTATGTTATGTGGTCATTTTCATTAAATTTTAGGAAGTCTTTTATTTATTTCTTTATTTCTTCCTTGACCCAGTGGTGAAGTTGATCATTGTTCAATTTCCATTTTTTTTTGTGGGATTTCTGAAATTAATGCTGCTGTTGAATTCTAACTTTAAGCTGTGATAGTCTGATAGGGTACAGGGGTTTATTCCAATTTTTTGGGTATCTGTTGATGTTTGCTTTGTTACTGAGTTTGTGGCTGATTTTTGAAAAGGATCCATGAGGTGTTGAAAAGAAAGTATATTCTTTTGTGTTTTGGTAGAATGCTCTATAGACATCTTTTAAGTCCATTTGAGTCATAATATCTGTTAGTTCCCTTATTTCTTTGTTAAGCTTCTGTCTGGCAGATCTGTCTAGTGGGGAGAGTGGGGTATTGAAATCTCCTACTATTAGTGTGTGGGGCTTGATTTGTGATTTAAGCTTTAGTAATATTTCTTTTACAAATACAAGAGCCCTTGTGTTTGAGGTATAGGTGTTCAGAATTGAGATTTCATTTGGATGACTTTTTCCTATGATGAATATGAAATACTCTTCTTCTTCTTCTTCTTCTTCTTCTTCTTCTTCTTCTTCTTCTTCTTCTTCTCCTTCTCCTCCTCCTCCTCCTCCTCCTCCTCCTCCTCCTCCTCCTCATCATCATCATCATCATCATCTTCCTCCTCCTCCTCTCCTCCTCCTCCTCTCCTTCTCCTCCTCTTCTTCTTCCTCTTCCTCTCCTCCTCCTCTTCCTCCTTTTTCTTGATTGATTTTAGTTTGAAGTCTATTTTGTTAGATATTAGGATAGCTACACCAGCTTGTTTCTTAGGCCCATTTGATTGGATTTTTTTCCCCAACTCTTCCTCTGAGGTAATGTCTATCTGTGAGGTTGAGGTGTGTTTCTTGTTTGCAGCAGAAGGATGGATTCTGTTTTGTATCCAATCTGTTAGCCCGTATGAAATAAGACCATTTATATTAATGAATATTAATGACTAGTTCCTATTATTTTTGTTTTTGTTGTTGGTGATGACATTGTGTGTTCATTTCCCTTCTTTAGGATTTGCTGCTGCAAGCTCATCTATTTCCTGTGTTCTTGTGGACATAGGTGATTTCCTTGGGTTGGCATTTTTTCTTCTAGTACTTTCTATAGGGCTGGGTGGGTTTGTGGATAGGTATTGTTTACAATTGGTTTTATCATGGGATATCTTGTTTTTTCCACCTATGGTTATTGAAAACTTTGCTGTATAGTCTGGGCTGGCATCCATGGACCTTTAGTGTCTCCATAACATCTGACCAGGACCTTCTGACTTTCATTGTTTCTGTTGAGAAGTCAGGTGTAATTCTAATAGGTCTGCCTTTATATGTTACCTGGCCTTTCTCCTTTGCAGTTCTTAATATTATTTCTTTATTATGTATGCTTATTGTTTTGATCATTATGTAGAGAAGGGACTTTTTTTTGGCCCAGTCTATTTGGCGTTCTGTAAGCCTCTTGTATTTTCATAGGCATGTCCTTTTTAGGTTGGGGAAGTTTTCTTCTATGATTTTGTTGAATATATTTTCTGTGCCTTTGAGTTGGATTTCTCCTTTGTCTATCCCTATTAATCTTAGGGTCCATCTTTTCATGGTGTCCCAGATTTCCTTCGTATTTTGTGTTAAGGATTTGTTGGATTTAAATTTTCCTTTGACTGAGGAATCTATTTCCTCCAAATTATCTTCAATGACTGAAATTCTCTCTCCCATCTCTTGTATTCTGTTGTTTATGCTTGCATTTGTGGTTCCTGATCATTTGCCCAGATTTTCCATTTCCAGAATTCCCTCGGTTTTTGTTTTCTTTGCCTCTATTTCAGATTTTATGTCTTGAATCATGTCCTCCACTTGCTTGATTGCTTTTTTCTTTATATTTTCTTTAAGGGGTTTGTTGATATCTTCCAATTTTTTGTCTTTTCCTCCATTTCTTTAAGAGAATGTAGCTAGTTGTTTTCCGCCAGCCCACTGGTCTGGTCCCACCACCACGCCAGCCCCCAATAACACGCTGAGACTCTGTATTTGATACAGTTTTGTTGGCCAGTTACTAATTTCTTATTGGCTAGCTCTGTCTTAATTATTAACCCATTTCTACTATTCTAAGTATTTCCACGTGGCTCATCTTACCAGGGAGCGATGGGCCAGCATGCTGTTCTCTCTAGGATCCCCATGCTGACTCCTCCTTCCTATTTCCTCTTTTCTCCTTGTCTCCTAGCCCCTCCTATCTTCCTTTCCTATTAAACAACAGTGCTTTATTCATTAACCAATACAAGAAACATTTACAGAATAACATCTCCCATCATCTCCTCTTTTCTGTGTAAAATAAAAAGGGTTTTAACCTTAACATAGCAAAATATACCATACAACAGTTATCAAATAAGAGTCACAATTAACAATATTTAGTCCATTAACATTTTGTAAGACTTAAAGAAAACATCATCTATCCTATCTTTGTGAGTCTAAAGTCTTATATGTAACTTATCTTTAATCCTAACTAAGGAAAACTATAACTATCTGTCTTCAACTCCTTCAAAGACAACAGAAGGATAATATATAAACTCTAGAAATGACAGAGACAGCTTGCCTGATCAGTCATCTGAAGTTCTTTTGTAATGTTCCATCTTCAGCCCATAGGCCATAGGTGTCTGGCAGACTCCTCAGCAAAGCAGGAAACTTTAGACTGTCCACCTGTATTGGCATTTTCTCTGTGTCTTACAGACTGTCTTGCAGCCTCTTCATTGAAGCAGGAATCCTGTAGCAATGTCCATCTTGTTTCAGCAGTCACTTTTCTGTGGGTCTTGCACAACCAGTTTATACAGCATATAGTCAAACAGCCTAGACAAGAGCAGTATCTTGTCCAAATGGCTAGTCTTGCCATATTAGAAGCAAACTCCATAATTCGTTTCTTCAATGTCTATCTTCCTTTTTGACGTAGGTGGTTTTGACGTAGGAGCAATTGTGCCTCACTGTCAAGAAAAACCCTAAACCATTTTAAATGCCATATTCTGTAGGTCTTTGAAAGTTTTGAAGAATGCCTATCCATTTCAAATATATCTCTGTATATCTAGAAATCTTAACTCACTTGACTATAAGTTTTGACTATTATAGGTAACTCTCTATTATCTGTACTAAATTATATATTACATTTTTTAATGAGCTATATAAACACAATACCTAAACAAGAGGAAAAATATACGCATCACAAAATTGACCTTAAATTGTAGCAATAAACGAAAATCCATTCCAAATCAAAGTATTCATATCTATACCATAATCCTCTTTTTACCTTTAAAAAGATTGTGGTCATTAGCCATTTATAACCAAGCCCACTTAAATGAAAACAAACATTTATAAACAATATTTGGGAATTTGGGCGTCGTTCTTTCCAAACTGCTTCCTGCTGGTAGGGGTGCTGTCATGGGGATGCTAAGAAGACGCAGAAATCCTGGCTGTAGTCTGCAGGGCTTCATCTGTTTTGGGATATTCAGGTCTTGCTGTTGTAGCACCACTACTTTCTAGTGATGCTGTATTGCTCTTTATATTGTTGAGTGTGTTCTTATCTTGTTGCCTACCCATCTCTTCCTCTAATTGGTATAGGCTGGTTTCTAGCTACAGAGGCTGCTGTGACGGTGGAGTTCATTGGGGGATGATGGGAGATCTTCCCAGAGGGCAGTCTGGTGCACCTAGGTCAGGGTACTTACCCAATCCCTGTCCCACTTCCAGGGCTGTGGAGTCGGGCTGTTTTGTTTTCCTTTCTGTGCTGTGGCTCTGACTCTAATCTGATTCTGGTCTGCCTTCCTGATTTGTGTTCATCCCAGAACACAGCTGTGCATGTTAGTTTGGTTCCTCCTTTGAATTTGGAGATGAATGTTAGTCATCTCCTTTAGCCATCTGTAATTTTAAAAAGTGTATTCCTAAATGCCTGCAGAGATCCCTTTGCTTAATTGAGGCACAGCTTTCTGATGCTTGTGGAATGGGTATGCTATGTTCCGTGGAAACTTTACTTTGGAGGAAGTTAGAAAAGGGTTTGTCGTGGGCTCCTCTTTGTGACTTTAACTTGAGAATAAATGCCTCCATCCAGATGAAAGTGCAGTTTTGTTTTCAGTTTTTGTTTTTCTGGAACTCACTTTGGAGACCAGGTTGGCTTCAAACTCAGACATTTTTGCCTGCCTCTACCTCCTGAGTGCTGGGATTAAAGGTGTTCACCACTTTTTTGCATAACAGGATAACCCAGAGGATCCCTGATTTTTTGTTTTCTCCTTGTTTTCTTTTGAATTTAACTTATGTTTTTTGTTGGAAGCAACTGCCTCCAAAGAGCTCTGATTGGGCCATTCTTTAAATTGGCTCAATTCCCTGACTTCAAAACAGTTAGTAGCAGAGAGGGAAGGCTAAAAGTTTTGAGTTTAAAAATAACAGAAAAACAAAATATTCCTAGTTGGCTAAAAAAAAAAATAAATAAATAAAATAAAAATAAAAAAATAAAAAAAAAAATAGCTCAGTTCAAACTGGGGCCTGAATGCACTTTGCTCTGAGCCTTTAGGCCCTGGCTAGTTCCAGGATCAAACCCAGGGCCTTGCAAGAGGTATTCAGCAGATACACAGGACTGCTGCAGTCAGGATGCTTTCTTACAGCAGATCCTTGTCTTTTTATCTGGATCCTGGCCTTCCTTCACTCCAGAAGTTTGTGCTGAGCCACTTCTGCACGGCAGGCTGGGTCAGACCCTGGGCATGTGTGGCCCGGTCTGCTTCCGACTTTCCCGGTGGCGATACATACACTGAGTGCATAGTGATGCCTTGCAGGACACCTCATGATGGTTGTCAGTGACGGTCTCCTAAGAAGTCATGAGCATAGTTGTCTGGTGATGAGAGCTGCTTTTCCTAGGTTTGGTTCTTTTGAGTCGACATGGAATGTGCTAGAAAGAGCTGGCTTTGAAGACTTATGACAGTGGTTTTTCTTCCTGAGCAGAAAAAGGACACATCTTCCTTTAGAAGAGAAGTTAGGCACAGCTGCTCGAGGTCTAAGGTTCCTCCTGTTGTGAGATTCCCACGATGCTCTGTCTCCCAGCAGGGCTGTGATCCCTTCCCCTCTGCCCTCCTGCAGGATGCACTCCTGGGTGTGATGTCCCTCATCCTGCAAGTTGGCTTTCCCACGGGTCTCCTGCAGCATCTTGCTTCTGGAGCCTCTGCTCTAGGCCACTGTATCTCAGTCGTAAAAACTTTCTGGCTGCCTTCTCTTTGGTGTTCCTTCACCACCTCTTGAAACCGCAGGCATTTAAGCTGACTGGGGTTATAGCTGATGTTCTCATGGAACATTGATCAGCCTTATTTCTCCAGGATGATTTTTTAAATGGCTCCACTCGCCGGAATTCTGGTTTTCCCATCTGCACCTCAGAAACAGCTAAATTTAGCTATGTCTCAGTAACTCAGGCATTCCTCATTACTCCCCATAATTTCTTTTTCTTTTCGTTCTTTCAAGTGTTCACTGAGGTTTTGAGGGCTATTTCTTGATCTCTGTTTCCTGGGGGATGGGCTTTGGGTTTTCTTGTTTCCTGCCATCTGGTCTCCACACCCTCCCTGCACCGCTTTCCTTGGGCCATTGGTCACAAGTGTCCCCATGGTCACAGTTTCCCAGGGCTGTGTCTCCCTCGTGAGCACTTATCGCCTCCATCACAGCTGAAGTTAGTCATTAACTGCTGGCCAGGAGGCTGTCGCACTGCAACTCTTCTTACGTCTTTTGGACTCTGAGCCCTACAGGCTTTTACAGTCTCTCCTCCTCCTGAACACACACAAAGATTTATCAAAAAAAATTTCTTCTTATCCCGCCTTTGGCGGTCGTGATGTATTTGGGTCTGAATGCAGAGATCTTTGGGAGAATGAGCTGAGCTCTCTGGGAACAAAATGAACTGGCTGCTTCTTTAGTGACCCTGACCTTCCTTAGAGGCAGCACTTAATTAACCAGGTATCAAACAGTTATTTTGTCCCAACCCATTCAGAGAAGAGGGCGGCCTGACCTACTGTCTCAGACCAGGCCCTCAGGCTTTGCTGGGACCCAGCTTCTCAGTCCAGTTGCTCAAAGTATCAAAGAGCAGGGGTTCTAACCATACTTCATGGGCGTAGAAATCATTTTTGTTCAGATATCAACACAATTTGACCTGCAGCAGTTTGTAGGGTTAGAGGAAATGCTGCTGGATCCATGGTGTTTGCCTAAACAAAAACCCAAACAGAAAGTGTTTAGCAGGTCCTCCTTTTGTCTTAAGTAGTGGAGATGAAAGGAGACGTCCGTTCAGTCTCCTTTTAAAGACCTTCACAGGGAGAATTTGGGGCATGAAAAAGAGGTCAGGCTCCCAGTGTGGGTCCCACCTACCATACAGCTCGGGCTTAGGTAGTTTTGGCAGGTTCGTGGTGATTTCCACAATCACTTGGGAAGGCTGCCACTGTATGTTGAGGCAAACTTTGAACTTGATTTCCCAATGGATCGGCAGTGCTGTTCCGCTTGTCCTGTTGGTCTGTGACTTTTGTGGGGTCTTGACATAAATAGCCTTTGGGTATGAAGCAAAGCAAGGTCAATTGGACCTTGAGGAACTGAACCCCTGACCCCAGGCTTATCAGCTAATCTCTTCTTAAACCATAGCAGGGAGGCAGCCCACCAATTAGAGATTCACTTGCAACAGAGCCAGAACTGGGAAAAGGCATCCAGGAGCAGAGAGGCTGCTGCTGAGAGTCCCTTACCCCCGGGCTTTGGTGACTCAGTGCCGCTCTGTTACACATAGGACATCAGAACTAAAAAGTCTTTCAGTATGGTTTAGAGGCTGTCAAGATGGTGAGTGGGGTGAAGTGCCCGTCACTCGAGCCTAAGAACCTGAGATTCTGGAACCCACGGAAGAGTGGAAGTGGAGGGCTATCACGTGCTCACCCCTTCCTTCTCAGTAATAATGAAAATTCAAAAGCACATTGTCTTCTGCAACGACAAACATTTGCCACTTGTCATTTGGTTCACATTTTGAAACCCTGCATGTTTAAAAGCTAACCACATTATGTTTTGTGCTGGCTAGAACATGCAATTTGTTCTACTGTTACATATCTTTGTTTCCAAGTCGTTGCTGCTTTATGTAGTGAGCTCCATGTTTGTTTGTTTTTCTTCAGGGTTACACATTGAACACAGGACTCTGCACATCAGGCAAGCACTCTACCACTGAGCTATACTGCCAGTTTGCTCTTTTTCTTTCCCTCCTTCCTTGTTTAGGGGTGGGTTTGGGGTGGGATACAGGAAGTTAGGAAGAGACGCCTAGGTAGCCCAGGTTGTTCTTGAACTCCTGATCCCACTGTCTGTACATCCCAGGTGCCAGAGTTGCACAGGTTTTCCAGAAAGTCTAACTGATTTGCTCAGGCTGGCATTGTGATTCTCCTGCTTCAGAAGATGGGACCACAGACCTGTGCCACCACATAGCTCTGCTTGTCCCAGAGCGTGGTTCCTGGGCCGTATGAATATGCATTTCCTGTCTCCAGATACACACATTCCTAATAATGGAGTCGAGATCCTAGGGTGTGTGCATGACTTTACCAGGAGACAACAGATGCTTCTAGTGATGCTACAATTTATAATTGCACCAATGAATATCTTTGTTATCCTAACAATGCTTGACATTGTCAGATCCTAATTATGTTACACAAAGCTACAGTTGGTGGCACTGGGGATGGAGTTGTGTGGCAGAGCCTGTGACTAATACACAAGACCCTTTGGGTTGGTTCAGTCTCCAACACTTCACAAAGTGCCCATTTTCCAGAATACTGTGAAGGGGGGCAGTTTTTCATTTCACGCTTCCACTCTTGAGAAGTGACTATCATAGGGCTTTGTTCATTTCCTTTTGAATTGGTCTGTGTGAACAGACGTGTGTGCCTATGCTTACAGTGTGGGTACTCATCTTCAGCCAATTATGTTACAATACTTTACCTACATTTTGTTTAAGGTTTTAGAGACAGGGTTTCTCTGTCTCATTTTGAACTCACAGAGATTCGAGGAGCCTCCCGAGCGCTGGTGCACCACCATAGCCCAGCTTTTATTTGTTGTCCAAACTGGCTTCAAACTCATCATCTTCATGCCTTTCACCCACTAGTTTAATGCTCCTCACAGTGTAATTAGCTTGCACCAAGTTCTGTCACATGGAATCTTGCACCATATTAACTCAGACCATGAGAGCATTTTGGGGTTCAAATTTCAGTCCCTGATCCACCTGGAACTGATTGGGATAGCTGCATAATGAGATGAGGTTGTGGTCCAAGCCCTGTAGGGAAATCTTTTGTGATGATCTCAGAAGTTCCTCTGCACATGGTTTCACGTCTTTTGACTCCAGTCTCTATCATGTCTGTGCCAACACCAAGCTTTTCGTTGTTGTCTGTGGCTTTCTTTTTGAGTCAGGGTCTCACTGTGTAGCCTTGGAACTCACTATTGTAGACCACGCTGGCCTCTGTGTACTCGGGTGCTGGGGTCAAAGGAGGGCCAGATGTGAACCACCACACCCAGTGCTTTCTGTGCTTTCTAACTTTTAAAGTTAGGATATAACTTATTGAAACTGGGGGTGGGGGAGCTGTTATGGTATTTTGTTCTCAGTCCTCTCCTGAACTGCCCTCCCTCAACAGGGCTTTATGTTAATTACTATTTGGCAAAGCTGGTCCCCTCTGCTGTTATTTCTCAGGAGCATTTTGACTCTTCAAGTGTTCTGAGTGCTGAGTTCGTAATGAGGCAAGAAGTTGAGAGACTGGATAGCTAGGAGGAAGATTCAGAGTGGATGTGTTCACCTAATTTCCCTGGAAGCTTAGAAACCGGAGGCCAGAGTCCCACCTTGTGTTTTCTTTTCCGGCATTGGCCACATTTGATCAGACATGGCTTTAGACTTGTTTGGTTCATTGTGCTGTTTGTAATCACAAATTTAATTAACATTGAACTTGGGCCAGTTCCTGGAGCAGTAATATGAATAATGCCTGACCAGTGAAGCCACAGGAGACTATTCTTAGATTTCATGAAATAATGGTCTCAAATTATTTTTAAGTGCTTGTAATTTTTAGTACTACTTAGGCCCAAGCACAAACAACAAAAGGGAAACTCAACTGGGAGTGAATCTACTAAGAAGGGGGCACTTGATGTGTGTGCTCAGCTTGGGAAACTTCATATTGTTTAATTAAGTAGAGGAATCTGCACAGTGGGAAATAAGGTCACTAGATAAGCTTCTGTTTCCTGTTCTGGGTGGCTCTGCAATCTACTGAGAATTTCACTGCCCTTACTCCGATTTCCCATTTCCTGTCAAACACCCCCCCCCCCTTTTCTTGAGCTGCCAGATAAAGACTCAGTTAATTGGCTGAACAGCTCGGAGCTCCCGGGAAAGAACAGCTTCCTGAATTGCTATGTAAAGGGCACCCACCAGCAGTTCTTCTGTAGAATAAAAGCTGGATCAGTTTCTCTTATACCAGCTTTTTAGGTCTACAGCCATAAAGCAGGTCAACTCATCCTTGCCTCTGCTCCGGCTACATGGCTACAAAGTGAGGAGGCAGTATAGTGGCCACAAAAGTGTTTTGGACATGGCAAAAAATTGAGCCAGTGCAGGTGGTGGTTGGGCAGGTCATGCTCTCTGGACAGGCAGTCCTGATATGTGATGTGAAGCAAAGGGACGGATTTAGAAAGTTCTCTCATGCTAAGGATAGTCCCATGTTTCAAGAGACCTGGATACAGTTACAGAGATACAGCA